>CM056051.1:380562685-381162685 GCA_029574335.1 Rana kukunoris
GTTTAATTGAGGTCTCTGTAATTTTGGAACTTCTTAACCAAATCCTTCTGAAGTTTTAAAATATTTGGCAAAAACTTCACCATCTGAAGTTCAGTTTTCCTGCAAAATAACAGAAAGTAATGTAATAGTTTTCTTTATTTGGAAATATTTCAAAAAATTGTCACAGTTGGTAAAACATCATACACAAATATCAATGCTTAAAGCATAATTAAACCCTAGGAGAAAAAAACACCACTAATAGCTTTCTAGCGCATTATAACAGTATGGGAGCCCAGAGTCTTATGTTGCGTACACACAATTTTTTTTCGGCATGAAAAAAAACAACGTTTAAAAAAAATTTAATTTAAAATGACCGTGTGTGGGCTTCACATAATTTTTCGTGTTCTGAAAAACAAAATTATTTTTTTCCCGAACATGCTGCATTTTTAACGACGTTTTAAACAATGTCGTTTTTCGGGTTGTAAAAAATATTGTGTGGGGGCTAAAACGACGTTAAAAAACCCACACATGCTCAGAAGCAATTTATGAGACAGGAGCGCTTGTTCTGGTAAAACTAGCGTTCGTAATGGAGTAAGCACATTCATCACGCTGTAACAGACTGAAAAGCGCAAATCGTCTTTTACTAACACTAAATCAGCTAAGGCAGCCCAAAGGGTGGCGCCATCTGCATGGAACTTCCCCTTTATAGTGCAGTCGTATGTGTTGTACGTCACCACGCTTTGCTAGAGCGTTTTTTTTTAAAACGACCGTGTCTGGGCAACGTCGTTTTAATGATGAAGTTGGAAAAAACGTTGTTTTTTCTACATGCTGAAAAACTTCATTTTTTTAATGCCAAAAAACTATCGCGTGTACGCGCATTACTGTATCTTTGAAAGCAACTCACAGCCATAGTTAAAGTGTTACTAAACAGTAAAATCAGTCTATGGGCACAATTCACTAAGCTAAAAAAAAATTACCAAAGAAACTCTCCTTAATATCTCACATGTGGTATCTTTCCAAATTATGCCTTTAATAAATACTTGCATGAAACCATGCAGTATATTAGTGCAATATACACCTTTTACTGGCGCAAAATAATAAAGGGTTAAAAAGGGGACGGAGCCGACACGCAGCATGTGAGGATCGCAGAGACAGAGCTCCATCTGCAGGCTTTTGATTCTGTGCAAAAACAGAATCCCGAAGGCTAAAGATGCGCTTGAAAAAAATAATTAATAATGAATAAAAGCTGCCAGCAACCTGAAAGTCTAGTACCAAATTTAAAACATAAATATAAACAGAATAGATGCAGCACTAACAATAATTGTCAAAATTACATGTGAAGAAATAAAAAGTGAAAAGACAAAAAAAATGAAGGCAGAGTTCCATTAAGGTTCCAACGCTAGTATTTGAAAAAATATCATTTACAAGAAAAGATCTTCAAGTGAGAAACTAAAGCAAAGTCCCATTGAGATTCCAGTCCATGAATTGGCAAGGAAATGAAACCAATACATGTAGATGCAGGAGAAGAAATTGCAAAAGAAATTTGACTTTATATTTACTAGAACAATTGCATTTTCATGTTTCTGTGTAGTATGGGAGACCAAAATAGTGAGAATGCAGGGCCCTGGGTTTAGTAACATTTTAAAAAGCCTACATGGCAAAAACTGAAAAAGAAAATGCTTTGTGTACTTTTTCCCATATCAATCAAACTGCACATAAGCAGGAAAAAAAAAACGTAGTTATAATCAAAAAGCTATTTTTTTAGCTGAGTATCTCCAAGAAAAACATATGTTACCCTCCCAAAAAAACTTTTAAAAACACTTAAAATTAAAAACGTTAGCCATATATGTCCTCTGAAAATAAAAGGGAAAATTTTATACTTACCTAACGGTAATTTTCCTTTCCTGATGCAAGCATGACAGCATATACGTATGGGAAGGCTCCGCCCCCCTGCCCAATCAGGACCGGTTATACTATAAAAGTAGGTCTCCTCCCCTACCCCAGCATTCTCATAGTTTAGTATCGCTGCGGAAGGCCTTACTTTAAATGTTTCAGGCCCCATATTTGCCATTTCTTTCTCTCTCTTTTTTTTTTTTTAATGGAGGACACCTATATGCTGTCATGCTTGCATCAGGAAAGGAAAATTACCCTTAGGTAAGTATATAATTTTTCCCTTTTCCTGACACAGCATGACAGCATATACGTATGGGACGTACCAAATCACCAGACAATAAGGGTGTGTACTGCTCCAGTGTTTTAAGAGGCTAGATCTATCCCCTCTAACGACTGAGATGTATTGTAGTTACGACTGCTGGGTCCGCCAGAATGGACCCCCCAACATGTTGAATGTAGACCAGGTCGTAGTTTAGATATTAACTCTGGAGGAACTATTTTGGAGTTCCGTCAATGGATGCATCACCAGCTTGGAGGAGAGCTGTCTCTGCCCTCATCTGATGGACTTGTCCTCTCCATCTAGGTTTTGACTAATTGTATCCGTACAACTGCGATGGTCTTCGTTGGACAGCGGGATTGTCCTTTTCCGATGCCATTAGGCGTGAAAGTTTATCGTTTTTCTCCTAGAGAAGGGCCAATTCTATGTCTCTTCAACCTTGAATCTCTTTTCCAAGTTTGTGGAACTTCAAACACTTCCGTTTGATCTGTCTGCCCAAAAGGATGATGATGTTCTAACTCAGGTTGCCAAGATACCAACCTTTGTCTATTGTTGAGGAAGAGACTAGAGCCATCTTGCCTGATCATTTCAGCAACAAGGTAGTTTATGGTATGACACTTGGATGTTTGAGATTCTTCTAGATCTACTTTACATACTGTATTTGCCAAAAGAATACTTATCCCATGTTCCTGGCCATATTTAGGATGTTTTGTCCCTTTAAATGGAGAGTGAGATAATGTGTCCCATACTATTTGGAAGACCCCATGGGGAAAGAATAACCTGCCTAGGTCTTTCAGACTTGGTTGCTGGGATATGCAACCCAGAGAGTGAAGAATAGATACGACTGCGTTTCAGTATCCTTTAATGCTGTCTCTAGGCTCTCTTGTATACCATTCATTCCTTCCAGTAGAGAATTTCATCCTTTAAATTCTGTAGGTTCTTCTCTTAGCTAAGGTACTTGAAGTCTGGAGTAGACACTCTGACCTCCATTAGATTTCCAACACTAACGGTGAGACCTCCACATCTTGGTCTCCTGTATCTAGATATAATTTGTATGAACTTGGAAGATACCGTTGGCACGCTGTATGAGGTGTTGAATCTCAGGAAGGAGAATAGGGAGTTTTCGGATCTGAGACTGTACCCTGTGCATCATTGCCTGCAAGTTACAGGGTAATTATCGTCATCACCACCGAACGGCTGCAAATCCGGATAGGCCTCCTGGAGACTCTTAGGTTTGTTAAATATATACGTATTGGCTAATCTGCCAACCCAGCTGGCTGTCCTTAGTTTATCCGCTTCCACCTCTGGAAGCCACCCAGGTTACGGTCAGACCAATAACTTGATAGCCTTGCTCGTTGCCGATCCCTTGACTGTCTCTTGTTTGAGACTGTCCCTTGTCATCCAACGGCTTTTGTATCTTACGCCCTCTGGCTGTAAGTTCTAGAAAACCCTAACATGCCGGGAGATACCTCTGACAGAAGTTGACTAGTTTTGCATTCCTTCTTGCCAGCGAGGCTAGGCCTTCCCCATTTTGCCGAGTCCTTTCAGCATAGTTGAGGCTCCCTCTGTTGTGTTTCCGAAAGACTTTAGTCTGCGACCGCTGTAGCTCTGGCTTTTGGACACCTTGTCCTTCATTGGCATGACTACCCCACGAGTGACAACTTGTGTTGATTGGTACGCTGAAAGATTAGCTTAGCTACCTCCCCAATCGGGGACTTTTCTCCTCTGTGGAGTCATCGTTTCTCATGTGGGAAGTAAGTCTCTCTTTACTAAAGTTAATACAGTTATCAACCCTGCTTGGGCCCCCCCGGACCACATGGGTTATTACAGGGTACTTTATTGCTTTTGCGATCGTGGGATGCCACCAATAGGAAAGAGCATCTGTTCAAATGGGATACTTACACTGTTTCTCTCTGAAGCCGCGTACACACGGCAGAGAAACTCGACGGGCAAACACATCGTTCCGCCCGTCGAGGTTCTCTGCTGGCCGTCGAAATCGGCGACCCGCCCGTCGGGAATGGCAACCAGCCATTCATCCAGGCGGGCCGTCGAGCAAAAAGAGAGCGTGCTCTCTTTTCGCTCGACGGGATTCCCGACGGGCGGGGCGAGCCAGGAGCGTACACACGGCCGAGGTCCTCGCTGGAATGCAGCTTCCAGCGAGGTTCTCGCTGGTTTCCAGCGAGAACCTCAGTCGTGTGTACGCCGCCTGAGTGTAACTTAATTTTGTTCATTAACTTTTTCCCATTCAGATTACCTTCCAGTAGGTGATTACTGCGATGAGACTAGTTTGTCTCTCGATGATGGCTCCTCCCGACTTGCTTAGAGTCTGTACTGGGACCTTTTCCAGAACTTGGAAGTCATTGTGCCACAACTCTTCTGAAGGATCAGCACGACTCTGGATACAAACGCCTTGAGGCGATTCGGTTTGCATCTGTCAGCGCTATACAAGTTACTCACTTTGCTGTTCAAACAAGACTTACCAGTAGTCCTTGTGCCCGCAAGTCGGCCCCTACTGGACCCAATATCCCAAGAAATGCCTGGAGATTGTGGCAAGGTCACTGTATGCAAGTTTAACTCTTAGTGCACTCTGATGGCCAAGTGAAGCTACTTGCTGAAACATGGGTATTTCAAAAATAGGTTTCCAGTATTACGGCATAAAATTGTGCGGTTTTACTGCGATTCCTATGCGTCTTGAATCACTGCCTGTGTATTCTTGACGTCCACGGCCCCCAGTTAGACCACAGTGGGATCAAACGTAATGTAGGGACTACCATGAAGTCGCAGCACTGCTATGAACAATACTCCTTAAAAATCCTGGAGTAGGATTTGTGGAGGTCAGGCTTTACTGACACTGGAGAGATTAATTGCCACGATGGCCTCTGCCATCCTTTTGGACCCTCTTGTTATTCAAGTTTTACTATGACCAATGCCCATGTAATCATAGCCCTTGTGCTCTGATGCCTCATGGAGGGAATGCATCAATGCAATGAATTGCTAGAGGAATGAAAAATTCCATTGGCTTCCTAATGCACAGGACTCACGGATCCTTCGCTTAACTTTACATCCAACTGTCAGCTGACCTATTGGGCGACTTGGGTTTAGGCTAATAAAGATTATTGATTCTTTATTCTCCGCCATAGTTCTCCCACGTTTAACTTGTCAATCTTTTGGCTATCCTCTGGTCTTTGGTGATTAACATAAGGAATTAATCTTCCTTCTAGATATTGCCAGATCCGACTTGAACAGTCACCACTCTGACTAAAAGCGGCATGTGTTCACTTGTGGGAGGGGCCATACGGGTTCACTGGTCACAAGGATTTCTGGAGAAACAACATACAGTCTTGTATCCACAGTGACTGAACTGCATCATTGGCTATTCCCTTTCAATCTAGGATCTGCCATAGAGAGCTTATCACTGACCAGAGCTCTGCTTCCATCCTGCCTCATCGCAGGTCACAACAACACTACTTAACAGTAGTATGAATCTTGTTGATCTCCAGATCTATTTGCTGTCACAGGGTCTCTGCAAGGATATTGTTTCCTCTGTTTGGAAGAATGGTACCCTTGGTTAATCTGCTGAAGCCTGTTTTGCTGGCTGCTCTTTGATACCAAAAGAGACAGGAACAACAAGCGCCAGAAGCGATTCAGTTCGCATGTGCCGCGCTATACAAGTTTTCATTCATGCTCTAGAGGCAGAGGTAACCTTTAGCTGATTTTGCTTGAATAGCTTAGTACCTGAGTTCCACACAGTCAGTTTGGACAGGTTTAACCACTTGAGGCCCGCGCTACCGTCGGATGACGGCAACAGCGCTGGGCTGAATAGCCAACATGCCGTCATTTGACGGCATGTCTTTCTGGCGTTCCCAGCGCGCGCTGTAGTGCACGCTGCGGGGAAGCCCTGTGTTGTCCGTGTCCCTTGGACACGGCCAATCACAGATCGCGGCAAACGGCCAATCAGAGCGGCCGTTTGCGATGCGATCTGTGGGCCAATGAGAGATGATCTCTCATAGATCATCTCTCATTGCCGGCTCACACAGAGACAATGTCACACTGTCTCTGGAGGGGAGGAGCCCGATCTGTGTTCCTTCTTACATAGGGACACAGATCGGTCACCCCCCCCAGTCACCCCCCCCCCCCCTACAGTTAGAACACACCTAGCATACACATTTAACCCCTTCCTCATCCCCTAGTGTTAACCCCTTCAATGCCAGTCACATTTATACTGTAATTAGTGCATATTTATAGCACTGATCGCAGTATAAATGTGAATGGCGCCAAAAATGTGTCAAAAGTGTCCGATGTGTCCGCCATAACGTCGCAGTACCAATAAAAATCGCAGATCGCCGCCATTTCTAGTAAAAAAATAATAATAAAAAATAATAATTCTCTCCCCTATTTTGTAAGCGCTATAACTTTTGCGCAAACCAGTCACTTATTGCGATTTTATTTATTTTTTTACCAAAAATATGTAGAAGATTATGTATCGCCCTAAACTGAGAAAAAAATGTGTTTTAATTTTTAATTGGGATATTTATTATAGCAACAAGTAAAAAATATTGTATTTTTCTTCAAAATTGTCGCTCTTTTTTTGTTTATAGCGCAAAAAATAAAAATCGCACAGGCGATCAAATACCACCAAAAGAAAGCTCTACTTGTGGGGAAAAAAGGACGTAAATTTTGTTTGGGAGCCACGTCGCACGACCGCGCAATTGTCAGTTAAAGCGACGCAGTGCCGGAAGCTGAAATTTTACCTGGGCAGGAGGGGGGTGTAAGTGCCCAGTATGCAAGTGGTTAAAGTCGCCGTCTCTTGCTTCTGATATGCCAACTAGTCAGAGCGATTTTCCATAAGCAAGCTCTCAGGTAGAGGTTGCCTTTAAACAAGCACAGTTGTTTGATTAGGCTTGGTATGGAACCATTAGTGACTGTAGGCCTTCTCAGTCTCTGCCCCCTTTGTCACTGTCTTTGGCCTGCAACCTTGTTTTGTATTCTGGCCGTCACACCAGTTACACCCGACCACTATGATTCCTGTAGCGATTTCTGGCAGTTAGCTACATAGTGGGATTTTTTCAGGGTTGAAGAGGATCTGTCCCTTGTCGCAGAAGCAGGTAGACTGGTGTTTGGTGTTGAGGGCTTGAGATGTACACTCATTATGCCCATAATGTGCACTCTTTTTTAGGATATAGCATATACTTACCTGCCCTCACCTTTATTCAAAGTTGCTGGTCTCTAGGAAGGCTGATTGCTACTGGTTCACAGATGCCTGGGAATATTTTCCCATAAATAGTAACCACTACAAACCCCATATCTTTCAGTGGGGTACCCCAAATAACACAAGCAATTACCTATTACTAACAAGTACTAAGGAGTGTGACTAAACAGATCCTGACATTTTAGCACCAAGGTCAACATGTAAATGCATAGAAGTAAACACATCACAGCCTTACCTAGTGTGGAGTTAATGTAATCACAGGAATGCAGCACAAATTAATGATCCTATGACATTAGCACTAGCAAGTTAAACCTATCAGAGGAGACCAAAACTTCCATACACAGTGAGCCCATACTGCGGGCCCAATCCCTGCACTAACATGAAAGGGCTCTCAATATCACCTGATATCAGTTCAAACTTCAGCAATGCTGCAAA
This sequence comes from Rana kukunoris, assembly GCA_029574335.1. Classification (NCBI taxonomy): domain Eukaryota; kingdom Metazoa; phylum Chordata; class Amphibia; order Anura; family Ranidae; genus Rana; species Rana kukunoris. The sequence continues at coordinate 380,570,479 of CM056051.1, forward strand.
CACATCCTTTAGTCTGTTTAATATTAGTAAACAGAGTGACACTACAGACATCCAGTTACATTCACATGTGTGATATATGCTTTTCAGAAATGCAAATTAACCACAAACCTGCAGGAAATAAATCAAGACTGTAGAGCCAGGCTTATTCAGTTAAATGGAAGGCTTCAGCCCAGCACAGCACCTGCTATCATCATTAGCAGTATTGCAGACACAACCACAGCCCTTCAGTAATGCAAGTTTAACCACATACTTGCCTATACTTGCAGCAGTAACTGAATAGAATTGTGTGCACCATGTGGTGCCTTACCACCTGCATGCTTCATGTCCAAAGTCCAATGAATGTCCATACACGGCGTCATGCTAAATTAGCAATCCCTAGAGACCAGATGCCTTCACCCCATCTTCCTGGATCCTGCTGGGGTGAGGCCTCCCCCATTAGGCGTTCAGGTCTGCCTGTACCGTGGGGAGCTTCGTCACAGGAGAGGCTTTGAACCTTTGCGGCTTGGCGGGAAGTGTCCGGCCAGGTGAGGGAAAAATAAAAATTCCTGCTTTCTTTAGCAGTAGTATAACCGCCTGTAGCAGTGAAGGAAAAAACAGAGAATGCTGGGGTAGGGGAGGAGACCTACTTTTATAGTATAACCGGTCCTGATTGGGCAGGGGGGCGGAGCCTTCCCATACGTATATGCTGTCATGCTGTGTCAGGAAAATGAACTTAATATACCGTCGCCTCTATTATATAGATTGTGAATGCTGAAGATGAACACAAAACAAATGTAAGTACACCCTTCACATTTTTGTAAATATTTCATTATATCTTTTCATGTGACAACACTGAAGAAATTAAAATGCAAAGTAGTGAGTGAACAGCTTGTATAACAGTGTACATTTGCTGTCCCCTTAAAATAACTCAACACACAGCCATTAATGTCTAAACCACTGGCAACGAAAGTGAGTACACCCCTAAGTGCAAATGTCCAAATTGGGCCCAATTAGCCATTTTCCTTCCCGGTGTTATGTGACTTGTTAGTGTTACAAGGTCTCAGGTGTGAATGGAAAGCAGGTGTGTTAAATTTGGTGTTATCGCTCTCACTCTCTCTGGCCACTGGAAGTTATACATGGCACCTCATGGCAAAAAAAAAAGGAGAGGAGCTGAAAAAAAAAAGAATAATTTCTCTACATACAGATGGCCTAGGCCAGAAGAAGATTGGCAATACCCTGAAACTGAGCTGCAGCATGGTGGCCAAGACCATATAGTGGTTTAACAGGACAGGTTCCACTCAGAACAGGCCATCCATGGTCGCCCAAAGAAGTTGAGTGCACGTGCTCTGCGTCATATCCATAAGTTGTCTTCGAGAAATAGACGTACGAGTGCTGCCGGCATTGCTGCAGAGGTTGAAGGGGGGGGGGGGTCAGCCTCTCAGTGCTCATACCATATGCCGCACACTGCATCAAAATAGTCTGCATGGCTGTCATCCTCAGAAGGAAGCCTCTTCTAAAGATGATGCACAAGAATGCCCGCAAACAGTTTGTTGAAGACAAGCAGACTAAGGACATGAATTACTGGAACCATGTCCTGTGGTCTGATGAGACCAAGATAAACTTAGTAAAAGGACATGCGAGTCTTGCCTACAGCCAAGCATGGTGGTGGGAGTGTCAGAGTCTGGGGCTGCATAAGTGCTGCCGACACTGGGGAGCTCCAGTTCATTGAGAAATCATGAATGCCAACATGTACTGTGACATACTGAAGTAGAGCATGATCCCCTCCTTTCAGAGACTGGGCCACAGGGCATTACTCCAACATGATAACGACCACAAACACACCTCCAAGACAGCCACTACTTTGCTAAAGAAGCTGTGGGTAAAGGCGATGGACTGGCCAAGTATGTCTCCAGACCTAAATCCTATTGAGCATCTGTGGGGCATCCTCAAACGGAAGATGGATGAGCACAAGGTCTCTAACATCCATGAGCTCTGTGATGTCATCATGGAGGAGTAGAAGAAAACGCCAGTGGCAACATGTGAAGCTCTGATGAACGCCATGCCCATGAGGGATAAGGCAGTACTGGAAAATAATGGTGGCCACACAAAATATTGACAGTTTCAGCCCAATTTGGAAATTTTCACTTAGGGGTGTACTCACTTTTGTTGCCAGAGGTTTAGACATTAATGGCTGTGTTTGAATTATTTTGAAAGGACAGCAAAGTTACATTGTTATGAACGCTGTACACTCACTACTTTACATTGTAGCAAAGTGTAATTTCTTTAGTGTTGTCACATGAAACATAGGATTTTTGTACTCACCGTAAAATCCTTTTCTCAGAGTCCATGGACGGACACAGCCTTAATCTTGACAAAGTGGGTATTATTCAGCAGTGACTAGGCAGAAACTTATAGAAAGTGTTAAACACATCACACACCATACAGTCCCTCTGGGTATAACCTCTCTGCATCTCGCAGATCAGTTCGTCAAAAAGCAGTACAAACATAAAAAGGAGGGGTGGGTGCTGTGTCTGCCCATGAACTCAGAGAAAAGGATTTTACGGCGAGTACAAAAATTCTATTTTCTCTTTCGTTCATGGACGGACACAGCCTTAATCTTAACAAAGTGGGACGTCCCAAAGCAGTGTCAAAAATGAGGGGTGGGAAAGCTTTGCGGCCGAAAGAAGCATCTGAAGATGCACTCACATCAACCTTGTAGAATTTAGTGAAAGTGTGAACGGACAACCAGGTTACCGCCTTACACACCTGGGAAACAGACACTTGATGTCGGAAAGCCCAAGAGGCACCTATTGTCCTAGTCGAATGCGCCATCACAGGAAAGGGAGGCGCCCGATCCCTTATGGCGTAAGCCTAAATCACGATCTGGCTGACGAGACCACCAGGCCCTTCTTAGGACCAGCCACTGAAACAAACAGTGAGTCTGACCTCCGGAACGGAGCAGTAGCAGATAAGTATACTCTCAGAGCTCGGACAACGTCCAAGCAATGCAACGCCGCCTTTTTATGATGCGACGGAAGAGGACACAAAGATGGAAGTACAATGTCCTCATTGAGATGAAAGACCGAAAGACCTTAGAAAGAAAAGAAGGCTGCGGACACAGCACCACCTTATCCTTGTGGAAGATCAGATAGGCGGCCTTGAATGACAAGGCTGCCAGCTCAGAAACCCATCTAACTGACGTAACAGCCACCAAAAAGACTACTTTCTAAGTAAGTGTCAACAAGGGAATCTCCTTAATGTTTTCAAACAGTGGTTTCTGAAGAGGACCAGGTTCTGGTCCCACGGAGGTAGGGGAGGACAGACCGAAGGGGCCACATGCCGAACCCCCTACACAAACATACTCACTAGAGAGTGAGCCGCCAGGGGTCGTTGAAAAAAGATCTGCCCTTCGATTGTACTTAAGGCTAGCTTTTAGTCCACCCCTGTTGTAAGAACAGCAGGACTCTGGAAACCGAATAAGTACACGGATTCCACCTCATTTCCTCACAAATGGATATGTAGGCCTTCCAAGTGAAATGATAAATCTTCCTAGAGCAGGCATCCTCAAACTACGGCCCTCCAGATGTTGCGGAACTACAAATCCCATGAGGCATTGTGAAACTCTGACATTCACAGACATGACTGAGCATGATGGGAAATGTAGTTCCTGAACAACTGGAGGGCCATAGTTTGAGGACCCCTGTCCTAGAGGATAGCTTCCGAGCCCACCTCATGGTAGAAATCACTGAATCCGACTGGCCCCGGTCTCTTAGCACCCGGCTTTCAATAGCCAATGCCGTTAAAGCCAACAACTGTAAAGCAGGATGAAGTATGGGACCTTGCGACAGCAGGTCCTCTCTCAGCGGTAGACGCCAAGGGACGTCTGCTACTAGACGCACTAAGTCAGCGTACCAAGGATGTCGAGGCCAATTCGGAGCAATTAGAATCATTGGGATTCCCTCTGCCTCCACTCTGCGAAGCAGATGAGGAAGGAGCTTCAGAGGAGGGAAGGCATAGATTAGCCACCACGGTGCCACCAACGCATCTGTCACATCTGCCCATGGGTCTCTTGACCTGGCCACAAACCTCAATACCTTCTGATTGAGCGGAGACACCAGGAGATCAACGTCTGCTGTGCCCCATCTTTGGCAAAGGAGCCAAAACACCTCTGGGTGCAGAGACCATTATCCTTGGTCCAGCATCTGGCGACTCAGGTAGTCCACCTGCCAGTTTTCCACGTCCGAAATGTATACAGCCGATAGGGCCAGTACGCTCCTTTCTGCCCACCTCAGGATGTGGGTGACCTCCGACGCTGCAGTTGAGCTTCTTGTTACTCCTTGATGGTGTACATACACCACTGCCGTGGCATTGTCCGACTAGATCCTGTCTGGACGCCCCTGTAGCCTCTGAGACCATGTGGAGAGGCACAGCCTGATCGCCCGGAGTTCCAGAACATTGATCGGCAAGTGGGATTCCTCCGGGGTCCAGTGACCCTGGGATGAGTGGACCCCCCCAGACTCCCCCCCCCCAACCGGTAAGGCTGGTGTCCATCGTGACCACCATCCAGTGAAAAGGAAGGAACTACTTCCCAGACAGAAGTGGCGGTGATGTCAACCACCAAACCAGTGAGGTCCTGACTAGGTGGCTCACCCGCATTTGACAATCCAGGGACGATAGGCACTTGTCCCATCTGGACAGAATTTCCTTCTGCAACACTCGAGTGTGAAATTGAGCATACGGTACTGCCTCAAAAAGAGGCTACCATGAGACCCAGGACTTGAATGCAAAAGCGGAGTGAAGACCATCTTTGGAATGTCAACTGCCGCACGGCAGCCCGAAGAGTCTGCAACCTTTCCACAGGGAGAAAAACTTAGATCCAGGATCCAGGATTGGGTGAACGCCCTTCTTCTTTGGTATTACGAACAGGTTTGAGTAAAACCCCTAAAATCTCTCCTGTAGTGGGACAGGAATGATTACCCGCGTACTAGCAGATCCTGAACTGCCCCAAACAGGGCTGTCCGACGGGTCAGCTGAAGCTGGAGGTTGGAGGGAAAAAATCTGTTTGGTGGGCAAGAGAGAAACCATCTTGTACCCTGAGGAAACTACTTCGAAAACCCACCAGTCTTAGATCTGCGATGTCCACCAGGTCGCAAATTTGCGAAGATGTCCCCCGATGGGTGGGGGCAAACCTTCATGCGGACATGAATTTGTTCGCAGGCTTGTGAAACCAGGGACGCGTCTGTCCCTCAGCAGGCGCTTTATTGGCCTGGGATCGTTTACTGGCCGTGCTGGGCGGACAAAAAAAAAAAAACACTTGTGCACGGTGAAGGAGGGCCCTTGCCTACAGCGTGGCTCCTTACCCCTTTTGGATTGTGGGAGCAGCATACTCTTACCCCCATTACATCTTTTTATAATGTCATCCAGTGATGCTCCAAAAAGTTTGTTGCCCTTAAAGGGCAAATCCATCAGGGCCTTCTTGGAAGATTGGTCTGCAGACCAACACTTTAACCAGAGCAGACAGCGTAACACCACCGCATAGCTTGAGGCTCTGGCCAGCAGAGGAATAGTGTCCAAGGCTGATTCACAGACAAATTTTAGGCCCTGTATCAACTGGTCGGCTAGCGCTACCTCATCCGAGGGTGCCTGACGTGCTTTTAACCCATTGTGCAGCATCTTTGCCCATTCAGTGAGTGTCTGAGACACCAGGGCCCCAACTATCATTGGGCTCACAGCCGAGCCCACCACCGTGTATAGGTGGTGGTGGGAGACCCCCTCAGTTTTCTTGTCTGCAGGGTCCTTGAAAGCAAGAGCTCCTTTCACTGGAATCGTGGTTACCTTGTTTAGTCTGGACACAGGAGGGTCCACTATCGGAGGAGAGGTCCATTTTTTCAGGAAACTCTCCTCAAGTGGGTAACGCACCGCAAAATTTTTAGGGACAGAAAAAAACCTTCTGTGGTTTGTCCCATTCCTTGTATAAAAATGTGTCTAGATAAGGCACACAAGAAAACACCTTAGCAGTGAGGGTCAGCTTACAGAACCCAAAAGGGACCGAAGCCTCTGTTGCTTCTGCAGACTTCTCTATTTTTAGAGTATCTTGCACTACAGTGATAAGATCACCTACCAGAGCCTTTTTGCGTGCTGACCCAGATCCGGAGTCATCCTCACTGTCCGGCCGGTCCTCAGATACATCAGAGCCAGGGTCATTAGCTGTAGCTGGATCCAGCTCTGTATCAGAGATCAGAGTTGTCCCCAGAAGATGGCGGGGGTGGGCGTTTTTAACCCCCTGTGTTCCCACGCGCTGCTTCCACCTTGGCAACAAAAGCATGTAGGATTGTCGACATATCGTCCGATACATCGGGTGCAGGGGCATCAATTGCTAGCACAGGTGTTTCAGGGGAAAAGGTGCTTGCTTCTTACGCCACGCTGACCCACGCGCCTGACACCCACAGGGACTCCAAGGCAAGGTACAACAACCCACCCTCCTAGCTGCGAGAGAGACGAGGGGGTTTCACCCCAGAGGACTCACCACCCTTGGAACAGTATAGTACGGCTGCTGTCCGCTTTCTACTTGAGCCGCTTCCTTGTCAGCTGTCTGTGTCAGTCTGACTACTGCGCAATGTGTGTCTGCAAGCTTGTGCCGTTTAAATGATGTGATCCAGCAAGAAAATGGCCGCTGAGCGGCAGATAGAGGCCGAACAACGCCGCAGGCCACAAAAACATGGCCGCCGAGCAGCAGGTAGAGGCAAAAACACAGCGAGGACCAGAGCATAGCATGGATCACAGGTAAAATGGCCACCGATTAGCAGATAGAGGCCAAACCCAGCGAGGACTACAAGGCAAAATGGCTGCCGATTAACAGATAGAGGCCAAACACAGCGTGGAGCTTAGGAAAAATGGCTGCCGACAGCATGGATGGGAACACACAGCTAAGCAAACTTTTCATGGCAGCTTATAGAATTTGTAAGCGGACGTACATCACAGTTCCCTCACAGGTGAACCCCCCGGCCCCAGCAGTCGGCCTAGCTCAGAGAGCCCAGTGAGGAGGGAAGGAATGGAGGAGGAAGGAAAGGAGGATGAGACCCCCTACTCGACCTCCCCGGGAATGTCCAGCTATGTCCTCCTGCTGAAGCAGGGGATTAATACTTACCCATGGATTCTGCTGGAAGCATCCCAGACAGACCATCTTCTGCATGGTTATGGAGGTGACTATCGGCCTCTGCGACTAGGCCCTATAGACTGGTCATATGCTAGTCCTGAAGCATGTAGCTCACTGGCCACCAGTAGAGTGATGGGCATGTCGTGGACGACCCAGCGCATAGCTACGGTTGGCACACACTCGATGGCCGAAACTGGGTTGATCGTAGATCAGAGGAAAAAAAAAATAATAATAAAAAATTCAATTTGGAATAGATCTCCAGGCCTATTGGCCATGTCTTCTCCTGAGCTAGGCAGAAAAAAACTGATCTGCGAGATGCAGGGAGAGGGGTTATACTCAGAGGGACCGTCCCCCTGGGCGGTACTGTATGGTGTGTGATGTGTTTAACACTTTCTTTAAATGTCTGCCTAGTCACTCCTGAATGAAGGCTAATACCCACTTTGTCAAGATTAAGGCTGTGTCCATCCATGAACAAAATTGAAAAATATAATAAAATATTTACAAAAATGTGAGGAGTGCACTCACTTTTGTGAGATTCTGTATATATCTGTGTAACAGGCAATTGTAGCCTCTGGATAAGAGAGTCAATCCATGCTTTTCCATGCAAAAGAAAAATGCATGTAAGAAAACATGTTAGAGACTTAAGGGAACTGTCTTCATGGGGAACCCAACTGGGGTTTCATCCCTGTGACGTAGGATTGAAGCCAATATCCAATGGTCATTGTCTAGAAGCTGAATAGCATTAAGACAGTCCTCCAATCAATGCACACTCAAGATTTTAGAATGGGCTTTAATTTATATATCTTAGTGCATTTCACATCACATACTGTAGGGAAGGATCTCATTTGTATAGAGGTCATGCCTTCTTCATCTAGTTGATAGCTATGGTGAAAGATGACCATTAATGGTGCAATCCACTACTGACAGCAATAATAGCCACTATAGAGTCTATTGATATATACTGATGTCCAGAAATTATGTATAAATATCTGCTGACTCTATACAAACCTGTCACATATGGACAGGTGCCATAATAATGCTGCAATGTAACAATCTAATATATAGACCTAGCCTATCTCCTAGGAACATAAAATCTCAATGTAGTTTGGCAAAAAAAAAAAAAACTGTAAAAGATGATGGTCAGCCATGTCATAAAAAGGTCCCTGTGGAGCAGAAATAAAAGTGCCAGTTCAATGCAAACTCAGATAATGCGGTATTCATTGCAGCTTAAAGCGGTAGCAAACCACAGTTTTTTTGTTAACCTGCAAAGGCATATAGAATATGAGGGGGATTTTGGGACTTTAGATTAAGCACATGATGTATGTGCCCCCATACCTGGTTTAAGTAGACAAAAAAAGGTACATTTTGGGACTTTGAATGAGGCTATTGACTTGTGGAGGTTAAATTATATGCAGACATGATTATTGGCATATATAAATGTTGGAATGCATAACAATGCTATAAAACATGTAAATAAGTAATTTCATATCTAAAAAATTAGTAGAAGGCTATATATATAGATACCTCATACAAACAAAGATTTTTTGAAAAAAAGGAGCCATTTTACGGCCTTTAATGGTATCAGAAAGATGTAGCAACCAAAATTATATAAAAAATTATTTATTACAAAATTTGTTAAAATAATAGATAAAACCATTAGGAACAAATGCTCATGTATAAATATAAGCTGTTGGCCAGGCTATGTTGGCTTGTACTGTTCTGTCAAGAGGTTGGCGTGTTTCGCAATCTGCTTCCTCAGGACCGTTAAATCTTAACAGACAACAGTAGGCATGCCCTCCAGCTTAGAGCGAGTAATGGCACACCATGCACAATGCAGATGCAGCTCATGATTGATATGATACCATCAATAATTAATTGATAACCTCTAAATGTTCTGAGAATAAGGGGTCTCATCCCAATTCTAATGAAAGAAGTACACAGAAAACAGCCAGATCAAATTGTGAAATATCCTTCACTACTTTCTTCAGTTAGACCACAAAAGATACATTTTATGAACTGCCCATTATAAACCTGTGTTAGGATACCATGCCCCATCTAGTCTGATAATGAGAAAGTATGTCTGGCAAAAAATGGGGAGTTGTGAGCACTTGACCATAAGGACAGGTGTGGTGTGCTATATTTTTTAGTCCCTAGTAAATTGGGAATTATATCTTGAAAATATCATACTGAAAGCAAAGGACTTACCTTCTCCAAGAATTTCCAGAGTAGAGGCAGAGTGTCCTTTCCATTCTGCTGGACGGCATGTAGAATATATTCAATGGAGATCCGTTCTCTGCAGCTCCATATCTTAGAGCAATACACATTACTGTCCTTTGGCAAGTCCATCTTCTCTCCACTTATCAGAGGGTCACCATACACCACCTTCACTACAGGATTGGAACTAATTCTCTCATCTTGACGGATGTAATTGTTCACAGCCATTAGGTCTCTGTCTAAGCTCTGAAAACATAAACACAATATATTTATGACATGTCAAATCGGCGGTTATTGCCGGCAAAAGCACCATCCGAATCTATGCAACGCCGACTTTGTGGTGTCGCACCGATTGCCACAAGTAGATTGTTAAAAGTGGTAAGTTGGCAGATGGACTTTGTAGGCATAACACGGTTAAATACAAAAAAAGTATAAATTTGATTACAGAGGATATACAGAACAGATTATAAAAGGAGCAGGAGAGCGCCCCCCCCCCCCCCCCCCCGCAACCTTATATGTGAACAAGCCCTTATTTGTCCAGCAAAGTGAACCCAGGAAGTGATCAATTTACTCTGGAGAAGTGTTTTTTGTTCCCTCACAAAGTGGTTTCTGTTCCCTCACAATGTGAATCATTGGTAACCTACTGGCTGACAGATCACATTCACAGCTCTTGCACTGTGGATGTCACATTGAAAAAGAGATGATGAGAATGCAATTATAAGCTGAAGCTGTTATTAAAATTATTGTTGCTGGAAATAAAAGTGTATAAAGGAATTCTGGTAAAAAAACTAAACAAAGAAAGCAGGACATAAATTTAAAGAGTAGTTAAAGTGATGGAGACGACACACACACACACACACACACACACACACACACACGAGCTGGCAAGGCAGGAAGGGAGGGGAAGGGAGGGGAGGGGAGAGAGAGGAGAGAAGCGGAATGACAGAGACAGGTAACCTGACCAGGATAAGCATGGATCAGCAGCCATGATTTCTGTGGTCAGCACAATACAGGGGCCACAGGAACAAACAAGATCAATCAGTTTTTTTACAGCACAGAGAGGAACAGATTAGACATCACCGTGCATGTGATCAGCACATGGCCAATCAGCACTATCCAGACAGAAGGTCAGGGGTCCTGCATCCTGATAGGACAGCCAGTGCAGTATGAAAACTCTTCCTACCAGCTTTAATCAGGCAGGTAGAAGTCACAAGACTGCTATATACTGCTGATGAGAAACAATATTTGGCAGTTTATATTTACTAAAATGATTGCATTTCCATGTTCAGTGTGCTGTGGAAGGTCAGATATAGTGAATGCAGGGTCTTGGGTTTAGTATCACTTTAACACACAAATACAAACACATTCCTTACCCTGAGCACAGGGGTAATGACCATTGATGCAAAATGCTTCTCCCAGCTGTTCCTCATTTGTTTGGTTGACCAAACATCATCAAAGTTGACCGGCCCTGCAGATAAAATGAGTACAGATTTTTAATGAAGATTTCCCTATTAAATAAACATTTCACCAAGCTTTATTTTTTACATGGAGTGAGGAATACTTTGACTTTCTTTCAGGTTTGCTGGCTTTGTTCGTACTCTGGAGAACTCCCTCCCTTTGCCTGAGAAAAATTGGATAATAGGACAGGAAGTGATGGTACACCACTATAACAGAGACACAGACAGCAATAACAACCTGACAAATGTTCTATCCTTATTTAGTATATAAAACTGAAGAACAAAAATAAGCATCTTAAAGAGGAGGTTCACCCTAAATATACTCTTTCCCAAGTGATCGAGCATACTGGCATCAGCGCCAGTATGCTTTTTTTTTTTTTAAATCCCCCACTTACTGTTTAATCTTTAATTTTTATTTCTTTCCCCCGTGGTGGATCGCGCCTGTATAGCCCATCACGGCTTCCGAAAATACCTGATTTAGGACTCGGGTATTTCCGGCGCAATGCGCCGCCTGTGCACAGACCTAGGAGCTGACTGCGCAGGCGCCGTATTTCTCTGAAATAGGACTCGGAGAAATACGGCGCCTGTGCAGTCAGCTCCTAGGTCTGTGCGCAGGCGCCGCATTGCGCCGGAAATATGAGTCCCAAATCGGCTATTTTCGGAAGCCATGACGGGCTATAGAGACGCCATCCACCGCGGGGAAAAAAAATAAAAATAAAGATTACACAGTAAGTGGGGGATTAAAAAAAAAAAAAAAAACAGCAGACTGGCGCTGACGCCAGTATGCTCGATCACTTGGGAAAGAGTATATCTAGGGTGAACCTCCACTTTAACTATCCAGTTAGTACCAATAATGCTCAGATTGGTTGCAGTGCCAACAGCTGGAAACATACTGTAAAGTTATTAATAAAGCATACTTACACTGCCCAGACCGTTGAGGGTTCAACATTTTGTCAAGTACAAGATGTACAACAGTCGTGGTGTCATCTGTGCTTTTTCCAAGACTGTTCTTCAGATATTCCAGATCTCTTTCAATGTGACGGAAAATGAAATTTGTAACATCTTGAACTGGTGGCTTCACAATGTGCGTCAGGCTCTGTGACAAAGAAAATAGTGCATACAAAAACTATAGTGAGCGACTTTAATATTCTCTAGTTTATTTTTTCACACTCTCCTTGAAGGACTACAGCGTCTGTCAAAATCTCCACATTCGACACCCTTCTGGGTGTGTTGTATACCTGGTCCCCCACTTCACTCAGAGCAGGAAGGAGTATGCCATCATGGTTGGTGGGGATTTTTTCAGGTAAACACTACTCCACTCCCCCCTCCCCAAGATAGTCCATCAAGAAGCACCTGCAGGTGACTATAAGCATGAAAATGTCATTATTACCACATTTAAGTGCATTTCTCAGCATCATACCTGATTATCCTCTTCTGATGCCAGAAGCATTGCCAGATGCGTTATCATCCTTAGTAAAATAAAGGCAGGGGCCGCTATTTCTCGGTCTGGTGCAACAGCTGGGCCCTGACGAGCCGAGTCCCCCAACACATGTCCAGTCTGTGTTCGGTCTACATCATGCCTGTTATAAAATAAGTCATTGTTACAAATAAAAAAAAATTACGTAGCCAGGATAATTTTAAAGTAACTAAAAGCTCTAGGCCTGTGAGGGCTTGGCCCTCCACAAAGAAACTGGCAAATAAGGGAGCTTAGATTGATATAAAAAAAAGTTATATAATAGTACTTTAAGAAGTCAAGATAACGCCAAAGGAATACAATTTATTCCAGCTATGTGTTCATTAAGACAACTTTTCATGTATTTTTAAATACAATGATAAGAGCTAGAATCTGTTATTAGCTTCTGGTGATCCCTGTACTGTAAAATGGGTGAGAAAAATATGGACCTGTAAGCCAGTATGGCTTTACTACACTGCGCAGTAGTAATGAACCGAAATTTCAGCCACTGAAAATTACAGGCGAAAATACTGTTTTCAGCGTTGTGCCAAAAGAACAAAAAGCATATATAATGGCTGCCGAAAACGCCTGAGATTTTGCTGCAATTGTACCATGCCTATGATGTTTTTTTCTTAGGCCACGTGCCTTAAAACATGCATCAAAAATGCAATATGGGTGCATTTTTTATGCGTTCTTGCTGCGTTTTCAATGCATTTCAATGGGGAGGTGCATTTTTTTAACTGACTAAATATGCATTAAAAATGCAGCAAGTAGTATTTTTAACACTGCTTCAAAAGATGCCAATAATGGCTGACATATTCATATTCATGATATTAATTAAAAAGTCGACTATAATACAATAATTTTTTAAAAACTGTAATTTTCAGTAAAAAGGGGTAATATACCCCGCTTGGTGATTTACCTGTAGGTAAAATGAATATCTCCTAAACCTGCACGGTTTAGGAGATATTCACCCTGAATACAGCCGCTTTCAGCGGCGTATGCGCTCTAAAGGTTTGATGTATCGTGCCAGAACTTCAGAGCTCCTTGCTGGAACACAGGGCTTCCGTGCACATGCGCAGGAGTGACATCATTGTGGCTTAGGCAACTCACAGCGCCGGAGCCCACAAACCCAAAAGAAACGCCTGGGGGAACATGTTGCCGCTGCAGGGGCTTAGTTCTAAGGCAAGTATTTCATAATGTGCTAGTATGCAATGCATACTAGCACATTATGCTATTGTCTTGCAGTTTTTTTTTGGTGGATTACTACCGCTTTAAATGCATCCTGAATTTTCGGTACCAGATTTTTTGTCTTGGTGCACCACTACTGCACAGTATTGTTTGTCTAACAATAGGAGCACTGTGATCATCCTTAAGTGTCCATCAAAATTGGAGGTGGGTCAGTGACTATGCTGTATTGAATAAAGAATATTTGAACACACTACAACCACAGTACATTCTAATGTAGGAAATAACACTAATTAATGCTTAAATGCACCTTTGTGAAAAATAAATGTTTTGTACTTTTTTTTTTAAATGTTTCTGTGTACTGCGCAGTCCTCCTAGAGTTATTTCTCCCTCATGGAGAGGTGTGTACTACCAGTAAGTGGGCTAACAGTCTGCAGCCCCCCCCCCCAATCACCCACAGCAAGTCCTGCAGCTGATAGTGCCCTAACTACACTCACTCCAGCTGACAGTCTGCCCAGTCTGGAGCTCTCCCTAACTTCCTGTAATAAAGGTTTCACTCTCATCCTGTATCCATTCTGACACACATTACACTATAAACAGACTGCTTCTTTACTGGATCTATGGGGGCATGTGACTGCTAACTGAAAAGTCAGACACAGAGAGGAAGAACATTTCCCTCCTGTGCGCACTGTAGTTTTGACAGCAAGGCTTTGCTGTCAGTCAATGGAGCAGGGCTGGGTGGGGGAATGGCACTAAACTGACTACAGTAGATAGAGAACGCTGTGCATATGGTGTCCTGTATCTCCAGAAAACAAACTGACCATGCTAGGATGGATCTGCCTCCATGCCTAGCGTGGTCAGTTTGAAACAGTAACCCAAAGAACCGTCAGTATCGCAAGAGTTTCTTCAGCAACCTGCTCAATAAAGACAAGTTGCAGGCAACACTCACCAAGCAAGATCACTGAGGTGCCTGCATCACCAACGAACTGGACAGAAAAGCAAATCTTTTGTCAAGTAACACAATTCCTCCAATATGTATTTACTGTACTTTAGCTCCTTGCCTGGAGTAGAGCAGAAATTTAGCTACCAACAGGACTTATTTTATAAGGTGTTCACATTCATGCCAGATTTATCTTATTTAGTCAGTAATCGTACGAATTTAAGGACTGCAAAGAATTAAAGAAAAACAAACATACTGAATTCTCTGGAATCCTGGAACTGGTGCATGGTTTTGGCCTCCAACATTGACACCACAATCTAGACATCGACTGGTCTGCATTGGCTGACCACACTGTTTAGAAATGACAATGAATTATGAAAGCATTCTATGTGAAAAAATAATATTTGATTGCGAAATATAAACATTTGATGATTAGTTATAAGTGGGTTCCTTTCCTAAAGGGATTAGAACGATAACAACATCTCTTCAATACATTGCCTCTAATATAATTATGCACTTTTCTACATTTCCCTTCCTTTTTACTTTGGGTGGTGTACAGGTATCAGCAGTATTAATCAGATATGGAGCAGTGGGATGGCAAGTTTTAGTTAGGAGGGGGAAGTAAATGTGGTCTAAGCTCTGACTCTATAACAAATTCATGCATACAAAGGAACATCCTAAGGGCCTGTGTCAACATCCTTTTGTTGGCATCAAGTGGGTTTTGCATTGCCATGCAGGTCTACACAGTAAACAATGCGTCCAGACCCACATAACAAACAGTTAAGAAAGCCTTGACAGGCAAAGAGAGCAGATTTTACCTAAAATAGCATCAGAGGAGGCCTGAACATCTACCTGGTGGAATTTAAGAAATGTGAACAGAAGTTTAGGTGGCCAACTTGCAAATCTTAGACACAAATGCCTGATGCTGAAAACTCATGATCTAGTAATGTGTGCCTAAACAGAGAAGAGTGACATATTATCCTTCGAAGCATAAGCTTGATAAATGATAACCCTTTTAAACCACAAAGCAATAATGGAGCAAGAAGTAGGGAAACCCCTGCAGACCCCTCCGGAATTACAAAGAGGGAATGTGATTGCCTAAAAGAGGCTATAGCTGAGAGGTAAACTCCCACATCATGTACCACATCAAGACAGTGGATTTTTTTTATTTGGAACAGGACATAAGGAATGGAGGACAATGTCCTGGTTGAGGTATAAAGACTAAGACCAGCTTCAGGAGGTAGGAGACTTTAGGGCTCAATTTTGTTTTTGTGCAACACTAAGGCTTCATTTCCATGGACGTTTTTACAGCCATTTTTTTTAGCCTTTTTTACAGCTTAAAAACGCCTGTCCAAACTTTTTTTTTGAGCTGGAGCCGCGGTAGCGTTTTTGAGCATTTTTGCATGTTTTTGAGCATTTTTTTAATGTCTGGCGTTTTTACAGCTATATTGCTGGAGCTTCAGAACGCACTGGTCCTGTTTTTTTTTGCAGCTTAAAAACGGCTCAGCCATCAACAGCTCAAAAACGTCATGGTGGGCATAAGGGCATAGACTAGCATGGAGAGACGTTTTTAAGCTGCAAAAAACGCTCAGAAAAGTGGCTGTAAAAACGTCAATGGAAATGAAGCCTAAGAAAGGCTCTTTACTTAGCAAGAGCCCCTCTATGCAGAGGTGATGATTAGAAAAGCCATATGTTCAACACCCTGTACTAAGGCCTTAAATAGGGAGTGACAGGCTTAGATTTTCTAAAACAGAATAATGCCAGATAACAGAATCAATACCATGGTGTACTTTCTAGGGAGAAAGCTCCTTAACAGCAAAATAGGTGTTCCAAATTCAATGGTAGAGAAGTTGATTACGAAGCCTTCAAGAGGGTGGAGATGACCGAGTCTGACAGGTTACTGTCTTCAACAGCCGTTAAAGCCAGAAACTGAGAAGCAGGATGCAACATTAGCCCACAGAAGAGTGTACTAGGAGTCTCAATATGTCTGGGTACTACATTCTCCTTGACCAATTTAGTGCAAGGAGAATCATCTGAATGCTCTCAATTTTGATCCTGCAAAGCAGACAATGAAGAATCTGGAAGGGTGGAAAGGCATAGATTCGGTTGAACTGATCACACGGGGACACCAGAGCATCCACTGCAAATTCCAGAGGGTCCCTGCACTAGACCTGACAACATACCTGCCCAGTTTGTTTTTGAATCTGGATGTCTGGCATCCCCCACCTGTGGAAAAAGGCTTGAAACACTTTCAGATAAAGAGGTTGTTCCCCCAGATCCAGAAGCTGACTGAGAAAGTCTGCCTGCCAATTTTCCTCTGATGTGGTCGGGGGACAGGGCTGAAATGTGGAGTTCTGCCCAGGAAAGTATCAAGTTTGCTTCCTTTTGAACAGTGTGATCGGGTGCCTCCTTGATGACTGATTTCTATCACAACCGTGGCATTGTCTAACTGGATTCTTTTCAGGTGTTCTCACAAAAGTGGAGTCAAGTTGTTGAAGAGGTAATTGACTCACTCTGAGCAACAAAATGTTGAGGGGAAGGCAGGAGCTTCCTCAAACAACCAAGTCCATTGCATTGAGAAGGCATCCAGGACTGCTTCGCAGCCCAATAGACTGCATCCATAGTAAGAATCTTCCATGAACTTAAAAGAAAGGGCTTCTGTACCCCTCCAGCATGGCGTTGGTAATACATTACACTAGGGAGAGTCTGGCATGGGATCGTTGAATGACCAAGTCTGATTGTCCCATGCTGCCAAAATGTTGAGTTTCAACAGTCTAGAGAGAAATTGAGTTTACAGCACAAGCACAGTCTACATTAGGTTCAAGACTGACATGCAGGCAATTATCAAGCACAGTCTGTTGTAAGTTGACAGGTAAAGGAGGGACAGATCCTTTAATAGGAGGTTGTCAAGGTATCCCACACAACATGGCTACTTTGACCATGAAGCAGAGCCAAAACTGGGGGGTTGTAGACAGGTCAAAGGGAAAAATGACAAACTGGTAATGCTGATTGTCCATTCAAAAATGCAGAGATCACTGATGAAGCAGAACGTAAGCATCCAGGATGTGTATTTGTGTATTGAGGCCAAACAATCATCCAGTAGTTGGGAGGCAGTGATTATCCTGATAGTTTCCCAGCAGAACAGTTGAACCCGTAGGAACAAATTGTGAGCCTTCAGATCCAGAATAGATCACACTCCTTTGTTCAGATCGGGAAACAAGAACGTTCCAAGTAGAAACATTGAAAGTGAACATCTCTTGGTACAGAGGTAAATGACCCTTTGAGGTAAGTATTTGCTGGACAGCAGAAAATGCCCCATTACTCAGAAAGAGGCCTTGAAACCAGGCTTGGCTGGTTTGGAGGACAATGGCTTTTTATGAAAATATGTTCCTGCCTTAGATTTGATACTGGAAGTCTGAAATGGAGGAAAGGAATCTTTTCTAACCTCGGGAGTAGGAGCCCTACTGTAAAGGTGCAAGCTTTGTTTTTCTGGGGGAGAAGAGTATTCCTACCACCTGTAATTAGCTTGATGTACTTTTCAAAGGAGAGAACAAACAGGCGTTGGTCTTAAATACTGGTCAGTTGAGCTTCTACCCATTTAAGAAGCAGTTACCCTTTGAAGGCAAATGATCATGTGGATAGGGACTTAACCTGGAGTTCTAAAGGACTATGGCCTGAATAATTCTTTAGGATGGAGCTAGGATCTTGGGCCATGTGTGTAGGCAAGACAGCAATGGTCTGGCAAACTGCCATAAAAGCAACCACAGGATGCATGGTGGGACCCACCAAGGAAAACCGAGCTTTAAAGAGAGCCTTTAACTTCTTGTCCACTGAGGGTTTAAAGACAGGGGGGCCATGGGTGCCTTTGTATCTGAGCACCACAAACCAAAAATTCAATTTCATCTATTTTTAACCGGTTCCTGACCGACTCACGGTCAGATCTACTGCGGCACAATAGCTCTCCTAGGGCAAATACTGTATGGGTACGTCCATTCACGTTAGTGGCCGCCGAAGGCGTGCGCCTGCTGCATGGCGGGGGAACCGATGCACATGGTCGGCCACGCGCGACCACGAGTGCAAGCACAGGTCGCATCTGCAATAAAAAGGATCATCATCTCAGTTTAGAGAATTGTCTCTCTTTGATAGAAAACTGGATGACTAAGAGTTATCTCAAACTCAACAATTCCAAAACAGAACTTCTTCTGTTTCATGCCAGTCGCAAGAGTCAACTGGCAACAACCTGGACTCCCCCGCCCATTCTGGGCCAGATCATCACCCCTAGCTCCAAAGTCAAAAGTCTCGGGGTCATCTTCGACACCTACACGACAATGGACGCACAAATAGGGTCAGTAGTCAGCGGATCTCACCATCTGCTGCACCTACTACGCAGACTTATTCCATTTATTCCCAAAGAAGACGTAGCAGTCGTGGTGGGAACAATTGTGAACTCCAGACTGGACTATGCAAATGCTCTCTACCTCGGACTCCCTAAGTACCAAATCACTGGGCTGCAAGTCGTTCAAAATACGGCCGCAAGACTTGTGACTGGGAAAAAACCCTAGGAATCAATCTCACCCTCACTGAGAACCCTTCACTGGTTGCCAGTAAAAGACAGAATTGCTTTTAAAGCTCTCTGTCTGACTCCCAAGTGCATCCATGGGAAAGCCCCGCAATATCTTTGCGAAAAAATAGAAGCCCACAATCCCAATCGCGTTCTGCGATCCACCGACCAAAATGTGGTCAAGGTATCCAAAGCCAGATACAAGTCCAAAGGAGAAAGAAGGTTTGCGGTCCAACGTCCCAGACTATGGAACGCTTTACCAACCAGCATTCGGTTGGAGGAAAACCATGTTGATTGTCCCTACTAAGTAGGAACAGCGACATGTCTCCACACCTAGCAAGGCCCGATTCACACCTATGCATTTTTTGTGCTTTTTGCAAATTTGCACTACAGGCCATTTAACATGGTTTCCTATGGGACACGTTCTGTAGTGCAAATCTGCAAAATGCAAAAAGCACAAAAAATTCAGAGATGTGAATCAGGCCCAAGTCACATCCTCATACAATTAGAACACGTTGAGGGAACACACATTTAACCCCTTGATCGCCCCAGTACACAGTACTCATTTTTATAGCACTGATTCGCTGTATAAATGTCAATGGTCGCAAAAATGTGTCAAAAGTGTCAGATCTGTCTGCCGCAATGTTGCAATACTGCTAAAAATCGCTGATCACCGTCATTACTAGTAAAAAAAAAATTATAAAAATGCCATAAATCTTTCCCATAGTTTGTAGATGCTAAAACTTTTGTGCAAACCAATCAATATATGCTTATTGCGATTTTTTTTTTTTACCAAAAATATGTAGAAGAATATATATCAGCCTAAGCTGATATAGCATTTGGGTGATATTTATTATAGCAAAAAATATTGATTTTTTTTTTCAAATTTTTTTTTTTATTTGGTTTATAGCGCAAAAAATAAAAACCACAGAGGTGATCAAATACCACCAAAAGAAAGCTCTATTTGTGGGAAAAGAAGAACATAAATTTCTTGAGCATACATCACAGGACACAGAATCTTATTACTTAATGGGTAATGTAGTTACCACAGGTGATTGGACACTGTTAAACCCAATTCAAATTGAGTTCCGCCCCTATATAACCCCTCCCAAATGGAGAGAACCTCAGTTTTTTCACCAGTGTCTGGGGTGGTTTGTCACGTTGAACATATGCGAAGAAGAAAAAGCTATTTTGATGGTCTTCTGCGGAGGCCAAGGAGCTATAACCAGATCCATACTTTGGGCCGATATTAAAAGCCTAAAATGGGTGGATCCCGGGCCTCGTGTAAAGAAGAAACAAGGTTTGCCTGTAATGTCTCTCTGCGGAGGTCTGGGCTCTGGGATCCAGGCTTTGGTGTACTAATGCAACTGTGGCACGAAAAGTTACTGGCATAGTCT
The DNA here is from genome assembly GCA_029574335.1 of Rana kukunoris. Lineage (NCBI taxonomy): Eukaryota > Metazoa > Chordata > Amphibia > Anura > Ranidae > Rana > Rana kukunoris. The sequence goes on from CM056051.1 coordinate 380,590,824, forward strand.
TCTACAGGTCCATGTATGAGGTTCCTCTAAGTAGGAACCCATGGAAAGCTAAAGATTGGCACAACATACCCACCGTGATGGGTGAGGGCTGGATCTACTTTTAGTAGCTTTCCTGCGGCAGGGATAAGGTAAGAGAGGATCATTTTAAAATAAATGTCATTTTATGTGAGTGGGATGTCTTTCATGGTTTTCACCACTAGAGGGAGTAAGTACATACCTGGTGTATTCTTACATAGCCATCCAGGACACGGTCAGTAAAGTCGGTCAGTTAAACACCACTCACCTCCGCTGCAGGCTCTGCCACAAAAAATGCATACAGGGGTCCCCCCCCCCAAGAAGCCCCAGTGATCTGCTCTCCTTTCCTCTTCGCCTTAGGGTGACGCCATGACAGTCGGTGTGCCTGCACGCCGGGAGCGCGCTTTGTACTGTCTATAGGCAGATGGCGAGGGGGAGGGCCGTGGTTGCTCGTGCCCGTGCACAGGCACGGCGGACCTGTGTGCAGGCGCAAAGAGGCTGATTTAAAAGGCCCAGCATGCCAGAGCCTTCTTTAAAGCGGCATGAACACAGAGCTGTGGGCTGTAAGCATCCCTGTGGATTGAACCAGGCAAACCTAAGACTCCTACTCAGGTTGTGCAGTGAGCTAATATTTGTTTATTGTAAGACTACAGCACAACAGTGATTGCATTTTGTGGATAGTACCTTTGCTTTGCAGTAAGGACTATGTCCCCCAGAAGAGGTACAAGGGCTAGCAAAAGAGGCACCAGGCAATTCCTGGCTTATGGCTAAGGATTCTGAGCTTGCCTGCAGTTTACCACCCCCCTCTGTCAGTCTGGTAGCAGCCTCAGAGGATGATCATGTGCCCCTGTCTGGTTTTGCAGCTTCTCCTATGGCAGCTCATGTATACGTCACTCAGGACGCTTTAAAAGTTGCTTTGGATGGCTTGGAAGGAAGGATTGCTACTATAATCGCAAACTCCTTAAAAAGGTAGCAAAAAACGGGCTAGACACCCTTCATATGCTTTGACTCTCTCATCAGATGAGCATTCTGAGGGCAAAAAATCCCTCTCTGGAGATGAGGATCATGTGCAGTCTGAGAACTCAGAGGATGAAAGGATTCCTTCTACCTCTCAGTCGCCAAAGATGCAGGTGCAATATTACGCAGAGATGGTGCGTGCCACTTACAAATTACCTCCTGTTGAAGCTTTTATGTCCTCTGCTACTTTTTGGGATCCCGGAAATCCCCAGAGGCTGCATGCTACTTTCCAGTTCATCTCTTGTTGGATAAACTGATGTATAATGACTGGGTTCACCCAGATAAACAGTTTTCTCCTCCTAAGCAGTTTTCCCTCATTTATCCTATGGAGGAAGGTTTCACTAAGAAATGGGGGGAACCTGCTATAGATGCAACTATTTATTGTGCAAACAAAAGTCTGACCTGTCCTATAGACAATGCTCAGGGCTTAAGGAATCCAACTGATAAAAAGCTTGAATCTTTATTGAAAGCCTCCTCCTCTATGGCCAGTGCTGTAGTACAACCTGCAGTTGCAGCGATTGGTAAATGTCAGTTCCTCAAGAAACACATGAAGCAGATAGTTAACCTCCTCTCCACAGAGGACATTGAGGTTCATGAGGACCTTCCTAAGGCCCTGTGTTTTGTGATTGATGCGATCATGGACTCTGTTGAGCAAGCATCTCACTTGAATCTCCTGCTGGTACACATGTGCAGGTCCCTTTGGTTGAAACATTGGGAAGCAGAGGTTTCTTGCAAAAGATACTTGGCAGCGTTCCCCTTTGGTGAAGGACACCTGTTTGGGGATGATTTGGATAAATACATCCAAAAGATTACCGGAGGCAAGTCTACTCTGTTGCCGGTTAAAAAGAAGAGTGAACGTCCTTCATTTAAGCGTTCTCTTTACGCAGCCCCTGGGCAGTGGCGACGGCCTCCCCAGTCTATTACTAGGGGAAAGGCCCAGAGCCAAGCCCAAGGGCAGAAAAGGACTTGGGGTTCAAGATCTTCCAAGCAGAACGCCAAAACTTCCCTATGAAGGGACACCCCCGCTCGGCTGAGTGGGGGGAAGGCTGCTGCACTTTGCAAACCCCTGGCAGGATGAAGTTCAGGACAAGTGGGTCAACTCCATTGTGTACTCAGGCTACAAGCTGGGATTTGAACTTCCACCACCCTGTTTTCAGAGATCAAGAATTGCCAAAGATCCAGAAAAAAAAAAGTCTTTGTTTTTGGCCCTGGAACACCTGTTGTCCCAAAGGGTAATCATAGAGTTAGCCCCAGAGGATCAAGGATCAGGTTTTTACTCAAACCTTTTCACGGTTCCAAAACCAAACTGGCATATCAGACCTATTCTAGATCTGAAAAGCCTGAATCAGTTTCTGAACATCCGCTCCTTTTGCATGGAGTCTGTCTGTTCAGTTGTCTCCACCCTCCAGGAGGAGAATTCCTGGCATCAATAGACATCAGAGATGCATATCTACATATGCCAATATTCCCCACTCACCAAAGATTTCTAAGGTTTGTGGTGGATCAGCGCCACTTTCAGTTTGTGGCCCTTCATCTCGGGCTGGCTACAGCACCTCTAGTGTTCATGAAATTCCTTACCCCAGCCCTGGCAAGACATAGCAGTAACAGCCTATCTGGACAATCTGTTGATCATAGATCAGTCTGCTGCACGCTTGGGCCACAATGTGCACAGCACAGTGGAGTATTTCGAGTAACTAGGCTGGGTCCTCAATCTGGAGAAATCCTTCTTACAGCCTCAAAAAAGGCTGGAGTATTTGGGCATGATTATAGAAACATCCCAAGGCAAGGTATTACTTCCCGAGCCAAAGGCGAAAGCCATAGGAGACTTGGTCCCACTGATAAAGACAAAAAGAAGGCCTTCCATCCGTCTATGCATGAAGTTATTGGGAAAGATGGTAGCCTCATTCGAGGCTGTACCTTATGCCCAGTTTCACTCAAGGCCGTTACAGGGCAGAATTCTGTCCACTTGGAACAAAGATGTTCAGGCCCTAGACCTTCCTATGATCTTATCTCCAAATGTTCACCAGAGCCTCAATTGGTGGTTGCCCAAAATCTGTCAAAAGGAAAATCCATTACTCCGGTTACCTGGAAATTGGTAACCACAGATGACAGCCTTCTAGGCTGGGGGGCAGTTCAGGAAGAGGCATCTGCCCAGGGGAAGTGGTCCGGAGCCGAATAGCCCCTACCCATCAACATTCTGGAGATTCAGGCAATTCATCGGGCCCTCAAAATCTGGTCTTTCAGACTGCAGGGTTGTCCTGTTTGGACACAGTCTGACAATGCTATGGCTGTGGCCTATATCAATTCCCAAGGGGGCACCAGAAGTCTGGATGCTCAAAGAGAGGTGAATCACATCTTGTCCTGGGCAGAAAGGCATATTCCTTGCCTGTCTGCTGTCTTCATTCCAGGGGTGGAAAATTGTCAGGTGGATTTTTTAAGCTGCCAGCAGCTGAGTCCAGGAGAATGGTCTCTACATCACAACATATTTCAAATTATATGTCAAAAATGGGGTACCCCAGATGTGGACCTGTTGGCTTCCAGGTTCAACACAAAACTGTACAGCTTTGTGTCAAGAACAAGAAATCCTTTTGCTCAAGGCTCGGATGCCCTGACAATTTTGTGGGATCGATATTCTCTGATTTATGCGTTCCCTCCAGTTCTGCTTCACCCACGATTCCTTCAAAGAGTCAAGAGGGAAGAAAAAGCCAGTGCTTTTGGTCACCCTGGCTTGGCCCAGGAGACCCTGTTGCACATAAATTAAATCGTAAGGATAGCAGAAGGAAGATCTTAGGTTCTCCCACTACCCTCGGACCTACTATCACAGGGTCCAATATTCCACCCTGACTTACAAAGTCTAAATTTGACAGTTTGGCTATCAAGACCCACATTCTGAGAAAACGTGGGCTCTCAGGTCCAGTCCTATCCAATTTGGTTAATGCTAGGAAGCCGGCCTCCAGGCTCATCTACTACAGAATCTGGAAGGCATATGTTTCCTGGTGTGAACCTAGAAGGTGGTATCCTAGGAAGTATACCATTAATAGGATTCTTACCTTTCTTCAGTTGGGCTTAAATATGAAGTTGGCCTTGAGCACTATCAAGGGCCAAATCTCGGCTTTGTCTGTATTCTTTCAAAAACCACTTGCCTCTCATTCCCTAGTCCAGGCATTTGTTCAGGGAGCACTACGCCTGAATCTGCCAGTTAAGTCCCCTGTGTGCCCATGGGATTTGAACTTGGTATTTACTAGGGTTGTCCCGATACCGATACTAGAATCGGTACCGATACTGAGCATTTGCGCAAGTACTTGTACTCGCGCAAATGCTCCCGATGCCAGATTCGATACTTTATTTTTTTTAGAGAGCGGGTGAAGAGCGGGTGGGGAGGGGGCGGAGAGCAGAGCAGACCCCCCCCCGCCACCGCAATCGGATGGGTGATCTGTCTATCAAACTGCCCGGACAAGGGGGAGGGGCTATGACGTGGCTCGGTGAGGAACACACACAGCAATTCAAAATGAAAGCTGTAATGTTCCCTGCGCTGATCATCTAGGTGGCGGCAGGGGCAGCAGGGGGGAGGAGGAGGACTTGGCTTTCTCTGTGGGGAGTGGGACATGGCTACATCACTGGGGGGACATGGCTGCATCACTGGGGGGACATGGCTGCATCTCTGGGGGGACATGGCTGCATTTCTGGGGGGAAATGGCTGCATTTCTGGGGGGACATGGCTACATTTCTGGGGACACATTTAAAAAAAAGTATCGGTAATCGGTATCGGCGAGTACATAAAAAAAAGTATTTTTGACAAAGAAACATTTTTTTCTTGTAGCAATATCCTCAGCAAGGAGGGTATCTGAATTGGCGGCTCTTTCATGTAAAGAACCATATATGATTATTCATGATGACAGGGTGGTGCTGCGTCCTTATCCGACTTTTCTTACCTAAGGTGGTTTTAGGATTTCATCTAAAGATATAGTCCTACCGTCTTTTTTTCCGGATCCGCAGTCTGTGGAGGAAGAGAGTCTGCACTCTCTAGATGTTGTAAGAGCGTTAAAAGTTTATCTGCAAACTACGGCTCAGATACGAAAGACTGATTGTCTGTTTATTCTGCCAGGGCCCAGGGAAGGGCAAGGCAGCATCGAAATCTACTATTAGATGTTGGATTCGACAAGTCATTATTTAGGCCTATGGTTTAGAAAAGAAGATTCCTCCTTTTCAGGTGAAAGTGCACTCGACTAGAGCAGTTGGAGCTTCATGGGCAGTGCATCACCAGGCCTCCATGTCTCAGATCTGTCAGGCTGCTACTTGATCTTCGGTCCATACATTTACTAAGTTCTACCAGGTAGATGTGAGAGGGTACAAGGATGCCGCCTTCGGGTGTAGTGTACTGCAGGCAGCAGTATAGATACTCTGGCCAAATGGCGGTCTTATTTCTGATCTGTGTCTCCCTCCCCTCAATTTTAGCATTGCTATGAGACATCCAATTAAGTAATTAAAGCTCTGTGTCCCGTGACGTATGATCAAGAAAATATGATTTTTTTTAATACCGCTTACCTGTAAAATCCTTTTCTTGGGAATACATCACAGGACACAGAGCTCCAGCCCCTCTTCAGAGTTAAACGTGGGACACTTATTGCTTTGCTACAAAACTGAGGTACTCTCCATTTGGGAGGGGTTAAATAGGGGAGGAACTCAATTTTAATTGGGGTTACCAGTGTCCAATCACCTGTGGTGACTACATAACCCATTAAATAATTAAGGCTCTGTGTCCCGTGATGTATTCCCAAGAAAATAATTTTACAGGTAAGCTGTAGTAAAAAATCCTATTTTTGGGTACAGCACTGCATGACGCGCAATTGTCAGTTAAAGCGACACTGTGGCAAATTGTAAACAGTACTCTGGTCAGAAAGGGGATAAAATCTTCCAGGGTAAAGTGGTTAATATTTAAATCAAACTCACCCATCCATCTATGCCTCCAAGCTTTATGTTAAGAAATCACTTTGAAAAACACATCCTAGCATTTTTAGCCATGCCTATCTTGAGTAAGGACTGATCATTTGTTTAGTGTTTACTTTCTGAAATAAATGTGCCCTTAGCTTGGGCATGCAGGCAGGAGAATGTGCTTAGCTGAGAAAACCCCCCCCCCTCCCCTTCTCCAGATAAAAAAAAAAGAAAATTAAGACTCTTGGGATGTATGACATAATTTTAGCCTAGGCCAGAAACCAGGAAACAACTGAAGAAATGTAAAGAAAAAAGTAAATATAATGGGCCAGATTCAGGTAGATGCGCGCATATTTTCTTCGGCGTAGCGCAGAGCATATGCGTTACGCTAACGCGAACTAGTGAGTCAAGTACAGTATTCACCAAGCACTGTTCGTTACTTTGCGACGGAGTAACGAAAATGCGATGGTGCAACCCGACGTAAGTGTAAGTGGGTGTGACCATATGTAAATGATGGGCGGAGCCCAGCGCAGAGACTTATGTTCAGCGCATCATCCACGGAGCATGCGCAGTGAGGGAGGGCTCCACTCGCTCCCCTGTGCGCATGCTCACAACTTCCGTCGGCACCACTTTATGGGAAACGGCAGCGCAATGTGTTGCGTTGCGCGTATAAAAGCAGCCGCAGATGCGCCTTTCCGGCGCAAAAGTATATCCGGTTCCCCCCACCCCAGGGAAGTAACTTTTGCTGTGCGATGGCTGCTCCCGTTCCCCGCAAAGAAAGGAGAAACCTCAACTTTAATGCCCAGGAGCTGTCTGTAGTCATCTCGGTGATGGAGACCTACAATGATTTCCTCCATGGCAGGAAAAGCCGCAAGACAACCCGGGATAGGAAGCAGGCCATACTGGAGAGCATTGCTGGAAGGGTCAACATTTTGGGCTATTCCACCCAGACTGCTGCGGACATAGCCAAAAAAATAAACGATATGAGGCGCAAAGTCCGGGGCAAGGTGGCCACTATCAGGAGGCATGAGAGGGGCACAGGGGGTGGACCTCCATGTGCGGTCAGCCTGACCACGGAGGAGGAGGTGATCGCCCGCTGCCTGGAGAGGGAGCAGTTGGAGGGGGTACCGGGATATGATTCCATGGAGGAAGGCTCCAGGACAGGTAAGTGTTTTTTATCCCCTATTTGGTGTGTTGCATATGGGGGGGGGGGGAGGGTACATGTGCCAAGTGTGTGGGACCACCAACATGTGTCTGCTTTGTGTCATCCACAGATGACGGAGCTGGGCCATCATCTGCCGGTGGCCAGTCCACCCCATCCCCACAACTGCATCCTGAGCCCGACCCCCTGGGTGGTGAAGACACCGAGGTGGAGGGGAGTGCCCACACTTCACCTGCTGAGGTGGTTGAGGAGGAGCCTGTTGTTCCCGAGCAGGAGTTTGTTCTATTTTTGGAGGAGTCCTCTCCTTCAGCAGGGCCCTCTCAAATCCCCTCCCCCATCCTAGGAAGCCCCTCAAGGGCGACTCCATCCCCCCGGGGACTACCATCTCCTGGCCCCAGGAAGGCGACCCGGAAGACCAGGGGGGTGTCTGATGTGGTCCATGACCAGATGGCGAGGGACCAGGCCAGGCAGACCCAGCAGATGGGGGAGATAGCTGGGCACCTGGACCGGGTAGCTGACAGCCTGGGCTCCGTGTCCCAGATGACCAACGCAGTGCAGGATGTCAGCTGCAACTGCGCTGCAGTGGTGACCAGCCTGGGGGAGGTGCAGGCTGATCTTAGGCACCTCACTGCAGCCGTCCAGGCCAACACTGCTGCCATCCGGGACCAGGGGAGGCAGAGGCAGCGGGCCCATCATTATCAAGTCACCCGGCAGCTGAGGATGCAGGCCCACACCAATTCCTAACTCGGCCAGATAGCCATGGCCTTGGAGGGCATGCAGGCCACACCTGCCAGGAGTGGCCCACCCGGGGGTCAGCCACCTCCAGATGCCCCCCACCCCCACCCACTCCCTCCAGGCAGCTGAGGAGCCAGAGAGGGCCCACAAGAAGGAGCCCCCGTCAGCCCAGATGAGGGCTTTTTGGGGTGTTTTTTTTTCTGTTGCTCAAGTTATGAGCTTTTTATTTTCTGTTGCTCAGGTTATGAGCTTTTTATTTTCTGTTGCTCAGGTTATGAGCTTTTTATTTTCTGTTGCTCAGGTTATGAGCTTTTTATTTTCTGTTGCTCAAGTTATGAGCTTTTTTTTATTTATTTAAACTGCACACGGTCAGTAGTGCAGGGGACAGTGTAAATGGTGTGTGAATGTGAGGGGGTGGCACTCCTGCCAGTAAGGGGTGTCACCCTCGGCCATTGGGGAGAAGTTATCCCCACGGCTGTGTGAATGACGTGTGAATGGTGTATGAATAGACAGCGACACCATTGGGGCCTTGACACGGCGTTGCTGCTCCCAAGTCCTGCATGTTGGACTTGGGCTAATCCAATGCGATGTGGATGTGGTGTGTGTGATCTTGGGACCTCAGTGGTGTGCATGCGTGCATTGTCCGTGTGATCAATGTTTTGGTTTATTGTCCAAAGATGCCTATGGCGAGGACCCTCCTGACTGCTCTTCCATCAGCCTGGGTCTCCTCTGGCAGGGGGGGGCTGTCTGGTTGGGGGGTCAGGTCATCACGTATGTCAATCTGCAGGCCCTTTCCCATGGCAAAGTTGTGCAGAATGCAACATGCACCGATGATCTGACACACGAAGGTAGGGGAATACAATAGGGCCTCCCCAGACTTATCCAGGCATCGGAAACAGGACTTCAGGAGCCCAAATGTTTGCTCCACCACTGCACGAGTTTTGATATGTGCCGCATTGTATCTTCTCTCTCCTCTGGTTTGGGGGTTCCGGAAAGGAGTCATTAGATGGGGTCCCAGTGCATATGCAGAGTCACCTGTAAGGGAAAAGACAGGAGGATGTTAGTCATGCATGTGCCCCTTGTGATGTGTGCATCATGGGGAGGGGGACAGTCATGCCTGCCACCCATGTCACTCACCAACCAGCCAGCTGTCCCCATACACGTTCTGTTCGAATTCCATTGGGATGGGGCTCTGATTGTAGATGTAGCCGTCATGGCTGGACCCGGGGTGTTTGGCACAGACGTGCCATATGAGGCCTTGGGCATCGGCTATCACCTGTACGTTGATGGAATGCCAATGCTTCCGATTGCGGTATATGTGCTCTGTGGCACTGGGGGGCTGTAGGGCCACATGTGTGCAATCAATAGCCCCCACGGTGCGTGGGAATCTGGCAATTCTGTAGAAATCTGTCATTGCCTTCAGCCGCAGGTCCTCAGTGGTGGGTCTGATGATGTGGTGGGACATGCGTCTGAGGATTGCGGGGACAACCTGGTGCACACATCTGCTCATGGTGGACTGTGACATCCCAGCCACCAATCCACTTGTACGCTGGAATGATCCACTTGCAAGGAAATGAAGTGTTGCCATGACCTTCACCAGTGGCTGCACTGCTTGTGAGTGGTGTGTCTTGCTGGTGATGTCATCCTGCAGGGTTGTGGTTAGTTCAAGTATTGCATCTGGGCTGAATCTGAAGAGGCGATACACCTCCTCATCACCCATGCCAAAGAGGCTCATGCGCGTGCGGTATATCCTCTCATGTGCCCGCCTCCTCCGTACCGGGGGACCCATTAGTAGTGCTAGGACCACCGCTGCCCCTGGCATGTTGGCACACAGAGGTGTTGTCCTTGCAAGTGTGGTTGTTCAGCTTGCTATTTTCGACGGTAACGCTGCTGCTGTAGCTGCTCTCCTGCTGACCCGTGGCCGTCAGGAGTAAAGATAAAGCAGCTATTTATAGGAATAACTTTGCGACAGATGGACGACTTACGCGCGGCGCATGTAGCCAGCGTCTGGTGCTAATCCGTTCGCGAATCAGCATATCTCCCTCATTTGCATATTTGAATGGGAAATCAATAGGCGCGACGGATGCGCCAAGCGAAAATATGCGCTTACGATACTCTGGCGAAGGAAAGTTAAGCCGGTGGGAGAAAGCCCGTTTTCTGTTGCATCTAGTTTGGTGGGTACGGCCGCATAGATACTACGGCGCATCTTGACAGTTACGCGGCGCATATCGATATACTCCAGCGCAAGTCTTTCTGAATCTGGCCCAATATATTTTACAACAAGCAAAATATACCTTATGTATATACTAGAAGCATAAGGATTACAAATAGTTTAAGTTATTGAGAGAATAAAGGTCCACTTTAAGAAAATCCTGCATCTACCAGAAGAATTGCCCACTTACATAGGAAACTTTCCCCAGATGGATACTGCAGAGCAAATCGTATCAGAAGTAAAAATGTTCTCTGGGTGAAGCTAGGGCAGGCTCTACCAGCGAGCGGACTGGGAAAGTCTTCATTTAGGCAATTAAGGGACTCCATGATGAATACCTTGGGGTAGACAGACCCCAGCTGCTGAAACGCCAAGCAAGAGCATCGAGCGCCAATAAGGGTAGCAATGGTATCCTTCAGCTTGGGCAAAATTAATGTTACAGGTGTGTCATTCAGATCCAAATCCTTAGAATAAAGATCATCCTCAAGCATGATGGTATGAAGAAGGTAGTGTTATTCAGATTTGGGACAACCATTAGAGTAAAGGGTACTGGGACCCTGGGTAGATGAACTATCACCCCTGTCAAAGTCATGAGCCTGAGCTAGCAAGTCTACATGATCGTTTTCCTATTCGCTTAAGAGGGAGGGGTGTGCCTTGCTGTCAAGCACCTGTAGGCAACTGTGAACCCAAGTAGTGTGGATAAAACTGCTATACTGTGCCACTATGAGAGAGCCAGGAGTTGCTGCTGGTCCAAAGTCACCCCCAGCTGCAATAAACCAATTTAAAGTGATATATAGAGAGAGAGAAAGAACAACGTTTTGTGCATGCAACGGTTTACACAAGCCCCACAACAACTATGTACAGCCGCCTCTTCCCTTCCATCTCAATGGGCGGCTGTAGGTCCTGTGTAAAGCCTTCATATACAGTATGTGGCAATGCATGGCAACCAATAAGAAATAACTTTATATATATGTTATATTTTGTAATTCTGATTACAACAAATTGGCTCTGACCAGATTAACTTGTCAATTGTCTGCCTGAAAATCTGCACGTTGTCTCACCCTAAAATCCCTTTCCAATCTCTTTTTCTTGTAGCTGCAGTCTGTGTGTATAATAGGTTGGAAGGAAGCAGTGCTAAATCTAATAAGTGGTCCAGAAGAATCAGCTACATCCCCTCCCTTATTACTCTGCCTTGCCATTGCGCTAAGGGAGCAAACACTAGTTTGTGGGTGGATCATTGCTCATAGTGCCTCTTTTGACCTGGCATTTTTTCAATGTTTGACATTTCCTTAAGGTTAATTCTCACTTGTACCCATGCTCTTATTAGTAAGAATACACCAGGCAGATTTATATTTCACAATAATGTAATATGTGCAAAGTTATGTCAAGCCTAGCTTACCTCTCCGATGGCACAGTAGTGGTTATTGGGACAAACTGTAAGAAGAGAAAATAAAAGGTTTAAACACTAAAGGTAGATCTGCAGGCAGGTGTAAGAAAAAAAAAGTACTTCTTGCTTTATGTCCACTTACACTAGGGTTGCCACCTGTTCTACATAATCCAGGATTGTTCCAAATCTCAGGCTGACATGTGGTGTCCTGTATTGATTCAATATACTACACAGTTTGTTCCATATTAATACCCACAAGCATCAGGTAACTGATGACTGGAAGTAGTAGTTCTTGGGGGTGGTGCTGGAGGCTGGACAGGAACAGAGCAGTGCTGAGTAGAGGGCTACCCATTGTGCTGATAGTGGGCCAGTACAGTACAGGAAAAAGGGATTTTTAAATACAGCTTACCTGTAAAATCCTTTTCTTGGAGTACATCACGGGACACAGAGCGGCATATTCATTACTATGTGGGTTATATGGAGTACCTTCAGGTGTGGACACTGGCAATCTCAAACAGGAAGTCCCCTCCCTATATAACCCCCTCCCCTAGAGGGAGTCCCTCAGTTTTGTAGCAAGCAGTATGCCTCCCAAAATGGTCACCCAAAAGAGGGGTGGGAGCTCTGTGTCCCGTGATGTACTCCAAGAAAAGGATTTTACAGGTAAGCTGTATTTAAAAATCCCTTTTTCTTTCTCGTACATCACGGGACACAGAGCGGCATATTCATTACTATGTGGGATGTCCGAAAGCAATGCTTTAATGAGGGGAGGGAGACATCTTCCAAAGAAGGATTCAATTTAGAGATAAACTCAAATCATAATAATAATTCCAACTTAGTCAAGAAAAAAACTTTTTTTTTTTTTTTTTTTTTATAACCAAGGGTGTTTCTGATCCCGAGGATTTCAAACTGCAGCCTGTAGTACTGCCTGACCAAAGGCCGCATCCGTATTTCTTCTCACGTCTAGTTGATAAAACCTTGTAAACGTGTGGACTGATGACCACGTTGCCGCCTTGCATATCTGAGCCATAGAGATCTGATGGTGTGCTGCCCAAGAGGCGCCCATGGCCCTGGTAGAATGGGCCTTTACCGACAACGGAGGAGGCAACCTCTTCAACCCGTAGGCTTGAATGATTAATTGTCTAATCCATCTCGAGATGGTGGATTTTGCAGCTGCCTGCCCCTTCTTGGGGCCATCTGGTAGAACGAATAACACATCTGTTTTCCGGATCTTTTCTGTAGCTTTAAGATAGGCCTTCATGGCCCGGACAATATCCAAGGTATGCAGCAACCCCTCCTTTCTAGATGTAGGTTTTGGAAAGAAGGATGGAAGTACCAAATCCTGGTTTAAGTGAAATTTGGATATAACCTTTGGTAGAAAGGAAGGATGGGGCCGGAGAACTGCCCTGTCCTTATGCAGAACGAGATATGGTTCCTTACACGATAAGGCTGCTAATTCTGACACTCTCCTGGCCGAAACTATGGCGACCAAGAAAACCAACTTTCTTGTCAGTAAGAGTAAAGGAATCTCAGCCAACGGCTCAAAAGGCTGTTTCTGTAGAGTGGACAGGACAAGATTTAAGTCCCATGGACAAATTGGTGACTTGACAGGAGGATTAATACGCAAGACCCCCTGTAAGAAGGTCTTTACCAGCGAGTGGGTGGCCAGCGGCCTCTGAAACCACACTGACAGAGCTGAGATCTGTCCCTTGATTGTGCTTAGTGCCAGGCCTTTATCCACTCCTAGCTGGAGAAAACTTAACACCCTATCAATAGTATATTTGCGGGAATTCCATCTTTTGGATTCACACCAGCCTACGTAGTTCCTCCACACCCTGTAATAAATCACCCTGGAGACCGGCTTTCTAGCCCTAATCAGGGTAGGAATTACCTGCCTAGACAGGCCTCTATCCCTGAGAATCAGGGATTCAGCCTCCAGGCCGTCAAATTTAGACGCTGTAATGTAGGGTGGAGGATCGGGCCTTGTGAGAGTAGGTCTGGTTGTAGAGGAAGAGTCCAAGGGTCTCCCACTGCCATCTTCAGGACTAGTGAGTACCAAGTCCTCCGGGGCCAAGCCGGAGCTACTAGAATGACTGGCTTGTTCTCCACTCTGATCTTGCGCAACAGGCGCGGGAGTAACTGTAGTGGAGGGAATGCATATAGAAGTCTGAATTGATGCCAAGGGCAAACCAACGCATCGGTTCCGCAGGCCATAGGATCCCTCGCTCGCGACACGAACCTGTCTAGTTTCTTGTTGAACCTGGATGCCATTATATCTACGTCCGGCATTCCCCACCTCTGGCAGATTGTCTGAAAGACCTGGGGATGCAGAGACCACTCCCCTGGCAACAGACTCTGGCGACTTAAGAAGTCTGCCTGCAGGTTGTCCACTCCGGGAATGAATATCGCTGAAATGCAGGGTACATGAACCTCTGCCCATTGAAAAATCAAGTTCACCTCCCTCTGAGCGGCCTGGCTCCTGGTTCCCCCTTGGTGGTTTATGTATGCCACCGCCGTGGCATTGTCTGACTGGATTCTCACCGGGAACCCCTTTAATCTGGAGGTCCAAGCCAGAAGGGCTAGGCGGGCAGCTCTGATTTCCAAGATATTGATGGGGAGCTGCCTCTCTGCTTTCACCCAAGTTCCCTGGCGGGAGAACCCCTCGAAGACCGCCCCCCAGCCTGCCAGGCTGGCGTCTGTGGTAACTACCTTCCAGACAACAGGGCTGAAGGATTTTCCCTTTAGAAGATTCTGAGGGTTCAACCACCAGGCCAGGCTTTGTCGGACCCTTGATGATAGCGTCAAAGGGGACTCTAAGGCATGTGCCCTCTTGCCCCAGGCTGCTAGAATGGCTGCCTGTAGGACGCGAGTGTGGATCTGAGCGTAAGGTACTGCCTCGAATGTGGCCACTAGCTTGCCTAGTAATCGCATACACAGGCGAATAGTTGTTTTTTTCTTGTTTAGAACCAACTGAACCAACCCCTTGATAGCTTCGATCTTTACAAGGGGCAGGAACACCTTTTGATGTTCTGTGTCTAACCTCATGCCGAGGTATTCCAACTGCTTTGTAGGCTGGAACGCTGACTTTCCCCGGTTCAGGACCCAGCCGAATTCTTCGAGGTACCGAACCGTGAGGTTTACTGCCTTTTGCAGACCCGGCCGTGAGTGATCTATGATTAAAAGGTCGTCCAAGTATGCTAGGACTGTGACCCCTTGGATCCTTAAATTGGCCAGAATTGGGGCTAGGATCTTCGTGAATACCCGGGGGGCCGTGGCCAGCCCGAAGGGGAGCGCCCTGAATTGGAAGTGTCGCTGCCCCACCGCGAAGCGTAAAAACCTTTGATGCGACTGAAAGATTGGTACATGAAGGTAAGCATCCTTTATGTCTATGGAGGCCAGAAAATCGTCCTTCTGAAGCGCGGCGGCTGCTGAAGGAACGGAAGGAACGAACCCTTAGGTAACCGTTTAACCTCTTTAGGTCCAAGATTGGCCTGACATCGCCGTTGGGCTTTGGTATGACAAAGAGATTGGAATAGAAACCTAGGCCTTGCTCTTGGGCTGGCACTTCTATAATTACGTCCTGGCCAAGCAGGTGATCCAAAGCTGCCAGCATTGAGGCCTTCCTTGCTGGATCCCTTGGTAGCCTTGATTCTTGAAAATGAGGCGGAGGATACCTTAGAAACTCCAGTCTGTAACCTGTGGTTACAGATGCCCGGACCCATTTGTCGGGGATCTTGGCTTCCCAAACCTCTGAGAAGAAACGAAGCCTTCCCCCCACTCGCAAGAGTGGGGGCGCCCCTTCATAAGGCAGACTTAGGGGCTGTCTTTGACGGCTTGCGATACCACGGCCTCTTACCCCCAGGGGTCTGTCCCTGCGATCTACTGTTAACGTTGGATCGTGCAGGCGGCCGTCGATACTGCCTGGAATTTGAGGGTCCCGAGACAGGAAAGAGCTGCCTTTCAAATGTAGGAGCCCGGAATGTCTTTTTGACCGGTAAAAGGGTACTCTTGCCATTTGAAATAGTCTGAATATATTTATCCAGATCCTCTCCGAAGAGTCGTCCTCCATGGAAGGGAAACCCTGCCAGAAGCTTTTTGCATGGGGGCTCCGCCGCCCAGTTCTTCAACCATAAGAGCCTTCTCATGTGCACCAAACATAGTGATAAACGAGAGGCCTGCTGGATGGAATCTTTTATAGCATCTACCGCAAAACACAGAGCTCTGGGAATGTCAGAAAACTCTTCTGCTTGTTGGGTAGGCATGTCCCTTAACATTTCCTTTGTCTGGTCTTTTAATGCCTGACAAACTCCAATTGCAGCCACCGCTGGCTGCACCACTGCTCCTGCCGTAGCAAAGGATGCTTTTAAAAGTGTTTCTAATCTTTTATCAACTGGATCTTTAAACATATGTATGTTTTCCACCGGGCAAGTTAGTGATTTATTCACACATGAGATGGCTGCATCCACTACTGGGAGCCTCCACCTCTTGGAGAACTTTTCCTCCATGGGGTAAATGACCGCAAATCTTTTCGGTGGCAGAAAAATCCTGTCCGGCCGTACCCAATCCCGAAAGATCAATTCCTCCAAGAGAGGATGGACCGGAAAAACTGCGTTGTTTAATGGAGCTTTCAAAGAGCCCAGAGAGGATACCGGAGGAACCTGAGACTCTGGCAATGGTAAACTAAATGCTGAGCGGACCATGTCCGTCAAAGACTGTACCCACAGTCTTTCTGTCTGGGAGTCTGAAAATGGTTCCTCAGAGGCAGATCCCTCAATCCCTGAACCCTCTTGGTTCAGGTCTAGTTGATCCTCCTGTGATTCCAATTCCTCTGGAGAGAGAATCTCAGCATCTGAGGACACACCTCCTGGTGATGGGGATCTAACCCGTTTTTTACCAGGAATAGCTCTAGCGATCAATGTTGCTATTCTCTCTTCTAGCCCCCCTAGGGATACGGCTAGCATCTCCTCTGTGATAAACACAGGGCTGGGCTGATCTGGGCCAGCCTCCGCACCAGATCCCCCTAATGGCTTATCCAAGGCGCTTCTTATGTTAATAAGTTGCGGGGAAAGTATCGGCATATCAGAATCAGAAAGGGAACCCTTTTGTTTTTTGGTCTTTTTTGTACCCTTTGACCCCGAACCCTTGGAAGCCATAATACAAAATCGAGGGACTCCGCCCACACAACAGACTGTAGTGGGCAGGAGTAAAAAATCAGAGTTTAGGGGACAATAGATTACTAATGCCCAAAAACTGATGGGATCCCGTATGTTCTCTTTTTTTTTTTTTTAAATATATTATATATTTTCTTTTGACAACATACCGTGACCCCAAACTAAGTTTGCCAGCCTCCAAACCTGCTGCAAAAAAGGGGGATTTCTTGGCTTAACAAAAAAGGTATTTGGAACAAAGTCCAGATGTACTACCCCTCTTCCGCCACCGGGAGTCACTGTTCTGCCGCTCTGCGTCCTCTCCTGTGAAAATCAGCCTCAGACTGAGCACTGACCATGCCTGCTGTCTATAACAGCACAAAGGCGCGCCCCTGTATGACGCCGCAGGCACGCCCCCCCCCCGCCCTCCTGTCTGAACGGCGCGAAAAATGTCAATAAGACGTGCGCGCGCACGCGCGCGCGCGCGCGTATGCCGGAAACAGGAGGAACATGGAGGAGCCGCGCTGCTGGAGATCCAGGAACGCAGAAACAGGCGGCAGATTCAAACTCCCGGCCAGGTAGGACTCTCCAAAGGCCCCTAGGGATCCTTACTAGCCCTAGGAAGAAACAGCAGGTTTAGCTAGCACACATATTTAGACAGGGGGACCTAGTGATGGGGGAGAAAAGTTGTCATCCTGTCTCTCTTTAGACATAGTGAACAAGGTTGCCCATGCAGAGCATACTTAGGCTATCCCCCCTTTTAGGTTACCCCGGAGAGCCTGCTGTCGAACCAAGTCCCGCAGGCTCCCCCTTACCTGCTCCATGCTGCAGGATGTTTGTCCAGCAAACTGATCCAATCTTCTCCCATCTCCGTGGGTAGCGTAGTAGACCTTCAGGCCCTGGGGTCCTATGAAGGTACCCACTGTCCTGGACCTATAGAGCACCCTGGCAAACAGGAACTTATGGTTTTTTCAAACTCCAAGTCCTGGGCCCAGGGTCCAGCCCTCCAAAGAGGAGCATTATAGGCAAAACCCCACGGCTTGGGGCCCGGGTACTGTCCACTTTGGCACTGAGGCTCCTTGGACAGATCCGGTTAGCCCGCCCTTAATCCCAAGGATGTGGAGCAAAGCTATTCCGTGACCAACACCTAAGACACTGGCGAAAAAACTGAGGGACTCCCTCTAGGGGAGGGGGTTATATAGGGAGGGGACTTCCTGTTTGAGATTGCCAGTGTCCACACCTGAAGGTACTCCATATAACCCACATAGTAATGAATATGCCGCTCTGTGTCCCGTGATGTACGAGAAAGAAAGACCACCTTTATCGGTTGGACGCATGTCATGCTGGGTATAGTGTCTTCAGTACCGTGCCAATTAAGTGGCATGGCTCTCAACCTCTATGTGCCATACATGCCACCTGGCTAACTCTGTACTGGTATCCTTCTTTCTGTGTGCCTGACATGGCTCATCCTCTATGTGCCACCCTTTCTATATGTACCTGCTGTTGCTGTACCTGCATGCTTTCTTTTTGTTGGACTGGCATGGCTGTGACCCTAAATATGCCACCAATTAAATACATGCTGGCTGTCACTGAACTAGCTTGCTTTCTTCTGTGTGATGGGCAGCACCACCACCCTCACTGTACCACTTGTACAAACTGCCTCTGTATTGATGTGCCTGCACATGTATTACTTGGATGACTTTCACCAATTTTAACTTATTTGCTTATTTTTTGAGAAGGTAAGCTCACTATACCATCTTTGCCATATATGCTGGCATCCCCTGGACTGGCATTTTTTTTACTCTCACTATGTCATCTCCACCATGCATGCTGGCTGTCCCTCTACTGACATGCTTTCTTCTTTGTGAAGGGCATGCCTTTGACCCTCACTATGCCACCTCTGCCATACCTGCCAGCTACCCCTGTATTGTACCCCTGCACACAACTTTCTATCCACTCACTTAGACCTGCTTCATCCTAAATTATATTACTTTATTTTCACATGTATTGTACTTTTCTGGAGATTCTTATAATTATCCTATTCATATAGATACACATTACATGTTTGAATATCTGTTGCTCTAGATTCCTTTTCCTTTTAAACAAAGCTTATTTTATATGACCTCATAGGTTGGCTTTAAATAGTAATACAATAAAGATGATTTTATTGGGCTTTGGGAAAGGGAGGGTTCTTTTGCATTTTTTGTATTCTTTCACATTTTTTTTTTTACTTTTTGTCATTTTTGTTTTTTCATTTAGATATCAATGCTCTCCAATTTTAAATAGGTCCCTGCAGTCTGATTAGACTTACTTTAGCTCTCACACATTTTTACAATAGAATCGCACACACCTGACACTTCTTTTTCACTAAATGTGACATCCAATGATGAATAATACTCCCCCACATGCCTGGGATCTCCATCCCCATGAATAAGCTCTGAGGGGCAGAGGAAAACATGTTGGGGCCATGGCCTTGCTGGATTCCAGGCTGATGTTGCCACTTACTATCATAATACCTTGGGATAAAATGGATGTGCGGTTACAGGGACACCTTCCTTCATACTGAAAAACCCCAGTACTACTATGCTTCCTTATCCTGTTGTGAAATCCAAAATGGCGGCACCCTGCAACCATGCAGGGCTTTCAGATTGCTACACAGGGGAAGCATTCATGAGTAAGCAACATGCCTATTAAAGTACAGTGGCATTTAATACATCTTGAGGTGGACTAGGTATTTTCCACTTAATGTTTGTCCTAAATATCAAACAATGTATTTTTTTTTTTTTTTAATGTTCCACATTGAGAAAAATGAGATCTCCAGATGAAGCTGGATCCTGAGGCACCTGCCAAAGTTGCTCTGTGGGCAAGCCATCCAATAAACAACATTGAAAAAGATCAGAAAAAAAAGTATACTTACCATACCAGTGCAGTTGTTCCCCCACTGCAGATCTAGCATTGGAAAGCATGTCCTCTGGCATGGTTGGCAAAAAGGAGTTCTTTAAACAGGATAAAAATAAATGTAGTTATATGCTCACTTGAACTTATATATAAATTAAACCCTCCTTTTAAAAATAGATGTTCTAAAATAGCATGTTAAATGCTAAGGAATCTCTATTTTGTAAGCTAATTTTACATTCAGGTATGTTTACATAATCATGCCATGTTTGGCACTGCAGCTTCCTAGGCTGGATTCCACTTTGTGCACCAGCAGCAGAGTCCCGAATGCAAGTAAGAGAACAAAGCTATGAGTCTCTTCTTTATGGACCACATGTCTGTTGCTCTGTGGCCGGTCCTGACGCTGTGGCTTTGAAGAGGACAGTCTCAAAAGCAGAAATAAAGCTATAAGCACCTGCACACTGTGACTTGTACTGCTGCAGGAGTTAAGTGCTGTTGTAGAAGGTAATGTAGGAATATACCGTATATATATATATATATATATATATATATATATATATATATATATATATATCGTATATATATATATATATATATATACACACCGTATTTATCAGCGTATAACACGCACATGCGTATAACACACACCCTGACTTTAAGAGGGAAGTTTCAGGAAAAAAATTTCCACAGCCCCCTGCGTATAACATGCAGGCACAGTTTACCCTCTATTTTCAGGGTAAAAAAGTGAGTGTTATATGCCAATAAATACAGCAGGGCTCAAAATTTCAAATCCTGAGCTACTAGCCAGGCCTCAAGAGTTACTCGCCACCAGTTGCCCCACCTAATTCATACACTGCCCTGCGCCTAATTGCACCTGTAAACATGCCCTTGTAGATTATCTCATGGAATGACAATGTTTTATGCAGAATCAAGTTACAAAATTAAATATTACCAACAACAACTTTAACAAAATGGGACAGGGCACTGGGGGCAGACCAGAGGGACAGGGCACTGGGGGCAGACCAGAGGGACAGGTCACTGGGGGCAGACCAGAGGGACAGGACACTAGAACTGGGTCTCTTCCCCATTCTCTTGCTGTCTCCTCTGCAACTTCATCCATCCTCTCTCTCTCCCCCCTCCCTCTCTCTCTCTCCCCCTCCCTCTCTCTCTCTCTCCCCCTCCCTCTCTCTCTCTCCCACTCCCTCTCTCTCTCTCCCCCTCCCTCCCTCTCCATCCCTCTCTCTCTCTCTCCCCTCACTCCCTCTCCATCATCAAGAGCCTGTGTGTGCGGCTCCACGCTTGCATGTCCCCACTTCCCCCTTTTATTCAGGCTGGCAGAGAGGAGCTGCAGCACAGCAGGAGGGAGTACATTCCAGCACTGAGATCCACACAACTGCACAGCCATTGACACCATAGCACAGCGCACATTGAGACCAGTCTGTTCACAGTGCTCAGGCTGAACTGTTGGACACTTACATAGAGCACCAGGAGAAGAAACCTGGAAGGCTGCCGCTCTCATGTCGAGCAACTTTCAGTGAGCGCTGCTCCGGAGTGGTAATTTTCGCAATTCTCCACCTCACTCATTACTTTCTACTCTCCAGCTACATTGGTCAGGGGGAGGGGGACAGGCTCAGAGAGGTCATACTGTTAGGTCCCCAAGGCTTAATGAGAATTGTAAGGAGAGCACCTGTGTACTGCTCTGCCTGTGCGTGGCTCACCAGACTACTTTTCCCAAGCATGCACATTTCCTCTTCGGCCGCCAATCTCAACGGGACTCTAATGCCACGTACACACGGTCGTTTTTTGCGATGAAAAAAAACGACGTTTTTTAAAACGTCATTTAAATTGATGGTGTGTGGGCAAAACGTCGTTTTTTGTCTTTAAAAAAAACGACAAAAAAAAAATTCAAACATGCTTGAATTTTTTGTGTCGTTTTTCAAAACGTCGTTTTTTGTTTCACAAAAAGTCACCGTGTGTAGCAAAAACGTCGTTCAAAACGACGTTTTTCAACCCGCGCATGCCCAGAAGCTAGTTATGAAGCGAGCTTCAATGGAAAAGAGTGGTGAACGTAACCTCGCTTTTTGTGAAAAAAACGATGGTGTGTATGCAAAATTGTCTTTGAAAAGTGACGTTTCAAAAACGTCGTTTTTTACTTCACAGAAAACGTTGTTTTTTTTCATCGCAAAAAACGACCATGTGTACGCGGCATTAGTGTAGGCACAGATTGCAGGGAGATTGGTCATGTAGCCCCGTCATCACTCGCTCTCAGCTTAAATCCACTCGCCAAATGCTAGTAGGCGAGTGAAAATTTTGAGGGCTAAATACAGTATGTATATATATATATATATATATATATATATATATATATATATATATATATATATATATATTTTTTTTTAAAACATGTACAATACACTAACAAGTGCCAACTACTGCCTGCATATGAGGCTATACAACATTCATATACTTAGTTTTTCATATCAATTTTTTTCAGTCTTCTTATCTTCTATATTATAAAATAAACAACTATATCTGGAACTCAGTACACAATATGTTCATAAATGTAAATCAGAAATAACAATACAAACAACATAACTTACCTGCATTCTAGCAGAAGAGAATGAGAGATTTTTCAAGGGTACTAAAATTTGGTTATTTCCAGATAGAAGAATGGAGGCCAAGTGCATGGCTAATCCAAAAATGGTTGTGTATGACCCTCTCATCCCGGGAACAGCTTGGAGGAATGGTCGGTTGTTCCTCAGCAGTGTCTCCAAAAACTGATTCAGAGATCTGTCCTTGAAAATTTGGGCATTTTTTATAAAGTCCATCACAGCCTTCTGTTCCTATGTCAGACACATTTAAAAATATATTATTTACTAGGTTGTGAACGTTTAGGTACAATATGCTGCAGGAGTATATTGTATATTGCAGCAGAAAAACATTTAAAGCAGGGCAAAACTGCAGTTCTGATTAGTGTCAACCCCACCAGATGATTGATCACTCATAGCGGCCCAGTATACTGATCTGTGTTACACTGTGTCTGGTGTACACAGCAGTCACAGATGGGCTTGCGAGCACTGAAACTAGGACGACGCAACAGTGTGACCAGTTATAACAACATTGCTCCCGCCTAGCTTTACCTGTGCATTGGCCGGGCAGAGGAGGTTAAAAAGTTATATTCTATGGGCCAGATTCACAAAGCACTTACGCCGGAGTATCTCGAGATACTCCGGCGTAAGTCTAAATTTGCGTCGGAATATCTATGCACCGTACCCACAGAACTAGATACGCACCAAAATAGGCTATTCCTGACCGGCCTAACTTGCCTACGCCTGCACATCCTAGGTGCACATTTATTGCGTTCACACTATTGATTTCCTATGCAAATGAGGGAGATACGCCGATCCACAAAAGTAAGTTTGTGCGGTGCAGGCTACGCCCTGTGCGCATCAGCTGCACGTCCGGTCTAAAGTTAGTCCTTATAAAAGCAGGTTTAAAATTGGACAATCCGTCTACATGTCAGCTAAAGCAACTCTGTTAGGCCGTGTACACACGGCAGAGAACCTCGACGGGCAGAACACATCGTTCCGCCCGTCGAGGTTCTCTGCCGGCCGTCGAAATCGGCGACCCGCCCGTCGGGAATGGCAACCAGCCATTCATCCAGGCGGGCCGTCGAGCAAAAAGAGAGCCTGCTTTTTTTTCGCTCGACGGGATTCCCGACGGGCGGGGCGAGGCAGGAGCGTACACACGGCCGAGGTCCTCGCTGGAATGCAGCTTGCAGCGAGGTTTTCGCTGGTTTCCAGCGAGAACCTCGTCGTGTGTACGCCGCTTTCGGGACGAGCTGAACAGCCACACTTGCAGGACAACAATCTGTATGCCAACATGCTCATAGCTATACTACTGACTTTAGATGAGCGCAGAAGGAGGAGGGCACGGGAGAGGATCTTTGTCGGGTATATCCGTGGGGTGAGCCCAATGGTAATAGGCCCTTTTGGCTGGAATTAGGGTGCAATTGGAGAGATACCCTGTGTTAATAGGAGGGTAGATGTTGGTTCTTCAGCTTCCACTAATTTCAGTGAAATTGAGTAAAGGTGGATTAATTAGGTCAGGAGCCTGTGCAGGCCAGCAGGCCCAAAGATTGATAAAGTAAAATGATCCTATGCTGCTTTAAGGATGCCAGTTGTGACCGATGCACCCTAAACCATCTAAAACAAAGAAAAAAATGTGTCTCTAGAGTCTAATAGGTAGGAATCCCTACTAGTGTGGTTACTAGTGTAATCAACCAAACTAGTAGGGGTTCCTACCTATTAGACTGTAGAGACACATTTTTTTCTTTGTTTTATATGGATTAGGGTGCATCGGTCACAACTGGCATCCTTATAGCAGCATAGGATCATTTTACTTTATCAATCTTTGGGCCTGCTGGCCCGCACAGGCTCCTGACCTAATTAATCCACCTTTACTCAATTTCACTGAAATAAGTGGAAGCTGAGGAACCAACATCTACCCTCCTATTAACACAGGGTATCTCTCCAATTGCACCCTAATTCCAGCAAAAAGGGGGGCCCATTACCATTGGGCTCACCCACACAGATATACCCAACAAAGGTATTATTTAGCAGCGCCATTTCCCTTTCTCCTATCCATATTTATATTAGGTCCCCACATAGGGATCCTACTGGGAGGCAGCAGCTACTTTATTCACCATAGCGCGGACTCCCCTGTTCTTACACGGGAGAGGATCTGCCGACCGCCACTGCCAGTGGCTCTTTTCACCCTAATGGCTAAATATATATTTTATATAATTTTTTTCTGTTTAGTATATATTTTAAATTAGTTATTTTAATAAATATATAATTTTATTTTTTATATCTAATATATATTTAATATTTTAAATATTATTATAATTATATTATTTATTATTAAAAAAATGTTTTAAATATATATATATATATGTGTGTGCCTATTTATGCACTGGGCGTATCTAACTAAGTCTGCCGGGCCTAGTTCCCATCTCACTGATTGCTCCAGGCCGAGTAGTGAGCATGTGCAGAGAGGCTCTGACCA
Source organism: Rana kukunoris (assembly GCA_029574335.1). Lineage (NCBI taxonomy): Eukaryota > Metazoa > Chordata > Amphibia > Anura > Ranidae > Rana > Rana kukunoris. The sequence goes on from CM056051.1 coordinate 380,615,387, forward strand.
TAGTCAGCGTCATGCACATGCCCAGTCTGGCCAGCCCTTCATTTGCATGGGGTCACGGCTCATTTCAATGGAACACGCCCACGTCCTTCCCACTTTGAATTACACCACCTTAGGCCTCGGAATTTAAGTTGCGCCGGTGCAAATTTGGGCTCAAATACTCTGTGGATACGGCACTTGCGGCTCGAAATTGAGCCGGTCTAACGTAAAGGAGATGCGCTACGCAGGTCTATATATGCGCCGATGTATGTGAATCTGGCCCAGTGTGCCTAAGCTGTTTGGCCGGCCTAAAGTTACCCCTCATAAAGCAGGGGTAACTTTGCACCAGACCTGCTCAAGTCAGCTGGAAAGCAGCTTCAGCAGCACCGTTACAGACGAGCTGAGCAACCACACTTGCAGGACAACACATGGCCGTGGTCCTAGCACTACTAATGGGTCCCCCATCACGGGGGTACAGGCAGTACACCTGTAAGGGGCCCGGGGGTCCCCAGGGGCCCGGATGGGAACCCCCTTAAAAAAAAGAAACCTTTTTTTTCTTTTAGGGGTCCGGGGGCCACCAGTGCCCCAGATGGCAACCTCCCTTTTTTTATATATAAAAATAAATTACCAAATAAAGGGGGCTTTCCATCTGGGACCTCTGGGCCCTTTAATGATAATAATTATAATAATAATTATATATATATTTTTGTCCGAAAGGCACTGGCCGTGAACTTGTTCTGCATACAGACGGCAGAACTTTTTCAGCCAACATTCACGAAACTACGTAGTTTTTCTGCTCTTTTGTCCGATGGAGCGTACAGACGGTTTGATTATACGACAAAACATGTCCATCGGAATATTCGATCGTGTGTGCGATCCTTTAGCCTGTAGGGTTCAATATTGGGTTGGCTCACCCTTTGCAGCTATAAAAGCTTCAACTCTTCTGGGAAGGCTGTCCACAAGGTTTAGGAGAGTGTCTATGGGAATGGGTTTGACCATTCTTCCAGAAGTGTATTTGTGAGGTCAGGAACTGATGTTGGACAAGAAGGCCCGGCTCACAGTCTCTGCTCTAATTCATCCCAAAGGTGTTGAGGTCAGGACTCTATGCAGGCCAGTCCAGTTCCTCCACTCCAAACTCACTGATTTATGTCTTTATGGTCCTTGCTTTGTGGACTGGTCCAAATCATTTGGGGGAGGGGGATTATGATGTGGGGTTGTTTTCAGGGGTTAGACTTGGCCCCTTAGTTCCATTGAAGGGAACTCTTAAAGCGTCAGCATACCAAGACATTTTGGACAATTTTATGCTCCCAACTTTGTAGAAACAGTTTGGGGAGGGCCCCTTCATGTTCCAACATGACTGCTCACCATGGCACAAAGCAAGGTCCATAAAGACATGGATGAGCAAGTTTGGGGTGGAGGAACTTGACTGGCCTGCACAGAGTCCTGACCTCAACTTGATAGAACACATTAGAAATGAATTAGAGCAGAGACTGCAAGCCAGGCCTTCTTGTCCATCAAAAAAATATAAATAAAAATATATTAAAAAAAATATATTTTTATAAAAAAAAAAAAAAAAGGGGGGGGGGTTCCCATCTGGGCCCCTGGGGACCCCCGGGCCCCTTACAGGTGTACTGCCTGTACCCCCCTGATCATAAGTCTCCATTGCTGTTATGAGGGCTCACATCTCCTGGGTGTTAAAGTTTTTTTTCCTCCTCTGCCTGTGGGGAACGGGAGCAGCCATCTCACAGCAAAAGTACCTTCCCTGGGGGGGGTGGATAAAACTGGATGTACTTTTGCATCGGCTGGGCGTAAGTTGGACCGGCGTATCTCTGTAAGTTGGGCCGGCATAATTGTGAGCATGCTCACAAGGGAACGAACGTACTGAGCATGCTCCGTCCAAGATACCGCGGGCATAAATCACTAGAACATAATTTGCATAACGTCACATCCACTTGCAGTTGCACCGGTTTACGCCGAAGTTAGGTGCAAGTGCTTTATGAATACTGTAGTTGCCTCTCTGAGTGCGCTACGCCGATATAAATATGCGCCGATCTACCTGAATCTGGCCCAATATGTTTAATGGTCATTTGTATTCTCTTGGTGCACTCTTAAACACTGTCATTATGCTTTATCTTTTTGGTGTTTGTACAGTTACACAATACATGTTACAAAGAAAAGAAAATCAAATACATAAAGCAACAGACATTTGTATTTCAGCAAATTTTTTGACTACTTACAGTGTGTGCTGTTCCTTGTTGACCACAGTTGCGTACCCCATAGTACAAGGTTATTTCACGGAATACAGCAAGCAAGAGGTGGACAACCAGTGCCTGATCCCGGCTTTTACATTCCTTAAGAAAAAAAAAAGACATACTGAGCTAAGAAGTGTAGAAAGAAAAAAAAAATGCAGGTGCAAAAAAAATATGTGTCATGGTGTTCATAGTCAGCTTCAAAAAATGGCCTTTGCAGTTCTGTGTAGCACTTTTATGCCTCTAGACCTGACTTGTGCACAGTTCTAGTAGAGAAAGGAATATCACCGCTCCAGGCAGGTCAAATGAAGGTAAAAGCCTCTCCTCCAGATTAGAAGCCCCAGGTGCTGGCAATGCATGCAACAATGCAAATGGAAAGAAATTCTGGACAGAGGCAGTTGCCTTGGATAAAGGCAAAACCTTTTTTTGGAGTGCGGATGTCCAGAATTTCTTTCCATTTGCATTGTGCACAGTCCTGTCAGGGAGTGCTAACTGCTGTTTGTAGGAATAGGTTCCTGGTGGCCACACACCTAAGCAGTCCAATGGGCTTAGGAGCTTGCAGAGGGGTTTGGGAGCCCAAAGAGGGACCCATAAACCGAGTGGGGCCCAGTTTTTATGCAAGCATGTCATGTCTCTCTAAAGCAGCCTTTCTCAACCCTGTCAGATCTCTGCTCTCCTCTATGGGGTGATAGGATGAACACGGAACAGCAGTCACTTATTGTGATTTTTTTTTTTTTTTTTTTACAAAAATACGTAGAAGAATATGTATCGGCCTTAACTGAGAAAAACATTTTTTTAAAAAAAAATTGGGATATTTATTATAGCAACAAGTAAAAAATATATATATATTTTTAAATTGTCGCTCTTTTTTTGTTTATAACGCAAAAAAAGGGATTTTTAATAACAGCTTACCTGTAAAATCCTTTTCTTGGAGTACATCACGGGACACAGAGCGCATAGTCATTACATATGGGTTATATGGAGTACCTTCAGGTGTGGACACTGGTGTAATCAACTTCACAGGAAGTTCCTCCCTATATAACCCCCTCCCACTGAGAGTGCTTTAGTTTTGTAGCAAGCAATTTCTCTGAGGTTACACAATGTTCCCACAAAGAGGGGTGGGAGCTCTGTGTCCCGTGATGTACTCCAAGAAAAGGATTTTACAGGTAAGCTGTTATTAAAAATCCCTTTTTCTTGATCGTACATCACGGGACACAGAGCGCATAGTCATTACATATGGGATGTCCCAAAGCAATGCTCCATGAAGGGAGGGAGACCGTAAGGCCAAAAATAGCCAAACAGAAACTATATCAGGAGGTAAAATAGCTCCACCAACAGAAAAAGGGGGCGTGAACCGGGCCAGAGGATTCTATACTGCTGCCCGTAGGACCGCCTGCCCAAATGCTGCGTCCGCAGCCTTTGTGACGTCCAACTTATAAAATTTAGTAAACGTATGTACGGAAGACCAGGTTGCCGCTTTGCAAACCTGTGCCATAGAGATCTGATGGTGTGCCGCCCAAGAGGCACTCATGGCCCTCGTAGAATGGGCCTTAACTGATAAGGGCGGTGGAACGCGCTTCAGACCATAGGCCTGAAAAATCAGCTGCTTAATCCACCTAGCCAAGGAAGACTTGGCAGCCGGCTGACCCTTCTTGGGGCCATCCGGAAGAATAAAAAGCACATCTGTTTTCCTAATCTTTTCTGTAGCCTTGAGATAAACTCTCATGGCTCGGACCACATCCAAAGTATGAAGCAATCTTTCCTCTCTGGACTGGGGAGTAGGAAAGAAGGATGGTAGGACTAGGTCCTGATTCAAGTGAAAACTGGATATGACCTTAGGAAGGAAAGAAGGCTGAGGCCGCAGAACCACTCTGTCCTTATGCAGAATAAGGTACGGTTCCCTGCAAGACAAGGCTGCCAGCTCGGAGACCCTTCTGGCCGAAGCCATAGCCACCAAGAAAACCAACTTTCGGGTTAGCAGCACAAGAGGGATTTCTGCCAGAGGTTCAAACGGCTGCTTTTGTAAAGCTGACAAGACCAGATTTAAATTCCAGGGGCAGAGGGGAGCTCTAATAGGGGGATTTACATGCAAGACCCCCTGCAAAAAGGTTTTTACAAGCGAATGTGTGGCCAAAGGCCTTTGAAACCATATCGATAAGGCAGACACCTGCCCCTTTAGAGTACTAAGAGCCAACCCCTTGTCAACGCCAACCTGGAGGAATCGCAAGATCCTGTCAATAAAAAACTTGCGAGGATGCCCTCCTTGAGACTCGCACCACTCCACATAGGTTCTCCAGACTCTGTAATAGATATTTCTAGAGACTGGCTTTCTAGCTTGAATTAACGTAGATATGACTTGGGCAGAGAGACCTCTGCCCTTAAGAATTAGAGATTCAGCCGCCAAGCCATCAAATTTAGCTGCTGTGAAGCAGGGTGGTAGATCGGGCCCTGAGACAGCAGATCTGGGCGCAGGGGGAGTGGCCACGGTGCCCTTACTGACATCCTCACGATGAGTGCGTACCAAGCCCTTCTGGGCCAGGCTGGGGCCACCAGGATCACCGGCCTGCGCTCCACCCTGATCCTTCGTAGAAGGCGGGGAATCATCTGTAGTGGAGGGAACGCATACAGGAGAGAAAACTGGTGCCAGGGGCAAACCAACGCATCGGTCCCGTAGGCCGAGGGGTCCCTGGCTCGGGATACAAATTTGTCCAATTTCTTGTTGAATCTTGTTGCCATGATGTCCACATCGGGAACTCCGAATCTTTGGCAAATCTCTTGGAATACCTGGGGGTGAAGAGACCACTCTCCCGGGAGTAACTGTTGACGACTCAAAAAATCTGCTTGAGAATTGTCTATCCCTGGGATGAACACTGCTGAGATGCAGGGTACATGAGCTTCGGCCCATGCAAAAATTAGGTTTACTTCCCTTTGAGCCGCCAGGCTCTTTGTGCCCCCCTGGTGGTTTATGTATGCCACCGCCGTGGCATTGTCGGACTGTATCCTTACTGGCAGACCCTGCAGGGGGAGAGTCCAGGCGACCAGGGCCAACCGAACAGCTCTGATCTCTAGGACATTGATGGGAAGCAGACTTTCTGCCTCTGACCACTGTCCCTGCTGGGTCCGTTTTCCTAAGATTGCCCCCCAACCTGTTAGGCTGGCATCTGTGGTTACTATTTTCCACGAGATGGGGCAAAAGGTTTTCCCTTTTGATAATTTTTGAGGGATCAGCCACCAGTACAGGCTGTGCCTGACTTCTGGAGAAAGAACTAATGGACGGTCTAATGCCTGTATGGACTTGTTCCAAGCAGAGAGAATAGCTGCTTGCAGAATTCTGGTATGGATTTGGGCGTAGGGCGCTGCTTCGAAGGCGGCCACCATCTTCCCCAGCAGTCGCATGCATAGGCGAATAGTCGGCTTCTTTTTGCCTAAGACTATTTGAATCGTTTGAATCAACGACCTGATCTTCTCTTGAGGTAAAAATACCCTCTGGCATTCTGTATCTAACCGAAAGCCTAGATATTCCAACTGTCTTGTGGGTTGTAACCTTGATTTTTCTTGGTTCACAATCCACCCGAACTCTTCTAGATGCCGCACTGTGCGGACTACTGCATGATTGAGGTTGGAAGCTGAACTGTCGATAACCAGGAGATCGTCCAGGTATGCTAGGACCAAGATGCCTTCTGTCCTTAGGACGGCTAGTACCGGGGCTAACACCTTTGTGAATACCCGTGGAGCTGTTGCCAACCCGTAAGGGAGGGCTACGAACTGGAAATGACTTTGGTTTATCGTAAAACGAAGAAACTTGTGATGTGCTGGGTAAATCGGCACATGCAGATATGCATCCTTTATGTCTATAGATGCTAGGAAGTCGCCCTGATGCAGGCTGGTTGTCACTGAACGTATGGAGTCCATACGGAAGGTCTGAATCCTTAGAAAGCGATTTAGGCGTTTGAGGTCTAATATAGGCCTGACGACGCCATTGGGTTTTGGTATAACAAAAAGGTTGGAGTAGAATCCCAGACCCCTTTCTTGGGTTGGTACTTCTACAATTACTCCTTGGAGCAAGAGGCGATCCAACGCCTTTACGAGAGAGGCCCTCTTTAACGGGTCGCTTGGAAGACTTGACCCCTGAAAATGAGGAGGGGGGATTTCTCAAAACTCTAGTTTGTAGCCTGAGGCTACTACGGACCGAACCCAAGAGTCGGGAATTCTGGCCTTCCAGACTTCGGAGAAAAACTGAAGTCTTCCCCCCACCCAAGAGAGTGGGGGCGCCCCTTCATGAATCTGATTTGATGACTGGTTTAGCCGGCTTGCGAGACCAGGGCCTCTTGTTTGCCGCGGCTTGTCCCTGTGGGCGGCTATTAACTGCTGAACGCCCGGGAGGCCGTCGATACTGACGGGAAGTCGAAGGGGCCGAGCCTGCAATGGCCTGTCGTTTAAACGTGGGCCCACGCGGTCTTTTCTTGACCGGTAAGGAAGCACTTTTTCCACTTGATATGGTGTGGATATATTTATCTAGGTCTTCCCCGAATAGTCTTCCCCCATGAAAGGGAAACCCTGCTAGAAGCTTTTTGCAGGGTGCCTCTGCTGACCAGTTCTTTAGCCACAAAAGACGACGCATGTGAACCATCAGTAGAGATGAACGGGATGCCTGTTGGATGGAGTCCTTAATAGCATCTACTGCAAAGCAGAGAGCCCTAGGGAATTCTGCTAATTCATGAGTATGCTGAGCCGGCATGTCCTTCAATATATGCTTTGCCTGATCCTTCAAGGCCTGACAAACACCAATGGCTGCTACTGCTGGCTGAACCATGGCACCTACTGAGGTAAAAGCTGCTTTCAGTAGGGTCTCGAATTTCTTGTCGACCGGATCCTTGAACATATGGACATTTTCAACCGGACAAGTCAGGGATTTATTCACGCAGGAAATGGCTGCGTCCACTGTAGGGAGAGCCCATTTCTTTACATATTCCTCTTCCATAGGATAGAGAATAGAGAATCTTTTAGGAGGGACAAAGATTCTATCAGGTCGAGCCCAATCTTGGTAAATCACGTTCCGCAGAAGGGGGTGCATTGGAAAAGATGCACCAGTTAATGGGGCCTTTAAAGAACCCAATGAGGATACCTCCGGGGCTACTAGTTCTGGCACTGGAAGTTTAAAGGCAGTGCGAACCATATCTGTCAAAGACTGGATCCACAGGCCCTCCGCTTGAGAGGCCGAAAAATATTCATCTATAGTGGAATTTTCCCTGTCTGAACCGTCGGGACTTGGGTCTGCCTGATCCCCTTGTGGGTCCCGTTCCTCTGAAGAGGAGACCTCCGCATCTGAAAACCCCACACTGGGTGAGGGGGATCTAGCCCGCTTGCTACTTGGGCAAGGACCGGAAAACAACGCAGTTAACCTTTTCTCTAGGCCACACATGGTGGCTGCTAGCATTTCTTCCGTCACGTAAACGGGAATGGGTGGATCGGGGGCCGCCTCTGCCCCCAGCACCCCCAATGGCTCTTGTACTATGCCACTCGGTGTCCAGACTGGCGAGGGTGGGGCCGTAGAAGCCTGGCCCAAATCCTCTGACCCCGATGGAGACCCCTTTTGCTTTTTGGCACCTTTAGCAGCCTTGGCTGGTCCAGATCCCCTTGGAGCCATTGTACAACCTTGGGTCACCCCTATAGCCAACACCTGACTGTTGTAGCTAGGAATAACCAATATGAGGGCAGGTATGAGAAAAATGAAAAAGAACTAATTTCTCTCTTTTTCTTTTATATTTCTCTTTTTTTTTCCAAAAAAAAATCTTTTTTTTTTACCCGCCTGGGAGGTGGCAATACCGAGGAAGCCTGTGAGTATTGACACACCAATGCCCGTTAGCCGGAGTCCAAGGTAGACTCAGATACTGCTGGATCTAAGGCTGAGTCCCTTTAAGCAAAAAAACTTTTTTTTTTTTTTTTTTTTTTTTTTTTTTTTCTGGTCAATAGTGGACCTAAGTCCTAGACCTGAAGATCCACAAAACCGCCACTAGGTGTCCCTGTGTGGCCAAAAGACCCAGCTGCACGCTCTGTATCCTTTCTTCCTCTGCCTCCAGGAGGGAAAGACCAGCCAGAGAAAAGTTTTTCCTTTATACAGACCCTGACGCTGCTGGCCCGCCCGCCCCCCCGACGCACGCCGACGCTATAAAAGGCGGCGTGCACGCGCGCGCGTATGCACACACGCGCGCACGATCGCGCGCACCACGCTGAACCCACATGGAGGAAGCAGAACAGAGGAACAACATGGACCAGCGTTATGCAGCACCAACAGACACCAGGTAAGCACTAATCTTATTGTAGTGCACACACAGCGAGGAAGCTGTCCCCATGGGCTTCCTAAGAAACAGGAGTTTTTTACCAGCAATTTCCTCTTTAAAACATGTGGGGTTGCAGTATCAGTGTTAACAGGCAGACCTGGGGTGAGTAGAAAATATATAACTTACACAAGTATACATATATTTACATATTATCTGGGTAAACATTATAATCCCATCCTGCCTCAACAGACATAGTGGAGATAGTGGCTGATGCACCAGCATACTGTTAGCCAACCCAGAACCCCCAGGGGGATACCTACTGTCGAACCAAGTCCCGCAGGTTCCCTCTTACCTGCTCCACGCCGCAGGGTATTGCAAAATGCAAGAGGCCCAGCCTTCCCCCATCTCCGTGGGTATTGTCTTGGACCTTCAGGGACCGGGGTCCTGTGTTAAGGAACCCACACCCCTGGACCTATATAGCATCCTGGCATCAGTAGCGTTTAGTTCTTGGAAGAGACTAAGGCACTGGAGCCCAGAATCCAGCCCTCCAAGGAGAGGCATTATAGGCACAACCCCACTCCAGCAGGGCCCGGGTACCGTACATCTTGGCTCTGAAGCACTTCGGACGGATCCGGCTAGCTATCCTGGGTCCCGAGACCTCCGAGGGACAGCTAGACGTGACCAACACCTAAGACACTGGCGAAAAAACTAAAGCACTCTCAGTGGGAGGGGGTTATATAGGGAGGAACTTCCTGTGAAGTTGATTACACCAGTGTCCACACCTGAAGGTACTCCATATAACCCATATGTAATGACTATGCGCTCTGTGTCCCGTGATGTACGATCAAGAAAATAAAAACCGCAGGGGTGATCATATACCACCAAAAGAAAGCTCTATTTGTGAGGGAAAAAAAAGGCCGCCAATTTTGTTTGGGAGCCACGTCGCACGACCGCGCAATTGTCAGTTAAATCAACGCAATGCCGGAAGCTGAAATTTCGCCTGGGCACGAAGGGGGTTTATGTGCCCAGTAAGCAAGTGGTTAAAACCTTATGGGGGGGGGGGAAAAGAATTGTGATTTTCTACAAGTGTTTTTCCAAGTCAAAACTGTGTGAGAACAGCATGTGCTGCGAACACTCAATTATACCAATATGCTAGGAAGTATGGGTGGCTGAGATCAAGAAACGGGTCCTTCCAATAGCTGCATAATAGCTTCCAAACCTGCTCTAATGAGTTTTTAGAAGACTTGCCCTTGAATTTGAATTTAGTGAAGTATGTAAAAGATATATTAAAAAAAATTGAGGTACCTCTATGGCAGTTGCAATCCTTTCTTCTTTGCCTTCCATCATTGCTCTGCTTATACCCTCCCTCAGTACTTTGTAGCTTTCACCACATACCAAGAAATGGTCCATGTGATTTGTCTCAGTGTCCTGCAAAAATAAACATGGCACAGGGTAATAATGAATGTCATTCTTGCCAAGTGTTAAGATCAGTCCATATATACATAGTATATTTGATCTACAAACATTTTTAAAAAGTTATGCACACCGATGACAATGTGCAAACAAAATAATCACTCAATTAATGTGAAATCCCCAAAAAGTGCAGCAATGAATATGGACACAAACTCCTATCAGTACAGCAGTGGATCTTGTGAAATATATGGGTTGCCTTTGATTTTAACATATACTGGAGTGGGAGATATTGCAGAAATCCAGCCAAGGAGTGTCGGTGGAACCCTTTCATGATGAGGCTATCATTCACAGGCTGATATGACTATGTGATAGGGTCTATCTGCTCCGGTAAGTCCATTTCTTACAATGGTGACGGTCCATGTGGTGATCACAAGATTTGATTAAACACAATATTTGTAACAGCACAACAGTGATTTGGCATTCAATTGTGACTATTTTTTGCACATATGTAAATTGCACTTGATGATTTTTTTTGGGGGGGGGGGGGGGATTTCACATTAATTGAGTGAGAATTTTATTTGCACATCATCACAGTTTAGCGTGGCAAGTTCTTTTTTTTTTATTCTACACAGTTTATCTGACTGCTTCTTGCCAGAGGCTTTATTTTGCACCTGCCAGCATGATTTCTATCATTTTTGTTTTAATTTACTTAGGACCCTTTTACATGGGCTTTCCAATGAAGTCCGCCAGTCGGTTTTTCAAGTAGACCTGATCAGACCCTCCAGTTTACCCTATGGAGCAGCAGAGGTCAGTGGAAACATGCCGCTGACACCCACCACTATCCGATCCAATCCTGTGCGCTACATCCAGATTGATGGTGGTCCCATTTTCCATCCATCTGGCGGATCGGATGAAAACAGACAGACGGTCAATTTCCACCCGATTTCCCTATATAGGAGAGCGGGACTGTGTCTGTGTCCGCTCTGCACAGCGGACCTGTCACCCGCCTGCTCAGTGAGCAAGCGGATTCCATTAAGTGGAGGCCCCTGTGTGAAAGGGGCCTAAGGCAGTAGAGCATTATCACATTGCAAGGTGAATAATGTGAAGCTGTGATGACTTTAATCAGCCAATCATGTGCATACAAAAAATAAAATAAAATGTCTTGCACAAGTAAGTTGTCACTTAGCATTACCTCATTCAATAAACAAAGTGGGAATTTCCCTGGCATAATGAGCATTCTCTACTCCCTAAATATATAAACCCCATTGAGTTTGCTAATTAGTTTATGAATGCTTTTAAATGTATTAGTTATTCTGCAAACAATAGGAAACATTAAGTCACAAAATTATTAAATATATGTGGAAATCTGGCAAAATCGTTCAAGTTTTTTGTGGAAACACTTGTCTTTTAAGGTGTGTTATGGCAATGCACGAACCAGAGAAGAGATCAAATATAAGACAGAATATCAGTCAGGTTCTACTGTTCTGTGTCTTTTTTCTCCCTGTCCCATTACGCCTGATACAGACAGACACTTCTATTTTTAGGAAAAATAGAAAATCTAGTTTTATAATGTTAATTGTATTCCCATTGGAGAACCCGCTTCACTTTCTGACCCTGTATAAGTGGTAACCAGAATAAGAAGATAGGAAAATCTACGGACCAGAAAGCAAAAAAGCAAAACAAAAATATTGACAGCCCCAGAACACAGGCCCCCAATGACCCCAGATCACAGGAGGTTGAAGTTTATGTAAACCCAGACAATTTACCCTAATTGCCTAAATGTTGTCTGTTAAATATACAATTGAGAGCATTTGTTATATGTGTACAATAAGTGCAAGAAACTATTTGACCCTGCCAGAAAACTTGCTGGCTAATAAATTCCTGTAGTAAGTAGATAACAGCTCAGGTGCATCAAAATCGAAAATGTTATCAGACTACATGTCTGCAGCATGATGGATTGATGGGACTAGTAGTTTGCAAAAAAGCTATAATGATATTTCTGCAAATGCTGAAAATGTTTTTAGATCAAAAAAGAAACACATGCAGCCACAACATCCATCGACTGGTAAACTGACCTATATAAAATGTTATGTTCTTGGGTTTAGACATACTTTATATGTTTTACCTTTTTTTGCAGCATTTCTCGAGGGAACAGCCATTTGAATGAAGGGTCTTTAAAATGTCTTTGGACTGTCTCCATGCCATGCAGGTTAGCTAGTTTGCGGATTAGATAAACTCTGTACCAATCACTGCCAGACCGGGAACATAAATCTTTTACACATCTCATGTATTGTTCATTTATGCCCCCTGAAACACAAGTAAAATGTTACTAATAAACGACTTAAAGAGTCACTAAAGGAAAAACATTTTTTTTGCTGAAATTACTGTTTACAGGGTATAGAAACATAAAAGTTAACTGATTCCTTTTAAAAATGATTAAACATAGATAAAAATCAATCATATAATGTGCCCACAGCTTTAGTTTCACTTTTAAACTGGTTTCATGTTTCTGTGAAGTAAAGAGACACACAGAACAAAAACAAACAAATACAGAGCAATGTTTGTTTTTAAAATGAATCTGAAAAGCTAGCATGAGTTTTTTCATAAGGAGCCAGACAAGCAGGAAGTGTGGAGATCAGAGAAGTATTACAGCTACTTCAAAGCAAAAACGAACAATGAGGACATGAAACCAGGACTGCAGTAAGGTAAAGGAAGCTATTTAGCTAAAAAAATGTTTTTCTTTAGTGATCCTTTAAGAAACAATGCTACACAGCAAGTGCATTACACAAAGACCTTATGAAAACGGAACATGACAACCCCCCCCCCCTCTATTTCTTTCTTGCTTAACCTTCTGGGCTTTAGCCTTACCTTTAATCATTTTAAAATAGACGACACATTCTACCTACAGTCTTCCAGGACTGTAATGGGATCTAATGTTGCGCCCTCTTTTGCAAACATATACATGCATCAATATGAACATAACATCTTATAGCCTAGATTGGCACCATATGTGTTGTTTTATCATTGCTATATAGACAAACTCTTTGGTCTGGAAATGTTGATGGACTGACACTGAGAATTGATAAGCTCAATGATAAGCCTACCCCAATCAAGTTGACTCTAGGGGAAGCTTTACACCTGCTTTGCTGTCTAAAGAATGATCTGCACCCAGATCACTTTGCAGCAAACATATGATAAGAGGTGAGGAGACATTCTATGACCTCCTCTTCGCCTGTTTAACCCCCTAAATACTGTACAACCACTCTGCACACATTGTGCAGGCACGACAGGGGGTATAGTTTCTGTCACGGCGATTGTACATCCCTAGCTAAACGCAACACAACCTCAACGCAAGTGTAAATTTGCCCCTACAGCTTCTGATATTGACATTAATTTCATGGATCTTAATATTTATATAACAGTCATCAATGACAGCACAATTCTAGGGACTCAGCTACAACGCAAGCCAATTGACAGAAATAATGTGCCTTATGCATGCAATGTACATCCTCCCAGCACTAGTCCATAGAATTCCATATACCAAGATGCTCAGAGTAAAAAGGAACAACTCCAACTCTGTAAGCGTTGAGCTACAGTTTGACAACATGATGGAACAGTTTTCTGAAAATGGCTACTCAAGAATACTCTTCCACCAACAGAGAAAAGTGAGTAGTGAATGCTGGGGAGCCTACATGCTATAAAGCCAAATCTTTTTTCCCACTTGTTACCCGGGAGAGAGCCATACAGTGAAGGATGTGCCGTATTCCTGTTGGCTGCTAATTTCCAGAGATTAAAGCTTAGCTTTAACTAACATATATCCCCCCTATTATGAGTTATGAGCTTAAAAGACCTCCTGATGCAGACAGAGCCATCACCTATTACTAAAACATCCACCTGGCTTGCTCCTTCCTGGCAAAACCAGCTGCTACCGTTGTCCAGATTGTACAGCATGTTGCCATATGCTCAATCTTTCTACGCCCGCAATTGGGCAAATGTGTGTATATAAAACACAGACTTTCCTGTAAATTGGAATATGTATTATACTTGCTTTGCTGTCCCTGCAACCTGTATTACTGTATATAGGCAAGAATAGCGCTTATTTTAGAGAGCTGTTCAACAGCCATAGATGTGCCATCCACCAGGTACTTGCTTTCCGGACTTCTAACCAACTGGAGGCACACCACTTTATTGAGCAAAATCATTCTATACCAGCAACTGCATGCTGATTAAACATGTCCCACCCTTAACTGAAGGGGTGACTATGATTGTCTGCTGTTACACAGGGAAAGCCGATGGATCCATGAATTACAACTCTGGCCCCTAAAGGCTGCCATGAATATGAAAAAAAGGGAGGGGTGGATTTGTCCTGTATTTCTTTCATAGGGTGACAATGCTGCTTCTCTAATGATATAGTAAGGTGAGCAATGGTGTCACCCTAGAACAGGAAACGTGTTACTGTCAGCATTGCAAAATGATGATGCCTTGTATTTATATGCTTTTTCCACATACCTCTGGGTTTGACTGACATCACTTCTGCTGCCACATCAAGTGCCAGCCTCACCCTGGCCACATCCTGAAGTAGCTTTACAGATGTCTCCTCCTTTCTTTGCTGCTCGCTGCTTCTTAAGTAGTTTTGCAAGAACAGCGCTTCGACTTCCAAATATTTGAGTTTTTCATTTTCATTTTGAACTTTTTGCTTCCTTTCATATAGTGAATCCTGAAATAAAGACCAGATATATTGAAATAATATGGTATATATCAATGTTTCTATCCTCCAAATAAAATACAGCTTTCAAGCTTTTAGGAATTCTCCAAGATGTACTGCACATGTGCAATGGGGCCCCAATCACCTCACTTGTCAACCTTGGGATGGACTTTCCAATGAAATTAATAGATCTGTGGGGTACATACACCACTACAGCTCACCGGAGGATTACTGAATTTATTCTTAGGCTATAGGGTGCCAGTGGGCTGCATGATGAAGCTTTAAAGACAGATAAATTCAGGGAGAGGTGACTTTTCTTGAATGCCTAGTTTAACCTCAAAGTCCTTTCATACCATACTGCACATAAAAATGTGAAATGAAAATGTGCATTTGAGTAATTTTCATTCTGACTGTCCTATGAGGCTGCAGGACCCCTGACCCTTTGTCTGGACAGTGCTAGAACAAGCATACTTTACTGCATATACAAACTGATTTTACTGTTGTGGGTTTAGTAACACTTTAAGTTTATGCGGAGGCTAGTACCACCACCTCTTATATCTTAAAATGAAAAAAGTCAGGTGACCCTGACCTACTGTGAGAATGTCTTACCTCTAAACAGTTAATGAATAGCACGTAAACTTCTTTTGTGTCTGCAAGTTTAAGAAGATTGCTCATTTTAACTTTGTTTAAATATTCCTGTGCATGCTTCATGATGATGTCAAAGCTAAAATAAAAAGAGTCAAAACAAACATAAATTAGCCACTTACTGCCAATGCAAAAGAGTACAAGATGGCCGACTGTCCTTTTTTATTACCTGTACTTCAGCAGCAATTTCAAAATGACAGAGCGTATCACTGGGGTTTTGTCTACAGCATCCTCAAAGGGGGAAAGTGAACGTGTGAAACTCACAGACCCTAAATCTGGAAGAAACAGAAACAGCTTACTTAAAAGATAACTATTTAGGTTTTGGGTACATTTAAATTTACATTTTCTTGTAAGTTTATTGTTTTCAAACAATTTCAACTAAGTTTTAATTTAACTATGTTTTCTTGTTGTTATATAGTTTGTTTAACTGCTTCAGCCCCGGACCATATTGGTGGTCAAAGACCAGGCCACTTTTTGCGATTCGGCACTGCGTCGCTTTAACTGACAATTGCTATAAACTATAATAAATATCCCCCAAAAATGTATATATGTAACCCCATTCAGGAGCCGCTGAGTATAAGTGGGATCGGCGTGTTGTGTTACCTTGCAGGTGTCTAGGGGTGATACTTGTGAGTTGAGGATAAGAGAGCGAATGTCCAGTCTTTAGTTGGGTTTTCTTCAATGCTTTATTCCAAGGCCCAAAATGGCCTTCATCAACATGGTACAGGACAGGAAAGGTTGATGAGCAGAGAGAGAGAGCTTGAGTATCAGGCCTTGGATATTGAAAGGTGAGAGAACAATCTTATTTTCAGCAGTGATAAACTCAGTTCGTCGCCACTCCAATTGGAATGAGCAAAGCGCCCTGGACAGGCCTCTGCCACAAATCTGGCAGCCGGAATGTCACTTGCAAGTGTTGGGAGGACCAGGCCTCTGCCACAGACCTGGCTCGAGCCTTTGCCACAGGCCTAGTACTTGAATGAGCATGAAATTGAAGTAAGCGAGTCCTCCCAATAGATTTAGTTAGAGTCACTGGATCCCCGATGGTTCGTTCAAGCCCTATTGGATCACCTGCCTCCGGGTTCTCCTCAAGCCGATCCCCCACCGTACGTCTCCCAGCCTGGGATCCTTTCAGGAAAGGTTTGGGACCCAGCAGCTACTGGGATCCCTCTCCGTGTTAGAGTGAACCTCTGCATTGTGCACAACTTCGACCAGGTAGGCCACGGCTGTGGGGTCCATGGATGCACGCACCCTGAAGGTGGATGCCGCACCTGGAACTCGGACCCCGCAGAAAGCAAGAACGGCCCTCAGGCCAAGGCAGCTGCCCCAGATATAGCCTCCCTCAGCATGCCTTAGCGAGGGAACCAACCCCTCTGATTGGCTGCTGAGTAAAACGAGTCTGCCAGAACCCCTCTAGTGCCAGCTGCCGTCCAGGGGTGGAAATACACCCCTGGAGCGCAGACCGACCCACGGGACAGTTCTGGAAATGACAGCAGCCCAAGTTTGACAAATTGTGAATGGGAGCCACATAACTCTCCCATTCCCCACTAACTTTAGCGTAACGCCCCTACAGAAAGTAAAGGGGTGCTACATATATATATATATATATATATATATATATATATATATATATATATATATATATATATAAAAAATTCACAGTTTAGGCCAATACTTATTCTTTTTTTTTTTTTTACCAAAAATATAAACGCAATAAGCGTTTATTGATTGGTTTACGCAAAAGTTATAGCTTCTACAAAATAGGACTGTTTTATGCAGGGCTGTGGAGTCGGAGTCGAGGAGTCGGAGTCGGGGGAAATTTTGGGTACCTGGAGTCGGAGTCGGCAAACAATGCACCGACTCCGACTCCTACTAAATTTAGATTGGAATAAAAAAAAAAAGCAAGTTTAAATGTCCCAATTCACAAAAAGTTATAATTAATGACTTCTCTACTGTAAGAATAAAGACCATAAAAAAATTCCAACAGGAGTTTTATAAAGCACTAAAAGAAGTTGAAAAGTATGATCGCTCATCAAAACTTACTGTTGAAGAAGCCATCCTTGTTTATCCAGAGATCGTTAGTGATGTGGCCAGAATAGTTACTGCAATGCCACCCACCCAAGTCAGTGTCGAAAGATTATTTTCAGCCCTAAAAATAATAAAGTCTGACTTAAGAGCCTCTATGAAAGAGGATCTGGCAGAGGCAATTCTCTTCCTTAGAACTCTACATTGAATTGATTTGCATTTGCTAAGCCTATAACTACATTTCAAGATTAATATAAATCATTTCTAGGTTTTACAGATTTTGTTTTTGGTTCATTATAGATAAGCTTTGTTTTTGTTCTAAAACAACCAAATAATGTGGTTTGTATTTTTGAACTGGTAAAAATCGTGTTCCTGATGTTTATGCCTGCTGCTACTATCCAGCCACTTGATTGATTAATAAAAAAATAAAAATAAAACTTTGTTTTCATTGTGTTTGTCTTTTGCTTAAACTGTGCAATACAGTAGACTGTTGGCTTCCCAGCCAGTAGTCCTGTGGTAGGTTGCGTTTCTTTCCCTCAAGGAATGTATAAAATACATTCGCATATTAATACAGAGGAGTCGGAGTCGGGGAGTCAGAGTCGGAGTCGGAAGTACATTTATCTACCGGCTCCACAGCCCTGGTTTTATGGCATTTTTATAAATTCATTTTTTTACTAGTTATGGGGGCGATCAGCCATTTTTATCGTGACTGCAACATTATGGAAGACACATTTAGCCCAAGGCGGGGAAAAAAAACAATTTATAATGACTTTCGTTTAAAAAAGGAAAAAAACAATCGTCCTTGGAATTTGGTAAAATATGGCCACAAAACTCTGCATTACAGTGACAAGCCCTTACAGTAGTGCAGGGAACTGGGCCTTACCCAATGGAGCTGAAAGAGACTGCAATGATGTGAACCTTACAACTACAAGGTCATTGAAATCTAAATTGCATGCATTGGTTTCTTAAAAGAATACCAATCGATGCCCCTGGAACCATTAGGAAAGCATGGGCTAGAACCACCAGTGGCAGCGAGACTTTGCCCTCTTTGCCAGACATGTACTCACAAACCCAGGCAGCTTGTCCTGTGGAGGGTCAATTGGCTGCAGGTGTCCAGGTAATTGCAGGCAGAAATGGAAGCAGGCTGGTGACCAAAGTTCAACAGAGTGGTTATAATGGAAGGAGTAGCGCAGGGTGATGCTTCCTCTACTCCCAATAGCAAGATGAAGAGCACAAGTTTGTGAAACTCCACCAAGCAGATGATATCTGCACTCAGTCCCTCAGTATTAATATATATTACCCTATAAAAACAAACAGCATCAGGAGAATTAAAAATGCACCTAGTGGTGCAAATAGCAAAGTAGCTCCAGGTGCTTCAGCCTAAATGGCCTTGGTGTCGAGCGCTGAGACAATGCCAAGGGTCTGGACCTGGAAAGGGCTCCAAGGCAAACATTGACTAGTACACGAAGGTCTGGAAAGCCCCACAATCCAGTGTCTGAAGGAAACAATCCAGGCTAGCCCCACAAGTACAGTCCAGCATGGTCCGGGTATAGCACTGCAAAGACTAAGGAAAGGCAGATCCAGATAACTGCCATGTAGAAACTAGATCATCAGCGATGATGTGAGGAACCTCATTTTAAGATGATGGAATTTCTGTGCCCCTCAC
Source organism: Rana kukunoris (assembly GCA_029574335.1). Lineage (NCBI taxonomy): Eukaryota > Metazoa > Chordata > Amphibia > Anura > Ranidae > Rana > Rana kukunoris. The sequence goes on from CM056051.1 coordinate 380,634,344, forward strand.
TGGACACCAAAGAAAATGTAAATATTTTTTTTTTTTAGTTCTGACCATAATAAAGAATATACACTCAAAACCACTATACATCCCCAGTAAAAAATAATACTAAATCAGTCCTAATGAAAGATGCTGCTTACCATTGTTGAACAGGAAGGATAGTAGATGTTGTATGACCTCGTCATCTGGTGGGCTGTTGTCCTTGAAGCACAAGTTGCATACGATATCCACGAAAAATCCATTGCATTGTTTTCTAAACTCAATATGTTTCTGTATTGAGTCCCTTGAAATGATAATTAAAGAGATGAGTAGCACTGAGAGACTTTCATTTAAATGTTTTCATTTATTTCTGTGAATCATGCCACTTTATGCTAATTTGACTTTTAAAGGCTTATTCACATTTATACACATGGCACTGCAGGCCAGTGATTCCTCAACAGCAAGGTTGCCACACTGATTCCTTCAGCTGTTTTGTCTGTTTATTCTGGTGTAGAATCTAGTAGGAAAAGGATTGACAATCCTGCTTGGCTTTAATGGTACAAGTTTCCGAGGGGGAGAGCAAAGAATTATAATGAAATCTTGCAGCTTGAACATGAAAGCTAGTCAAGGTTTTAACTGTCTATTATTCAATCAAAAATAACAGTTTGAGGTGAATGCAATGATTACTATATTGCAATTGATTATATGTACACAGTTAAATTAAACCAGCAAGAAGCAAGGGAGCTGTCATTGCTAACTTTTAAAAGGTTCAAACTTAGGGCTTTCATACAGATCATGGCTTTGCTACGAAGTGATGTGGATAAGTGCATTTTGTGCAAAAATGTACTGCAGTGTTTGTTTTTTGTTTTTGCTCTTTTAAAGAAATCGGTCCTGAAAGAACCATGGCTGCTATTGCTAACCATTCCTTTGGAAAATGCTAATCGCCTGGCTTGCACACTAATGCTTTGGCTATAGTACGACTCAAAGTAACCCGGAAACAAATAGGGATAATCTGACCACTTTTTAATACTAATTTCTTGCATTCTCGTTTCGGGTCTGTAACTTAAATTTATTGATAACAGAGTCAGATATCTAGCATATTCAAAAGGGGGCTCAGCAATGGTAACCATGGCAGTAACCCAACCTTTCTAATGACACAATGGTTTTAAACAGAGCAGTGTGCCCAACAATTCCATACATATATATACATTAGTGGACTTTTTGTTTAAAGCTCTGATATGTCTCTTGGTGTCCAGTTTAAAAATGGGGAGTGTGCTATTTTTTGCCTTTCAAGTTGGGCTTACTTGTGGGGAGGAATACAGTTCCTCTACCATGTTGATAAATGAATTGTGTTCACCTCCCAGTGTGACACAGCTGGTATCCACTACCCTCAGCATTACCTGCTTACTGAGTATTGAGTGCAAATGTATGCCCAGGATGAAATCCACATGGAGGTGTAGAGCTTCTACCCAAAGCTAGTAGTATGTGATTGCTAAACAACCAGGGTTGTCCAGGTCAGAGATGAGGGTGCCATTCTGGAACAGAGTAGCTGCCTAGGAAGGACTGAGATCTTCACTCAACTTGGGCTTCAGTAGAGCTGTCCAAGGAAATCAGCCAGCTCTTGAATTTTGGCAGAGATGTGCAGTTTTTAAAAAGAATAAGCTTCTTACTGTTCTTGTTCGTGCCTTCAGGAGGTGACACAAATTTATTTTCTTTCTGTGTCCAACAAGGAAACTGAAAATAGGCACCAATGCACCTGGACTGATACTCTTGGCATGTGCCACAATTATCACACTGCCAGTCCTGGACAGGCTGTAAGAAACAAATATAACTGCAAAATACCTGATTTCTTTAGAGACAACCATGGTGAAATTTTCTGGCACCGGTCGTTTACACAATGGACAAGTCCTGTTAGGGGTGTCCAGCCACTGCTTCAGACAAGATCGGCAGAAAACATGGCCACAATCAAGGCAGACTGGCTCATTTGGGTCACCACGGCAAACTGTGCACAATTGCATTCCAAACCTATAGAAAAACAGCTTAATAAATAAAAAGGTTTAAAAACAAAACATTGCAAAAATGTTTGAATTTAGTTATGGACTGCCACTTGACCCCTGGAAGATTTACACCCCCTTCATGACCAGGTCATCGCTTGCAATAGGGCGCTGCGTTTCTTTAACTGACAATTGCGAGGTCATGCAACGTTGTACCCAAATAACATTTACCGGTATGTCCTTTTGGTGGTATTTTATCGGCACGACATATTTAATTTTTGGTGCTATAAACAAAAAAAGACCAACAGAACGAAGCTCTGCCTTGGTTACATAGGCAGAGCTTCATTCTGTGTCTCTGCCCGACGACTGGTAGGTGCTGGCGGACATCCTGTGCCTGGCACCCGCAGATTGGCTTCTGCTGTCAGCAAAAGCAACTTGTGCCCCCCCCCCCCCAACATCTGAATAGTTCTTATTACTTTCTGTGGCCCCAATCAATGAGATATTTCCTCACTTCCTCAAGGGAACACACAGGCATCAGTATTTCATATTTTAGTATGGAAGGGCCACAATTTCTGCCACATGTTATTGCCGTGTTGGGGAGATTTTCCCTTCCTTTCTGTTCTATAATCTGTTGTATAATGTCACAGGAACAGAATAAGGGATCAATCTTGCCTAATGCCGCGTACACACGATCATTTTTTGTGATGAAAAAAAACGAAGTTTTCTGTGAAGTAAAAAACGACGTTTTTGAAACGTCACTTTTCAAAGACGATGTTGCATACACACCATCGTTTTTTTCACAAAAAGCGAGGTTACGTTCACCACTCTTTTCCATTGAAGCTCGCTTCATAACTAGCTTCTGGGCATGCGCGGGTTGAAAAACGTCGTTTTAAACGACGTTTTTGCTACACACGTTGACTTTTTGTGAAACAAAAAACAACGTTTTGAAAAACGACACAAAAAATTCAAGCATGTTGGAATTTTTTTTTGGTCGTTTTTTTTAAGACAAAAAACGACGTTTTGCCCACACACGATCAATTTAAATTACGTTTTAAAAAACAACGTTTTTTTTTCATCGCAAAAAACGACCGTGTGTACGTGGCATTAATCTCCTTAATACCACATTATTCAAGAGACATTTTCCTTTGAAGTTCACTAAGTAACTGATATTGCAGGAGTGTCAATCTCCTGGTCTCCCACTGCAATTAGTGCTACCTGTAGTGACAAGGAGGTCGGCAGGAGCACCACTAAGTGCAGTGGGCAGCACACAGGGCCTCAATGTATGTCAAAGTCAAAAACAGTAGACAGTAAAGATTTTGGCATTTGAGCCCCTCCTAAAAATCCACACCAGACCCTTATTTAGGCATGGATTGGCAAGGAAAGGAGACAAACATGCACCCCCTCTCCTCTTGAGGGATGCTAGGCCACAAGCTAAAAAAAATACATACCTCTAAAATCCATACCATACACTTATCAGGGCATGGAACCTGGCTGGCCAGGAAAGGCAGGAGCAGCGAGTTTGTAGCATCGCTCCCTCCTGAATCATACCAGACCACATGCCCTCAACAAGGAAAACGTATCTTGCCAGGGGGACGGGGAAGTTGATGGAGACAAGAGCCACATCCGCACACTCTTGGCCTGGTGGATATGGGGGGGGGGGGTCGGGGGAATGACTTATCAGTATCTGAAAGTCCCTGTAAGAATAAGGAGGCCCCCAGACATCTGGGTTCCCTCCTGTGTGAATGAGTAAGGGGTACCTAGTACTACTGACTACTCAAGCACAAAAAATTTATAAATAGTATATAAAAAATGTCTTTATTCACCACTTGCCGACCGTGCTATAGCAAAAATACTGCTACAGCGCGGTCGAGTTACTGTGACGTGACGTCCCTGGGAAGTCCTCGTGCATTTCCGCATTTGCGCGTCCCCTGGGACGCGCTCGCGGAAGTGTCCGTGCTCGCTGGGTCTAGAAGACCCGGCGCATCACAGATCACGGTAAATTGGCACTGATAGCGGCCGTTTCCCACATGATCGCTCTGTCAAATGACGGAGCGATCACTTGTAAACAAACCGGCGTCATTTGATGACGCTGGTTCCTCCCTATCCTCTCTGTACCGTTCGGTACAGTGTGAGAAGAGAGGGGGGGGGGGGGAGCGGGTGTCAGCAGCAGCGCTGTGGATGGATCTGTGACAAATGCAGTCACAGATCCAGCAATCCATCCATCCCAGCTCAGCTATCCCTGCGCAATACTCTGCAATACCCCAATACTGTGCAATACTCTGCAATACCCCAATACTGTGCAATACCCTGTGCAATACTCTGCAATACCCCAATACTGTGCAATACCCTGTGCAATACTCTGCAATACTCCAATACTGTGCAATACCCTGCAATACCCCAATACTGTGCAATACTCTGCAATACCCCAATACTGTGCAATACCCTGTGCAATACTCTGCAATACCCTGTGCAATACTCTGCAATACCCCAATACCCTGTGCAATACTCTGCAATACCCCAATACCCTGCGTGATACTCTGCAAAAAACCCAATACTCTGCAATACCCCAATACTCTGCAATACCCCAATACTCTGCAATACCCCAATACTCTGCAATACCCCAATACTCTGCAATACCCCAATACTCTGCAATACCCCAATACTCTGCAATACACTGTGCAATATTCTGCAATACCCCAATACCCTGCGCAATATTCTGCAATACCCCAATACCCTGCACAATACTCTGCAAAACCCCAATACCCTGCGCGATACTCTGCAATACCCCAATACTCTGCAATACCCTGTGCGATACTCTGCAATACCCCAATACTCTGCAATACCCCAATACCCTGCTCGATACTCTGCAATACCCCAATACTCTGCAATACCCCAATACCCTGTGCGATACTCTGCATTACCCCAATACCCTGCGCGATACTCTGCAATACCCCAATACTCTCCAATACACTGCGCAATATTCTGCAATACCCCAATACCCTGCGCAATACTCTGCAATACCCCAATACCCTGCAAAATACTCTGCAATACCCCAATACCCTGCGAAATACTCTGCAATACCCCAATACCCTGCGCAATACCCCAATACCCTGCGCGATACTCTGCAATACCCCAATACCCTGCGCGATACTCTGCAATACCCCAATACCCTGCGCGATACTCTGCAATACCCCAATATCCTGCGCGATACTCTGCAATACCCCAATACCCTGCACGATACTCTGCAATACCCCAATACCCTGCGCGATACTCTGCAATACCTCGATACTCTGCAATACCCCAATACCCTGTGCGATACTCTGCAATACCCCAATACCCTGCGCGATACTCTGCAATACCCCAATACTCTGCAATACACTGCGCAATATTCTGCAATACCCCAATACCCTGCGAAATACTCTGCAATACCCCAATACCCTGCGCAATACCCCAATACCCTGCGCGATACTCTGCAATACCCCAATACCCTGCGCGATACTCTGCAATACCCCAATACCCTGCACGATACTCTGCAATACCCCAATACTCCGCAATACCCCAATACTCCGCAATACCCCAATACTCCGCAATACCCCAATACTCCGCAATACCCCAATACTCCGCAATACCCCAATACTCCGCAATACCCCAATACTCCGCAATACGTCCTCCCCTCCTGCCACCCTCCGGTGCTTTTACAGACTCACCGCTACGATCGAAGCCAGGATATATATTTTTTTTGTTCAGTCTTCCCAGCCTAGAGGTGAGATGTGGGGTCTTATTGACCCCATATCTCACTGTAAAGAGGACCTGTCATGCTATATTCCTATTACAAGGGATGTTTACATTCCTTATAATAGGAATAAAAGTGATAAAAAAATGTATTTTTGGGGAAAAAAGTGTCAAAATCAAGTAAATAAAGTAAAATGAACAATATTTTTTTTTTTTTTTTTTTAAAGCACCCCTGTCCCCGTGTGATCGCATGCAGAAGCAAACGCATACGTAAGTCCCGCCCACATATGAAAACGGTGTTCAAGCTACACATGTGAGGTATCTCTGCGAACGTTAGAGCGAGAGCAATCATTTTGGCCCTAGACCTCCTCTCCAACTAAAAACATGTAACCAATAAAAGTAATTAAATCGTCGTCTATGGGGATTTTTAAGTAGCGAAGTTTGGCGCCATTCCACGAGTGTGCGCAATTTTGAAGTGTGACATGTTGGGTATCTATTTACTCGGCGTAACTTCTTCTTTCACAATATGAAAAAAAATTGGGCTAACTTTACTGTTTTTTTTTTTTTAAGCACAAAATAGTTTTTTTTTTTAAAACACGCGTTCAAAAAATGTCTGCGAAAATACCATGTGAGATAAAAAGTTGTAACGGCCGCCATTTTATTCTCTAGGGTCTTTGCTAAAAAAGCATATATAATGTTTTGGGGTTCTATGTAATTTTTTAGCAAATAAATTATGATTTTTACATGTAGGAGAGGAATGTCAGAATTGGTCTGGGTGTTCCAGAACGCCTGATGGCGTTCCCTGCATGTTGGGCCTCTGTATGTGGTCACGCTGTGTAAAAGTCTCACACATGGGGCATCGCCATACTCGGGAGGATTAGCAGAATGTGTTTTGGGGTGTAATTTGTGGTATGCATATGCTGTGTGTGAGAAATAACCTGCTAATATGACATTAAGTTTTATTTTTATTTTTTTTACAGAATTTTCAGTCGTTTTTCTTTTATAGCGCAAAAAATAAAAAACCCAAATACCACTAAAAGAAAGCTCTATTTGTGTGAAAAAAAGGAAAAAAAATCAAATGGGTACAATGTTGTATGACTGAGTAATTGTCATTCAAATTGTGAGAGCACCGAAAGCTGAAAATTGGTCTGGTTAGGAAGGGGGTTTAAGTGCCCAGTGGTCAAGTGGTTAAAAGATGTTCAATGAATGCACATGTTCAATGAATGCAAAACAGCTTAGGTTCATGTCGACTTCAAAGTCAAACCTAAAGCTCCTCCTTATATATAGCACATATACTAATATATCATATAACATATAACATTTAAAGTGGTTGTAAACCCTTATATATACCCAGTGAAGTGACTGGTCTCAGGAGATACAGTGAGATGAAACATATATAAGTTGTACCTGCCTTGTCTGCAGTCTACTCTTCTCTAAATCTCGTCAAATGCTGAATTATAAAGTTAGGCCGCGTACACACGGCAGGGAATCTCGACGGGCAGAACACATCGTTCCGCCCGTCGAGGTTCCCTGCCGGCCGTCGAAATCGGTGACCCGCCCGTCGGGAATGGCAACCAGCCATTCTTCCGGGCGGGCCGTCGAGGAAATAGAGAGCGTGCTCTCTATTTCTGCTCGACGGGCTTCCCGACGGGAAGCTCGCCGAGACCGTACACACGGCCGAGGTCCTCGCTGGAATGTGCATTCCAGCGAGGTTCTCGCTGGTTTTCAGCGAGAACCTCGGCCGTGTGTACGCCGCCTCACACTCTGCAGAGCTCAGTGAGGGGAGCTCTAAGAGCTGAATGGAGGCAAGACTCCCGTCCATACAGGAACAGAGCTGAGGCTCTCAATCAGCTGAAGGTCGCTTCCCTGTCACATTTATCGATTGGTGTTAAGAAAATTTGTCAGACATGATTAATGCTGATAGCAGAGGAAGGAAGCAGCAAACAAAAGTGACAAAGCTCTCTTAAAGGTAAAACATGTTTTCCCTAAATAGCTTCATTTACCTTAGTACAGTCCTACTTCACTTACCTCATCCTTCAATTTTGCTTTTAAATGTCCTTATTTCTGAGAAATACTCACTTCCTGTTCTTCTGTCTGTAACTCCACACCGTAATGGTGTGGAGAAAGCCTCTTGAGGGGGGAGGGGGTGAGCAGGAGGGTCAGGACACTCTCTGCTTTGCAGATAGAGAAAGGGAGCTGTGTGTTAGTGAGCGTCCTGACACTACTGCCTGCTTGCCCCCTCCCCCCTCAAGAGGCTTTCTCCACACCAGGGAGAAATCCTTTCATTACTGTGTGTAGTTACAGACAGAAGAACAGGAAGTGAGGATTTCTCAGAAGAAATAAGGACATTTAAAAGCAAAATGGAAGGATGAGGTAAGTGAAGGAGGAGTGCACTAAGGTAAAGGAAGCTATTTAGGGAAAAATGTATTTACCTTTACAATCCCTTTAACTATGGGTGGATATGCTTTGTTTATATTTTGTGTCTGAGATTTACAACCAATTTAAAATTTTCATAGATTGCCTTTCCATTTCAATCTGTAGGCAACAGTGATATTCTAAAACTAAAAACAGTGTAAAAGTATTTTATGCCTGTATAGGGCCTCTAGTAATTTACCTTGCCTTTTGCATATTGTTAACTTACTATATTTCCCAGAATTCTGCACAGAGGTGGAGGTCAAAATTACAAGCAGCCCCTGTAACAGGAGTTTTATCTTTTGTGGAATATTTTCACACAAACAGAAGAGATACCAGGGCTGCAGTTTTTTTTTATCATTACAACACCAAACCTAATAAGGTGATTTTAGTGAACATAGGCCCTCAAACTTTTACACAATTTGAATGATCAAAGACCCATACAGTATATATTAATTTGAGAAAGTGTTGGAAGGCATACATCAATATCTGCAGATCAGAAGTTGGGGAGCTACTTTTCTCAGGAAAAATAGTAAAAAAACTAAAGTGAAAAGAGTCTGTACCTCTGGTATCAGAAATGATCCTAACACAACATTTAAGACATTGTTTAAGTAACTTTTTGTTTTACCTTGATACAGATTCGGCAACTTCATTTCTGCATTTGTGAAGTGCATCTACAACAGCCATGAAAGGTCTGGCTGTCTTTATATCTGTAAAGTTTCCCAGATGCTAAAAGATAAAAAAAAGATGCAATATTAGCTATACTTAAAAGCCAAAATCTCCAAAAAATAAAATAAAATAAGCCTGGCCACAGAAATAAAAACTATACTGAAAAAAGCACTTGAGGGAACATTACACTTGAATTCTAACTTCACTGATATCTTGTAACTTGCTTATACTTTGCTTTCTGTCGTTCCTCCTTTCCCTCCTCATAAAGATGATAATAATAATTTTAAATTAAACTTTTCTGTTTCTATTACATACAGTATCTTATTTTAGATCCAGTGATGTAAATGAACTTTGTGCTTCTCTAGTCCAGTGTTTTTCAAACTTTTTGTAGTCAAGGCACCCTTTAGAATTGCACACAATTCCAGGGCACACCAGTCTGAGGGCTCAATCACACAAGGGTGTGTGTCCAAGCCCGAGCGCTTCTGGTGTGTTCTGCTTTTTAATAGGCTACTCTGTCTTCCGAAATCCCCACTCTTTGCCATTGCTACAGCAAAATGACACAAAATTGAACTAAAGTCCAATTAATGAAATGGGTGGGTCGGGGACATTAAGGTCCTAGGTCAATGGATTTGGACTTTCAATGAAAACAGATTGAAATCAGCTTTAAACTTTTCTGAGATAACTTGGCATTCATTGAGTAAGCGATTTCAGTATAGAAGAGGAGCCTGTACAAGGTAAGGCTGGAGTTCAGCTTTAATAGCTGCAACAGTTTTTTGCTGACATCTTGAATTATAGACAAGTCCACCCATGTGTAAAGCTATATTCAAATACATTTATTTCACAAAAGCACTCAAAAGATGAGTTTTGTTAGTAGTAAAGGCCGTAGTAGAGATGATAGTGTGGAACCTGGTGCTGGATTAACCTTCTGGATAATGTTAAGGATTCTGTACACTATTCCACTGTACTGTGGCCTACCCTGGCCACAGCACTGATACACATTTCCACACTAGCTGCCATTGCACCGACACCCTTCAACTGCATAAATATACACTTTTTCTCTTGTTGTCACTGAATTGACATACACTTCCATATTTATCCTGCTCAACAGACATACACCCACACACAGTATTCTTTTAAAAGGGGTCCTGCTTTATTTTTTAAATTGCCATATTTTATTGATTTTTCAATGTAAAAAAAAAAAAAAAACTAACATTGGCAACCTGATGTCCTCTGAAACTCATATTGTAGGATTTCTATCTACAAAAGTGGGCACTTGTTTTAGATCATTCCATTTAGTAATGCTTCAGATAAAGATTACTGTTGCATTTTCAATATGGCATGAAATCTGTGCTCCTGCAGGTTTCCTGCATGTGTAAAATCTATCAGGATTCCGCAAGCTTCAGCAAGTCTTGAAACTTACTAATAATGTCTGCTGCTAACAGGCAGTACTTCCATTATGACCTATTTTTACCCTTTTATGACCAGATGTGTTGGGTTGGGCTGTGTGTTAGTGGGCATCCTGACACTACTGCCTGATTGCCTCCTCCCCCCTCAAGAGGCTTTCTCCACACCAGGGAGAAATCCTTGCATTACTGTGTGTAGTTACAGACAGAAGAACAGGAAGTGAGGATTTCTCAGAAGAAATAAGGACTTTTAAAAGCAAAATGGAAGGATGGAGGCAAGTGAAGGAGGACTGCACTAAGGTAAAGGAAGCTATTTAGGGAAAAAATAATTTACCTTTACAATCCCTTTAACTATGGGTGGATATGCTTTGTTTATATTTTGTGTCTGAGATTTACAACCAATTTATTATTTTCATACATTGCCTTTCCATTTCAATCTGTAGGCAACTGTGATATTCTAAAACTAAAAACAGTGTAAAAGTATTTTATGCCTGTATAGGGCCTCCAGTAATTTACCTTGCCTTTTGCATATTGTTAACTTACTATATTTCCCAGAATTTATTTTTTAAATTGACATATTTTATTGATTTTTCAATGTAAAAAAAAAAAAAACTAACATTGGCAACCTGATGTCCTCTGAAACTCATATTGTAGGATTTCTATCTATAAAAGTGGGCACTTGTTTCAGATCATTCCGTTTAGTAATGCTTCAGATAAAGATTACTGTTGCATTTGCAATATGGCATGAAATCTGTGCTCCTGCAGGTTTCCTGCATGTGTAAAATCTATCAGGATTCCGCAAGCTTCAGCAAGTCTTGAAACGTACTAATAATGTCTGCTGCTAACAGCCAGTACTTCCATTATGACCTATTTTTACCCTTTCATGACCAGATGTTTTGGGTAACTTGACTATCACTCTATGACTAATATGCATAATTGATACTTTTTAAAGGCATTTTGTCACGCTGTTTAATCAATACTTGGCTTTAAGGGCCAGTTCACACCAAAGAAACACAGTCTTAATGCAAACCAGATGCTTTTCTGCACAGTGCTGTATCCTGGTCTAGGGCAGCACTTTGCAGGGGGGGCAGCACGCAAAGAGTCCACGCAAGCTACACTGTTAGGCCTCGTACACACGAGGCAATCTGTTCAAATCGGTCGGACCGACCGATTTGAACAGATCTGTCTGCTTGGATTTTGGTTTGCTCGCGTGTACACACAAGCAAACCAAAATCCCCGCCAGCAGACAGCGCGCTGACGTGTCGGTGACGTGGCGGTGACGTTGACGCCGCCACCTCACCGCACCAGGAAGTAAAACACTTCCGCGCATGCGTCGAAATCATTCGGCGCGTGTGCGAGAAGACATGTCTGCTGGTTAGCATACTAACCAGCAGACATGTCGGGCGGACGGGTTCCCAGCCGACAGATTTCAAAGCATGCTTTGAAATCTGTCGGGTGGCCAAATCCGTCGGCTCGCCCATACACACGGTCGAATCTGTTTGCTGGGACGGTCGGGCCGACCGTTTCCAGCAGACAGATTTGATCGTGTGTACGAGGCCTTAGTGTAGCGCCAGTCTTATGGGGTGGACTGGGCTGAGAGGCAAATTAGTCTATTGCCCCCATAAATCGGCTACACTGCTTCCAGTATGCGTGCGGCCAGCATTCTGCAACAGGGGGGGGGGGGGGGGGGGGGGGGGACCGCTTCTAACTTTGTCTGTCCTATCATCCTGGACCACAAACCTTTCTCACTGTGCTAAATGTTTGCTGCTACACCATTGGCATGGTTATATCTTCTTAGTCCTCTCCATAAAACTTCCAGAAATTTGTGCTTGAAGTAGAACTATAGGCAACACTTTCTTTTTCATTGTGGATAGAGTAAGGGAGGGTTATAGGCCTGGTCAGTTTATTTTTGTACCACCCCTGTCCCATTGCAGAGATTTCCCTTCACTTCCTGCCACATAGCCAAACAGGAAGTGAGAGGAAATTATGCAAATTAAGGGAATCCATTACCACCCACAGGCCCTCAGAAATAGTGCCCCCACTCAAAAATTTCAGGGCGGGTCTTAAAAAGAAAGGGGTGTGGCCTTGGAAGGGTTGGGTCATATTTAAATTAGGGGGTGCACGAGTTGAGTCAGGCTTAGGGCAGCACAAAACCTAAATACACTACGGTTTCTGCATGCACGCTTTTACGCATTTTTGATGCGTTCCAGTGCATTTTCGATGCAGTCCAGTGCATTTTTCCCCTCTTTTTTTCCTTACCTTAAAAGGACATGAATGTTTTAGTGCATTTTTGATGCGCTCCAGTGCATTTTTGATACTCTTTAAAGCATTCCAGTACAGTCCAGTGCAGGAAAAATGCAGCATGTTCTACTTTTTTTCTGTAACTGGAATGGCAAGCACTGGTGTGAACTATGACCATATAACCTACTTTCCATGCATTTTTGATGCAGAAAAAAAATGCACTGACCTGCATGCGGTGTGAACTGGCCCTTAAGTAAGCTGCTTGAAAAGCCTGTTGTCAGGTTTGCAAATGCTTTTAAATACTTGTTGTACAATGCATTTACACAAGCTGAAGCCTGTGTATACAATGTACTAATGCCCAGGAGTGTGATTCAGTGCACAGAATTAAAAGTGAATGCACTTCCACTCACCTGCCCAAGGAACAATGTATGGCCTCTTATCAGTCCCTGCATGTTTTCATCTTGAAGATTCTCCTCCACCAGCAGATGTTCCATAAAAAGTGACATGGAATATACACAGTTCCAGAGTTTTCTGTGATGAAAAGAGAAATATATATAATTATGTATATAATTTATTAAAATGGCAACCAACCATTGTAGGCCACTATGCATTGTATTATATTTTAAAACCTCACAAACTACAATCTTGGAACCCCTATTTATGACAGAATATCAGCATGCTCCTTGTACTATTTCTCCCACTCCCTCCCTGCGCTCTAATGTATGGTAGACGGAAAGATACTTATACCATGTAAAATTCAGGTACTTGCACTGCTTGCAGTTAAAAATAGATTTAATCATGCAGGATGAATAAAGAAATCATGAACATGTACTGTATATCCTTGAGTATAAGCCAAGTTTTTCAGCACATTTTTTTTGTGCTCAAAATGCCCCCCTCGGCTTATAGTCGAGTCACCTTTTTGCGCCTGATCTCCCGGATTTGGGGACCCAGATCCAGCTGGCCATAGCCCTACATGTAGCCCCCCTCTTCCTCTACAAGTGTGCAAAGTTTGTTTGTTAATTTCTCCGGTGAGTTTGGGGACCCGGTACTGGCCGCTCGTAGGTCACCTGGACCCCAAACTTCCATAGACTCACATGTTAAACGTCAGTCTAGTCATTGAGAGTGAGGCATGGGCACAGTGAGACATGGACACAGTGAGGCCAAGTGGGGCACAGTGAGACATAGGCACAGTGAGGCATGCACATGGGCACATGGATACCGTGAGGCATGGAGATGGACACCCTAGGCTTATACTTGAGTCAATACGTTTTCCCAGTTTTTTGTGGTAAAATTAGATGCCTCGGCTTATATTCAGGTCGGCTTATACTCGAGTATATACGGTATGTCCTTTATATCTGCCCAGGGCCGCCCTTAGGTGTTAGGTGTCACACAAACACACACCTTGCAGGGATCAGTCGTGGTCCTGGCTCCATAACCTGACACAGCGGAGAAGTCCCGGCAGAGAGGGGAGCTCCATGGAACGATTGTATGTATAAGACTTGTGACTTCACTCCCCACCCCACCAGCCATCGCTCCTTGTGTGCGGCTCCCTAATCTCCTGGTCGGGCTCTCCCTCCCCATATCTGGTAAATACAAAGGCCGCTTTCCAGGAACTTTCCAGGAATCCACTTACGTGACCGAGCGCTACTTCACCGCCCCTCTGCTGCCACCTCTGTCCGCTTCTAAAAAGTGCAGGCAACAGCGAGCCATTTATTTTCTGCGGCTCGGAGGTAGGATCCTTACCGTACTGTGCGGAGCAGTCACACTTTTCCACCTACACGGCTCACATTCTGCGAGCTGTGATGGCCGCACAGCGCCCCTGTTGCCCATGGCACCCTGTGCGGCCGCACAACTCGCACACCCCAAAGGCCGGCCCTGTATCTGCCTAGAGTTTTGAGCTTTAACAAATTGCATTCATTGTTATGTACATTCTAAGGGTACCTGATCTGCTTGGTTCCTTTTTCGCACCAGGAACCCTGACCCTGTAAATATCCTTCGGAGCAGGTCAATTCAATAGGCACTTGTATGTTTTTTACTTGCTGCATCCATTTTTTAGAGTCTGAACTCTCCATAGTGTGCATAGTGTGCTTCAATGATTCTAGACAAGCAATGGCAGCATAGAGGTCAAGAACCTGGAAAAAGAACAAAATGATCTTGCTACACCAGTTAACAGCCCAATAAAAGCATTTAGAAATTGTTATGCAGTCAGGTTGTGTAACAAATGAAGAATACGTCATATGATGGACTGATTTGGAGTGTTAAGATAAAATGGGCCACTTTGGTGTGGTGTTGATAGTGTGGGTTGCTATAGGTAGGATGGGCTACTTTGAACTGTCAGTTGAAGGGTGCACTGGATAGTAAGGGCTGTTGTAAGGTAGGCCCCTTCCACAGTTAACACAATTTAGCTACACCCTCTGTTTGCCATGGTGTACACAGCACACTGTGTTACTACTCTCTTTACGCCACCCAAAGGTATGCAAGGTATTTTACAATCCTATTCTATATAGTGTACAGTACAAAAAAAATGCAGTGCGCCAGAAGATTATTTGTTCTAGCTAGCAGGAGGCTGTCTAGAACAAAGAGCTCAGGAGGGGGTGGACCTCACTGCCGGCCACCCTGACCTGAGCAGCAGTGGGTGCAGAATCCCCTGGAGGAACTACAGTAATTCAGGTCCAGATAACATGGGGGCATACACCACAGGCTGGACTGGGCTTATGTCAGGGCTGTGGCAGGGAGAGAGCAAGCAGTAGTGAAATAGGGCAGCCATGAGGTGGGTGGTGTGCTCTGCTTTTCTCAACATTCACCTGGCATGGGTTAATGGCCATCACTCCTCAGGACTCTCTGCAGGGGGCACTCTGGAGGTACGATCTGTGTGCCTCCAGAGTGCTCCCTTACTTTTTCCAGAGTGCCCCTTAGTACAGTAGTGGTATTGCACTCCTGTTCCTCCTCTCTCCACTAACTACCTCCCGCCATACACTCCGCACTCCTCTCCTGTACATATTACCCCCCACCATACACTCCGCACACTTCTTTCCTGTAGATATTACCCACCGCCATACATTCCACACTCCTCTCCTGTACATACTACTCACCACCATACACTCTGCATTCCCTATTTAACATTACCACATTCTGCAATATATAAGTCATCTCAGACTCTAACACCCCCCCCCCCCCTTTAAGCCAATATTTAGCACAATTTAAGACATGTCCACTGTTCACCATGACGCGTTTGCGTGCCATATTATTGTAGTTCTTGATGCCTAGGGTCCATATTTGATCTTGCACAGGGGCCCGCTGAGTTCATACGTCCCTTCCCAAAAAAATCGGCAAACAAATATGTCAAAAATGATCTTTCAGGGGAGGGGGGTGTCCCTGAATGGCAGTTTGGACATGTGGTCATCTTAGTGTGTGGTTAAATGCTCATTTTTGTCTAGGGGCATTGCAGAGTGGAGTACCACCTGGGGGGCGGCAGTCCGCTCCGGGTGCCAAACTAGGGTTACCATTTGTTCGGGATTCACCCAGAAAGTCTTTCAAGTGGAATGGCAGACGCGTACGCTGCGGCGGTGCCGATGTGCATGGCCGGCGGTCCTGATGACCACCGGCCACGTGCGATTGCGGGCACAAGAGCCAGACCAGGGACGTGTGTCTATATGTAAACACACACATCTCTGTTCTGTGAAGGGGGGGTGAGGAGAGACAGATTGTGAGTTCCTACTAGCTAGGAACAACAATCTGTGATCTCCTCTAGTCAGTCCTATCCACCTACAGTTAGAACACACACTAGGGAACACAGTTAACCCCTTAATTGCCCCCTAGAGTTAACCCCTTTCCTGCTAGTGACATTTACACAATAATCAGTGCATTTTTATAGCACTGATCGCTGTACAATTGTCAATGTCCAAACATGTGTCAAACGTGTCCTATCTGTCCACCATAATGTCACCATCTCAATAAAATTTGCAGATCAATAGTAAAAATAATACTTTCCCCTATTTTGTAGACGCTATAACTGTTGCGCAAACCAATCAATATACACTTATTGCAATTTTTATTAACAAAAATATGTAGAAGAATACATATCGGCCTAAACTGAGAAAGTTTGGGGAATTTGGGGATATTTATTATAGCAAAAGTACAAAATTGTCGCTTTTTTCTTTTTATAGCACAAAAACTAAAAACCGCAGAGATGATCAAATGGCACCAAAGGAAAGCTCTATTTGGGTGAAAAAAAGGACATAAATTTTGTTTGGGTACAGCGTTGAATGTCAAAACATGGCCTGGTCATTGAACATCTAAATCTTCCGGGGCTGAAGTGGTTAAGCAGCTAGTTTGATAACAGACATGGTAAAACAAACATCTACGTATATATTCAGAACATAGTAAGGCAATTCTAGTACAGTTCCTCCAGAGGCAGACTTATTTTTTAACAAAACAGGATTAGCAATTTAAAAATATAAAAGTATGTTGAAAATGTAATTTAACCCATCAGAATAAAACAGAGGGCCTGTCTGCTACTATTGAGTTATATTGAAAGCTTCAGGTCATTTTGATCCTTTCTTCACTCATGGGGAACAAGCATGCGTAATGCTAATGTTTCAACAACTACATGATTTTTTAGGGGTCACTGAAAATTATATATATGGGGAAAAAACAAAGATAGGGTTGAAAAACACCAGAGCTTGTGCCACTCCAGCTCCAGGCCATTTTTTGTGACACGGCACTAAGTTATTTTAACTGACAATTGAGCAGCCATGCGGGCGCTGTACCCAAATAAACAAAAAAAGACTGACAATTAAAAAAAAAAAAATTTTTTTTTTTTACTTTCTGTTATAAAACATACCTAATAATAATAATAATAATAATAATAAAAAAATATATAAAAATGTCTTCATCAATTTAGGCCAATATGTATTCTGCTTATTTAAAAAAATCCCAAGCGTATATTGATTGGTTTGCACAAAAGTTAAAATATCCACAAACTATGGGATATTTTTTATGGAATTTATATATTATATTTTTTTACTAGTAATAGTAAACAGCGACTTATAGCGGGACTGCTACATTGCGGTGGACAAATCGGACACTAAGTGACACTTTTGATACTTTTTTGGGAAACCAGTGACACTAAAACAATGCAAAAAAAATATGCACTTTCACTGTACTAATGACACTGGCAGGGAAGGGGTTAATAACAGGGGCGATATAAAGAGTTAAATGTGCCCCTAGGGGGCGCTTGTTAACTGTGGGAGATGTGCTTCAACTGTGGGAAGACAGAGATCTGTGTTCCTGCTTAGCAGAAACACAAGATCTCTGTTTTTCTTACCAACAGAACGGCGATATGACCTGTTTACAGATCACCGTTCTGCTGATTGGCTCCCGCTGTGTCCAATCACAGTGGGAGCGGGTCACTGCAGAATCATGTACCTCTATGCGATTCTTTGAACAGAAACCTCCGCCCCACAGTAAATGTACGTGGGGCAGTCGGCAAGAGGTTAATGTAAATCTAACTTGCAAACTGTTTTGTTTCATATGGAGTAGGGAAAGGGTAAAACCCCATCAGTTTTTTGCCATCTGTGTCCCACTGGGGAGATTTCCATTGACTCCATTCCTGTGAACCCTACAGGTTGAGAGGAAATCTTTCCAAAATGACTAAATCCCCTTCTTAGCTGTCATCAGAGCAAGTGCTACCATTAAACAAAATACTTCCATTTCTGTTCTAGTGATAACTTATGCTTTCCCTCATTTTCAGTTACAATGACAATGGTCACCAGGACAAGTAGTAAAAGGTAATTTTTCCAGGAGGTTCAAATCGTTGCCAACTCTATCTAAAACAAAAAAAGTTAACTTTAGATGCACTTTAACAGCAAATGATTTGCTTACAATTCTGAGCTTCTACTTTAAAAAAAAAAATCACTTGCTATTTGCTTATTTGGGCAGAACACAAGCAATCAGACTGAACTACTCCCCTACACCTAGCAAGTTTCATGGAACACAATATCCTCACCATCTCATTTCTTAGCATTGGCCTTGGATCGTCAATCTTTTGAAGGAGGGAATCCACTACTGAAGGGTTGACCACCAAAATCCTGTTCAAGTTTTGCAGCCTGTGTTGATATGTACTATATCCAATATGAACCCATGGAAGCAGTAGGGGTTCCTCAGTTTTTGTAGAGGATCTTAATTCTTCGATACAGGCAGACAGAGCAAATTCCATGATCTGTAACATAAAAAGAGCAGGTGTATCTTGGGTTATCAAATTAACCTACACATTTAACAAAACACCCTATTGTTTAAAAATTACTTTTGCCTCAAAACTTACTTGTGCTGCCTGCTAGCCACATCCATTGTTAAAAGTATGTTTCCCCATACAAAGAAATTCCTAGTGTCAGCTTTTATCTTCATCAGCAGAGGGTAGAAGGGACATGGATAGTATTCTGACAATAAAAGTCCCCAGATTGTCTCTGCTGCAATTATTTTAGCACCAGACACAGTTAGGGTCCAAACAGAGGCATAACTAGACACTTCAGGGCCCCGGGGGCAAGAAACCATGGGGGACCCCCCTGACCTCCGGCCAGGGCCCTTCCCACTAATCCCAAAAGCAGCAGGACCTGGGTAGGAGGGGGAACAAATCCTCTTTATTTTCCTCCTGCTGCCACTGAATGTCTATCGGAGGGAGAGGAGGAGAAGCAGACTTGGTGGGGTGGGCATCAGTGGCAGTAGTGGTGATGATGTGGGGGGGGGGGGGGACTCAGTGGCAGTGTTGATTTAGAGGGATGGGTGCCACTCACTTGCAGATCTCTTGGTTCCCCCTCCTTGCTAGGTCTTCCTTGGGCGAGCAGAGAGGATGGGCGGGCCTGCGAGTACCAGTTTGTGCAGCAAGTCTGAGATGATCGTTGGAGCAGGCGGCGACTGTGCCCATGAGTGTGGGTGGAGAGGATGGGCAGAGAGGATGAGTGGAGCGGGTGGAGAGGGCGGGGACTGTGCCAAGGATGGGTGGAGTGGGCGGAGACTGCAATATGCTCGCAAGTGCGGGCGTGCAGCTGTTTGGATGACCAATGTACTATCTCCCAGACGGCCCCCTACAGTGGCAGAACTCAGGGGCCCGGTCGCAAATGCGACCCTGATAATTCCGCCGCTGGTTCCAAAGCCATGTCAGTAACAAGAAAGAGTTCTTTATGTCTTAAGTGCTCATTCTTAAACTGAGTTTCTGCTTTGTCCGTGAAAAGCCAAATGGCAGTTATTTATCGAATTGCAAACAACATATTGACTGGTAATCCGAGACCATGTGATCCAAGTTGCCTAGGCTTGGAGATTGAAAACAAAGGTTTGTAATTTTCAACTGGTAAACGTTAAAGAGTAAAAATGATGCAATTTAGTAATACCACTATGTGACATGCACATTTTATGTGAAGTATTCTTTTAAATTATTAGTCCGTGTAATGGTCATGCGTACCGCCACTCAAATAGCTGTGTGTGTAGCAGCCATTTTGTTTGCATCACAAGTCTCCCCTGCCATTTTGTCCTAAGAAACCACAGAAACCTCTGCTCAGATGCTCAATTGGTCAGATGGTCTCTGTCAACACCCCTTTGATACCAGAGAAAAGGGGAACGCCAAGACAGTTTGAGAGCTCTCGTTTAACATCAAATTAAAGAGGAAGTAAACCCGGATGGGTTTTACTTCCTCTTTATTTACCTGCAAAGATAAAGCATAATGGGCTAGTATGCATCGCAAAAGTAGCCCATTATGTGTCACTTACCTGAAACCGAAGCCTGCGATGTCACCGCTGTCCCCACTGGCAGCGAGCGTCCATCTTCACCCCTCTTCCTTCCGGGGCCGCAAACTCATTCCCACGCATGCGTGCGGGAGCCGGCAGTCACGGCATGACCCCTTTAGAAGGGTCACGATCTGCCATTTCTAAAGTGTGCATGCGCCGTAGACATTGGCGCATGGCTTCATTGTAAATATCTCCTAAACCGTGGAGGTTTAGGAGATATTTCCAGCACCAACAGGTAAACCTTAATATAGGATTACCTGTAGGTAAAAGTGGTTGTACAGCTGCTGTACCATTTATGCTTATTTGTTGGACACTGCAAACCAGGACATTGTTAATTATTCTTTTTTTTCAACTCC
The DNA here is from genome assembly GCA_029574335.1 of Rana kukunoris. Lineage (NCBI taxonomy): Eukaryota > Metazoa > Chordata > Amphibia > Anura > Ranidae > Rana > Rana kukunoris. Next base: position 380,654,899 of record CM056051.1, read on the forward strand.
TTTTTATTTCTCTTTTGCATTTTTGTCTCTTTATTTCTTTGCAACACCCTTTTTCTGTAAATATTTTATTTGCACCACTTTGACCTTTTCATTAATAAATCCTATTTTAAAAAGTATAAAACTGTCTCTAAAACTTTTAATGCAAACTAAAAGAATCCCAGTCTCTTGAAGAGTGCTACTGTAGTATAAATCTCTGAACTCCGGTCTGTGGAGACAGTGGGCCAGATTCTCAAAAGAGATACGCCGGCGTTTCGTAGGAAACACCGTCGTATCTCTCTTTTTTTTACTGGGTATCTATGCGTGTGATTCCTAGAATCACTTACTCATAGATACAGTGAAGATCCGACAGATGTAAAAACAATTACAGCGTCGGATCGGAGATGTAATGACATCGCTGGCTGCTAGGTGGCCTGTATGTTGATTTCTCATTTGCCTATGCAAATGAGCCTAATCCGACGATTCCCGAACGTTTTTACGTCGCCCCGTCGTAGTTTACGTCATTTCCGTATGCGTAAGGCTACCCCTGCTATATGAGGGGTAACCTTACGAAGTTCAGTCGTATGCCATGTTAAGTATGGCGTCGGGTCAGCGTCGTCTCTTCCCGTCGGTTACGTTGTTTTACTAAGTCGTTCGCGAATAGAGATTTACGTAAACGACGCTCACGTCGGTTTCATTCACTTTTTCCGACGTGAGCTGGAGCATGCGCACTGGGCTATTTTTGAGGCCGGCACATGCGCAGTTCGATCGGCGCGGGGGCGCGCTTAATTTAAATACAAGCCGCCCCCTTTGAATTACGCGGGGATACGTAGAGCCATTTACACTACGCCGCCGCAATTTACGAAGCAAGTGCTTTGGGAATACGGCACTTGCTCTGTTAAATTGCGGTGGCGTAGTGTAAATGGCTTACGCTACGCCAGCGGCAATTCTACGGGAATCTGGCCCAGTGTGCGTATAGACGTTTATTTTTCATAATTGTTAATGCTAATCTAATGGAAGTTTTGACTCTTCGGTAAAAAGTTTGTGGTGGCAGTTAAAGAGTTAATTACATAATTAAATAACCCAGTGACAAATTGCTTACAGGCTGCTGGCCCCTAGACAGTGGTGTAGTGTGCTGAAAAATCTTTGTGCCAGGTGCAACTAAAAGTGGCATTGTTGTGTAAGTGACAGCATGGCGGGAGATTGGCCAGTCCTTTGTCATGAGTTGGCGAGAAGGGCAGAGGTATGACATCTGCGTTCATCACAATCCTAGCTTTAGATTAAATGGGGTTGTAAAGGTACCATTTTTTTTCCTAAATAGCTTTCTTTACCTTAGTGCAGTCCTACTTCACTTACCTCATCCTTCCATTTTGCTTTTAAATGTCCATATTTTGAGAAATCCTCACTTCCTGTTCTTCTGTCTGTAACTCCACACAGTAATGCAAGGCTTTCTCCCTGGAGTGGAGTGTCGTGCTCGCCCCCTCCATTGGACTACAGGAGAGTCAGGGTCCTCTCTATGTTGCAGATAGAGAAAGAAGCTGTGTCTAAGTGGGAGTCCTGACTCTCCTGCAGTCCAAGGGAGGAGGCGAGCATGACACTCCACACCAGGGAGAAAGCCTTGCATTATTGTGTGGAGTTACAGACAGAATAACAAGAGGTGAGGATTTCTCAGAGGAAATAAGGACATTTAAAAACAAAATTGAAGGATGAGGTAAGTGAAGGAGGACTGCACTAAGGGTAAATAAAGCTATTTAGGGAAAAAAATTGTACCTTTTCAACCCCTTAAATACTCACCAACAGTGGGGGTCAGCACACTAATGTAATGGTCATGGATTTATACCCAAGCCTTTATCACTATCCCTAATATACTGTATCCAGAACTCAATGTATGTATTGTGGGCACACATCCAAATCTGTATATCGTACATTTCTAAACTCCAAATGACACTACTAATTCTACCTTTAACTCTTCACCAGAGGATAAGCTCATAGTCATAAGGATAAAGTCTCTCTTATAGTTCAGGAAAATGTTGTATTGTGCATTCTCTTCTTGAGAGGATACATATTTTCCCAATGGTGTTTTACAAAAGATCTCCAGAAATTTTGCAGGACCTAAAAAGGCAAAACATATAATTATTTTTAATTCAGACACACACACATCTAGGAAGCAGAACGTGAAAGTTACTCAAATCCATTTACAACTAGTTAAAGGTGGTGCAGAACACAGATGGGGCCCTATTCACATCCATTGTGGTATGTTAAAGCAGGTGTGCTATGTCATATTAATGTGCAACTAGGCTGCCAAAGCACCACAATGGCCATTTTTAAAATGTCTGTTAAAAGGTAAAAGGTGTGCAGCTTCCCTCCCCCAGCCCCCTTATATACTTACCTAAGCCCGATCTCGATCCAGCACTATGCCGAGAGCAGCAACTCTCTATGTTTTTTATCTCTCCTCACTGTACATGGAGGCAGCAGCTGGAGCCATTGGCTCCTGCTGCTATCAATCACAGCCAGTGAGGAGGGATCGAGGGGGAGGGCCAACCGCACTGTGTGTGTGTGTCTTTGGACACACACATAGTGGCTTGGGTGAAGGGAGGCAAAGTAGTGGCTCACATAAGAAGTCCATTCGGACAAAACGTATGTCAGGCTAGGCAAGAAGGCAGCGGTGACATCATGGTACCTGTTGAGGGTGTAAGACGGCTGTTGTGTTTTCCTAATGTCTGTTTTAACATTGCTCTTGTAAGTAGTTTTTATTAAACCTATTTCTTAATACAGTGATACCTCAGTTCACGAACGCTTCTGTTCACGAACAACTCGGTTCACGAACAGAAAAGTTCATAAAAATATGCTCCGGTTTACGAACTCCGCCTCGGTTCACGAACAGGAGCCGCGGCCATTTTAACATGGACGTGACTTCCTGTAGGAAGACCGTGGAGAGAAGAAGAGACACAGAAAGAAGTACTGTGAGTACTCTGCAAACATTTTAAGTGATTTTTTGATTTTTGGTGTGCTTTTTAGCATATACAGTACTGTACTGTACTACAGTACTGTACTTACTGTATTGTACAGTTCACTGGACACCCAATATGGCTCCCAAGAAGCATAGTGGAAAGAAGAAAGTGCGGAGCAGCAATGAAGGTGACAAGAACAGCAATGCAGGTGACAATGTGCAAAGTGAAAATGCAAGTGACAAATGTGCAAAGTGGAAATGCAAGTGACAATGTGCAAAGTGGAAATGCAAGTGACAATGTGCAAAGTGGAAATGCAAGTGACAATGTGCAAATGCAGCTAGGAGACAAAGGAGAGAGGAAACCCCTGAAGGAGATCCCCCTGATGTCCTTATGGAGGGGGACTCTCCCTCCAAACAATAACTGCCTCCCACCTGCCTTCCTCCATGCCAGAAGTCATCTCAAGCAAGGTTAGTGTCCTCTCTTTATACATTACAGTACTAATGTGTATTGTAATTTGTTTCATATTTTTGTGCTTCAAAAACCCCCCAAAAAAGGTCAGCACGGATTAACATTGAACCCTATGGGAAAATGTGCCTCGGTTCGCGACCAATTCGGTTCGCGACCAGAGTCAGTTCACGAATTAAGTTTGTGAACCGAGGTATCACTGTACTTTAGATGTTGCACAATTAGTTTTTTCTTATATCTCTTCTCATTTATATACAACATGGATGGTCTCGAAGTATTTTTAGTTATGGTGATTTCCGTCATTGATATCCACAAGGTGGCTTAGAAATCTGAAGTGAGAGGTTAAGCTCACTGATGTGAGTACAGACCTTGAGAGGTCTTAGAATCTGGTAAGAAGATATATTTGTCCTCATTTCCTATGGGGAGCACTGGGTGTTGCACTTAAGAATTGGAGGACAACTGCACCTGAGTGTGAATCGCCTTCTATGGACTTTATGAACACTTAACAATAATTTGTTTTATTTATTTGTATTTCATTATTGATGTAGTCATTTATAATGACTTATGCATAGAGATATAACAGCGCAATACATTCTTATTTTATTTTTGGTTTATTACAGTGTACAATATTGTGAGTGCTGCCGTTTTCCTTTTAATTATTTTTTTATTTTTTCACACCAGACTCACCAACGCAGGTTTTTTCCTTTTTATATAACTTGTATTAATGCTTGTGTGTGTGCGTGCCCCTGATGATGTAAGTGTGACGAAATGATCGTCGGGTGACGCGCACACGCATAGCGCATGCGCGTTTTTCTCTTCCCATAGGTGGCCCGACGCCAAACGGAGCTATTAGTTGTTTTTATTTCCTTGCAAGGATATTCATTATCTCTCGCTGATTACGAGAGTTTGTATTTTTATGGTCACCAATAAATCCTTTAAACCTTTTAATACGGTGGTGGTTTTTCAGCATATGATTCACTGGGGAATACTCATAGCACCTTTATTAGGATTTCCTTGATCAATTGGACTTTTGATTGTTTACATGACCTACAATTTTTTTTGTGATTCACTTCAATGGACAGTGTTTAAATCACTTAATCACTTGTTATTATTTTTATATTTATATTTATCTGTTATTATTATTAACGCAACTACATTTCTTTTCTTAAACCTTTTAATACGCCTGCACTATGAAACTCTTGTTTGTTTCTTTTCCAGCTGCAGTCTGGAGCCATTCAAGGCGTGGGAGACGGAGGATCCTTTCAGCTGATCTGCAGGATAACCTCATCTTATAAGCTTGTTTGACCCCCCCTGTGAAGGGCGGTAGCAGGCTTTCTGGTAAGCCTTTAATTTTACTATTAGGTGATGGGCTAACTTCACGTTTTTTTGGAATCACTCAACCTACACTGGAAGCACAGCTTTCTTTTAAATATTTTTCTGGACTTTCATCTGCTGATCCATTGGACTGAGAATGCACAGTGTCTCTGGACTGAATCGCTACTGATGTTATGTGCCTTAGTGATCTGATGACAACCCCTAGTAGAAAAAGTTTGTATGACGGGCACTTATTAAATGTGACCTGTTTATTGTTGTTTTCACTAATAAATGTACATTTTACTGCACTTAGGTGCTGTTTTTCTATACCCAACAACAGTAAAATCCATCTGTATATGCCAGTGTTTCTCAACTCCAGTCCTCAAGGCACCCACACAGGTCGTGTTTTTCAGGATTTCCCTCAGATGAAACTGCTGTAGTAATTACTGAGGCAGTGAAACTGATCAAATCACCTTTGAAAAATAATGGAAATCCTAAAAACATGACCTGTTCAGGTGCCTTGACGACTGGAGTTGAGAAACACTGGTATATGCAGTAAAGCATGCTTTTTATACTTACTGTGGATCCTAAGGGGTTAATCATACTGCATTGTGTAAATAGCCTGTTTGATCCTGTCTTCTCTGATCCCCCCATTCTTCCACAGGCCCCAATCCATCTCCGGATAGAACAGAGCCTTGGGGGCACTCTGCATATGCTAAGTTTTCTGTGTGTTGCTGGAGATGTTTTTTTTTTTTTTTTCAGACTGCATGTGATCAGCACAAGGCCGAACAAGGGTTATACAGCCTCATAAAACAGTCGGAGTAGAATGAAAACTCCTCCTACAAGCTTTAACCAGTGTTAGGTTGGGCACTGATAAAAGTCACACGACTTCTATGTACTGCTGATGAGAAAAGGTATTCAGCAGTTTATATTTACGAATAGAGGCTTTGTGTCCCGTGATGTACGATAAAGAAAATAGGATTTTTAATAACAGCTTACCTGTAAAATCCTTTTCTTGGAGTACACCACGGGACACAGAGCCTCTATTCATTACATAGTGGGTTGTATGGTCAGCAGAGGTGATTGGACACTGGCACAACCAATGAAGACAAGTTCTCCTCCATATAACCACTCCCCTAAGGTAAGGACCTCAGTATTTGTAGCAACGCAGTTAGGTTCCCATAAGAAGAGGGGGACCTCTGTGTCCTGTGATGTACTCCAAAAAAAAAGGATTTTTACAGATAAGCTGTTATTAAAAATCCTATTTTCTTTATTGTACACCACGGGACACAGAGCCTCTATTCATTACATAGTGGCACGTCCCAGAGCAATGCTTAATGAAGGATGGGAGACACAGATCAAGCAGGCCGCTAACGGACAAGAAGCCCAATACTGCTGCCTGCAGCACGCTACGCCCAAAAGCAGAATCCTCATTTCCTTTTACATCCATTTGATAGAATTTGGAAAATGTATGGACTGAAGACCAAGTCGCAGCTTTACAGATCTGAGCCATGGAAGCCTGGTCATGCACTGCCCATGAACCACTTATTGCCCTGGTAGAGTGCGCCTTAACAGAAAAAAGAGGAATTTTGTTCCTTAGATCATAAACTTGAATAATTTCGAATCCACCTAGAAATGGTGGATTTTGATGCCGCTTGGCCCTTCCTGGGACCATCTGGCACAATAAACAAAACATCTGTTTTATGTATCTGAACAGTTGCCTGCAGATAAACTTTTACTGCTCTCACTACATCTAGAGAGTGGAATAAAAAAGGCAAAACAATGTCTTGATTTAAATGAAACACCGACACCACCTTTGGAAAAAAATGTAGGATAGAGGCAAAGTACAATTTTGTATTTGTGACAAACTAAATAAGGCTCCTTATAAGAAAAAGCTGCCAACTCTGATACTCTTCTAGCAGAAGAGATAGCGATCAAAAAGGCCCATTTTCTTGTTTAAAAGAATCAAAGGAATATGGCAGATAGGTTCAACCCAGAGTACAAATCGATGGTCCCTTCTTCACCCTGACTTTGTGGATCAATTCTCTTAAAAAGACTTGATCTTTGGCTCTGGCAGGAATACCCTGCTTTGGGCTGTGTCTATGATCATGCCCAAATACTCTGCCCTTCTTAGGGCTTGTAGGGAGGATTTCTGTAAGTTTATGGTCCATCCTAATTCCTCCAGGTATCTTACTGTGTTGAGCACTGATCTAATCCTGCCACTGACTGATCTATCACAAGTAGATCGTCTAGATAGGCCATCACTGCTATGCCCTGTGCCCTCAGCTTTGCCAACAGAGGGGCCAGAACCTTTGTAAATACTCGGGCAGCGGTTGCCAAACCAAAGGGCAAAGCCACAAACTGGAAGTGGCGATGTTCTACCGCAAACCTTAGGAACTTTTGGCGAACGGGATGTATAGGACCTGACACTGTTCTGGAACATGGTAAATGGAACTCTTTACTCCCTCTAGTGGTGGCCAAAAAGAAGACACCTATACAAAAAATAGGAAAGGTCCTTAAGCTTCATGCATTGACTCTTTTCTTGACTTACCTTATCCCTGCTGCAGGTTTTCTGCTGAGACCAAACAGATACCAAACTTCACCCATCACAGCGGGTATGTGTGCCAACCTTCAGGGATATGGGTTCCTATTTAAAGGAGACCTCTTCCCTGAGCCTGGTAAAAGACTCTGCCAGAACCTTTAGCGTACAGTGTAGTGAAAGTGCTGGACCCTAGAGCCCAGTCCTCCGAAGAGAGACATTACAGGCGACACCTCTTTCATGAGTCCCGGATACCATCCAGTTTTGGCGTAATACTTTAGGCATGTTGGATGGACCCGAAAATGTTGCTCTTTTACCCGCAGAGGGCCTCTTTGGTAGAGCTTCTTTCAGCACATTCTAAACACGTCCAACACCTTAGACACTGGCGAAAAACTGAGGTATTTCCTTTAGGGGAGGGGTTATATAAAGGGGAACTTGTCTTCATTGGTTGTGCCAGTGTCCAATCACCTCTGGTGACCATACAACCCACTATGTAATGAATAGAGGCTCTGTGTCCCGTGGTGTACGATAAAGAAATAATTGCATTTCCATGTTCTGTGTACTGTCCGAGACCAGATACAGTGAATGCAGGGGTTTTAGTAACACTTTAAGTTTACATGGCAGATTGATGTAACTGCTAGTGTGTGAAATACACAGGTTTAAGAATACCTGCTTCACTAGATATGTGCTGAGCCTGAGTCCAGATATCTTCCAGATAATCTTTAATCCTCCAGCTGAAAGGTAAATGGTTTTCCCCAAATACAGAAATATTCATGTAATTCTTCACTAGAACGGTTTCAGTCTGAGAACTGCAACAGAAACAGTCAGACAAGCAAACAGTTAGAAATTAATATAGTCACATCTTAAAGGTCTAAGCAGCACTGAATTCTTAATGCAAGATGGATCCTAGCACAGTCAATTCAATATATTACTCAAGTAAGCTCTGCTTCTACGTTATGTTTTGCTCATCATCTTATCTTACATACAGAGATAAAACGCTCCAGAAGAAACACCCTCAATTATGCTGCGTTCGTAGACTAGCTTTAGGTCACCTAAGAGAGACCAGGATCAACATATGAAAATAAGGAAAATGCTCTTTTTGACTATAATAATGTGATTTGGTAATGCTGATACAAGCCACATGGATTTATGCGAAGTGGTTTTTTGTTGTTGTTATAGGCACACTTTAAACAGACACTGTTACCTTGCCCATTTAAGCCAATGTGACAGGGTCACTTTGACCTCCTCCTCTATTCTACTCATATTCATAGTGCTTCCCTGCAGCTCATTCCTCCATCACAGCTGCTGTATAAACCTTTCGCTGCTGGGTAAAATAGACGCATGTGACCTCCTCTTGAGAGAAGAGGTGACAGTACACCAAGTAAGCTATGACACCAAGTATTTTGTATTATCTGTGATGGAGGAATGGCGAGAAAGCAGTGAAAAGTTAAGTATAAGGTGCTCGTGGGGTTACATTACAGAGATCCTGACTCGTCAAGGTGACAGGATTTTTTTTTTCTGGAGAAAATTACATTTAGGTTAAAAACAAATAAACTCAGTTATGCTTATTAATTACTTAGTAGTTACGGTTTAATTCACCTGAGGGTATTTGAGATAGGCAGTAGCTTTTCATCGTGAAAAATGTGCATCCACAAGCATTTCACATAGCTGTCCACTTTCAGGTCATCGAGGAGGTCCAGGTTGGCGTTACGATCAATCACAGACAAAATTTGTGACAGAAGTGGCGTTACAGCTTTCTGAACACGTTTCCAAAGGGTTTGCCTACACAATATAGAATTATTTCTTATTGCATTATTTAGAGAACTTTGCATTATTCATATTGTTCCTATCATAAAGCAGCTTACAATAATCAAAACTACTAGCCTATTGAAAATTTTGCATTGGGGCATAGCAAATAAAGTTGCACTGATGCTAAAATAATATTTCATAAATACTAAATAAGGTAAAAAGAAAACATCACTATTCTGCTTTAGGAATAAGTGATCCATAGATGAAAGATAAAGATTAAATTACAGTATATCTAAACTCAAACTTTTTTTTTTAATAGAGTAAATTATTAAAACCACTTATGAGTTATTTTTGCTATCAATGTACAATTTGTGAGATTTTCCTTCCCGTTTCAAAACACAATATTCAGTGATCTCAACAAAGTAAATCAAATCCTCAAAATACAGTTGTACGTGTAATAAGTGTGCCCATAGGATGCTTTCTCATCTATCGCTAGCGCAGAATTAAAGTATTTGCTTCGCTTTCAGTTCCAGTGACAATGGTCACCAGATAGAGAGGGTAAATCTCCCCAGGGGGGATATAAACAGCAACAAAACCCAATAGAGGTCCTACCTCCTTTAAACATTATCTGGAGTGAAATTTTTTTTTGGCGTCTGGTATGATTTTTATTTTATTACAATACCTGAAAGTTCCAGCTTCCTGCAAAGCATCTTGATTTGCAGCCTCTCGTACGACCCATTGGTCAGGCAATAAGGTATTTTCTTCATGCATCTTTAGTAAGTTATGCAGACGGCACATCAACATTTTTAAAAAAGCACCTATAAGTGAAAAACACATTAAAAATGTCAATATATATATATGGGGTAGATTCACGTAAATCGGCGTATCTTTCTTCCGGCGTAGCGTATCTTCTTTACGCTACGCCGACGCAACGTTGAGAGGCAAGCATGGTATTCACAAATAATATGCGCCCAACATTGCGCCGGCGTAGCGTATAGTTGTCGGCATAAGCCGACGTAAGTCAAATAAACAATAATTGAAAAGGATATGGGGGATGGGAGGTGATCTGAGTGGAGATCAGAGATTAGAAAAGAGGGTTACTTTGGGCAACAATAAATGATTGAAAGATATAATAATGATACAAAAATATATTTTAATGATAGTATCAAAATTAAATAGAAGGCTGTAGTAAATTACAGTCTTGAGTGAATTAAAAATCGTTGTAGCTACAAAGGTGGCTGCTAGATTAAGATAAGAGACCAACACAGACTCACATAAAACAACATGTAACATAGACACCAGTCCGGACGTTAAGGTATATCAGACACCAGGAACATGCAACAATAAAAATCATATGTTTTTTTGAAATGTCCTATCTGTTAATACAGAATAGAAAGGGTTGTTTAAGTGGGAGTGGTTGCGTAGCAATCACACCACTGAGAATAATACAACCTTAAATAAGTCAAATGTTGCAATAACTGGTGGCTGAATAGGTGTGTAGGAAGGGGGAGGGGGAAGGAGTAGAGATGCTGAATGGCAGAAATTAGGTATGTATATATACATATGTATGTTCACATCTAATTTATATAGTTGGGACAGAGTCACACTGCGGGATAGATGCTGGTAATCTGAGGAGTTCCCAAATAAAGATTATAGCAACTAGGTGTCCTCCTGTTGGTATCAAAGTAATTAGTGTATACAGTGAATTGCAGGTAGACTATATATGGTCCGAAGTTTGGCGCTGTCAGTCCATCATGTATGGCTCATTGAATGTAAATATTCAGACATTTGCATATGTGGACCTGTTAATCACTGGTTCAATCAGATCTGTATAAGATGTTGGCTAATCAGGTCATTGGTACATTACCGAGTTATTGGTTGTCATCGAAGTATATGAGATATAGGTACATTACCAAACTGCTGGTGAACATCAGGGTATATGAATCATACCATCCATTGTTATTCCTCGGTATCTGCCGACCTTTGTTTGAATCAGCTATATGAATGCCGTGCGGGTAGAAGTGGCGTGGTCCGCGAATATTCCTGGATGTTTGTCCTGACGTTGCAAATATTTGGTATAGAAAGTCCTTAATTGCTCGGTATGTACCGCGCTGCTTCGAGTTGTGGTCGGACTTGCATGTTTTACCGCCGTCAGTGGCGGTGTCTCCGTCTCCGTCTCAGTTCGGTTAGGTGGAAGTGGGCTGGAAGTAGGCGTGCTATATTAAAATGAAGCGTGACCCCATGCAAATGATGGGCTGAGCTTCAAAAAACGAACTGCGCATGCGTCGTCTCTTGGACGCATCCCAGTGCGCATGCTCACAGTCACGTCGAAATAGCTGCCTAAGATACCTCAATACACTGCCTACGACGTGAACTTAACACCGCACAGCCTTATTCACGTAGTACTACGTAAATCGACATAACATATGACGGCTGTTCCCTGGTCCATACCTTTGAATGGGTTGCGCCACCTATATGGGGGGTAACTTTACGCCGGACGTAAGCCTTACGCAAACCGCATATCTTTTCCGCCTGGCGCATCTACGTTCGTGAATAGGCGTATCTTACTCATTTGCATATAAGATACGCTGGCGTAGGCAAGTTACATCGGTGGACTGAAGCCTATTTTTCAGGCGTATCTAGCTTGGGGAATCGGTGCAGGGATACGACGGCGCACATTTGTACTTACGACGGCGTATCTCTAGATACGCCGGCGTAAAGCTTACGTGAATCCGGCCCTATGTATATGTGTATATATATATATATATATCCAAAACTGGTTTGGGAGGCACTCACTGGTCTTGCAGAGGAAGAAGATCAAAAACAGCAGTGACTTCATGGTCAACGTTTTGATGGAGCTCAGTACATCTTTCTCAAAACACTATGGGCCAGATTCAGGTAGATGGGCGCTTCTTTACTTTGGAGTAACGTTTCTCATTTACGTTACTCCGCCGACACTTTCGGCGCAAGTACTGTTATTCACATAGCACTTGCTCGTAAACTTGCGCCAGAGTAACGATAATGCGCTGGCGTAACCCGACGCAAGTGGAAGTGGGTGTGATCATATGTGAATGATGGGCGGAGCCCAGCGCAGAGGCTTACGTTCAGCGCATCATCCACGGAGCATGCGCAGTGAGGGAGGCTCCACTTGCCCCCTTGTGCGCATGCTCACAACTTCCGTCGGCACCACTTCACGGGAAACGTCAGCGCAATGCGTTCCGTTGGGCGTTTAAATGCGCCCGTAGATGCACCATTCCTGCTCTCCTGCTGACCTGTGGCCGTCTGGAGTAAAGATAAAGCAGCTATTTGTAGAAATAACTTTGCGTTGGACGGACGAGATACGCGCCGCGCATGTAGCCAGTGTATGGTGCTAATCCGTTCGCGAATCGGGAAATCTCCCTCATTTGCATATTTGCAGGGGAAATCAATAGGCGCGACTGATGCGCCAAGCGAAATTATGCGCTGACGAGACTCTGGCGTCGGAAAGTTAAGCCGATCGGAAATGGCCCGTTTTCTGTCGCATCTAGTTTGGTGGGTACGGCCACATAGAAACGACGGCGCATAATCACAGTTATGCGGCGCATATATCGAATTACTCCAGCGCAAGTCTTGCTGAATCTGGCCCTATAACTATCCCATTGCCCGTTGAGGAAATAGAGAACATGCTCTCTTTTTGGCTCGACGAGTTCCTTCAACAGTTTTCTCGGCGAAAAGTGTACACACGACCGGTTTTCTCGGCAGAATATGTCTCCCATCGAGTTTCTTCTGAATTCTTCCGAGGAAACCGGTCGTGTGTACGCGGCCTTATGCGATGAAAAAAACGTTGTTTTTTAAAACGTCATTTAAATTGATCGTGTGTGGGCAAAACGTCGTTTTTTGTCTTAAAAAAAACGACCCAAATTTTTTTTGAAAAGTGACGTTTCAAAAACGTGTTACCTCACAGAAAACGTCTTTTTTTTATATCACAAAAAATGATAGTCTTGCCTTTATAGTACAGACTGCAGGGACAGCAAAGCACCTATATCACATATACTGATGTACAAGAAAGTCTGGCCCAGATTCACAAAGCACTTACGCCGTCGTAAGTGCAAATGTGCGCCCGTAAGTGCAAATGTGCGCCGGCGTATCTGTGCGCTGCTCCCACAAACCAACATACGCCTAACAACTGGCCACCCTACGCCGACGTAGCTTACATACCCCGGCGTAGCATGGACGTACTTTTCGTCTGGGCGCATTTTACTGCTCCCATTGATTAGGCATTCAAACATGCAAATGAGGGAAATACAGCGACGCATGCCGTGAGGCGCAACCCGGCAACAGACATGCAAAGGTCTGCACCAGAGAACACAGGCCGGCGTACGTTATGTTCACGGCGTATGTGGTGATCCGGCGTAGCTTAGGCAGTTGTGCCAACGTGGTTGTAAACATGCGCATAAGGGTGCAGTTTCATGCATCCATGTCACGGCTACGTCAAAGCGAACACGCCGGGCGTAAAACACTGCACCATGCTCGGACTATCATTTGCATGGGGTCACGCCCACTTCCACCTACGCCAGCCTGCGCCTTCGAAAAATACGCCACGCCGACGCAGCGTTGAGAGCAATAGCTTGCTGAACACACAGTGCATGCCTCTCCGCGCTGTGCCGGCGTGGCGTACGGTGTTTGCGCTACCGCGGCGTAATGTGTGCCCAACTCTCGTTTTTAACATACACACATTTGCCCAATTGCGAGTGTAAAAAGAATTGACTGGTCAGCATATGGTAAAATATGGTACAATCTGGACATCGGAAACAGTCGGGTTTGCCAGGACCTTTGGCTGTTATCGCTGTCCAGATTGTACCACGTCACCAATTGCTGACCGGTCAATTCCTTCTACACTCACAATCAGGCAAATGTGTGTATATTAAACCCAGACTTTCTTGTACATCAGAATATGTGATATACTTGCTTCGCTGTTCAAGCAGCCTCTATACTATACTATATAAGCAAGATTATCACCTTTCAAGGATCGGTCAACAACCACAGATCTGCCATCCGCCAGGCATCATTCTTTACCAACTCTTGAGTATGAAGAAGGCCATCACCTGGATATCCATCCAGTCAGGAAGTATACATGCAACTAAAAGTTCTGTCCATCATTTATCCATAAGGCCTGATTCACATCTATGCATTTTTAGCGCTTTTTGCAGATTTGCTCTACAGAACGCGTTCCATAGGAAACCATGTTAAATGGGCTGTAGTGCAAATCTGAAAAATGCAAAAAGGACACAAAATGCATAGGTGTGAATCAGGCCTCAGTCAGGGTGTCAAAAGCACCAACAGATAGTAAGGTAGTCAGCCAAAAGTTCCAAAGAATCATAAAAAGCAATTGAGGCTTAGCTGTTCATTAGGCTCCCTAGCCCTAGGGGCCAAGGTTTCCACATTCCCCCACAAGGTAGGGGTGGGACATAGTCAGCATGCACCTTAAAAATGTTATAGAATAAATGTGTCCCCAAATGCAGCCATGTCCCCCCACAGATGCAGCCATGTCCCCCCACAGATGCAGCCTTGTCCCCCCACATATGCAGCAATGTCCCCCCACATATGCAGCAATGTCCCCCCACATATGCAGCAATGTCCCCCCACATATGCAGCAATGTCCCCCCACATATGCAGCAATGTCCCCCCACATATGCAGCAATGTCCCCCCACATATGCAGCCATGTCCCCCCACATATGCAGCCATGTCCCCCACAGATGCAGCCATGTCCCCCACAGATGCAGCCATGTCCCCCATATATGAAGCCATGTCCCCCACAGATGCAGCCATGTCCCCCACAGATGCAGCCATGTCCCCCACAGATGCAGCCATGTCCCCCACAGATGCAGCCATGTCCCCCACAGATGCAGCCATGTCCCCCACAGATGCAGTCATGTCCCCCACAGATGCAGCCATGTCCCCAAGGAGAAAGCCAAGCCCTCCCTCGCCGCTGCTGTCTAGTTGATCAGCGCGGGGAACAATACAGCTTTCATTTGAATAGCTGTGTGTTCCCTTGCCGCGCCGCATCATATACAGCCCCTCCCCCTTGTCTGGCACTTTGATAGACAGATCACCCATCCAATCCTGGGACGGGTAATCTGTCTATCAAAGTTCCGGACAAGGGGGAGGGGCTGTATATAACGCGGCACGGCGGGGGAACACATAGCTATTCAAATGAAAGCTGTATTGTATTGTATTCCCCGCGCTGATCAACTAGACGGCAGCGGCGGCGGGGTGGGGGCTTGGCTTCCTCTCTGAGGACTGCTCTTCCCCGCTCTCTCTATCTCTCAAAAAAAAAGTATCTGGTCTGGCATCAAGAGCATTTGCACGAGTACAAGTATTCATGCGCAAATGCTCAGTATCGGTCCCGATACCGATACTAGTATCAGTATCGGGACAACCCTATTTTCTTCCATTGGTAACTCTTCCCTAGGGCAGTGCCCTCCACCTTCCCCAGTGCAATTTTCTTTTACACTCACTTGACTATTAGGCCCCATTGGTTTCAGTGGGATTCATGTTTGGCACTTGAACTTCTCTGACGTTCCACTGAACCCTACTCAAAAACAGAACCCAGGGCAGTATGGCTCAACACTCATCTCCACCATTTTCTGTCCCTCGTACATACATTGATTTCCTACTCAGCCAGACAACACTGCTGGCATGGTCTCCTCTCTCCATACTCAAAGTGTAGTTCTGAGGTTTGTCTAGTAACTGACCCCCCAACAGCCCAACTATGACATCACAGGAAACAATAAAAGCTGTTTCTTTCTAAAGGAAATGAAAAAAAAATTATTGATGCCACATACTCTAGAGCAGTGGTCTCCAAACTGTGGCATGGGGGCCGGATGCAGTCCTTTGCTTGCCTTTATCCGGCCGTTGGGGCACTATTCCTTCCAATGACACAACAATGGAACATTATTCCTCTCACTGACACCGACAATTGTTCTTCCCACTAACACCAACGGTGGGGCAATATTCCTCCCACTGATACTAATAATAGGGCAATATTCCTACCACTGATACCAATGATGGGACACTTTACCCCTTATACTAAACATGGGGCATTATTTCTACAACTGATACCAATGATGGGACACTACTCTTCCCCCAATACTAAACATGGGGCACTATACCTACCACAGACGCTGGGACGTTTTCTACTCCCACTGACCAGAGTCTGGCCCCCCTATGGTCTGAACTGCAGTAAAGTGGCCCTTTGTTTAGAACGTTTAGGAGAGGAAGATCTGGGGGTAAATTTGGGTAATGACTTTAAAGTAAATCTAATGTGAGAAATGCAAAAATACGAAAGAAACTTGGACAGCCGTACTCCAAAAATTTTCCTTTAAATAAACACGCCACAGCAAAAATTGGGACAGAAGCTAACGTTTCGGACTGTAGCTTCAGTGCTTAGTCATAGCTAGTACTGGTACTGGTACTAGCTATGACTAAGCACTGAATCTACAGTGCGAAACGTTAGCTTTTGTCCCAATTTTTGCTGTGGCATGTTTATTTTGTGATCGATTTTAATTAAAGGAACATTTTTGGAGTGCAGCTGTCCAAGCTTCTTTTGTATTTTTGCATTGCTATTGCATTGCCAGCACCCGTGGTTTGGTTTCGATGAGGAGGCTCTTACTACTGAGCGGTTACTTTCTTCCTCTACTGTGAGAAATGTGGAGCTATAATTACTAAACTCCTACTGATTTCTTTTTTTTCTTTTTTTTAAAGATGTATTTATTGGTTTTCACGTAAAAACAATACAGAACCAAGAATGGTCTCTCATATCTAATCATCACATACTGTAACAACAAAGTAGGAGCTTATATTGGGTATAGCAATCCACATAAGCAAAATATTAAAAATATATATAAAACATATATATAGAAAAATTAGCAAAATAGACAAACCGCAAACTTTTTCTGAATTTACTGGTTGCCTGGCTGTTATAAATCTGGCTTTAATACTTTTTGAGTTACCTGGAATATTTCTGCAGAACAAGAAAGATGGAGAAAAAGTTAAACGTAACCTGCATACTTATCCTGGATTAGTGGCTCAATGCATTGAAACAAGAAAACAGCCAGGCATCTAGTATTTTCAGAGGAAAGGTCAGCAATGGCAGCCTCCATGTCTTTCCCATGAAATCAGATTGGTTGCTATGGGTATGAGCTCCATTATTTTACTTTCTGCAATTTACATAAATCAACATCGTATATTTTCTTTCCAGACTAAATTGCAGCAAGTGAAGTAAACAATGTATATTTTACCCTCTACAGTGAGAACTCAAGGTGTTATTAATGGCTCTCATCCATCTGTTGACGTTAGGCTAAGAAGTTTAGGCTAAGACCTAAAGAGGTCAGTTATTTTTCATCTAGAATCTGTTGCCGGTAAAGTTAGATTTCAAATATCCCAAACTATAAATTAGAAAGCCCCTATACTGGGGCACAGTGAAAAAAGACTACGGGCCAGATTCAGGTAGAGTTAGGCTGGAGTATCAGTGATACGCCAGCATAACTCTCACTTTGAGCTGGCTTTTTTGTTTTCTGTAAGCAGAAAACAAGAAACGCCGGGTTGGAGTTCCTATACGAGCGGCGTAATTGTATTTCGCCGTCGTATCGGAACTGCAATTTAAACAATGGCACTCGGGGCGTTCCCGCTGATTAACGCCGAGAATATGTTAATCAGCGAGAATCGGCAATTCACGATCATACTCGGGCCCGACGCAGTGACTTTCCGACGTTTCCGTAAGTGATACGCGGCGTAAAGAAAAACATGCCCCCTAGGTGAAGTATCCTATGTTAAGTATGGCCGTCGCCATCGCGTTGAATTTAAACATTTTTGCGTCGTTTGCGTAAAACGTCCGTGAATGGGGATTGACGTCATTGGCGTTCACTGACAGAAATTGGAGCATGCGCACTGACAGTCGACGCATGCGCAGTACGTTCGCCGCGGGATCGTGCCTAGTTTAAATAATACACGCCCCCTACCCGCCCAATTTGAATTCCGCCGGCTCATTTTCGCTACGCCGCCGCAACTTTAGGAGCAAGTGTTATGTGAATAACAGTACTTGCTCCTAAAGTTTCGGCGGAGTAACGTAAATGAGAAACGTTACTCCAAAATAAAGATTCGCCCATCTACCTGAATCTGGCCCTACATGTTTACACAGTTGCATGCTGCATTTTAAAACAGAAAAAGGCCCACCATATCTACTCTAATAAGGCTACTTTCACACTCAGACTGCCCGAGTGTTAGCGTCGCTAGTTTTAGCGGTGCTGTGCGGGTGGGAGCAGGGCGCTTTTAACCCAAAAGAAGGTGTTAACAAGGAGTTAAGAGCACCTGAAAAGCACCACTGCCAAAGTGCTTCGGCAGCGCTGCCCATTGATTTTAATGGCAGGGGCGGTTTAGGAGCAGTGGATACACTGCTCCCGCACCACCCCAAAGACCCTGCTTGCAGGACTTTTTTTTCCTGTCCTGCAAGCGCACCACCCCAGTGTAAAAGCACTTTAGCTTTCACACTGGGGAGGCTTGAGAGGTGCTTTACTTGAGCTATTTTTGCCACTAAAACGCCTGAAAAAGCGATTCAGTGTGAAGGGGGTCTAAATCTAAACCTGAAATAAATGTATAAACAAATCAGATAAACATACTTTTTATCTGATCTTCTGTGCTCAACAGGCTTATCAGGATCTCAATTCTCCTGGTGCTGCGGCTTTCAACATTTTCTTCATCTCTTAATAAACTTATGGCATTCTGAACACAGCTTCGGATAAGAATGGTGGTATCCAACATCTGCAAATATATGAAAAATAAATAAATGCTTGTATGGCTTAAAAATAAATCAGGGATTAACATTTATTATAAAGGGAAATGAAATACAGCATGATGAAATATGTAAAGGTAGACAGAAACCTCCAAGACAGGAAAACAGAAACTGACATGAGAAAGGTTAATAGTTTTATGGCATTTGTATTATTATTTTTTTATAATGGCGGCGATCTGCGTTTTTTTTTTCATGACTGTGACGTTATGGCGGACGCATGGAACACTTTTTGACACGTTTTTGGGACCATTGTCATTTATACAGTGATCAGTGCTAGAAAAATGCACTGATTACTGTGTAAATGACACTGACAGGGAATGGGTTAACCACTAGGGGGCGATGAAGGGGTTAAGTGTGTCCAAGGGATGTGTTCTAACTGTGGTGGGGATGGGCTACCAGTGACATGACAGTGATCACTGCTCCCAATGACAGGGAGCAGTACATCACTATCATGTCACTAGGCAGAACAGTGAAATAACTTGTTTACATAGGTATCTCCCCGTTCTGCCTCTCCTGACAGCAATCGTGGGCCGCCACACATCGAGTTCCCGGGACCCACGAGCACACTCCCGAGGTATGCCGCGCCCCCTGGCTGGCAAATTTAAAGCGATGTACAGGTATGCCTATTTGCCTGCCCATGCCATCGGTGTGCGACGGTCGGGAAGCGGTTAATGGTTCGAATATTGTCCGATTCCTACTGAACCTGCTGAGAAACAAATCCTGAATGGTGGCCTAAAATGCAAGCAAGTAAAATGCTATGCAGCAATTTTTAAATACTTTTTTTTAAAGAACATGCAACGAACATGTAACAAATATACTGCAAAGTAGGTGTTATCGTGATTTGACTGCAAAATTGGCAAACAGTTGTAAAGTTTTCAAGTGTATCTAAAGCTAAAACTTTTTTTTAAATTTTCGATCGAGAAGCAAATAAGATAAGCAATAAACATCACTGTGATGGCATTAAAGGAAGCCATCCATTATTTACATTTGTCATGTGATCTGCTGTGATTGGTGTACACAGCCAGTGAAATATCACAGCCACCCGGAAAAACAAGGAAGTGGGAAGTGGTTAAAATAAGCTTTACATACTGTAATCTATTTAATGCAAACATTACTGAATTCATTCTTACATCCTCTGGTCTTTGCAATGGAATATCAGTTTCCATTTCATGGTCTTCAGAAATGTAATTTTCAATCTCCATTTTTTCATCCGTATATATATCAATTGCTGTCTCCATGTTTTCTTTATCATCTCTGCCTCTGATCTCAACATCTTCATTCCCATGGGCCATTTCTACCTCCATGTCCATTTCCATGTTTGCTTTATGCTTAGTATCATCCTTTACCGTTTTCTTTTTCTCTGAAATATTAAAAGAAATGTATTAAAGCAGAAAGCAAGAACAAAAAATGTGTTTCACTTTGACCTTATACATGGGGCTGTCTTCTTGACCAATGATCAATTATAGATTAGAGAAGAGAGGCTGTTAAGGAAGCATAATTGCAGCTGTGCAAAAGTTTTAGGGCAGGCGTGAAGAAATACTGTAAAGTAATAATGCTTTCAAAAAAATATTTTTTAATTGTATATTTTTTTATCAATTTACAAAACAGAAGAAGAATCTAAATCAAATCAATAATTTGTGTGACTACCCTTTGGCTTCAACCAGCATCAATTCAATTCATCAAGCTATTTTGGGGAAGCAAAAACAAACTAGCAATGTTGAGGATGGTAGACACAGTGGTCGGACAAGAAAACGTAATGAAGCAGAAGACACATCATGCTTACTTCCCTTCGAGATCGGAAGATGTCCAGCAGTGCCATCAGCATAGAGCTGTAGAAACCAGTGGGACCCAGGTACATTCATCTACTGTCCGGAGAAGTCTGGCCAAAAGTGGTCTTCATGGAAGAATTGCGATCACAAAGTCATACCTCCGAAATTGAAACAATGTTTTTTGCAGCAAAGCTGGACAGCGGTAAAATAACGAGTGTCTGCACGCAACAGTGAAGCATTGTAAAGGCTTCTTGAAAGTTTGGGGCTGCATTTCTGCATCAGCGAGGTGTCTGATTGGCCCCAAATTTATTCTGCAGCAGCAGAATGACCCCAAACATACAGCCAATGTCATAAAGAACTATCTTCAACTTAAAGAAGAACTAAAAGTCCTGGAAGTGATGGTTGGCCCCCATAGAGCCCTGATCTCAATATTATCAAGTCTGTCTGGGATTACATGAAAAGTCAGAAGGATTTGAGGCAGCGTACATCCACAGAAGATCAATGGGTAATTCTCCAAGATGTTTGGAACAATCCACTAGCCGAGTGCCTTCAAAAACTGTGTGCAATTGTACATAGAAGAATGAAAGCGGTTTTGACGACAAAGAGTGATCACACCAATCATTGATTTAATTTGGATTTTTTTTTTGTTCATTTACTTTTCATTGTATTAATCGATAAAAAAAACTATTAACACTTTTATTTTATATAAGGCATTCTTAACTTAAGCATTTTTTCACAACTGCCTAAAACTTTTGCACAGTATTATATATGTGGTATATCACTGTGATCCTGATATTATGATTTTTCCCCTGCAAGTTAATTTTTGTAGTTCATATCATTCAAAAGATCTGCTCTATTTCTTTGAAATGCACTTATATTTCCTACACTCAGCTTACCTTCAGTATAGAACAGACGACTTATAGTGAGATCCTGAAGCGCTGTAACATCTTCCACCATATCCTTAGACTTCCTTAGATCATCAATGTGGATAGACTGCCACAATCCTGCAAAGAACACAAATCATTAAAGGGCCCATCATAATCGTGGATGGACTGAATTGTCCTTTGAAACCTCATGCGGAATCTGATTGAACATGGTAATTTTGAGGCAAAAATATTGCAATGTATTACCAGGCAGTCAGAATTTTTCATTCTTGATTTACCGTATTTCCCGGCGTATAAGACGACCCTCTAATTTTCCAGCTAAAACGTTGGTTTTAGGATATACTCACCTTATAAGATGACCCCCTTCCTACTAGTCATGCCTTGCCTCACTCTGCCATTATTACATGCCAGACTGTGCCCAATTACATGCATCACTGTGTGCCACTACATGCCTCACTGTGCCCAATTACATGCATCACTGTGTGCCACTACATGCCTCACTGTGCCCCACTACATGCCTCAGTGTGCGCCACTACATGCCTCAGTGTGCGCCACTACATGCCTCAGTGTGCGCCACTACATGCCTCACTGTGCGCCACTACATGCCTCACTGTGCGCCACTACATGCCTCACTGTGCGCTACGACAAGCCTCAGTATGTCACTGCTTACCTTATCCGTGACATGCAGATCGCCGTCCATGTTTCAAAAGCCACGCCGCCTCTCTCTGCTGTTCCGTGATAGGCGGAACACTCAGCTTCCCAGGAGACACTGTGTTTAGTGTTCCGCCTATCACGGATGCCCTCTCGTCCTCGATCTCAGATAAGAGGGCATCCGTGATAGGCGGAACACTAAACATAGTGTCTCCTGGGAAGCGGAGTGTTCTGCCTATCACGGAACAGCAGAGAGAGGAGGCGCAGCTTTTAAAACATGGACGGCGATCTGCATGTCACGGATAAGGTAAGCATTTATTAGGTTACCGGCGTATAAGACGACCCCCGACTTTTAAGAAGAATTTCAGGGGTTTAAAAGTCGTCTTATACGCCGGAAAATACGGTATTATATGTAAAAAGTTTACAGGTTTATAACAATGTTTCCATTTTTTATATGCAAATCTGTATATGAAGTGTGCACTCGGGTCAATGATTTTGCAAAGCCCAGCACCAGGTGCTCAATTTAAAACTCTTGTAGTCTAAAGCCTCATGCACACAATCAGATTTTCCAATGAGAATTGTGTGTTGACAGCCTGTTGGTGGAAAATCCGACTGTTTGTACGCTCCATCTGACAATTGTTGTTGGATTTTCCACGGACAAATGTTGGATGTCAGGCTTTAAAATTTTCAATGGACAATGGTCTGTTCACAAGTCTGTACACAAGTCCAAAGAACAAAGAACAAACACACATGCTCGGTAGCAATGCTCACCAAACATGACATTAGCAGAAGGTGCCCAAAGGGTGGCGCTAAAGAGCTGAAAAAACACATAGGGCCAGATTCAGGTAGAGTTATGCCGGCGTATCAGTCATGAATCTGTGCCGGCGTATCTTGTTTTCTGTATTCAGAAAACAAGATACGCCGGGTTGCAGCTAAGATCCAACCGGCGTAATTGTATTACGCCGTTGGATCTTAACTGCAATTTTAAAATGACCGCTAGGGGCGTTCCCGCTGATTTACACCGAGAATATATAAATCAGCGAGATACGCCAATTCACGAACGTAGGCCCGCCTGACGCAGTGACTTTACGCCATTTAAGTAAGGGTTTTCCTGGCGTAAAGATAAAGCACCAAAAAGCAGGCGCATCCTATGTTAAGTATGGATGTCAGGACCGTGCTGAATTTGAAAATGTTTACGTCGTTTGCGTAACTCGTTTGTGAATGGGGATTGACGTCATTGACGTTCACGTCGAAAACATCGTCATAATTTGGAGCATGCGCACTGGGATACATTGTCGGCCGGCACATGCGCAGTACGTTCAGCGTGGGATTGCGCCTATTTTAAATACTACACGCCCCCTACCCGCCGCATTTGAATTAGGCCGGACCATTTATGCTACGCTGCCGCAACTTTACACGCAAGTGCTTTGTGAATACAGCACTTGCGATTAAAGTTGCGGCGGCGTAACGTAAATGAGATACACCGCCTTAAAGAACCGCTCGGCATCCTGAATCTGGCCCATAGTACGTAACTACTGTACGTGCCGTTTGTATGCAAAACAAGTTCCTGGCCAATGCCGTTTGGACAAAAGTCTGAGGTTTTGTCTGCAGAAAATCAAATTGTGTGTACGGGACTGTACTGAAAATCCAAAATGTTATGTGCAGAGCAGATGGATGGGGGTGTGGTCCTCTTCTGAATAATTTACCTCTGTAAGTAACTTGAATAACTCCTAACCTGTATTGTAAAGCAGAGCCGGTGATGCTGGAGTCCAAGAGATAAAGGAAGCTAGCAGATAATTCAAACTATCTGCATCCTAACTAAAATATCAGTTTGTTTACACTGGAGCGTTTTGACATGCAATTTGACATGTCAAAACGGCGGCAATTGCCATCAGTGGCACCGCCACTTGGTGTGACGCCGCATCTGGCGCTGCACCGATTTCATAAAGTAGTTTCTGTACTACGTTTTGCGATTTCGGGCTGTGATTTACATTGACATCTGTGCAGAAACCTGCACAGATGTCTCTGAAATCGCAGCTGAAATCGGAACTGACAAGTGGGAGTGAAATTGTGCGGGTTTAGCAGAACTCGCACGGCTTCATTTCCGCAGCACAGTGTGAACCTGGGCTAAATCACAAACAAAACCTTTTTTTTAATTTTCTGGTCAAATGTTTGCATTCTAGAGCACAGGGTACTAATGGACTAGCTAATGGCTAGGACAAAATACAAACAAATTTAGAAAATACTTTTATATATATATCACAATGGTGTTTAATCATTACATTCATTTTTTTTTAAGATGTTAAGAGGCATTGGTTAACTGAAATATTCACACAAGATCAGTTGTAGAGTAGCAACAAAAACGTGTTCTCTTTAGATGTAAGCAAGAATCAAGTAAAAGGAAGCCCTTGTATTGACTGCTATGCCGTGGGGAACTTACCTCCACGGAAGCCCACATAAGATGTGCCTCCTTGCATTCTGGGAAGTTTAGTTATGAAGTAGACAAATACAAACATTTCTTTGAGATTCGCCTTTTGTATTTCATTCACAGCTGAGTACCTAAAAACAAAGGTAAAGACTGTAATAAGTATTTAAAAGGTAATATAACTGAGCAAAAATGTCTCATGTAGTAGCCAGTATACTATGGTCTCCTTTAGCCTGCATTCACACCTAAGCGTAGCGTTTTGCCGCAATTTTGCAGCGTTTTTACTGCGTTTTGCCACAACATTTGCGGCGTTTTTTACCACGATTTGCTGTGATTTTTGCAGCGTTTTTTTACCACGATTTTGGACAGGTCTATGGTCACCAATGTTAAAAGCAGAAAAATGCCCAAATCTTCCTAAAAAAAAGTCCCAGAACTTATTTGAGCTTCAGGCGTTTTTGAACTTCTGGCTTCAGGTGTTTTGTAGTGGAGATGTGAACCATCTCCATAGAGAATAATAGATTTTTTCCCCCTCCAGCGTTTTGTAGCTTCAGGCTTCAAGCTACAAAACGTTCAGGTGTGAATGGGGTCTTAGGGCTATGGGGACTATGGTATACTGGTTAGTACAGGCAATGCATTTGCTCTATCTATCCTGGACTGTCAAGGAGTAGAGCCAAGGAATTCACTATTGTGTTGTAATGTCTTGGGTGTTCTATATATATATATATATATTGTGAACTTTGGGGGTTCTTTAGCTCAGCGAGACAAGTGCTTAAACCGTGATAATGAAAAAAAAGTGTTTTTATTTGCAAAACCAAACCAAAAACAACGCTTACTTCAGCATGGGGAAAATCATCAACACAAAAGTCCTGTTTGTCTTCAGCACAAATGAAAAGTCTCTTTTCCTTTCAGCACAGCAAACAAAACAAAATACAGGCACATACGGTTTGGTGGGTCTCTCAGTAGGCTTACAACTTCTGCAGACACTTTTACTGCTACACTTCTCCACCCTCTGTCAGCACTTCCTCTCCTTTTAACTGACTTCCTGGATAAGGTTAACTCCTTGCGTACCTGAAGCCAGGGG
This sequence comes from Rana kukunoris, assembly GCA_029574335.1. NCBI lineage: Eukaryota > Metazoa > Chordata > Amphibia > Anura > Ranidae > Rana > Rana kukunoris. Next base: position 380,680,533 of record CM056051.1, read on the forward strand.
TCAGAAGGGGAGGCTCTCTTCCCTCCCAATTGTCACTTCAGAGCCTCCGAAATTCCGGACCCCCAAATAACATAAAGAGAAAAACAGAGAGGACCGTTAGCTCATCCTCTCTGGATCTATTTTAACTTTCCGGAACCTCTTCTCACCCCCTCTGGTTGACCTCCTGAACCAGTGTTTAAAGGGACCAGATTCCAAAAATTGGCGCTATGTAGCGTCCATCCAGGACCCAACCCTGGCGTCCTGTACATATCCCCCCCCCTCTGCCTCAACGCGGAGGTGTTGGAGGCACCACTCGCCATCATACAGTGGACTCGGGAGAGGGCATCGGCATTCTGATGCTGTTTCCCGGGTCTGTGCTCCACCACAAAGTTAAATTCCTGCAGAGACAGAAACCACCTAGTTACCCTGGCATTGGTGTGCTTGTTCTGTCTCATCCACGTAAGAGGAGCATGGTCTGATATGAGGCGAAACTTCCTGCCTAGGAGAAAATACCGTAGGGAGTCCAAAGCCCACTTGATGGCAAGACATTCGCGTTCCACTACCACATAGTTTTTCTCAGCTGGCGTCAGTTTCCTACTAAGGAAAACTATTGGATGCTCCTCTCCGTTGATTTCTTGAGACAGAACTGATCCTAGCCCTTCACTTGAGGCATCTGTCTGCACTATAAAATCCTTAGAAAAGTCCGGCGCTACAAGTACCGGGTCCTGGCATAGTGCCGTCTTAAGCCTTTGAAATGCCTTTTCAGCCTCGGCATTCCATTTGATCATGATGGACTTTCGGCCTTTGGTGAGGTCAGTCAGCGGTGCCGCAATGGTGGCAAAGTTGGGGACAAACCTCCTATAGTACCCCACTAGGCCTAAAAACGCTCTGACCTGTTTCTTTGTTAGGGGCCGGGGCCAGCCCTGTATGGCCTCTACTTTGCTCATTTGGGGCTTCACTAACCCTCTACCTACAATGTATCCTAGATACTTGGCTTCCTCCACCCCAACCGCACACTTCTCCGGATTGATGGTGAACCCTGCCCTTCTCAAGGAGTCTACCACTGCCTGTACTCGGGGAAGGTGGGAATCCCAATCCGAACTGAAAATGACAATGTCATCCAGGTAAACGGAGGCATACCGTTGGTGGGGACGCAAAGTTTTGTCCATGGCCCTTTGGAATGTGGCGGGGGCGGAGTGTAAACCAAACGGCATTCTCTTGTATTGGAAATGACCCTCCGGGGTAGAGAAAGCTGTTTTCTCTCTGGCCTCTTTGGTTAGGGGAATCTGCCAGTAACCTTTTGTGAGATCCAGTGTGGTGATGTACCTGGCCGGACCCAACCTCTCAATCAGCTCATCTACCCGTGGCATGGGGTATGCATCGAACTTGGAGACCTCGTTGAGTTTTCTAAAGTCGTTGCAGAAGCGGAGAGTACCATTGGGTTTGGGCACCAATACGATCGGACTGGACCACTCGCTCTGCGACTCTTCGATGACCCCAAGTTCAAGCATCCTTTTCACCTCTCCAGACACTGCCACCCTGTGAGCTTCTGGGATATGGTAGGGTTTAAGCCGGACTGTCACCTTGGGCTCGGTCACAATGTCATGCTCGATGACATTGGTGAGTCCTGGCAACCCTGAAAACATGTTCCTATTCCTTTGCAGAAACTCCTTTGCTTGCTGGGTTTGGGGCCTAGTTAGGGTAGCCGCAACCTGCACCAGGTCGATCCCTACCTGGTCCCCTGACTGTACTGCCACCATTGCGGACACCGGTTCTCTGTCTTTCCAGAACTTCAACAAATTTACGTGATAAATTTGGTAGGGTTTTCTTTTCCCTGGTTGATGTACCTTATAGTTTACCTCACCCACTTTCTCCACTATTTCAAACGGACCTTGCCACTTGGCCAAGAACTTGCTTTCTACCGTTGGTATTAGGACAGCTACCCTGTCACCTACTTGGAACTGTCTCACTTTAGCCGACCGATTATATACCCTTCTTTGGGCATCCTGAGCCTTCTGCATGTGCTCTCTTACCAGCGGCATCACCTTAGCCACCCTTTCTCGCATTTGAGAAATATGTTCCACCACGGTTTTGTGCGGGGAGGACTCACTTTCCCATGTTTCCTTTACCAGATCAAGCAACCCCCTGGGCCTCCGTCCGTACACTAGCTCAAATGGTGAGAAACCCGTAGATGCCTGTGGTACCTCCCGGATAGCGAACAATAGGGCAGGGAGCAACATATCCCAATCTTTCCCGTCTTTCTGGACGACTCTTTTTAACATAGACTTCAGAGTTTTGTTAAATCTCTCAACTAGGCCATCGGTCTGCGGGTGATAGACGGACGTCCGCAACTGCTTAATCTGAAACAGCCTGCACAAGTCCGCCATCACCTTGGACATAAAAGGGGTGCCCTGATCCGTTAATATTTCCTTGGGGAACCCGGTTCGTGAGAACATTTGAAATAACTCCCGGGCAATGGCCTTAGAGGATGTTTTTCTTAACGGGACTGCTTCTGGGTATCTAGTGGCGTAGTCCAGGATGACCAATATGTATTGGTGCCCCCTTGCCGATTTTACCAGGGGTCCTACAAGATCCATAGCGATCCGCTCAAACGGGACCTCAATAATTGGCAAGGGTACTAGGGGGTTTCTATAGCGAGGCACCGGGGCAGTTAACTGGCAAACAGGACAAGACTCACAATATCTTTTTACCTCAGCTTTCACCCCTGGCCAGTAAAACCGGTCGGTTATCCTGGCCTCCGTTTTCTCCGCCCCCAGGTGTCCTCCTAGTGCATCGTTGTGGGCTAGATCAAGGAGCATCCGCCTATACGGTTGAGGGACCAGCAACTGTTCTATGGGTTCCCCTCGGCTCTCAACCACACGATAGACTAGGTCCCCCTTCAATGCAAAATGAGGAAACCTCTGATCTGCATCTGGTATCTGTGAAACCCCATCAATGACAGAAACCTGCTCTCGAGCGTTGACCAGGGTAGGGTCCTGTAACTGGGCGGTGCCAAACGCACCCCTGGGTACGTCCAGGTCTGGATGCACTGGCCTCTGGGATGTTTCCCCCTCACCCTCCTCAACCGGGGTAAGCTCCTCGTCATCCTCCCCCAGCATGACTTGTAATGGGGAGACTTCCCCCCCCTCAGAGGTCAACTCGGTTTTCAGACCGGACACAGGACTGTTATTATTAGAGCTAAGATTTCCTGCAACGTCATTATCACTACCAAGTCTCTCTACATTAGAGGGGTGTGTTGTGGAGGTTTCAGGCCCGGATCCCCCAGACTCTGTCCCTTCTGAACTTGGTGTCCTTAGTTCACCTGGCAGACCCGTCTGTACCTGGTTCCATAATTCCAAAAATATTGGACAGTCCCGCCCCACTATGATATCATGTATCAAGCTTTTTACCACCCCAACCTCCTGGGTAACCAAGGTTTGACCATAGGACACAGTTACTGGGACCAAGGGGTACTCCTTGGTGTCCCCATGGATACACACTACCCGTAGGGTCTTAGTTACTGGACCAATCCTTCCAAGTACCCGGGCATGTACCAGCGTGACCATGCTACCAGAGTCCAGTAGAGCCCTGGCCGGAAGGTGGTTTACCCACACTTCACACTCGAACTGTCCGGATGCCAGGTCAAGATGCGTGGCACACACTCTTTGTGCATAGAAAGAGCTTCTTCGGGCAGCCCCGCAATCCATAGGCTCCTCCTGGAGCGGGCACTGTGCCCGGGTATGCCCCCAGGACCGACATCGCCAACACTGAATGTCTCCCATCTTTGGCACAGGAACCGATCTCCGTGGTCCTATGGCAGACGGTGTTGATCTGCGGATGCCAACATCTGGCAAGGCTTCTCTCCTCGGGGTGGTGGCTGGTCTGGGTGTCCTTGGTGTGAGTTCCCGACGCTTGGTGTGCCCAAGCAGGTCCTCCACCACAGTGTACCGTTCGACCAGCTCAACCAGCTGGTCAGCGTTAGTGGGGTTTCCATGGCTTACCCAGCGCTGTAGGTCATCTGGTAGGAACCGTAGGTACCAGTCCATCACCACCCGTTCCACCATTTGTGGTCCTGTCAACTTTTCCGGCTGCAGCCATTTTTTAACTAGCTGAATTAGTTCATGCATTTGAGACCTGGGTGGTTGGTCCGATTTGTACCGCCAGCGATGCACCCTCTGAGCCCGGACAGCTGTGGTCACCCCCAGGCGGGCCAGGATCTCAGCTTTTAGACGTTCATAGTCTTTGATGTGCTCCGCTGGGAGGTCAAAATAGGCCTTTTGTGGGTCACCAGTGAGAAAAGGGGAAACAATGCCGGCCCATTGGTCCCGGGGCCATGCTTCTCTCTCTGCTATCCTTTCAAAGGTGGTAAGAAAGGCTTCCACGTCATCGCTGGGTGTTAATTTTTGCAAAAAATGGCTGGCTCTAACAGACACTGGGTTGCTAACGGCAACGGCCGATTGCTCTTGTCCCTGAGCCAGCCTCTGTAGTGCTTCCTGCAAGGCAGCCACCTGTGCTTGAGTGGACTCCTGCTGGGCTGTAAACTGGGCGGCTAGCAGCCGTGTGTTTTCCTGCTGCGCAGCTATAGCCTGTGCCAGGGCCTGCTGCTGCTGAGCCATCGCTTCCTCATGGCGACGGTTGGCGTCTGCTGACGCTTGCTGCTGGGTCACGGTGGCTTGCTGCTGGGTCACGGTGGCTTGAGCCAAAGCCCTAATGACCTCTTCCATGTCGTTGCGTGCTGTTTGTAATGTCTGGGCTGACTTCACCCAAGACATGCCATAAGTACACTGTCTCTTTAAATGTCAGTTTTTTAAACGTTTTTTTGCGCCTGCAAATGCACTTTGCCCGCATTCGACACCAGTTGTGAACTTTGGGGGTTCTTTAGCTCAGCGAGACAAGTGCTTAAACCGTGATAATGAAAAAAAAGTGTTTTTATTTGCAAAACCAAACCAAAAACAACGCTTACTTCAGCATGGGGAAAATCATCAACACAAAAGTCCTGTTTGTCTTCAGCACAAATGAAAAGTCTCTTTTCCTTTCAGCACAGCAAACAAAACAAAATACAGGCACATACGGTTTGGTGGGTCTCTCAGTCCTTCTCAGCAGGCTTACAACTTCTGCAGACACTTTTACTGCTACACTCCTCCACCCTCTGTCAGCACTTCCTCTCCTTTTAACTGACCTTCTGGATAAGGTTAACTCCTTGCGTACCTGAAGCCAGGGGTCAGAAGGGGAGGCTCTCTTCCCTCCCAATTGTCACTTCAGAGCCTCCGAAATTCCGGACCCCCAAATAACATAAAGAGAAAAACAGAGAGGACCGTTAGCTCGTCCTCTCTGGATCTATTTTAACTTTCCGGAACCTCTTCTCACCCCCTCTGGGTGACCTCCTGAACCAGCGTTTAAAGGGACCAGATTCCAAAAATTGGCGCTATGTAGCGTCCATCCAGGACCCAACCCTGGCGTCCTGTACAATATATATATATATATATATATATATATATATATATATATATATATATATATATATGGATATTTATATATATATTTATTATATTAGTCTAAAATCGACCAGGCCAAATTTCAGTAACCTGTAATTACATGTTACACATCAAAAGACACTTGTCCATTGTCAAATAGGCAACGAGACAGAATGAGCTCTTGTTTACATATCAAACCAATTCTTAGGCCACAGGTAATCTAATTACTTATTAAAAGAGAGCTAATTGGTATACAAGGATGTATACGGGTTGGCTCCCGAACACTAATATGTGACTCCTACTGGGAGTGACAATTACCTGACACTCTGCAAGACAGGACGTTGGATCATGTCTTTCAGATCAAAGACGGCCAATCAAAATGCTCAGCTATTCAGTGAAAAGGATATTTATTTTGTGAGTCAATCTTGTCACAGAGAATGTAGCCCCCGGTATTCTCTCTGTATGAATTTGGCACTTGTCTAGAATTGTTCTAGGAAAGATGGGACTTTGAAATACTCTGTTGGACTTTTGTATCATCTGTGGACTTTGGACTTTATTCTGTATTGGAAGTTGGTTGAATTTAATTTAATTACTCAAGAAAGAGCAAGCTTTGAAATAAGGCCTAACAGCTATACGGATACGGGCCACTTATGTTTACCAAACCCTTTTCCAGTCATGGTCTAAAGTTATATTATCTAATAACTGTTTCATGGGGATATTTTAGAGCTTGGTGAAGAGAGATGTAACCAGTCTCAACGTAATATTTCATATGAGCCATTGTGACCTCAAACCATAATGACGTTTGTTGTTTGAATTATGAGTCAGTTCGACTCAAGTGGGGGAATATGTAGTAATATTAATATAGATGTGTTGGTATTTAAAATATTGTGTTATACAGTATGTATTGCATGGTATTTAGGTGTTGCATACAGGCATTCAAGGTGATACATCAAAGGAAGTTTGCTGACCAAATTTTGTGGCCAAACGGGTCAAACGACACGTATCAAAAGATACAGAGGACCCTTTGATGTGTAAATCTTATCTAAGACGACCTAGGTGGGTGAGATGGCATGGTACTTCCTTACATACATAAGGAAGTATTTATTAATGGTAATTAGACTTGAGGGGGGGTAGTCATTCAATAGGAACATTTGGTTGACCCCCCCCTCCAGTATGAGACCAATATATGAGAAAGACAGGCTGACATTCAGTTCATCTTGTCACAGAGAATGTACTCCCGGTATTCTCTCTGTATGAGTATGGGGGCGCAGGTAGAAATCTGAATTACTCTGTTGGACTTTGTATCATCTGTGGACTTTGGACTTTATTCTGTATTGGAATTGAGTTGAATTAAATTTTGCGTTCTCTGGAGGGCCTGGTGTGTTGCTGCGAAAACAATTTACTAACATCATACTAGACACTATACTATAGACTATACACGCTAAAGATCTAAAGACTACAGCCATGTTACTTTTTCCTACTCTGGCATTGCTCCTTAGTCAGTCGAGCCCTTGATATGCCTTTTCTATCACACATTGAGTACATTTTTTTTACATAGATACCGTATTTATCGGCGTATACCGCGCACTTTTTTGCCCTGAAAACACGAGTGTACTATACACGCTCGGTATATGCAGGCGGAGTATTCAAAATTTGGCGCGGGAAAGCGGAGATCGAGCGCGGAGGACACCGCAGAAGGACGCCGGACCCGTCGAGGAGGACACCCGAAGCCGCAGACGCACACCGGACCCGTCGAGGAGGACACCCGAAGCCGCAGACCCACGCCGGACCCGACACCTGAAGCCGCAGACGCACGCCGGACCCGACGAAAAGGACACCCGAAGCCGCAGCCGGACCCGACGAGGCCGCCGATGAACGCCGCGCAAGACACCAAAACTGTAAGTACAAAAAAACTACAAAACTAACAAAAAACGTTTTTTTCACAGGAATGGGGGCCACTTTAGGGGTGCGCGCTATACGCGGGAGCGCGCTATACCCCGATAAATACGGTACATAGTTAGTCAGGTTAAAAAAAAGACACACGTCCATCTAGTTCAACCAATAAAAGGGAAAATTAATACAATCCCATATACACAATCCTATACCCACAGTTGATCAAGAGGAAGGCAAAAAAAAACAGCAAAGCATGCTCCAATTTGCTACAGCTAGGGAAATAATTCCTTCCTGATCCACCCCGAGAGGCATTAGGATATTCCCTGGATAAACTTTACCTATACATGTCAAGCAATCTACTGAGCTGGCCAAAACCACCTCTGGAGGGAGTCTATTCCACATTTTCACAGCTCTTAAGCCCTGTACACGCGATCGGTTCGTCTGATGAAAACGGACCAATGGACTGTTTTCATCGGACGAACCGATCGTGTGTGGGCCCCATCAGTTTTTTTCCCATCAGTGAAAAAAAATAGAACCTGTTTTAAAATTTGTGTATGGTTAAAAAAAACGATAGAAAAAAATGATCGTCTGTGGGGAAATCCATCGGTCAAAAAATCCATGCGTGCTCAGAATCAATTCGACGCATGCTCGGAAGCATTAAACTTAATTTTTCTCTGCACGTCGTTGTGTTTTACATCACCGCATTGGACACAATCGGATTTTTAACAGATGGTGTGTAGGCAAGACTGATGAAAGTCAGCTTCATTGGATATCTGATGAAAAAATCCATCTGTTCGTTTTCATCAGACCAATCGATCGTGTGTACAGGGCATTACAGTGAAGAAACCTTTCCATATTTGGAGATGAAATCTCTTTTCCTCCAGATGTCAAGAGTGCTTCCTTGACCTCTGTGATGACCTTAAAGTGAATAACTCAACACTAAGTTCACTATATGGACCCATTATATATTTGTACATGTTGATCGTATCCCCCCTTAATCTCCTCTTCTCAAGAGTGAATAAATTCAGTTCCTCTAATCATTCCTCATAGCTGAGTTCCTCCATGACTCTCATCAGTTTGGTCACCCCTCTCTGCACTTTCTCCAGTTCCGCACTATCCTTTTTGAGAACTGGTGCCCAAAACTGAACTGCATATTCCAAATGAGATCTTACTAATGATTTGTACAGGGGCCAAATGATATCTCTCTCTGGAGTCCATACCTCCCTTAACCACTTGCCGACCAGCCGCCGCCATAATACGGCAGCAGGGCGGCATGCTCACGCAAACTGTCGTAGCTGTATGTCGGTCCCTTTAAGCAGGATAGCAGGCACATGCCGACTGCATCGCGGGGGTGCTGATGCTCGTGGCCAGCAGACGCAGTGACCATTGGCTGCGAGCGATCGCAGGCACGAGAGGCAAAACAGGGACGTGCATGTCTTGGGCTAAAAAAAATTCCCTTGCTCTAATGCATGCAGCGATCTCACATGTGTGATTTGAACGCTGTTTACATATGTGGGCGCGACCTAAGTATGCGTAAGGACGGGGGCGCTTTAAAAAAAAATTGTTGCTTATTTTTATTTTTATTTTTTACACTTTCTCTTGACATTTTTTATTTTTATGATCACTTTTATTCCTATTACAAGAAATGTTAACATCCCTTGTAATAGGAATAGGGCATGCCAGGTCCTCTTTATGGAGAGATCTGGCATCTATAATACCACATTGCTGCCTTAAAGCCCCATCGGGGAACCTCTCTTTTCTTTTTTCTATAATATCCAAGATCTCTCCTTCAAGCTGGAAATGCAGAGATCAAATAAATAAACAGTCTCTCCCTTTTCAGCCACGTCCTCAGCATCATTTAGTTCCACCGGCCCGATTGTGATGCGACGTGAAGAATTGTGTGATGACAGACTATTGGCCTAAAATGTGACTGTTTCTATGCTCCATCAGATAATTGTTGTCAGACTTTCCACAAACAAATGTTGGAAGGCAGACTTATGAATTATTCGTGGACAATGGTCTGTTGTCAGATTTTCCTATCGTGTGTACACAAGTCCATCAGACAAAAGTCCAAAGTACAAACATGCATGCTCGTAATCAATGATCACCAAACACGACATTAGCAGAAGATGCCCAAAGGGTGGCGCTCAAGAGCTGAAATTTCACGTAGTACTTCACTACGTTTGTGTTTGTTGGCCGACAATTATGTGCCGTTTGTATGCAAAACAAGTTCATGGCATGCTGTCAATCAAATCCAATGACGTGGGAGCTGGGGGCGGAGCCGAGTCCTGCTGTCTGTGTCAATGGAAGCAGCAGCAGGACACAGGAGCGAGCCCGCACGGGTGCCCCAAGGAAGAGCGCTTCTCTATCGGGGCACTCAAGAAGAGGAGGAGGAACCAGGAGCGACGCTGAGGGACCCCAGAAGAGGAGGGTCTGGGCCACTGTGAACAGAGGAGGTAAGTATGACGTGTGTTATTTTTTTTTTAAACAAACCATTAGTAACCTTTTGAATGTCAAGGACATAACTCATAGGCAAAAAAAGAGATTTTTAGAACAGCTTACCTGTAAAATCCTTTTCTTGGAGTAAACCACAGGACACAGGGCCAGTCATTACATAGTGGGTTAAGGGTCACCAGTGGTGATTGGACACTGCCACAACCAATCTAAGACAGTTTCCCTCCATATAACCCCTCCCATCAGGGAAGTACCTCAGTTTTGTAGCAAGCAATAAGGTTCCAATAAGAAGGGGGGACCTTCGTGTCCCGTGGTGTACTCCAAGAAAAGGATTTTACAATCTTTTCCTTTATTGTACACCATGGGACACAGAGCCAGTCATTACATAATGGGACGTCCCAGAGCAATGCTCAATATGAAGGGTGGGAGACACAGATCAAGCAGGCCGCTTGCGGACAAAAAAACACTAAATTGCTGCCTGCAAGACATTTCACCTGAAGGCAGCATCCTCATGTGCTTTCACATCTTTTCGATAGAATTTGGAAAATGTGTGGACTGAAGAACAAGTTGCAGATTTACAGATCTGAGTCATCAAAGCCTGGTGATACACTGCCCATGAAGCACTTATCGCCCTGGAAGAGTGCGTCTTAACAGAAAAAGGAGGAGTCCTGTTCTTTAAACCATAAGCTTGAATAATTACTTGTCGAATCCACTTAGAAACGGTGGATTTTGATGCCGCTTGGCCCTTCTTGGGTCCATCTGGCAAAATAAACTAAACATTTGTCTTGCGTATCTGAGCGGTTGCCTGCAGATACACCTTTACTGCTCTCACTAGATCCAGAGAGTGCAATAATTTTTCCTCTGCTGTCCGCGGATCCAGAAAAAAAAAAGGCAGAACAATGTCCTGATTTAAATGAAAAGCCGACACTACCTTAGGTAAAAAGGCCGGGTGGGGTCATAGTACACTTTTGTCTTTGTGACAAATTAAATAAGGCTCTTTACACGAAAGAGCTGCTATTTCAGGTACTCTTTTAGCCAAAGAGATAGCAATCAAAAATGTAAATTTCCTGCTCAAAAGAATCAGTGGAATTTGGCGAATAGGTTCAAAAGGTTGCTTCTGCAACACTGACAATACTAAATTCAGATCTCATGGGCACAAGGGAGACTTGACTGGCGGATTGATCCGCAGTACCCCTTGAATGAATGCCCGAACTAGGGAATGAGATGCCAGTGGTCTTTTTTTTAATCCACTTTATTTTTATTTTCCTTTTCTTATTTCATACATAGATATGCCTATTCGGAATCCATTGCAATCCAATTAGTGTACATTATACAACATTTTTTACATTCACATAATATTCCAATGTACCTCTCTTTATTTTTATATCCCAACCCCTGCCCCCCATCCTCCCCCCTGTCCTCTGCACTCTACATAGAAAATCTATCCATCACCAATTTTGGTGGTGCGACACTCGCATCTCCCAACCAGGAATGCCAAATTTCCTCAAATTTACCCTCTGCTTTCCTTCGTTTGTAGGCCAACAAGGAGTTAACATACGCAATCCATTGCTTCCCTGTGGGGACCCCTGGGGCCATCCAATAACGTGCAATGAGTTTTCTTGCCAAATACAGCAATCTTGTTACCATACAGTACTTTCCTTTTGTATACTCTCCAGGGTCAATAGCCCCTAACAGGTATACCTGGGGATCCAATGGGACTGGTACCTGTGCTACTCTAGTAATACACTGGGATACTTACTTCCTCCCAATACCTATGAAGCTTTGGGCATATCCAAATTAAATGTATGAAGTCCCCTTGCTGAACTTTGCACTTTGGGCACATAGGAGTATCACTTCTTCCCCATCTGTGTAATTGTGGCGCTGTTCTATAAGCCCAGTGTAAGATAAAGAGTTGCGACAGTTTATGAGATGCAGAGATAGACACCACCAGGACAGATTTAAGCGCCCTTTCCCACTGGTCCTCGTCTATCTCCCCAATATCTTCCGCCCATTTCCTACGGCTTCTAAAATAGGCATGGTTCTGAATTGTTGTAAGCAGTCCCTCATATATTTTTGTTATCAGTCCTCTCCGAGCCTCTACTTGCAACACCACCGTCAGCAAATGTGACGGTGATGTTATCACCAGTGATCGTGTTTGTTGTTGTCTCTGTAGAGCATGCCGGAGCTAGAGATACTGATAGAAGCCCCGTGGGGCTAATTGGTATTCCCTACACAGCTGTTCATAAGTTTTCAGTACCTCACCCTCATACAGCTGTGAGAAGAACCAGATTCCCCTCTTTTTCCAGGGGGTAAAACCTGCTAGGTCCTGTAGCTCTGCATATCTAGGATTGTTCCATATTGGAGTGAATGGTAAAACACCCTCTGTCCCCAAAGTCTTTCGTAGCTCCCCCCATACTTTTCTGAGGAGGATTTCTGTGGGTGCTGAGTGTGGCATACTAGGCAAATCCATCTCAAGATGGGAGGCTGCCTTTAATGAGGGAGCAGTACTGATCACCAAGTTTCTATTCGGATCCTCTCTTTCTTCCTGTCCCCATCCCGCCAGCTGTTGTATCTGAGAGGCCAAAAAATACATTTTGGGGTGAGGTACCGCCAACCCCCCCCCTATCCTTTCCATATTGTAGAGTGGTTAAACTAATCCTGGCTACCTTTTTCTTCCATATCAACTCCCGGATCTGGGTGTCAATTCTTTTGAACCATTTGTTCGATATCCATATCGGTGAGTTATGGAAGATATATAGGAGTTGTGGAGCCCATACCATTTTTATTAGGTTAGCCCTACCTACCACCGATAGGGGGAGTTTGCACCAGCTGTTACATTTCTCCCTTTGTTTTGCCAGTAGTGGACCCAGATTCAGCTGAAGGTATTCAGCCGTGTCCGGGGAAACCACCACACCCAGATAGCAAAAACTACTTGATATGGTAATCTGCTCTGCTCCTACAGGTTACTGTTCCCTCATCGGATCTATAGGCATTAATATTGATTTGAACCAATTTCTATTAAACTCAGAGAAGCCTCCAAATTCTCCTATTATCCCAATTGCTGTTCGCAGCGACGCTGCCGTATCACCTAGATATAGTATATATATATACTAAGTATATCATCTGCATATAGGGAGATTTGTTCTTCCCTCTGACCCCTGCAAATCCCGACCACCTCCGACGTAGTTCTAAGCCGTATTGCCAAAAGCTCGACTGCCAAGGCGAACAGCAGTGGGGACAACGGGCATCCCTAACGGTACGGGAGAGGTTATTGTTGACTCGGAGTCTAGCTCTAGGTTTGGAGTAAAGTACCCTTACCCATGCTATAAACCTGCTTCCCAATCCAAACCTAGTTAATATTTCCAGGAGGTAGGGCCACTCCACACTATCGAATGCTTTGGTAGCATCCAGTGACAGAATAGCCCTACCCCCTGGATTATCCACCGGTACCTGCAAGTTCATATATAATATTCTAATATTATCGGCCGTGGAACGGTTAGGTATAAAGCCAGACTGGTCTCGATGCACCAGCCTGTCTGTCTATAACCTGCGATAACCTTTTGGCCAAAATTTTTGCTAGAAGTTTGACATCCGTATTTAGTAAAGAAATTGGACGGTATGAATCTCGAGACAACTTGTCTTTACCTGGCTTAGGAAGCAATATAATTATAGCCTCCTGCATACTGTCAGGTAGAGTTCCCGTGTCCACTGCCTCAGCTAGTGCTTCCAGCAAGGGCTGCAATATAACTTCTCCGTAATCTGCATATACCTCCACTGGCAATCCATCTGGACCTGGGGATTTATGTTGTGCAGCCCCTTCCAGAGCTTACTTCAGTTCTGCCATTGTGATAGGGAGATTTAACATCTCCCTATCCTCCTCCGCCAGTTGGGGGATGGGACAACCTTGGAGAAACGAGACCATCTCCGAATCCACAGTCTTGGTTCTAGAGGAGTATAACTCCCTATAAAACTCATAGAAATCATTTAAGATGTCAGAGCTATAGTCAGAGAATAGTATGCGTCTCCCCAGACTCCACTCTTATAGCCAAAATATTCAAGGAATCTCTCTGCTCCCTAGATACCAGTGCCAGAATGTGTCCCGTGTTTTCCCCTTCCTCAAAGTGACTCTGTTGGTGAAAATATTGCCTCTTCTCCGCTGCCGTCAACAGTACCGAATTGTACATAGATTGCGCCTCAGCCCAAGAATCCTGATTATTTTGAGAAGGATCTGCTACCACAGCTTGTTCTCTGTTTTTCATTTCATCCCGGACTTTATCCTCCTACTCCCTGGAATGGGTCTTAATGCCCGTGATTTCCCTAATCAGGCACCCCCTCAGAAATGCTTTTAGTGTATCCCATACCACCCCTGCACTAGCAGTTCCCCTATTGAGTTGCCAATACTCCTGTAGCAGACCTACCGTCCCATCTGAAAATGGGAGTAAGGTCAACCAGAATGGGTTCACTTTCCATAATGGGCGGCCCGAGGCAACCATGACATCCAGTCTAACCCAAAATGGAGAGTGATCCGACAATAATCTTGGCTCATAGGCCGAGTCCCTTACCCTTTGCATTAATGCTTTATTTCCCAAGCCCAGATCTATTCGAGAGAGTCCGCCATGCGAGGCAGAGTGGCACGAGTCCCAATTCTGGAGCAACAATGCAAATGTGGGTTTGCCAGCCATCTGTCCTGTTGCATTAGCTAGCAAAGACATTTTTTTGTTACATTATTCATTAAACCGTGTCAACAAATTATGCTTAGACCTACTAGAACAAAGGGAGACATGCTTTCCCTCTGCTTAATGTGCTTAGTGAAATGCTTTTAAAGTGCATATACATAAAAAAAAATGATATAGTCGTGTCTCTCTGTTAGTGCTCCTATAACATCTGATGCATGTGTACCAAGTGTGTCGCCCCCATAATGTTTGTGCTTGTAGATTATTATTTAAATATAGTTTATCTTCCCCCCCTTTCCTAACTCAGCCCTCCTCCCCCCTCAGCACCCCTCCACCCTCCCCCCACCCCTGGCCCATCTAGGCCTACCCCTGGGGTTGAGCCTGTGGCCTTACTACTTCTCACACTCCTCCACTCCTTTCTCACATACCTCCCTGTGTCACCCTCACCCATTTGCTCCCTCCTTCTACTATACATCTGTTCACCTTTTGCCCCCCCTCACTCTCCCCACCCTTTGATCACTTCTCAATCCAACTTTAGTGCTTCCATATTTCTTCAGTGCTTCTTTTTGTGTTTATCTTCTTCCCCTAACCTCCCTGACCTTTTTGTATTAACAACAGATCTTTTAAACCATCCGTACTCTTATACTGCTACTAGGTTGTGCAAAATTGTGCATTTTGTCCTTTTCTACACCTATCTCATGCCCCCCCCCCCAAAAAAAGTCTAGGTTTAATGGTCTTTCTCTTGTTTTCCTCGAGCCACCTTTCCACACTTTCTGGGGTATCAAAAAATTTTGTACCGTCCTTTGCCATTATTCGCAAGCATGCAGGATAAAGTAACGCATAGTCTAATTTATGTTGCAGGAGCTTTCGTTTGACGGGAATAAATTCTCCTTTTCGTATCTGCAGGTCTGGGGAAAAATTCTGATAGAATGAAATTCTTGTTCCATTAAAAAACTATGGCCTTCCGAAGCAAAGTCACTTTATCAGTGTAGTTAAACATTTTAATAAGTAGTGGCCTGGGATATTTATTTGCCGGTTGGGGTTTAAAGGGGGTTCGATGGGCCCGCTCAATACCAAAAAATGGTGAAAGGGATGTGGCCCCAAAAACCTCCCTAAACCATCCCTCGAGGAATACTATAGCATTGGCTCCCTCACTCTGTTCGGGCATGCCTAGTATCCTAACGTTGTTTCTGCGATTTCTGTTTTCTAAGTCGTCTATTCGTGTAGCATGTATATCCATCTGTTTCTTCAGATCAGTAATTACTTGTTTAAGGGGAGCTAGATCGTCTTCCACTGTACTGAGTCTCTCCTCCAACACAGTCATTTTTTCCACTTCCTTACTCACCCTATCTCCCATTGAGAGAAGCCCGCCTTTGATGCCTTTAAGCTCTGCATCCAGACCGGTTATTGAGTCTCTACAGGCGTTAATAGCATGCAACAAGTCCCTCAACATAGGCTCCTCCTCCCTTGCCGTGGGTGCTCCCTCCATGTTGATCTTAACTGTCTTAGCAGGGGGTAATACGGAAATAACAGTAGTTACAGTGTTGCTTTTTCCTCCCCCTGCCCCTTTAGTACTCACAGTTTTTGTATTGAGCTTCGCAGCAGCAGATGAGCTGACCGATACCTGGCCCCTGCCCTGGCTTTTCCGATCCGCTGCCAATCCTGCTTGGGCTGGTTGCTGAGGATGGGTCCCCTTTGCTGGTGATAAGGTGGTTCGGGTAAAACGTTCCAGCTTTGCCGCCGCCCCAGCTGCCTGACTTTTCGCAGATCGGGTGTTCTTAATCCCCTCCTGGGGTAGTTGTACTGCCTGAGTCTTTTGTAGAGCGGGTGCCTTGGGTTCCTTGAGTTCCTTCTTGGGCTAGATAATGCTGGACTGGTTGCTCCTCTTCTGCATGCTTTTTGGACATATTAGTGTCCCAGCTTATACTTTAATGCCCCTATAGTGTCCACTCCTGTTGTATCACCATGATGTAATACGAGCACTATTCCTGGATGCTTTTCTAATTACTGTATTACTTTTTCTTCCTTGGTCATCATGGTGGTGTTGTCGGAGAATAGAGACAAGTGTAGTTTTTTTTTTAAAAAAGGGATAGATATTGCCTTTTTATCGTAGTCCCCTGTAGATTTTACCAGCCTTTCTCTTCTTTTCTTTATTTATTTATACCAGATGTTGCATTTCCCTGTTCCGTCTCTATTTTTTACTAGGGCACCAATATAGTGAAAAAAAATTATCACTGGTTCTCAATAGAAAAGTGATCACTGGTTCTCAATAGAGGTAATAGAGGCCAATAGAGGTATTATAAAACTAATAATATATTATACTATTATACTAGCAATATATTACAATTAGAGGCCAAAAAAAAAGGAATCCATAAAGAAGTAAACACAATAATGTGTCACCTGGTTGCTTTTTTCAATTCCTGTACAGTACACTGTAGATGTTATCTTCTGATGTTAAGCTCTTTCAGCTCTTTATTCCCTGCAGTCTGCTTTTGCCTCACTAGGGTGCAGCAGAGTACACCAGCTCGTTCCTCAGTCCTGCTAGCTCAACCTCTGGCTGGGTCTCGTCCTGCCGTGATCTCGCGAGAATTCCGGCGAGAGTCACACACGGCTCCGTGCATCGCCGAACCCCGGGGCCCTCTGTACAGTGAATTCCGCTCCTTCTCTCCAAATCCAGTAAATCCACGGACCCCCCGCACCGCAACACGGCGTTCCACGCCCCCCGGTAGTCCACGGTAAGCCACCAATGTAACACAATCCCCCAGTCCACGTCAGGGTAAAGTCCTAAGTGTGGGACAGGTCACGCAGAGATGCAGAGTCACTGAGTTGCACGGGTTACTCCATGTTTGCTGGCTGGAGTAATTTGCAGGTGGAGTAGTATAATAACCGCAGCATTAGTGTGGCGGGAGGTATCAGGGCTATAGCTGCTTGAACGCAAACCTAAGCCCAAACAGATAACACTGCTCCGGCATGGTCTCGGACAAAGGTGGGGGTATGGAGCGGAGGGCCTCACTCACTCACTCTGACATTCCCTCACCGCTCATGCCCTCTCATTCAGTGGTCTTTAAAAGCAGATTGCTAGAGCTGATATTTGACCATTGATGGTACTAAGGGCTAATTTCATATCCACTCCTAAATGGCAAAAAAACAAGAATTCTGCTTATTTCATATTTTTGAGGATTCCATCCTCTGGATTCACACCAGGAAACATATGCTTTCCAGACACTATAATAGATAAGTCTGGAGGCTGGCTTTCTAGCATTAATGAGCGTAGAAAGACCAACGACCCCTTGTTTTTTCAAAATGTGGGTCTCAGCAGCCAGGTCGTTAAATTTAGCTTTCGTAAGGAGGGATGGAACACTGGACCTTGAGACAGCAGGTCGTGTTGAAGCAGAAGCTTCCAGGGCCTTCCTACTGCCATCTTTACGATTTTGGCGTACCAAGGCCTCCTGGGCCAATTTGGGGCCACTAGAATTACTGGTACTCCCTCCTCCTTGATCCTGCGCAGTAGTCTCTGTAAAAGAGGTATCAGAGGGAATGCATAGATCAGTGTGAACTGATTCCAGGGTGTTATTAGCGCATCCGTTCCGTAGGCTAGAGGATCTCTCGTCCTGGACACAAAGTTGTCCAACCTCTTGTTGAACCTGGATGCTAGCAGGTCTACATCCGGGGTCCCCAATCTCTGGCATATGGCTTGAAAGATATCGGGGTGGAGAGACCACTCTCCTGGTGATAGCTGCTGGTGACTCAAATAGTCCGCTTGCCAGTTTTCTACCCCTGGGATGAAGATTGAAGACAGGCAAGGGACCTGCTCTTCTGCCCATATCAAAATTCGATTTGTCTCCTTCTGAGCACCCGACTGCGGGTGCCTCCTTGGTGATTAATGTAAGCTACTGCAGTAGCATTGTCGGATTGAATCCTGACAGGGTGGCCCTGTAACCTGTATGTCCAGGTTTTGAAGGCTAGATATATTGCCCGGATCTCCAGTATGTTGATGGACAGACTCTCTTTAGTCTTGGCCCAGGTTCCCTAGGCTGAGGCTTCTTCAAATACTGCTCCCCAGCCCGACAGGCTGGCATCCGTAGACGCCACCTTCCAGGTGACTGGGAGAAAGGATCTTCCTTTCCGCAGGTTTTCAGTCCTTAGCCACCAGTTGAAGCTTTGGCTATAGACGGAATAGACGGCCCCTTCTTTGTCCTGACCTTGTGGTTTAGGTCTTTCAGAGACTGTATTTTTGGCTCTGGCAGGAATACCCTGCTTTGGGCTGTGTCTATGATCATATCCAAATACTCTACCCTTCTTTGGGCTTGAAGAGATGATTTTTGTAGGTTTACAATCCATCCTAAGTGCTCCAGGTAATTTACCGTGGTGACTACAGCGTGATTTAATCCTGCCACTGATTGATCTATCACAAGTAGATCGCCCACGTAGGCTGCCCTGTGTCCTTAGATTTGCCAACAGAGGAGCTAGTACCTTTGTAAATACTCTGGGCGTGGTAGCTACACCAAAGGGCAGGGCCACAAATTGTAAGTGACGCTGTTCTACCACAAACCTTAGGAATCTTTGGTGCGCAGGATGCCTTGAACTTCGGAACTGAGAAGATAGGATCTCTCGAAATTCCCGTTTGTACCCTGAGGATATTGTGGATACTACCCACTTGTCCTGGATTTCTGTTTGCCATGCCGTTGAAAACTGACTTGTTAGCTCTTGGGCCCCATGGCTTCTTGTTTTTCTGCGCCCGATTTCCTTTGGCCTTTGTGGCTGTCTGAAAAGACCGTCGCCACTGGCTGAAGGCAGGTTTTCTCGGAAATGGAGAAAAAGATCGTTTAAAACAAGGCTGCTTGTTTTTCTTTTTCTCAGGTAAAAGAGTGTTTTTTCTACTTGATATCTTCTGGATACATTTTTCCAGGTCGTCCCCAAATAGGCATTCGCCATGGAAGGGGAAACTGGCCAAGAGTTTTTTGCATGGAGCCTCTGCTGACCAATGTTTCAACCAAAGAACTCTGCGCATATGCACTAACTGGAGTGTAAGACGCGATGATTGTAGGATGGAATCTCTCATAGCATCTATTGTAAAACATAAGGCTTTGGGTAAATTCTCCCAAAATGTTACCTGCTCTAGAGGTAAATCCTTTAGCCCTTGTTTTATATGTTCTTTGATGACCTGACACATACCGACTGCTGCTACAGCAGGTTGGGTAACTTAACCCGACCAAGAGAAATAATGGATCTTTAAACACCTGTGCATTATCCACTGGGCAAGCCAGGTTTTCATTTATACAAGAAATAGCTGCGTTTACCAGTATAAAGCAAAAAAGACCGCGCTATAAAAAAAAAAAACCCTCCCCCCCAAGAACAGCAGGCTGCAGCAAGCGTGTGATAAACAAAATAGACAATAGAATATAAAAAGCCGCGCCACATAAATGATCATCAGAAATTGTTACACCAGTATCAGTGGTAATAGAACATTATGCCACTAGAATCCATTAAAGTCCATAGTGATAGTAGAATATTTCCCAAAGGAGAGCCTCTGTTTAATATCATCAAACGAACAAACTCCAAAGGTGCACCCGCCACCTAGTGAATGAGCAGTTTACCAGAGGTCAAACATAAACCAGCGTCTGACTATAACCCAGTCAAGGCCTTTGATATCCCTGTGGTTCCCAGGATCTTCCAGAGTTAGTGTTGAACAGGACGGAACACCTCTTAAATAGTCAGAGAAAAACCTGGCAACGTCACTGTGCTCAGTGTCATCTTTGTGCTCTATAAGTTGGGTGAGGGCATCTTCCATGTACGTCAGGACATGCCTATGTTCCAGATACTCCGGCCCGGAGTATCTGGAACAAAGGCATGTCCTGACGTACATGGAAGATGCCCTCACCCAACTTATAGAGCACAAAGATGACACTGAGCACAGTGACGTTGCCAGGTTTTTCTCTGACTATTTAAGAGGTGTTCCGTCCTGTTCAACACTAACTCTGGAAGATCCTGGGAACCACAGGGATATCAAAGGCCGTGACTGAGCTGCGTTTACCGACGGTAGGCTCCATTTTTTGTAAAACTTCTCCTTCATAGGATAAAGAATATCAAACTTTTTAGGAGGTGAAAAACGCTTGTCTGGATGTTGCCAGTCTGCGTATATTAGTGCCTCTAGCAACGGGTGCACTGGAAAAGAGCTTGCACTCTGCTGGGCTTTTAATGAACCCAGGGAGGAGACAGGTGATTCAGTTAAACCTGAAGATGGTAACTTAAATGCGGAACGCACTGTTCCTGCATAACTTTTCACCACCGATTTTAGGAGCTGTGATGCAGAGAAAGTCTCCTCTGATACTCCTGATCCATCCGACTCCTCATCCTCTGCAGGTGAAGCATCTTCCTCATCCTCAGATTTTTCTGAAAGAAGGTCTACCACGGAAGGGGATCTTTTTCCACTTTTTCTCCTTTTTGAGGATTTAGCAATTAACATAGCAGGCATTGGCTCATCCTGTACAGGTGCGTCGGCTATTACTGGTGAGGACAGTACTGAGCCAGCAGTGCTAGAGCCTTCTGCTTCAAGTGGCTTCTTTTTTGTCCTGTTCATATTGCTTATGCAAAGCCAAGGTACTCCAAAGCATATACTACTGTGCTCAGTTTAGCAATCTACATAAAGTATGCAACTTCAAACACACAGTTTCAATGCCCAAGTGAGTGTCTCTCTTGTTAGTGTTACCAGCCCAATCACATGGAGTCTCACATGTCCCCTGTAATGCTGCTGTGTCCTTCAAGGAGACAGGCTTGCTGGCATTTGTGCTCCTAAAATGGAGTTTGAATTTTACGCCATTTTCGTGCGCCCCTCCTTCTCTGTAGCTGTTTAGGGTGAAACCCCTTTTACTTGTAATGTAATGGTTTGTTTAAAAAAGTTTACTTTTTTTCTCCCATTACTAACCTGTTGCCTCATAACACTGGGAGGAGGAGGGGAGAGAAGGAGATCTAACCAGGCTTGCAGCAGGCAATGGAGCCTTTTGCTGACATCACACGTGGAGAGTTATGCAACTCTTTATTCCCCCGGTGGCGGAATTAGAGAAGACATCTCACTAAAATTGTAGAAAAGGTCCTTAAAATGTATTTTTTGGACTCTAACCTTTTATCTTATCCACGCCGCAGGTTTCTGCTGAGATCAGACAGTACCAATCTTTGTCCCTCATGGCGGGCAGTGTGTGCCAACCTTCAGGGATATGAGTTCCTATTTAAAGGATACCTCTCCCCTGGGCCTTGATCCCATCCAGTTTTGAGCTAATTTAGGCGTCTTGGGTGGGTCCGGAAGCATAGCTCTTTTACCCCCAGAGGGTCTCTTTGGCAGAGCTTTCCTTTTAGCATCCTATCGCATCCAACACCTTTAGACACTGGCAAAAAGATGAGGTACTTCCCTGATGGGAGGAGTTATATGGAGGGAAACTGTCTTAGATTGGTTGTGCCAGTGTCCAATCACCGCTGGTGACCCTTAACCCATTATGTAATGACTGGCTCTGTGTCCTGTGGTGTACGATAAAGAAATATATCTACTGAATCAGAAAGTTTCTTTAAGATGTGAGAAAAGCTTACTTTGCTGATGCCACAAGATTTGCTCCTTGGGATCCTTCCTCAAAATCAGTTTGTATAATCAGTATTAGATTACGAGATGAACTCTCAAGAAAACTCCTGCATTAGAAATAAAAACAGATGGTTATTCATCAAATACTGCTCTGTTTGGGATCCTATGAACTATTTTAACTTATTATAATCTACATCAAATTCACTATCATGCAATATTAGACTATTACTAAGAAAATGTTTGTGAATACACAAGCGTTTATCTTGTATCTTAATTTTATTGCCATTTGATATCTAAAACATAATTCAATTTAGGCTTTACTGTTTTATGTCTCCCTATATAAAAGAATTACAAATGTACTAAATATTATCATATGGGAACACTGATGTAAAAATTATAACTTCATATCTTCTTTCTTTCCTCTTTAAAGAGGATGTAAACGCCTCTGTTTTGTTTGTACCTATAAGGCTTATGTATAGGTACTGTAAGTATCTCCTAAACTTGCACCGTTTAGGAATTTTTCTGTATACTGCGCCGATTATGTCATTGGCGCAAGCGCTGTGAAGAAACGTCCGTCCATGCTATTTCTTCAGGGCCTGTGCCGTGACTGGCAGCTCCTGTGTACATGTACAAGATTGACGTTATCGCAGCTCTGGCTAATCACTGTGCCAGAGACCGCAAACCCAGAAGAAACACTGGGGAAGATGTTGGCCGTGTCAGTGGTGTGCGGGCACCGCTGCAGGGCTTTGTTCGAAGGTGAGTATTTCATAATGAGCTAATATGTGATGTATACTAGCTCATTGTGCCTTTGTCTTGCAGAGTTTTTTTTTTATGGGGGTTTACAACATCTTTAATCTCTTCATATTACTTGCCCCTCTTAAAATTCTAATGAACCTTTCCTAATATGATTCACATTTGTATATAAAATGCAATTATATTTATTACATTTGCCCATATGCAATTGTAATCTTTACTAGTTACAATTTTGAAAACAATATTACAATTATCTGATTCCAACCTGCCAAATATTTATGGAAAACTATTGATTTAAAACTCTAAAGTTACCGAAAATGACATCCCAAACCAATACTGCATCTAAGGAACTTTTGCAAATATCACCAAGGTTCATCCAGCAACCTGTCAAGACTAGGCATGATGGTAATTTTAGGGTTTATTGCACTGTTGAGTCAAAACTTACCGAATCTTTTTCAAGAACGAGAATTCTGTATCAAACTGCTGCAGGGACAAAATTTCGATGCCATCAATGTGATGTTTTAACTCGGTTTCCAGAACCTTTCTGTCAGCAGATGTCAGAAGGCGGGAAAATGTTGTGATCTAAATAGAAGAATACTGATTAAAGCAAAATTCCAGCTAAAAATAAGACATAAGTGAATAGCTCATTAACCACTTAACGCCCGCCGCACGCCTATGTACGTCCACAGAATGGCACGTACAGGCAAATGGGCGCATATATACGTCCCTGCATTCTAGCGGGTCAGGGGTCCGATCGGGACCCCCTCCGCTGTGTGCGGCGGCTTACCTTGGGGAGCGATCCGTGCTGAGGGGGCGGCTGCTCGATTCTGTCTGCCCCCTCGTGATCGCTCCCAGCCAATCCCGTGAGCCTCCACTGTGCCACTTCCTCTGCCTGTAAAATGTAAACACTGGCAGAGGAAGTGATGCAG
The DNA here is from genome assembly GCA_029574335.1 of Rana kukunoris. Classification (NCBI taxonomy): domain Eukaryota; kingdom Metazoa; phylum Chordata; class Amphibia; order Anura; family Ranidae; genus Rana; species Rana kukunoris. The sequence goes on from CM056051.1 coordinate 380,704,258, forward strand.
CTCTCCTCTCGGCGGTATTTTCAAACCGCCGAGAGGAGAGAAGACTCACAGTAAGTCGCACCAACACTACACTGACACCAGTACACATAGGCACATTTAACCTCTTGCGATCACCCCCCCACCCCCGTCACACTGTCACTGAATGCAGTGATCATATATTTACTGATCCCTGCATTTACTGTCAGTGTGTCAGTTAGTGTGACAGGCAGTTAGTGTTAGGTCCAGGGTAGCCCCGTACCCCCCCTAATAAAGTTTTAACCCCTTGATCACCGCCCTAGTTAACCCTTTCACCCCCTATTACCAGCGTCGCTGTTGCCGCTAGGTAGCACATTTTTTTTATTGCAATTTTTTTTTTACTAAAGACATGTGGCTGAATACATTTTGGCCTACATGTCTGACTAAAATTTAGTTTATTCAATTTTTCTTATAACAAAAATAAAAAAATATAGATTTTTTTCAAAAATGTCGCTCTATTTTTGTTTATAGCGCAAAAAATAAAAATCACAGAGGCAATCAAATACCATCAAAAGAAAGCTCTATTTGTGGGAAGAAAAGGACGCAAATTTTATTTGGGAGCCACGTCGCACAACCGCGCAATTGTCTGTTAAAGCAACGCAGTGCCGAATTGTAAAAACACCTCTGGGCATTTAGCAGCATATTGGTCAGGGGCTTAAAGCGGAGGTTCACCCTAAAACAACTCTGTCCCATCCCATCCAGCATACTGGTGTCAGCGCCAGTATGCTGTTTTTTTTTTTTAATCGCTCTACTTACTGTTTAATGAATAATTTTATTTTCTCCCCACCACGGGTGAATGGCACGGCTATGTCGCGTCACGCCTTCCGAAAATAGCCGATTTAGGACTCGGCTCTTCCCGGCGCTATGCGGCACCTGCGCACAGACCTAGGAGCTGACTGCGCAGGCGAGTCCTATTTCGGCTTTTTTCGGAGGGCGTGACAGCATAGGACTCGGCTATATATACACAACAAAGTCCCATTGGAGATATCTTTTGTCTACTGTCTCTGGGGTTACCACCTTTAAACAAGGCTAAAGAGTCCCTGGACACACAAATCTAGAATTAATGCACACATAACCTGCTAAATGTCCAATATGAATTCAGCCATAGGAAAGCATTACATGCTTCTAGATTCATGCTCATTTTTCTTTCCAGATGGGTTCATTTAACATTGGGAGTTATTTTGGAGCCATGTTATTTCTGCTTCCATCATCACTATAAACAGCTATGACATGTCAAGGAGAATACATGGGCTTTTTGACTAAGCTGTACAATTGCCCGAAAGTGTGTGCAAATACCTGTCTTAGATAGGTATCTGCACCCCCCTCCCCCCTGAAAGGTGCCAAAAGCGGAAGTTCCATTTTTGGGTGGAACTCTGCTTTATGGTAAGTTACAGGGCACAGTGGATTGGGCAGTGGCAAGCAAAGCTGTAAGGCTAGTCCCAGAATAACAGAAAACAACAGGGAAGTTGCACCGCTCCAGGTAATCCATACAGATGCCTGACTTCTATGAAGGGAACCAATTGCTGCTGCTGTAAAAAGCCGGGTGCCTGCTGAGGTCAGCAAACAATGAACAAATGGAGGGGAAAAAAAGGTGGCAACACATCCAGCATAAAAACGTCAAACTTTTATTGTCATTGGAATAAATAAAACGGCGAACTCTGAGACACGTCTCCCAAAGGTGACAACCACAAGAAAGGCAACTTTGTGAGTGAGGGAAGACAGTGGGATATCCCTTTGAGTAACAGCCTCCACAAAGGCCTTCACCAATGAATAAGAGGAAAATTGTGTCTGGAAAAAAAATGGCTAAGGCAGAAATTTGACCCTGGATGTACCAAGTCCAAATACTGATCCTGACCACATTGGCGGAAAGACAAGCTTCGTTCCAGAGTAATTTCAGGGACGGAATTTCCTAGCCTTGCGTCAAAAAAGTAGCCCTTCCAGGTGTGATGGTAGACTTTAGTCGATCAACTAGCTTTCATGAGAGTATGGATGACAGCTAGCTATTAAACCCAGCTACCAAAAGCAGGATGGTGGACCCTTTGTGACAGAAGATCTGGGAGGGCCAAAAGACAGTCTGCCAAGAATATGAGGGGTCCAAATACCAGCTGCTCTTGGGCCACGTCTGTGCAATGAGGATCACTAGAATAAAAGGGCTTCCTTGATTCCAGCGCCAGATTGGAAATCTGCCATGCTAGAGGAAGCCTGGATTTACTGACCAGGCGAATGAGATGATCCAGAGATGTAGTATGCTTGTCCCACGCAAACAGAATGTTTCAATGGTCTTGAGTAAAATTGGGCGTGCATTGCTGCCTCGAAAGAGACTACCATCAGCCCAAATACAAACCCCTATACAAAAGCAAATGGTGGGGCATCTCCTGAATCATAGGGTCCAGAACCAGGCCCAAATACTCTAATGAGTGAGTTGGTTCCAGTGCTGACTTCTGGAGATTTAGGACTCATCTGATCCTCTGCAGGGTCTGCACCATCCAACAGATGTTGGCAAAGTCTGTACTGACTGTTCCTTCAGGAGGGGGTCATTCATGTACCCCACAATTGGGATATTGTTAGAATACAGCAGAGCTATAGCCAGTTATGGCTGCAGGTCAGAAACATAAGGAGAAATCACCAGCACTCAGCTGAAAACAAATGCACTCATTAGTGTAATGTCATGTCACATCAGTCAAATAAGCCAACATTTCAGGGTCATGTAGGGTCCCTTCCTCAAGGCAACACAGTGACAGAAGTGGCTCTGCCCGAAACATTGGCTTATTTGACTGATGTGCACTAATAAATGCATATACATGTGTGTAGTGGAGTACTAATGACATCTTATTGTTTTACTGTGATTTATACAGCACCATCCACTACAGCAGGGCTCGGCAAATCCCAGGCTCCTAGACTCAAAGCAAATTTGTCAAGCCCTGCACTAGAGTCACTATGAGCACTCATCTATTACCAAGGTCGAAGAATGAATGGAGTGCGGTCACTAAATAGACATTGTCCTTCAAAAGACAACTGCACAGGGGGGCGTGTCAAACCGCCGAACAAGATGGACACGCGACTCCACAGCTTCTGTACCGACTAGAACACAGCACAGCATCCCCGGTATCCCAGTAGCCTCCAGTGACTGAAAAACATACCAGCATACTGGATTAAACACCCAGAATGTCTGGCCTGACCCGCAAAAGAAAAGAATATTGTCAGCCTAAAAAACTGACAGATTTCTTTACATTGCCGAGAATCCAAGATGGCGCCCCTGGCCCTGCACATGGAGCAACGGCGGCCTACACAGATCTTCCCAACACTGATGGCCTGGGAATATCCCCACAACTTCACTCCCCAGATGCCTCACCATCCTCCCTCACCATATAAGCCAGCCACAGTCCTGCAAAATCCCGAATGTGACTGGATACAGATTCAGCAGGAAACGGGGCGAGCCCTGTATCCGATCCCATCCCAGCTCCTTTATCCCCCATCGCAGCCTTCCCTACCACATACCAATCTGTTCTAGACACTACCATGAAGGAGATTCTCATCTCCCTTCAAAACGACATTTCCACCATGTTCAGCACATTCTCCTCACAATTGCACTGTATGGGATAAAAAATGCACCTTGTCAAAAGACAAGTGGGAAAAATGACTTAAGCAGTTAATGATCTCGTAGACGCCCATAACCATACACAAGAGCAACAACAATGGATAAGGGCCAAAATGGCGGACCTCAAGGACAGGTCCCATCGTAATAATGTAAAGATCAGAGGGGTCACCGAAACCATCCTGCCGAATAATCTCAATGCATACACCAGGAAACTAATTTCCACACTTCTACCAGATTTGACCCCCATGAAAACCATCATTGATAAAATCCATTGTCTTCCCAAACCCCCACCCCTCCCATCAGAAGTCTCATGAGATGAACCGTACAGCACCAACAAAAATGTTACCCACACCTACCATGCCACAGGCCCCACTAAGAAAAATGGGGTTACTGCAGCCAAGGGTTCGGATCCCGGTCTCGGCTACATGTGAATTGAGTTTGGTGGTCTCAGCCCGGCTCCCGGTGGGTGTGCTATGCAAGGTACGCCTGTGCTTAGTACGCCCACCTCCCCCCCAAAAACCACCACACTTGCACGCACACGAAATTGGTTTAAAAAACACACGCACTTTGGCCATGCGGTCTCTTAAAAAAATAAAGAGAGGCGAAGGACCTACGGGGCTGGCTGGGTGGGCTAGGCCCCCTCACTCCCTCATAGGGGGAGTCCCTCTGCCCCATTGGGGTCCCGTTGGGCCCCAGTTGGGCTCCCAAGAGGAGCAGGTAGGGCGGGGTGAGTGGGAGGCCCCCCTTCACACCCGCCATTGCCACCAGGGGCATGGAGAAGGATGGCGAATGCCTCCGGGGGGAGGGTCTGCCTACTCCCAACTCCTGCAGTCCGGCTCCTCTCTCTCGAGTTCACGCACAAAAAATACACTTTAAATAAAAATAAATAAAAAAAATAAAAATGGGGTTATGATTGCAATCAAAAACACAGTCAACTTCACACTCCACGACAATCTGCTTGATATTGGCGGCAGATATCTGGCCCTAGACTGCACCCTGGACAATGTCAGCTACACTGTTGTCACTGTGTATGTGCCTAATACCAAACAAATTAAATTCCTCTCTAAATTGATGCCCAAACTCACCAAATTACGGCAAGCGAACCTCATTATATGCAGAGATTTCAATATTGTACCAGAAAACTCCCTAGATGCCTCCTTCCCACAAAATCAGACTCACTTCACCTATGGGACATTTCTTAAGAAACAATGACCTGTATGTCTGGAGATGCCACCATACCACGGAAAGAGACTACTCACTCTTTTCCTACCAGCACAATTTGTATACCAGAATTGACTACTTTCTTGATGACAAATGGATTCTACCCAAAGTATCTGAATCATCTATAGCCAAGATAACATGGTCTGACCATGCACCCATATCGATAGCCATTGATACCTTGCCGTCTTGCCCATGTACAAAGATATGAAGAGCTAACGCCTTGATCCTACAATCATCTGAACACTCTGCCAATATCCATAAACACTTGGAGGAATTATTTGTTCTAAACCATGGCTCAACATCAAACAACACTATACTTTGGAATGCTCATAAATCATTCATTAGGGGGATTCTTATTCCAATAGGTGCTAGAGAGAAGAGGGGGAGATCACAGCGTCTTGACACCCTCACCTCCCAAATTAAAACCACTGAAGACCAAAACCCCAAAAATCCCAATCGTAAACTTAAAGAAAAATTAGTACTTCTCAGACAGGAACTAAGAAATGTACTATTAGAATCTTATGACAGAGCTCAGAAACGATTTAAAGCTAATCACTATTCCACAGGGAATAAAGCAGAGAAAGTTAGAATCCAAGGTCATCACATTAAAACAAAAATCTCACACCTTTATCACCCCTCCACAAAACAAAAACTGATAGACCCCCCAAGCCATAGCTGATGTGTTTAGCCATTACTACAAAATACTATATAACCTGAAAGATGATTCTGCTATTATGCAACCATCCATAGAAGATATAGAAACTTTCTTACAAGAAATTAATGTTCCCAAAGTATCCCCTGACCAACTAATGGCACGAAATGCCCCTTTTACTTCACTAGAAATTTTAGATGTAATCACAACCCTACCATCTAACAAATCTCCTGGACCAGATGGTCTCAATGGGGAGTACTATAAACAATTCCACACTATTCTATCTAAATTCTTAGCTCAAATGTGCAATGACGCTGCCTCCTCCTCTTCTCTCCCACAGGAAATGTTAAATGCACTGATAATTACATTACCGAAGCCAGCAAATTTTCGACCTATATCGCTTCTCAATATTGATATGAAAATGTATGCCAAGCTCATAGCAACAAGGTTAGTAAACATTATGCCATCATTGATCCACCCAGACCAATCCGGGTTCACAAAGGATAGGCAAACATCTGATGCAACCCGCAGAATCATTAATATAATCCATAGTGCAGATTCTACAAGAACGACTTCTCTGCTTCTATCCCTGGATGCAGAGAAGGCGTTCGACAGAGTCAAGTGGGCATATCCCCGAGCTATGCTCTAAAAGTTTGGAGGGCACATTCCAGGGCCACATTCTTTCTGCAAAAATGGCTTTGTACTCGAGGCCCTCAGCCTAGGTGTACACATCTGAAATGCGGTCTAAACTATTTTCAATTGATAATGGCACCCGCCAGGGCTGCCCCTTATCGCCTCTCATCTTCAACTTAGTAATGGAATCCTTAGCTGAACATATTAGAACATGTCCATCACAGGCTTCAAAATTGGATCGATAGAGCACAAGATAAATCCGTTTGCCGATGATGTAATCATAATGATTACCAATCCCATATTCTCCGTGGCTTGGGTACAATCTGTTTTACAAAGGTTTAGGTTAACGAAAAACAATCATACATTCTAGACTTAGGTTTAGATGCTGCAACTAGCAAACTTCTCCATAATTTCTATATGTACCTGTAGGCAGACACGGGTATACCTTATCTAGGAATCGCACTTACTAAATCTACCAGGAATCTTTTCAGCAGTAACTATATCGAAGCGAAACAAATGCTTATTAAAGAAATTACCTAGCTTTCCAAATTTGAGTTCTCCTGGTCTGGTAGATTAGCAGCATTTAAAATGCTCATACTTCCTAGGCTGCTATACATATTCCGCACACTACCCATTCCACTTACTAACTTCTATATCTAATCTATCCAATCCATTCTACAATTCGTATGGCAAGGTAAAAAACCCAGATGTTGTCATCAAAAAAAATATTAAACACAAACTGGCGGGGGGAATGGGTTACGTAGATATTAAAGATTACTACCTAGCCACCATACTGTCTCAAATGACACAACCTTAAAAATTGACTATACAGCACCACAACCGAAAACCCACTCCTTCATTTATATTCATCGACTATCCAAGCCTCAGTTAAAGCCTGGAGACTGTTACACTCTGCCAAATGGTCCCAACTACCTACCAAACGCCTGCGTGTACCTATCCAAACCTTCCAACTACTATCACCTGATCTGGCTATACCCAACTGGATACTTGCTCAAACATCAGACTTCTTGGAACTCAAGTCTAAGAGACTACTTAAAACCTTCACCCAAATCCAAACAGCATTTCACGCACCCACCATAGATTTCTTCAATTGCTATAGGATTGAACAACGTCTCACAGCACACCCACTCTTAGAAGGGGAATTACCAAAAGTATGGAACTACTTATTCTTAAACAACGCACCTACCAAAGGCACTTCCCTAATCTACTCTACACTGCAGGAAAAAAATGTCTTCCACAAATCCAAACCTTATACTGATTGGGAAAAAGAATTACACTTACAATTTTCTGAACAACAATGGCAATAAGGCTAAAAGACAGTTTATAAAACCACTAGCTGCACATCTCTATGGGAATCAACTCAGAAAAGACATATGAGATGGTACTTGACACCACAGAGAATGGCTAAATTTCAATCACACTCGTCACCTACCTGCTGAAAAGACTGTAACCAAATTGGTAACCTATTCCACATTCTATGGTCATGTCCAGCCTTAACCAGCTTATGTACTGAGGTGGACCAACTTATACAAGATATATGTCACCTCCCTTTCAAACTACCTCCACAATTAGCTATACTGAATATGAACACTGAATCACTGCCACCATCTTTCAGACCAAAAATTACACACATACTCCTAGCCACTAGAGTACTCATAACTAGACACTAGAAAACAAACGTCTTTCCAACTTTGACAGAAGTCGTAGCATTAGTCCACTCTCATTACGCACATGAATCAATTCTATCGAAGGGTAAACCTTAATACTCTAAATTCCATAATCTATGGCACCACTGGACACACTGGTATGCTAAAAAGCTTACCTGATAATCTTTTGATATCACTACCATGCACTCGATTCAAATTGCTATGACTGACTATTGAGTCTACCGTACTGCTCTCTATCTCCCCTCCTCTTTCCCTTATTCCTCCTGTCCTTCCCCCTTACCTTCTTTATTTTATTTTACCATAACCTATTTTAGTTATTTCTTTATTCAAAAAGTTACATATAGCTCTCTCCAAGTACACATGCTTAACTATGTACACTCAATGTAAAAAAGTACTTCTGGCATATACCGATTCATGCACAACCTCATACTTGAAAGTTTCGCAATCTCTATTGATGTATTATTTCCATCTTATGTTACGAGTTGTTAAAGTTGCTTCTTAAAACCTCACAGACCCAGTAGGAGGGATGTGTTCCTTTACCCCCCCATGACACAGTATGCACCCAGGTGGGGTGTCTAGGGGTATCGGACTACACAACTCACCTTACCTCCAACACCTGTTGTAGACATGTAGTTTGACCATGTTTGACAACTATGTCCTGATATGTACATTCCTTAATATGTATTTTATCTCAAGTGTGATATATGACAATGACTGTTCACTCTTCTACTTTTATCTTCAATAAAAACTATTGAAAAAAAAAAAAGAAAAGAAAACCACACAAGGTGCTTCTTACAGGGAAGCTCCATAGGCCAATATTTGAGCCAAAGTGTAGTATGCTCAGTGGGAACGAGGTGAGCAATGGCAGTTCTGGCCCATGGCTAAAATGAAAACAAACAAAAAGACACCAATTTCAAAGTAACTACAGGCTGCTCCCATTTCTTTGGCCATGATTGATAATTAAAAATTGTCACAGCTTGCGCCCCTCTATTAACCCCACAGGAAACAGAACAACACCCTGGGCTCCCAATACAAAACAGAATCCTGAATTAGTGCAGCCTTTGGCTCCTAGTATTGAAGGGTGGATGTTAGGGACAAGCCCTGTCCAGATCTTACCCCTTCCATTGGACATACCCCATTAGGGGTCCCCTCAAAGAGTCAGACTCAGAAGTTAAAAACAAGAGGGTAATGCCACAGTCCGTATCCTGTACAGCACCCTGTTGCTAATTCACTGCATTGCACCACAGTGCCTTGCGAAAGTATTCGGCCCCCTTGAACTTTGTGACCTTTTGCCACATTTCAGGCTTCAAACATAAAGATATAAAACTGTAATTTTTTGAGAAGAATCAACAACAAGAAGGACACAATCATGAAGTGGAATGAAAATTATTGGATATTTTAAACCTTTTTACAAATAAACAACTGAAAAATTGGGCGTGCAAAATTATTCAGCCCCTTTACTTTCAGTGCAGCAAACTCTCTCCAGAAGCCCATGATCACTCTGGATGAACTGCAGAGATTTACAGCTGAGGTGGGAGACTCTGTCCATAGGACAACAATCAGTTGTATACTGCACAAATCTGCCCTTTATGGAAGAGTGGCAAGAAGAAAGCCATTTCTTAAAGATATCCATAAAAAGTGTCGTTTAAAGTTTGCCACAAGCCACCTGGGAGACACACCAAACATGTGGAAGAAGGTGCTCTGGTCAGATGAAAACCAAAATCGAACTTTTTGGCAACAATGCAAAACTTTATGTTTGGCGTAAAAGCAACACAGCTCATCACCCTGAACACACCACTCCCACTGTCAAACATGGTGGTGGCAGCATCATGGTTTGGGCCTGCTTTTCTTCAGCAGGGACAGGAAAGATGGTTAAAATTTATGGGAAGATGGATGGAGCCAAATACAGGACCATTCTGGAAGACAACATTATGGAGTCTGCAAAAGACCTGAGACTGGGACGGAAATGTTTCTTCCAACAACATAAAGCAAAATCTACAATGGAATGGTTCACAAATAAACATATCCAGGTGTTAGAATGGCCAAGTCAAAGTCCAGACCTGAATCCAATCGAGAATCTGTGGAAAGAACTGAAAACTGTTGTTCACAAACACTCTCCATCCAACCTCACTCATTTCAGTCTCTCGATGTGCAAAACTGAAAGAGACATACCCCAAGCGACTTACAGCTGTAATCGCAGCAAAAGCTACAAAGTATTAACTTAAAGGGCTGAATAATTTTGCACGCCCAATTTTTAAGTTTTTTATTTGTTAAAAAAGTTTGAAATATCCAATAAATTTTGTTCCACTTCATGATTGTGTCACACTTGTTGATTCTTCACAAAAAAATACAGTTTTATATCTTTATGTTTGAAGCCTGAAATGTGGCAAAAGGTTGCAAAGTTCAAGGGGGCCGAATACCTTCCCAAGGCACTGTATGTGCCTAGGTGAGCACCTATGCAGGATCCAGTGCCAGAAGCAACAATACAGGCGAGCCCTGCATTTGTTTCCTGGCAGGGTCTGGGTATGGATCAACTGATCGGGAAAGCTGCAAAATAGAAGCCACAGTGTCTATGAGCAGCTTTTAACTTTCTACAAGAGCTTCATGCAAAAAGAAGCATTGTTTCGGTCAGAACAGCGAGATAACTTACCTTAACTATGGAGTTTTTTTGCCACTGGACTGAGTTTATTTTATTCATTTTATTTGTAAATAATCCTTGGTGGACTTTTTAAAATTTTTAAATAGGCCCTTACGTAGTTGATTACCAAACGAAGCACAATTTTCAAGTGCATTACAAAAAAATACTAATAGCAAGTATAAGTATAAGAAATTGAAGAAAAGTTATACAGTACCTCTGTAAAAGTGGTATGATTATTATATCCAGTTGTCACATGACGACAGAGGAAATCCAATAATGAACCATGTTTCTGCTTCTTGAAGTACTCATCAATTAAGTCTTTCCGGCCTAAGCGGATAACAGAATCGGGTGTGGCACAGTTTAGCAAGACTTGTTCTGCTTGGTTCCTCACATCTGTTTTATTTTCAGTATAAGTATGAGATTGTTTCATGTTCTCTGTCACTTGAAGGACAACTGAGGCACAAGTGTCCGAATGGTAACCAATAAAAACATCTGAAGGCTGGTATGTTTGGGCTTTACCAATGGTGGAGTTTTGCTTGCCTTTAGTGAAATCTTCTACCCAATCTTCTAACTCTTGAACAATAACCTTGTGTTCTTTTTTTAGGAATGTGTTTATATCCAAGTAATGTTTCTCAAGACGGTTGATCAGTGGAATTGGAAAATCCTTGTACACAATTTCCTTTTCTTCAATGACTATCAATCTGAATTTTGGATGGACCCTGCACTTGACACGGTGTGTGCCTAAGCCCAGGTCAACATATTTTTGACCAGCTAGATAAACATAGTATTGGTTTAAAGCATCATAGAGGCTTTCATACAGGTTCTGGAGATTAAGCAGTATAACCATCTTTCCAGTTTCCATGCAAATTTTAACACGGTTGATATTTCGGCAAATCTGAGTATATTCCTGGTCCTTTGGAAAACTGGAGCCGAAGATGATTTCTGGTGGCTGGTTTTCTTTAAGGAAAGCTTGCTGGAGGATCTGTAATGCAGCATAGTTTTTGGTTAATATTAACAAGTAACGACAATCATCACTGTCACTCCTGATGTTTTCCATGATCAAATCTATTGTATTAATATCTGCTATATTTTTCTTTTGATCTCTTAGGAAAATGTCCAAGGCATTCACCTCATCTTTCCCACTGAAATTTCTCAGGACAGCCCTAGCAATTTCATCCAGGGTAAGGATGTCTTTGGACTGTTTGGTAAATGCAAACACCATTTTTATTAGACTGTAGAAATCTCTTAGACCAAAGAATTCTTTTTCCTGTTCTTTCAATGTTCTGCAAACTTCAAGATACGCCTCTGAGAAGCTAAGAAAGTACTGTACAACTTTATTGAGAATTAGGTTATTAGAAGAACAAATTCCCTTTGCACTTTCCATTAGTTCTTTTCTGTTTGGGTCACCACGGGATACAAATATCCCTCGGTTCATTTTTGCTGGATCTAAAGCCCAATTAGAGATGCCAATAAATCCAACTTTTTTGTGTGGTGAGGTGTCATCATCTATGCATCCATCTTCCAGCAAAGGATGAAGTGTTTTTAAAGGCATTTTAGGAGAGTCTTCTGCAAGCCCTATTTCATCAAGTACAACTACAGACACATATTCATTTAAATTCTTCCCCTCCTGGAATCGTGCACAGTGCCTAAATGTACCAATAATTCCTTCTGGTGTTGAATGAGGACTACACTGAAAAGACACCAGGTGGATCTGCTTAAGGTCCTTGTACAGTTCTGTATGAGATGCTTGGCCTTGCATAGCATCCGCAACAATAGTCTTTGCAAGAGACTTTGAACTTCCAGGTTTTCCGACCAGAAACAATGGAATCTTAAGCTCAATGCAGATGACCATCATAAAGAGGTTTTCCTTCAATGCAAGATTTCTTGCAATGGTGTCCCTTAACTGTACACCTGTCAAGAATAGATCTTGAATGGAAGTTATTTCCTGTAAAATATTTGTGGGATCTCTATAAGGCAGAGCAAAGAATTTGCATATAGCCCTCCTGTAAGAATCTTTGGTTTCCAGAGATGCTTGATAGCACACGCCAACAGCATGAACTAGAGACCAAGCAGATTTATCTACCACACTGCAAGTACTTTTTCTTCTATGTGCAAGGGATAGACAATGTTTCAACAGCTTCTCATGACGGTTAAAAAACCACTTGAAGACCTCTATGCAACGCTCCACATCTCTAAGGCTTACAAAGCTGCACTCATCATTTTTATTTCTCATGTAGGACTGAGAGGCTGAAAGGACGTCTGTCAATAATTGGATGTCAGAAGTAGAAAGCTGAATCTCTTTGGCTAAGCGCAACACAATCTGTTGAATGTATTTCTTCTCGGTCTCATTGTTAAGTTGCCCAAAATCCCATACAAGTGGCATCATGCTAGGTGGCAAAGCATGCACCCTATAAACAAGCTGTCTTAGTGGAATGGAGCCAAGTCTTTCTTTGGTCTCATCTGCTCTCACTTTATAACCTAGACCAGCAGATTCCAAACGTTTGATCATGTCATCAGTGTGCTTTCTGTAAGGGTTGCAAGCAGCAATGATATGCAGTCCAGAGTCTTCTTGCAAAGGCACTCCTTCTACTGTGTGATCGCACAGGGCTTCTTTGATGCTGCCAATAGCCTCAGTGGTGTTTGCTTCATCAAAAAACAGTACAGTTTCACATCCTTCTGCCTTGTTAATCTGTGCAGTTTCTTGGGCCTCCAAAATTTTCTGGTAGATTGTCTCAGCAGTAGTACCACCATGAACCTTAACAAGTTTTATGTTTTCTGTTTCAACAAATCCCTTACACAAATGACACAAAAACTTAATCAGCCTGGTTTTTCCACAACCAGTTTCTCCCATTATAACCACAGGTATTCCACATCGGAATCTCATCTTGATTGCCAAAATCTTTAGCATGTTATCCATTGTGAGTTCATATGTTTCATCAGGGTCCATCGGCCACTGAATTCCTAGCACCATACATAACTTGCTTATTTTCTCATGCCTGGGCAACTGGTCAAAGTCAGTGTTGAAGGGTACTCTTTGAAGCCTCAAGCCTTCATAAAGTTGCAAGGACATAACATTTTCCCTGATAATGGACTTATTTTTAGGATTGATGGCATCCACCCCACCAGCATTATTGGGCTGCAGGTGGAATCCTATAAATGTCATTGAGGCGTGGTCTTCATTAAAGAAGATATAGGGGTGTGGCTCAGACTCCCATCTCTTGCGCAATAAAAAAGGTACCAAGTCTTGTTCCTTAACTCCATCAAGATTTATCCCATATCTTCCTGGGCTTTGATCTGCAATATGCAAGGAAGGAGTAGCAAAGTCTTTTGCCATTAGTATCATAAAATTTACCACAAAGTTTTTGAATCCTTGCAGTGTATCGCCGACAAATTCATGGTTACAGAACACAGAAGCTTCACAGTCTCTTAGTTGAAGATTTAGAAACCATGCAAAGTTCCGAAGTTCAGACCAAGAAGGATCGACTATGCCACAGTAAAGTAGGAACATCTGCAGACATTTTGCTGGGTCACCTTCAGTGTGACCTTCTATGTAGACAAAGGTATCTAGATTTTGTCCCATGTCAAAGAGTGTCAGGTATTGGTATGGTCTCTGGAAACATTCACTACGAAATTCCTCAATGTCCATTCCTGGAACTTCATAAACTGTCTCATCAGTTTGTGTAGTTTTTGTGAGAACCTCTTTTGGTGAGCAGCAGGAAATCTTGGGGAAGAAGTCTATGAAACCATTTTGCACTATTCGGGGAACCTGCAGGTAAAAATAAATAATATTGTTCAGTTAAACATCTTATTACAGTACCTTTGACATTTTCTAAAAAGAAGTTAACATAAACCCCATTATCTAAAAGCAACTACAGTGCCTGCCGCCGAGAATGTGTTTTTAGCAAGACAGCATCGCGCTGATTCTCGGCGACAGGCTGCCGACATCTCGCACTCGCTGGAATAGTAAAAGCACATTCCAGCGAGTGCGTCATAGAAGCGACAGGGATCCGACGCGGATTCCCGCCAATTCTACACGTGGGCGGAGTTTGTTATGAATCCTGAGAAGGAAGTCCCCGCCGGATTTTAAATAAAAATCCGGCATGGGTTCCCCCCTCAGGAGCATAACGGGCCCTTAGGTCTGATATGGGTTGTAAGGAGACCCCCCCTACGCCGAAAAAACGGCGTGGGGGTCCCCCCACAATCCATACCAGACCCGTATCCAAAGCACGCCGGCCGGTCAGGAAGGGAGTGGGGGCGAGCGAGCGCCCCCCCCCCCTCCTGAGCCGTACCGGGCAGCATGCCCTCAACATGGGGGGGTCAGGTGCTCTGGGGCAGGGGGCGCACTGCGGCCCCCCACCCCAGAGCACCCTGTCCCCATGTTGATGAGGACAGGGCCCCTTCCCGACAACCCTGGCCGTTGGTTGTCGGGGTATGTGGGCGGGAGGCTTATCGGAATCTGGAAGCCCCCTTTAATAAGGGGGCCCCCAGATACTGGCCCCCCACACTAAGTGAATGAGTATGGGGTACATTGTACCCCTACCCATTCACCTGGAGGCAAAGTGTAAACACAAATAAACCACACAGGGTATTGAAATATTTTATTAGTTGGCCGCCGGGGGGGGTGTGTATGATCGCTTTTATAAAAGCGCCCCCCTCCGGCGGGCTTCTGCGGGGGGGTGGGTGCCGCTGTTCTTCGCTGCCGTCTGGTTCTCATCCGCCGCCGGGGGGGCGCTTTGATAAAAGCGCCCACCACCCGGCGGGCTTCCTTCGACATCTTCGGCGGCAGAGGGGGTCTTCTCCCACTCTCCGGGGTCTTCTTCCACTCTCCGGGGTCTTCTCCCGCTCTCCGGGGTCTTCTCCCGCTCTCCGGGGTCTTCTCCCGCTCTCCGGGGGTCTTCTCCCGCTCTCCGGGGGTCTTCTCCCGCTCTCTGGTCTTCTTCTTCTTCAGGACTCGCCGCCGATATCTTCGTGTGTTAGCTCAATTACTAGCGGCGGCGAGTCCCCTCTTCTGTGACGTCTTCTTCTTCTCTTCTCCAGATGTTGATGCGACGCTTTCTTCCGCTGTTATGGCGGGCGCGTGGCTCGCAGCAAGTTATATAGGCCTGTCTTGTGACGTCGCAGTCCCATTATGCTCCGGTAGGTACCACGTGCTACCTACCCACGTGGTACCTACCGGAGCATGATGGGACTGCAACGTCACAAGACAGGCCTATATAACTCGCTGCGAGCCGCGCGCCCGCCATAACAGCGGAAGGAAGCGTCGCGTCAACATCTGGAGAAGAGAAGAAGAAGAAGACGTCACAGAAGAGGGGACTCGCCGCCGCTAGTAATTGAGCTAACACACGAAGATAGCGGCGGCAAGTCCTGAAGAAGAAGAAGACCCCCGGAGAGCGAAGAAGACCCCCGGAGAGCGGAGAAGACCCTCAGAGAGCCGGAGAAGACCCCTGGAGAAGACCCCCAGAGAGCGGGAGAAGACCCCGGAGAGTGGGAGAAGACCCCCCCCGCCGCCGAAGATGTCGAAGGAAGCCCGCCGGGTGGTGGGCGCTTTTATCAAAGCGCCCCCCCGGCGGCGGATGAGAACCAGACGGCGGCGAAGAACAGCGGCACCCACCCCCCTGCAGAAGCCCGCCGGAGGGGGGCGCTTTTATAAAAGCGATCATACACACCCCCCCCGGCGGCCAACTAATAAAATATTTCAATACCCTGTGTGGTTTATTTGTGTTTACACTTTGCCTCCAGGTGAATGGCTAGGGGTACAATGTACCCCATACTCATTCACTTAGGGTGGGGGGCCGGTATCTGGGGGCCCCCTTATTAAGGGGGCTTCCA
This sequence comes from Rana kukunoris, assembly GCA_029574335.1. Classification (NCBI taxonomy): domain Eukaryota; kingdom Metazoa; phylum Chordata; class Amphibia; order Anura; family Ranidae; genus Rana; species Rana kukunoris. The sequence continues at coordinate 380,720,532 of CM056051.1, forward strand.
GATTCCGATAAGTCTCCCGCCCGCATACCCCGACAACCAACGGCCAGGGTTTTCGGGAAGGGGCCCTAGTCCTCATCAACATGGGGACAGGGTGCTCTGGGGTGGGGGGCCGCAGTGCGCCCCCTGCCCCAGAGCACCTGACCCCCCCAAGTTGAGGGCATGCTGCCCGGTACGGCTCAGGAGGGGGGGTGCTCGCTCGCCCCTACTCCCTTCCTCACCGGCCGGCCGGCGTGCTTTGGATACGGGTCTGGTATGGATTGTGGGGGCACCCCCACGCCGTTTTTTCGGCGTAGGGGGGTCTCCTTACAACCCATACCAGACCTAAGGGCCTGTTATGCTCCTGAGGGGGAACCCATGCCGGATTTTTATTTAAAATCCGGCGGGGACTTCCTTCTCAGGATTCATAGCAAACTCCGCCCATGTGTAGAATTAGCGGGAATCCGCGTCGGATCCCCGTCGCTTCTATGACGGCTTTGTCTCCATCGCGGCAAGCCAGCTCGGCGCTGGCTCCCGCGATGGGGCTCGCAAGTGCTCAATCTCGCCGAGAAAGGGAGCGAGATTGACACAATATCCCAGTCACCTACTGTAGTATAGTCTTGCACCTTTTTTTTGGGCATACGAATGTAATTATGTTGCTTTTTTCCCCATAAACCTCTAAATGCATGATCATTTCAGGATAGCCAAATTGTTGAGGATATTGTTGCATACAGTGGGGAAAATAATTATTTGATCCCCTGACAATTCTGTATGTTTGCCCACCTACAAAGGTCTATCATTTTTTATCATAGGTGTATTTTAAATGATAGAGACAGAATACCTACGAAAAACCCAGAAAAACAAAACAAAAAAATGCTATAAATTAGGTTGCAATTCTGTGAGTAAAATAAGTATTTGATTACCAAGTAAAACATGACTTAGTACTTAGTAGAGAAACACTTGTTGGCAAGTAGGAAGACGTTTCCTATGGTTGGTGACCAGGTTTGCATACATCTCAGGAACGATTTTGGTCCACTCTTCTTTACAAATCTTCTTGGATACTTAAATCTGAGTTTCGCTCACCCCTCCAAAAATTAAAAGCCAGCAGCTACTGTAGCTGCTGACTTTTAATATTAGGACACTTACCTATCCTTGAGTCCAGCGATGTCAACATCCCAGCTGATGTTTCCATCCATCTGATGTTTCCGCTATTGCCAGTAAAGAAACCCAGCAGCGGCTTCACGGCCGGGTGGCTTCACGGCCCCGGTGGCGGGGGAAGAAGGAGGGAGCTGGACTTCTGATGTACTTCGCCGCGTTGAGGTCCAGCGGAAGTGAATCAATTAGATATTCATTGGAATGACTGTACATGTGCCTTCTTGAGAAGGGGTACTCTTCATGCCAAGGAGGAAGAAAAATGCTGACTAAACATGATGCTTTGGGGCTGTTTCTTTGCTAAATGTACAGACTGACTTTGCCGCATTGAGGGGCCGATCAATGGGACCATGTATTGTAAAATTTTGGATGAGAACCTTCTTCCCTTTAGCCAGAACACTGAAGATGGGTCATGGATGGGTCTTTCAACATGACAATGACCCAAAAACATACCGTCAAGGCAACAAAGGAGTGGTTTAAGAAGAAGCATATTAAGGTCACAGAGTGGCCTACCTAGTCAGTCTCCAGACATTAATCCTATCGAAAATTTATAGAGGGAGCTGAAACTTTGAGTGACAGCCAAGAAACTATAAGGATTTAGGATCTGTAAAAAAAGACCAAAATCCCTCCTGAGATGTGTGCAAACCTGGTCACTAACTACAGGAAACGTCTTACCTCTGTGCTTGCCAAACTAATGCCGCGTACACACGATCACTTTTTGCGATGAAAAAAAACGACGTTTTTTAAAATGTCATTTAAATTGATCGTGTGAGGGCAAAACGTTGTTTTTTGTCTTAAAAAAACGACCAAAAAAAAATTCCAACATGCTTGAATTTTTTGTGTCGTTTTTCAAAACGTCGTTTTTTGTGTCATAAAAAGTGATGGTGTGTGGGCAAAACGATGTTGAAAACAACGTTTTTAAACCCGCGCATGCTCAGAAGCAAGTTATGAGACGGAGCTTCAATGGAAAAGAGTGCCGTCGAACGTGGTGTACGTCACCACGCTTTGCTAGAGCTTTGTAGAAAAACGATGGTGTGTACGCAACGTCGTTTTGGAAAATGAAGTTTGAAAAACGTCGTTTTTTTTTCATGATTGAAAACGTCGTTTTTTTTTCATCGCAAAAAGTGATCGTGTGTACGCGGCATAAGGTTTCTCCACCAAGTACAAACTCATGTTTTGCTTGGGGATCAAATACTTATTTTACTCACTGAACTACAACTCAATTTATAACATTTGTATTGTGTATTTTTTCAGGATTTTTGCTTGATATTCTGTCTCTGTCATTTGAAATACACCTATGATAAAAATGATAGACCATTAATTTCTTTGTAAATGGGCAAACATACAAAATCTGCAGGAGATCTAATAATAATTGTATATGCCCTCTAGCAGCAGCTCTTCTGAACACTGCCGTCCATTCCTTTTACCCTGCATGAACCACAATATTGCCCTCCCTGTAGCTTCATTACCTCAGTAACAGCCTTTCCTTCTTGGGCATGTTAACCCTCCCTCCCCATCATCCCCAACTCCCATGTGGACACAAATCCCCCTAGCTGCCTCATACCCTACCTGACAACTCTCACCCTTGCCATTCTGGAAAAGGCACACTTTTGCCAGCTGTATTTAAAATACATTTAATTGTGTTTTAAAGAATACATGACTGCCTAAACCCATTGATCTTTCCATTAACTACACTCTCTGACACACCTCTTCTAATAACATATTTTAGCCCCCTCGTTTTGAGATAAGCCGCCCCTCCTGCTACTGCAAAGTCAGCAGCTCTCCTGAAACATACTTCCCATATATTGCATGCCAACATAGAGCATGCATGTAGGAGGCTGGACTCCCACCACATACAGTATGTTCAGTGGACCATGACTTTAGCATTCAAATGATGTTTTGTACTGACTACTAATGCTGCCAGGGCCGTCTTTACTGCAGGCCTCCAACTGTCAGAAAGCTCAGAAAAATCAAAGCTGTGGTGCGGTCGGGACAGCTGGGGATTGCTGTTCGCACAGACTGGAATCTCTGCCCCCTGTACCACCACCTTCCTCTCTCCCCCCTTGTTTTGCGGGCATTCTCCTAAATGAAGGGACATTCCTGAGACGGAGCCTCCTGTTGGATGTAGGAGCGGGAGGGGCGGGGCGGGGCGGGGATGTGCCCGACCTATGATATCACACCTGCTGTAAATTGTGTAGCGTGATAGCTCGCTGAGGAGATAAGCTTGAGTTAGTGTGTCCTGTCTGCGGAGGTACATTTATTTTCAGGCACCTCTATGTCAAGTCTGTCGAGTTACTGCAGCTTAGCATAGAAGTGCTGCATGTCTGCTGACAAATCAAATGGGGAGATGGCATCTTTTACATGTAGCGCTGGGAGAAATTAATGGGTTTATTACAGGTTGTCACTGCCTCAAGCTTTTTACTGCCCCCTAGCTAGTATGTACCCCCCTGACCCCGTGTTTTTCCTCCCAGCCCTCATACTGTGCCCTCTCCACTCCTTTACTGGGCCCTCCATAGTGTGCCCTCCTCACCCCTGTACTGTGCCCCCCCACCCCTGTACTGTGCCGACCTGATTCCTGTACTGTCCCCTCCTTACCTCTGTACTGTGTCCTCCTGATGCCCGTAATATGCCCTCCTGATGCCTGCTTGTACTGTACCCTGCCGATGCCCGTACTGTGCCCGCCTTACCTCTGTACTGTGCCCTCCTGACGCCTGTACTGTGCCCTCCTGACACCCGTACTGTACCCTCCCGACACCTATACTGTACCCTCCCGACACCCATACTGTACCCTCCCGACACCCATACTGTACCCTCCCGACACTCATACTGTACCCTCCCGACGCCCATACTGTACCCTCCCGACGCCCATACTGTACCCTCCCGACGCCCATACTGTACCCTCCCAACGCCCATACTGTACCCTTCCGACGCCCATACTGTGCCCTCCCGATGCCCATACTGTGCCCTTCCGATGCCCATACTGTGCCCTCCTTACCTCTGTACTGTGCCCTGACACCTGTACTGTGCCCTCCTGACGCCTGTACTGTGCCCTCCTGACGCCTGTACTGTGCCCTCCTGATGCCCATACTGTGCCCTCCTGACGCCAATACTGTAACCTCCAGATGCCCATACTGTGCCCTCCCAGCCCCTGTACTGTGCCTTCCCGATGCCCATACTGTGCCCTCCCATCCCCATACTCTTACCTCCTGAACCCCTTGTAATTTGCCCTCACTCCCTGCACTGTGCCCAGCACTCTTCTGACACCTTTTACTGTGACATGCTGACCCCCCCCCCCCTGTACTGTTCTCTCTAGACTCCCTGTATTCTGCCCTTGTGACGCTCACTCTTTTGCCCTGGTGTCTTCCAGTCCTCTGCCCTGCTAAACCCTGCAAACTGCCATTTGCTCTAATTAACTCCATCTGACATCTGTACACTGTCTTGTTTCCCCCTGTCCTCTGCCCTATCGACCCCCTATCCTCTGTCCTGTCATCTCCTGTCCTCTGTCCTACTTTTCTCTGCACATTGCCCTTCCCACTACTGACATGTGTACACTGCCCTGCATCCAAAGGCTAGGCTCACACTAGAGTGGGTTTGAGGCCAGCATCTGCTGGATACGACAGCCCATTTATTTGTATGGGGAGCTGTGCCTGCATTTTAAGGGAAAATAGGATAAAAATGGATAACAGGCTGAAACTTTCAGCAACCAGTGAGCGGTAATAATGTGCAGTAACCACTAGTAAACTTCTCTATAGGTGAGCCTCACTCCTGCTGCACTCTCCAACATGCTGCAACCCTGTAATAAGCTTCCCCAAACTACAATATAAAATTCCTAAGGGGAATTCTCCCTGCACTATGGTAAATTTTTCAGTGCCCCACAATTCCAAAATGTAATATCTTTTTCTGTCCCAAAAGGATTCAAACCTCCTACACAAAGCCACTATTAAGCCCAGACTACCACCTGATTCTGATCATGTTGACATTCCGAGAACAGTTACACCAGATGAAAATTTGGCACCTAGACTTCTCCCTTCCTACTGACCAATTAAAATAAATATTCACTTTTCTTCCAGGTGGAAGGTGTCATCAATGGATCATCTACTTTTTACACGATAACAATGAACTTGGTTAAAGTTAATCTTTTTCAAGAGTTTTTTTTTTGAACACTGGTGTGAACACATTTTTAAATACCAGCAGGCAGGGCAGCTGATTAGACAGTACAGTCAGCCCTCCTGTACTGGGCCCAGTCACCATTAGCTCATAAGGGGACCCGGGTACCTGCAGAGCAGGAGGGCCGGTTGTACTGTTTTACTGCAGCCACCGTTTATCTTCTGCCTCCCTCTGCACCGCTGCCAGCTTCTCTTCTTCTTTCTCCCTCTGGCTGCACTGCCAGTGGATTGGTCCTAGTGCATGCACACCTTCATCTGCTTTTCGGGCCCCCCGTTAGCCCCTTTCCTCCGCAACCTTTCCAACTTCCCTCCTCTCCTCTGTTCTATTTTAAACTGGTTGGGGAGCAGGTAAGTAAAAATAGGATTTTTGTACCATAAAAACCTTTTCTCTGAAGTCCATGGATGGACACAGCTTCCTTATACTCTTGACTGTGGGGTTATGTTCCGTCTATCAGGAGAGGACTGGCAGACATATTAATGGTTAAAACATGTACAGGCATACCCCGCTTTTAAGTACACAATAGGGTTTATTTACTAAAGCTGAAAATCGCAATATCAGGCTCACTATCAGTTTTCCTGACGGTTTTCTCATCAGGTTTACCAAAACCATGTAGTGCAAGGGCCTGCCTGATTGCATACAAATTAAAACTCTTGAGGTTTGACCTCATATTAGATGGTTTTGGTAAATCTGATGAGAAAACCGTCAGGAAAACTGATAGTGTGTATGGGGCTTCTAAGGCAAGTTTCTGAACCACGGCACGCTGCAAAAACAGGAGGATCCTGGAAACTGAATATGTACGTGGAACCCATCTCCTCGCACATAGAGATGTAAGCCTTCCATGTGTGATGGTAAATCTTCCGAGAAGAAGACTTCCGTGCCCTCAGCATGGTGGAAATTACCGAATCCTTCAGCACCTGGCTGTTAAAGCCAGCGACTCTGAAGCAGGATGAAGAATGGGACCTTGTGACAGAAGATCTTCTCGCAGCGACAGTTGCCAAGGAGCATCCACCACTAGTCTTAACAGGTTGGCGTACCAGGGACAACAAGGCCAATATGGGGCAATTGGGATCATCGGGATCCCTTCGGCCACCGCTCTGTGAAACAGACGAGGAAGCAGTTCCAGCAGGGCAAAGGCATGAATCAGCCAATACTGTTCCAACGGGGCTAACGCATCAGTCGCATCCGCCCAAGGATCTTTTGACCTGCCCACGAACCTCAACACCTTTCGATTGAGCCGAGAAGACAGGAGATCTATGTCTGGTTCTCCCCATCTACGGCAAAGGAGGTGAAATGCATCCGGGTGTAGTGACCATTCTCCAGCATCTGGCGACTGAGGTAATCAGCTTGCCAGTTTTTTACCCCCGGAATGTATATGGCCGATAGAGCCAGTACGCTTCTCTCTGCTCACCGCAAGATGTGAGCGAGCTCTGAAGCTGCTGCCATGCTTTTTGTTCCTCCTTGATGGTTGACATATGCCACCGCCATTGCATTGTCCTACTGGATCCTGATCGGACGCCCCTGCAGCCTCCGTGACCATGTGGAGAGGCACAGCCTGATCGCCCGAAGTTCCAGTACATTGATCGGCAGGTGAGATTCTTCCTGTGTCCAGCGACCATGTGTAGACTGAACACCCCAAACTCCCCCCAACCGGTCAAGCTGACGTCCGTCGTGATCACTGTCCAGTGAAAGGTAATAAACGTCTTTCTGGACTGAAGAGCCGGAGAGCTCAACCACCAGACCAGAGAAGTCCTGACCTGTTGGCTCACCCGGATTTGACAATCCAGGGACAACGGGGATCTGTCCCATTTGGACAGGATCTCCTTCTGCAAAGCTTGAGTGTGGAATTGGACCCAAGACTCGCATTCAAAAGCATAGCGAAGACCAATTTGCGGGATGCCAACAGCTTCACCACAGTCCAAAGAATCTGCAACTTTTCCAAAGGGAGAAAAACTCTTGCCTTTTGCATGCGAGTCTAGAATCAAGCACAGATATTTTAGGTACTAAGTCGGTACCAGCACGACTTCTGGAAGTTCAGCACCCAGCCAAATTCTCAGAGGGTCTGACTGGCAAATCACCACATCCTCCTTTAATTCTGAGCTTGAAGGAGCTCTCAGAAGTAGATCGTCCAAGTAGCCTACGATGGCGATACCTCCTGTCTCAGCAAGGCCAGAATCGGGGCAAGCACCTTGGTGAAAACCCTTGGTGCCGATGCCAGGCCAAAAGGGAGCACCACAAATTTATAGTGGTCGTCCCCCACCGCAAATCGCAGGAATCTCTGATGCCTGATGAAAACGGGGACATGCAAGAACGCGTCCTTGATGTCCAAGGATGCCAGAAAATACCCCGGATGGAGTACAGAGACCACAGAGCAAACCGATTCCATCCTGAACTTCCAAACCTTTACAAAGATATTCAGAGCCTTTGATTTCCAGAATTGGACCGACTCCATCCTTCTTTGGGACCACAAACAGATTTGAATAGAAATCCTGAAACCTTTCCTGCAGTATCACAGGTATGATCACCCCCACACTTCAGCAAATCCTGTACTGTCCCTCTTAGGGTGTCCCGACGAGCCGAAACAGGAGGAAGGTTTGAGGGAAAGAATCTGTTCGGTGGACAAATTGAAACTATCTTGTACCCTGATGAAACCACTTTGCAAACCCACTGGTTGGAAAGCAGGGAGGTCCATCGAGCTGAAAACTTGCGAAGACGTCCCCCCACCTGAGGGTCGGGTGGGGGCAAACCTTCATGCACTAGCAGATTTGTTTGCAGGCTTGTTTGACCTGTGAACCCAGGGTTGCTTTTGTACCTCAGCTGGCCCCTTATCGGCATGGGAACGCCCACCTGCAGGCCCTGACTGACAAAAATACTACTTCTGCATCTACACCCCGGTCAGACACAGCAGGCCCATGCATTGGGAGGAGGGAAGAGATGGGGGGAGAGGAAAGGGAGGACAAGAGACCCCCTAATCGACCCCCCCTAGAAAAGCCCAGCTGATCCATCCTGCCAAGAAAGGAGGAAAAGTACTTATCCGTCCTTGCGAGGACTACTGGCGCGTTCCTGACAGAACCATTTCCGAGCAGTACGGAGTAGCTGTTGGCCACGACTCACTGTGACTCAGACATTAGTAGCCCGGTCATATGTGAGCCCCGGAGCAATAGCTCACCGGCCACACTTGAAGCAAAACGGGGTATGTCGTGGCCAGCCCAGAGCGTGGCTAAGGCCTGCTCACGCTTGATGGCCGGACTGGGGAGACTACCAGGATCAATATTATCCAGCCTGTCACAGTTGATAGAAGATCTCAGGATAAAAAAAAAAAAAAAAAAAGTTCTTCAGGACCATGGGCCCAAAGGAGCAGGTCCTTCTCCTCTTCTTCTACTAGGCAGAAAATAACTGAGCTGCTCACTGCACTGAGAGGGGTTATGACCAGAGGGACCGCCCCCTGGGCAGGGCTGTTCAGCTTTGCTAAAGATTGCATTTTTTAACCATTAACATGTCTGCCTAGTCCTTGCCTGATAGAAGGAAAATAAACCTACAGTCAAGAGCAGGAGTCTCCAAACTATGGCCCTCCAGGTGTTCAGGAACTACAATTCCTATCATGCCTAGTCATGTCTATGAATGTCAGAGTTTTACAATGCCTCATGGGAAGTGTAGTTCCACAGCAGCTGGAGGGCCGTAGTTTGGAGATCCCTGGTCAAGAGTATAAGGAAGCTGTGTCCGTCCATGGACAAAAGAAAAACAGCTTTTTGCAGACCCCTAGATCTAAAAGAGCATTTAACGTTCACAGTGTGGTGGCAGCCCTAATGCAAAGGAGCATATATCGTTTTCTCAGAGATGGGCTTCAGGTATTCAAAATTAACATCTATAACATAAAATCAGTTGATAAAAGCACTTGAGAGGTTCAGAGAAGCTGGCATTGATAAACACATTAGATTAGATACAAATATAATCAAATCTTACAGATTTGAACTGTTTAAAATTGTCTGAAGATTCCAAAATTTCAATGATGTATAAGTGACTGGGCAGGCGCTTCCATATTCTTCCCTCAGAATCCATCGAGCTGAAAACTTGCGAAGACGTCCCCCCACCTGAGGGTCGGGTGGGGGCAAACCTTCATGCACTAGCAGATTTGTTTGCAGGCTTGTTTGACCTGTGAACCCAGGGTTGCTTTTGTACCTCAGCTGGCCCCTTATCGGCATGGGAACGCCCACCTGCAGGCCCTGACTGACAAAAATACTGCTTCTGCATGAAGAATGAGGGTCCCGACTTACAGCGTGGCTCCTTACCTCTTCTGGACTGAGGGAGGAACATGTTTTTACCTCCCGTGACATCCTTAATAATGTCATCTAGTGAGGCTCCAAATAGCCTCCCACCCCAGAAGGGCAAATCCGCCAGGGCCTTCTTGGAAGTCTGGTCCACAGACCAGCATTTTAGCCATATCAGGCCCTGCAAAACAACCATGGATACCGAGGCTCTGGAGATCAAATGAGCTGCATTCCAGGGAACTCACCGCCCTGACAAGAACTGCTCAGAACCTTGTCCTGCTCTCTCTCTGTTAACGCAGTGTGTGTCCTGGTGTCTCTGAGATAAACTACGCAGAAAGCAATTGCAGCACTAGAGGCCAAAACCTGTAGGGAAAACACACAAAAATGGCCGCTTCAGTAAAAAAAGAGCATGAGTTCCAAGAAAATGGATGCCGCTGTGTATATCTGCGCCACAGCCCGGCTACAAGAAAATGGCTGCCAGCCGTTTACAATAGCAGAAGCGCGGCTACAAGAAAATGGCACGGTCAAAGAAAACCGGTGCTAAGAAACAATTAGGTGGACAAGGAGGCCGAAAATTTAGTGGCCCCCGAGCGTAAGCCCCTCCAATGGCAGCCACCCCACACAGAGAGCAGACCAGACACCAACGCAGCCAGGACAGCGAAAATTCCCCAGATACACCCCGGTCAGACACAGCAGGCCCATGCATTGGGAGGAGGGAAGAGATGGGTGGAGAGGAAAGGGAGGACAAGAGACCCCCTAATCGACCCCCCTAGAAAAGCCCAGCTGATCCATCCTGCCAAGAAAGGAGGACAGAACCACTTCTGAGCAGTACGGAGTAGCTGTTGGCCACGACTCACTGTGACTCAGACATTAGTAGCCCGGTCATATGTGAGCCCCGGGGCAATAGCTCACCGGCCACACTTGGAGCAAAACGGGGTATGTCGTGGCCAGCCCAGAGCGTGGCTAAGGCCTGCTCACGCTTGATGGCCGGACTGGGAAGACTACCAGGATCTATATTATCCAGCCTGTCACAGTTGATAGAAGATCTCAGGATAAAAAAATAAAAAATAAAAGTTCTTCAGGACCATGGGCCCAAAAGGAGCCAGGCCTTCTCTACTAGGCAGAAAAGAACTGAGCTGCTCACTGCACTGAGAGGGGTTATGACCAGAGGGACCGCCCCCTGGGCAGGGCTGTGCAGCTTTGCTAAAGATTGCATGTTTTAACCATTAACATGTCTGCCTAGTCCTTGCCTGATAGAAGGAAAATAAACCTACAGTCAAGAGTATAAGGAAGCTGTGTCCGTCCATGGACAAAAGAAAAACAGCTTTTTGCAGACCCCTAGATCTAAAAGAGCATTTAACGTTCACAGTGTGGTGGCAGCCCTAATGCAAAGGAGCATATATATCGTTTTCTCAGAGATGGGCTTCAGGTATTCAAAATTAGCATCTATAACATAAAATCAGTTGATAAAAGCACTTGAGAGGTTCAGAGAAGCTGGCATTGATAAACACATTAGATTAGATACAAATATAATCAAATCTTACAGATTTGAACTGTTTAAAATTGTCTGAAGATTCCAAAATTTCAATGATGTATAAGTGACTGGGCAGACGCTTCCATATTCTTCCCTCAGAATCCATCAGATATTGTAGAATCAGGAGTTTAAACAGGAACTCTGCAATGCCACTGTTCACCTGTATTACACAAACACAAATATATCACACAATGAAATACTGCAGATCTGACAGCGATTGTTATTTGCCCTGAAAAACATTTCCTATGCTAAATTAATTGTACATACTGGTCTTTGCCCTGTGTAAGCTTAGGTTCACACCGTAAGGGGTCCTGTATGCCGCGATTGAATTGACTGTTGTACCTGTAGGAAATGCAGGTAAAAAGTTCCTGACCCTTTTTTAAAAATGCAGCCGCATGGAACTGCCTGGAGCTATGGGACTATTTGGCTTCAACTACCTGCAATTTCAGATGGGTGGGTGCGCCACTGACAATTATTGGTACCTCTGCACATCTGAAAAAGACCAGCCTGTGCCTGTTAGCCATATTAACCACTTGCCGATCTGCTCACAATAAATGTACTGTGAGCAAGTGGCACAGGCAAGCATGGTGACGTACTGGTACACTAGCACGCACAATTCTGTGACCGATTTGTCCACTGTACACAACGAATCACAGTGCGATCACATGATATTATGTAAGCAAACTGTCATGAATGGCTTGCTTACTGTTGTGATGCTGTGATTGACTCACAACTATCACATGGTACCTGGTACCCTTTACCATGTGATTAGCTGTAGCCAATGACAGCATGTCAACAGTAAGCAAGCCGTCATGAATGGAAAGCCATTGATGACAGTTAAAACTATTGTGTACAACAGTGATGATCACTATTATAAGCAATAACAGGGTAAAAAGAAAAAAAAAAATTGATCATCTGCCCAGAGAAGTACAATGTCACTATGGTGACACTATACTACTCTGATTAAAAAAGTATGTAAAAAAACAAGGAAAAAAAAAAAACAGTATTTCTTTTTTTTTTTACATACCATCACCAGTCAGTATCCCTAATCACCACCACACCAATTGTAAGATGACACTGTATTGCACTGGTGACAGTATTAAGAAAAAAAATGGCCTCTTACTAAATACCTCAGACTGCCTACTTTCCAAAAAGGGGTCATTTGGGGGCTATTTGTACTGTCCTGACATTTTAGGGCCTCAAGAAATGAGACAGGCCATTAGTACATCGGGATTTATCAATTTAAAAAAATATATACCAGACTATACATCTCACATAGACTATATACACTGATTTGAGTTTTGTTAACTGAAGAAATGTAGCAGTATACATTTTTTCCTAAATTTATGAAGAAAGATTATTTGTTTGCAAAACTCCTTTAGAGTCGGTTCACACTGGGGCGACTTGGGATCCAACTTGAAGTCGCCTTAAGTCGTCCAGAAAAGCAATGTAAGTGAATGGGAGCGGTGTTAATACACACTACTCATGTCACTCCGACTTCAGAAGAGGTTCCTGTACTACTTCAATCAGACTTCTAGGCGATTTGTACCCATTGATTTTAATGGAAGTCGCTTCCAAGTCTGATCACTGTTTTAATTGAAGCTACTTTCCAGCAAGATAACATACATTTCTCAGGCAAACCCCTCCCTCCCCTTCCCTCTCCCAGAGCTGATTGTTGTTTTATTGGCCACTGGAATGTCTCCTGACCTAAAAAGGACTTCAAGTCGTGTTGTAAATCGCCCCAGATCGCCCTGTGGTTCATGCTCAAGTCGTGTTGAAGTTGCTTCTGAAAGTCGTGCTTGGAAGTCGTGTCACCCCAGTGTGAACCGACTCTTAGGCCTCGTACACACGATTAAATATATTTGTTCAAAACGGTCTGTCCGACCGATTTGAACAAATCTGTCTGCTGGGATTTTGGTTTGCTCGCATGTACACACGAGCAAACCAAAATCCACGCCAGCAGACAGCGCACTGACGTGTCGGTAACGTGGCGGTGACGTTGACGCCGCCACGTCACCGCACCAGGAAGTAAAACACTTCCGCGCATGCGTCGAAACCATTCGGCGCGTGTGCGAGAAGACATGTCTGCTGGTTAGCGTACTAACCAGCAGACATGTCAGGCGGACGGGTTCCCAGCCGACAGATTGGTAAGCATGCTTTCCAATCTGTCGGGTGGCCAAATCCGTCTGTTTGCCCGTACACACGATCGAATCTGTCTGCTGAAATGGTCTAGCAGACCGTTTCCAGCAGACAGATTTGATCGTGTGTACGAGGCCTTAGACTCTGCCTGTGCTTGCCATTACCAGTCAGCACTGTTTAGATTGGTGAGAGGTTAGAGCCCTTGATAGGTTTTTGTTGATGTCCGTGTCCCTGTTAGGGAGAATCCTCTCAGGTTTACTGTTATCACCGAGAATGAAAGTGAAAGAAAATCCCAAATGATTCTGGCGACAACCAGGGATTCCCTCACTTTGGAGTATGGATCCTTATGTGGTGTTTTTATCTTACATTGCTTCATACCGATTTCACCATTCTATATTTTTTCTGTTATACTCCCATAATAGGTGGTCACTGCTCTCTGGTAAGGGCACATCTTGATTACTGGTGGTGGTCTCACCACTGGTGGAGGAAGTTGATTTCACAACAGTCAAAATTCACTTATTTATGTCACATTTGTGATTCTTTGGACTCACTTTTTTCATTTTCATCATATTTTTCATTCATATCAGATAACATGGATCACAGGATCAGTGGCAAAGTTGTGGAAGTGTTGGTGAGATGAGTGGGATCAGTCCACTGATGGTGTGTGGAGGGGGGATTGGATTAGCGGCAGCGATTGAGGGATGGGATCAGTAGCAGTGGTGGTAACGGGGATGGGATCAGTCCACTGAGGGTGGTTGGGGTATCGGATCAGTGGCAGGGGTGGTCGTGAGGGGGTGGGGGAATTAGTGGCAGCCATGATGGTGGGGGAGGGATCAGTCCACTTAGGGTGGTAGGGGAGGGATAGGGATGATATCAGTAGCAGCAGTGGCATAGGTATGACATCAGTGACAGTGGTGGAGTTGAGGATAAGAATGACATCAGTGGCGGTGGTGGGATAGTAAATGCCATCAGTGGCAGGCTAGGAATGACATCAGTGGCGGTGGTGGGATAGGAATGACATCAGTGGCAGTGGTGGGATAGTAAAGATATCGATGGCAGGCTAGGAATGACATCAGTGGTGGCGGTGGGATAGGAATGACATTAGCGGCGGTGGTGGTGGGGACAGGTATGACATCAGTGGTGGCGGTGGGATAGGAATGACATCAGTGGCGGTGGTGCGATAGGAATGACATCAGTGGCGGTGGTGGGATAGTAAAAACATCGATGGCAGGCTAGGAATGACATCAGTGGTGGCGGTGGGATAGGAATGACATTAGCAGCGGTGGTGGTGGGGACAGGTATGACATCAGTGGTGGCGGTGGGATAGGAATGACATCAGTGGCGGTGGTGGGATAGGAATGACATCAGTGGCGGTGGTGGGATAGTAAAGACATCGATGGCAGGCTAGGAATGACATCAGTGGTGGCGGTGGGATAGGAATGACATTAGCAGCGGTGGTGGTGGGGAATAGGTATGACATCAGTTGCGGTGGTGGGATAGGAATGCCATCAGTGGCGTTGGTGGGATAGAAATGACATAATTGGCAGGCTAGGAATGACATTAGTGGTGGCAGTGGGATAGGAATGACATCAGTGGTGGTGGTGGGGATAGGGATGACATCAGTGGTGGTCATGGGAAAAGGATGACATCAGTGGCGGTGCTGGGATATGGATAACAAAAGTGATCATTTGATCACCATCAAAATCTCTATGGTAAACTTCAGGCGGGGACCGATTCATTCTCGGGCTCACTGATCGAACGGGAGAAGCATCGAAGGCATTATCCAGGTATCCCCACTCAAAGTCCATGATGTCATATGACGTACCTTGGACGGGAAGTGGTTAAAGTGGTTTTAAACATTAGACATGCAATATGAACAATGAGCATCCCTCTATAGTGTATACTTGTCTCAGTTAAGAGCACTGTGTGTCATTTCTGTCTGCTGCCTTGTTCTATCAGCATAAATCACTTATGACAAGTTTTCCTGACACCAAGAGAAAAAAGGTGACAGGAGGAACCTCCAGCTGACAATCCAGCACTCCTGTGAGGGTTGTCAGCAACCATAAACATTTCTCTTTTTCCAGTGTTCTCCATTGGCTGAGGAATGAGGTGTGACTAGCCTCTGAAACGCGTTCCGATTGGTCAGTTCTACTCAAGGTTTTGCCAGCTGTCATTCGGCTCCCTGCAGCTTGTGGTTCCAGCTCCCTCCCTACCGTCTTCACGGATGCTTCACACAGCCCATCTGGGCACAGACAGTCTTTCTTGATCACTCTCTGAGTTTAACACCATTTTTTTTATATACACTCATCAAACCGTTTTACACCATTGGTCACCTGGCGCCTCACTCTCCTTCCCCTCTTCTATTCTTATAAATTACTCAAATGGCCCACATGTGGAATTCCCAGTAATATAGAGGCAACTAGCTATGACTGAGATGAAAAAAATAATCAACATAGTCCTTTTTAATTAATTTTTAAAGGGTATCATTTTGGAAGGGTAAGTTTACTTTTGAAACACATATATTTTCCTCCTTAATGTGAACAATCTATTTGTCTCCCAGCTCCTGAGTGTGCAGCGTGAAGTCATGCAAAGAGGAAGGCAACTATCAAATTTCAGGTGAACTTTCACCATTTGATTCAAGCAGCAGACTTAGACACGGACAAACTAAGTACAGCTATGAAAGAACAAAGAACAACCATAATAATTTAGTAATGAAAGTTTAAATTATTGCCTATGCCCAGACATAATTGGGTCTCTTTATATTGTTAAATCAAGAGATCAATAAGTGATGTTTTAAAAGTCTCACACAAAGGCTTTTAATTTTTCGGGTCCCAGCACTAATAAATGTATCCACAACTATAATACAAGTTGTACATTGCCCAGATATAATTTTACTTACAGAAGATGTAATATCAATGTGGAATATTATAGGACGACTCTTAAATTTTCCATCTAGAAAAGGAAGCAAGGATTCCAATACTTTGTTCCCATCCACTTCTGGCTTAATGAGCCGAATTATTTTGAGAAGTGGCTTTTTACTTGAAAATCTTGACTCAAGTTTTTGGTAAAGCCTTTTCACGTACAAAGATTTTCCTAGGGTAACAGGGACATTGAATATTGTTACAATGGTTTACACATTTAACTATAGCCTATTTTAAGCTACAGTATATGTTGATTAATTAAAGAAACAACGTAAAGACTACGTAATTTTTTCTTAGAATTACCTGGTTCACAGCCTTGTTGCTCACTACTTAGCTTACAGTGCAGGCTGCAGAAAGGCTAAATGAAATTGATGCTATATAGACAGACACTGTCCTGTACCTGAAGTAATAACTCACAAAGGCTCTGGCAAAGAGACTTATGCCTCGTACACACGATCGGTTTTCCCGGCGGTCAAAAGTCCCAACATGAAAACTGCCATGACAGTTTTGGTCGGGAAAACCGGCAGTGTGTATGGTCTCTCACAGTGTTTCCCATAGGAGAATCGTGGCGGGGAAAAAAAAAGAACAAGTTCTAATTTTTTTGCTCTCTTTTCCTGTCAGGAACACTGCTAAGGAGCATACACACGGCCAGTTTTCCTGACCAAATGCAAATATGGCAGTTTTCCCATTTGGAAAACCAGTCGTGTTTACGGGGCATAATAGTTGTAAAGTAGTTTTCTATCCCAGGATACTTGCAGTGCTTTTTAGCCAGTTTTTCCATAATTTTTTTTTTTAAAGTTTATAAGCTTTATCAGTTGACATTTAAAGCAAAACCCAGAAAAAAAAAAAGTGGGGCTGGGCACACACTGCATGGGTTAACTGCTTGTTTTGTCTAGGGGCGCACCGAAAATCCTTCTACCCTTGTTCAGCGGTGGACTGTTCCTGCCATACTCACATCCAGAGCTGGTCTATGGGCTTGGTGACTTCAAGAACCGTCCACCACACAAGACCGCTAGTGTGACCAGTCTTGCAATCAGAGGATCGCGAATTAGGCAAGTATAGCTCCACTCTCCTCACCCAAATGAGCAGTTAACCCATGCAAAGCGGGCACAGCCCCAGTGCACTGGAATTTTTTTTTTTTTTTGCTGGAATTCTTCTTTAAAGTAGAACTTTTGTCCTATTGTGGAGATTTCCATTCACTTCCTGCCCCATAGCCAAACAGGAAGTGAGAGAAAATCCTTCAAAATTAAGGGAATTCCTTGGGAACCCCCAGTTCACCAGAACTAGTGTCTCTATTGGAAGATTACCCCTCTTTTACTGTTCTAGGGACTACCTAAAATGTCAAATTTTCTTTTACTTTTAATGATAATTGTAAACAGGATGTATAGAGAGGGGGATCTCCTTAACTGAGGCAGAGCCAGCAATAAAAACTGACAGGTGTTCTAATCCCTCTTTACTCTATCAAAAAACAAGAAAAAAAGTTTTGCCTTTAGTTATACTTTAATGTTTAATTTAAAATGAACAGGTACATCTATTATAGTCTGTTAGTAAGGTTTTGCTGGGTGTTCCAGAGACAGAAGGATTGTCTCTCTCTTCCGAGTCATTATGAAGTGAATGTAATCTGATTTGTCCTGATATACAAATCCTGTTCACAGCTGAAGAAGGATGCTTTTAAACCTGCTGGGCTTACCAGGTTGCCATATTTTGGATACGTCTTAAATAATAAATTTTCAAATGAAAGTTATATGCCTATATAAGGGTATAAGGCTTGAGGCTTAAGGGCATTTTTTTTTTTTACTGCCTCAAAACACTCTTCTTCACTCGGAAATGTGTCCTTGTACACTAAGCATTCCTTTAGGTGGGGAAGGTAGCCCATCACATGAAGGAAGGGGCATATATATTTAGCTGCCTACAGCTCTAAAACTGATAATTGGTTTTCACATTCATCTGTCAGCAGGGAACCCCAATGACAGCTCATGACTCCCCAGTTCACTCCTCAACAACCAGCTATTTAAAGAAAAGAAAAGGCTGGGCACTGGAGTTTAGGAGCTGTCAATTTTTCTGCCAAAACACTGCTACTCTCGAACGTGCTGGGAGAGGGTTTTTCTCTTTCTGCCACTAAACTCTTTAGCCAAAAAAACACTGCTAAAAGCCTACATATGTGTGCATGATCAAATCATAACATGTACGGGAGTTTAGAGGCAGTTAAAAATAAAATAAAACAGCAGCTGTCCAGTGGGCATGAGGCCTTATCCTCTCTTGAGAAGTGATAGGCAGGTATACAGCTTTCACAGACCACACTATCCCCTTGGTTTACTGCAGGAGCATAAATGTAGCTGGGTCCACTGCCTAGGTTGCCTTGTGGATTCTCTAGCACTGTTTTTGATATGAGTTTTTCCTTTTATAAACAGATCTTTGCTTATGACCCCTCAGTTTACTACCATACTGTACCAATACAAGAAGATATAATACAGTCCAGGAAGCAGTATTATACTCAAAGTATAACTAAACACAATTTTTTTTAACGTTTTGGATAGAGCGGAGAGGGATTAGAACCCCTGTCAGTTTTTTGCAGTCTGTGCCCATGTTAAGGAGATTCTCTCCCGCCCTCTAATTGTCCTGTTTACCATTATCATTGAAAGTGAAAGTAAAGAAAATCCCACATTTTGAGTTGTCCCCAGAAAAACAGAGGGGAAATCTTCTAATGGGGACACTAATCCTGGTGACCTGGGGGTCCCTTTAATTTGCAGGGATTTTCTCTCACTTCCTGGTTGGCTATGGAACAGGAAACAAAGTAAAATCTCTGAAATGGGACACAGATAGCGGAAAAAATCGGACAAGGTTTTGTCTATAGTTCTTCTTTAAATGCATGAGCTGCAAGACCAGGTTTTACCTGCAAGCTGTACCCCATGCAGTAATGACCACATGGGTCTCTGTTATGGTAAAATACTCCATACTCTTACCACTGGTTGTACTTACCAACTCCTGCTCGCTTTGATGACACAATTCCTGCACTCATTCCATTTTTAAACACAGAGGCAGCCGATACCACATCAGAACCAACTTTAAAGTGTTTACACAGGTAACGGTGGATCGCCACAGGTTGCCCTTGGGGGATCATATGAATCTTGAACTGGCTGAAAACTGAAGGGATGTAGCAATGCTCTCGATCAGAGTTACATATGATTACAAGACTGTAATTGTCCATGCCCTGGGCCTTCAGTTGTTGGAATAACAGCTCTGATTTATACCCTACGTCATAGCTTAACTGGTCTGCATAGACCAAACTATAAATCTTCTTCCCACTGTACCCAGGTGTTAGACATCTACAAAGAAACAAGGCCACCTCTTCATAGGTGGTTTGAGGTGTGCACAGAAGTACTTCATCATAAGATGGCAGTTGCTCATCAGAGCTGTGCATATATATGGCTATAGCACAGGACAAAATGTCTGAGGGAGGACAAAGAATAAGATTGGGCCGACCTGGTTGTAAACTGGGATGAAGGTCACGATTTATTGGTTTCTTATTTAGCTTAGCCAGGGCAGCTAAGCTTGTACCTAAAGTGTCTAGATCCAGACATCCTGGGAAAACAGAGCTCATGTTGTCCATAGAGAACTTCCAAACCAGCTCTAGTTTCTTTGAAACATCTGTACAGTTTTCAAGTTCCATTGCAAAATTCATAATATCTGGTTGCTTTACAGCAGTTTGAAAACGAGAATTGGTCTTCTGAAAGTAGGAGTTGATGGTGTCTATTTTTTTACAGTCAGATTTAATAAAAGACAACATAACAAGAGCTTCCTCGCTAATATCCCTCTTTTGATACTGCTGGCACAGGTACACCACCTGCTCCGCTGTGTAGTAATTTAAGTAGTATAGCTGAGATCTCTTCTTGTGGACAAAGGCCAACCACTGATCTAACAAGCTCTCCATGGTTTTGCAGATGTCTGGAAGCAAATCAGTAAGAACTTCTTGTCCCTGAAGCGTATCAATTTCTTCAATATTAAAGTTCATGAAAACACTGACGCTAGCATTATCTTCACAGTAAATTTCAGCTTCCCAGGTTCTAAACAGCATATTTCCAGCCAGGTAGAGGTCAATAAAAGTTCCAGCCAGCCTCTGAACATTGGAAAATATCTAAATAAAATAAGATATGATATAAAATCGGTGCAGCATTTCTGAATGGCCTTAACCCAATATATTTTATAAAATACATAAACTTAACAGTAAAATACAGTTTTCTGTGAAATCCTTTTTTCTTTCTTAGCCAAGCTAACGTCAAAGCATAAGTGCAGATTTAAACAAAAGCAAACAAAGCAAATTAAAAGCCACTCTGTCACTAAATGTAAAAGTCCAAATACAAAATGTGCCTTACTTACTGTACCTGTACTGAAGCCTGTGCCAATGAACACTATTTGACTGTAGTGAAATCCCCAGATGAAGTTTCTCCAGAAAGACACTTCTAGGATTGTTGATCCCCTGGTCCGCTGCTGTACTTAATGTTTCCTCCCACTGACTCATTTGTCACTGCAGGACACAGTAATTTTATGGGGGCTATGGGTGGAAATCACGAGAGCAGCAGGGGATCAGGAGAAAGACATGAAGAAACTAGTTTTCATCAGGTATTTTTAGAGGTAGCAAAGGGAATGGCAGGGAAGTACTGGCATGGCAAATGTCAGGAGAGGCCTTACAAAGACACTGTCACTTCACTTTAAAAGTACAACATTGGATTAGTTCTAATCCACATTGATTCGCTAAATATACACTTTCTAGTTATCTCTGGTTATCTTAGCTTATGTATTTATTTTTATTTTTTGTTTTTCAGCTAAGAAACTGATTGCATGGTCTCAGGCAGCTTATGCTGTTATGTTAATTTTATATTATATATAAACGCCTTTGAAACAAAGTTTACTTTTATTTTTAAGGGTCCTTTCACATGGGGTGGAACTCTGCCTGCGATCCACTTGCTCAGCAGGGATCTGTCTGCTTATTCCCACTGAACAGATCTGATATGCAGTGCAAACAAAGACACAGCCCACACTCCTCTATGGGTAGTCAGATGAAAACAGACCGCCTGTGGACACATGTCCGTTTACACCCTCCGCTCCATAGAGGAGGTTCTAATTGGGTGCACCTAAAAAACAAGGGGCCTTATATGGCATCAACACAATATAAGCCCTTAAAGTGGATGTAAACCCCCCCCAAAAAAAAAAAAATGTTGATGTCACAATGTAGAGTATAAGATTTCCTATCATCTGTGCCCAGTCTTGCCACACAGAGTTAATCCAGCACTGTGTAATCCTATTTTAATGTTCAGTGCAAATTAACAGAATTCCAGATACAAACTTGCCAAATTATAATGTCAGTTTCTCTGTTTTTGCTTTCACTGACAGGTTATTTACAAATCTAGCTTGGTTTATCATAACATGGGGTGATCCAAAGTTCATTGTATATTACCAGGATGTGTTATGTGGGGGAGGGGTGGATTTCTCACTTGTTATACCTCATGTTATGATAAACATAACATACCATATGATAAACATTTCCAAGCTATATTTGTAAATAACCTGCCACTCAAAGCAAGAAGAGAGAAAACTGACTTTTTATTTAGGCAGGTTTTTATCTGGAAGGCTATTCATTTTCACTGAACATTAAAAGAGGATTTCTCAGATCTGGATTAACTCTGTGTGGCAAGACTGGGCACAGATGATAGGAAATCTTATACTCTACATTGTGACATAAAAAAAAAAAAGAAAGCTTCACCCCTCGACCCACTAATACGGGCCTCCACCTCTCTTCTGGAGCCCTTAGTTCAAGTAGACCTTGCAGTAAAATGCAAGGTCCATTTACATTACCTGGGCCATCTCACCCTTCACAATTCATCTATTATTAGTAAGTATAAACTGTACCTGTGAACACAAAGGTTAGGGTTTACACTTACTACAGCTCTGTCTTTCACTCATGGCACCCAGGCCAGGATGGCATCACAGTGGTATTGGTTAAACCATGGGGAATGAAGAGCAGCCAAAATTTCACAAGAAGATTCTAGCAAATACATTACCCAGGACAATGACTTTATGCCCAGCGATATGGAAAAGCGAAGAGTAAGGAAAGACTAAATCTAACCTTTTTCTTTACAGGTACATTTTGCACGATTTGAAAAGAGGAAAGGGTCACCCAGGCAAGGTCTGTTTTAATTAGCGGGGTCCCCCGGTATAGTTAAGTATATGACCTCCCAACCAGGATACAAATTGGCAGGCCATGAGAAGGATCTAATTAAAACTGTGTAATCTCCAACACCATTTAACAGTAATGCCGCGTACACACGATCGTTTTCTGTGAAGTAAAAAACAACGTTTTTGAAACGTCACTTTTCAAAGACGATGTTGCATACACACCATCGTTTTTTTCACAAAAAGCGAGGTTACGTTCACCACTCTTTTCCATTGAAGCTCTTCTGGGCATGCGCGGGTTGAAAAAACGACGTTTTAAACAACGTTTTTGCTACACACGGTGACTTTTTGTGAAACAAAAAACTACGTTTTGAAAAACGACACAAAAAATTCAAGCATGTTGGAATTTTTTTTGGTCGTTTTTTTGAACACAACAAACGACATTTTGCCCACACACGATCAATTTAAATGACGTTTTAAAAAACAACGTTTTTTTTCATCGCAAAAAACGACCGTGTGTACGCGGCATAAGATTTATTACACAAGGTTAGAACTTCTCAGACTAAGGTAAAGAGGGACAAGGGGTCACTAGGAAGGTAATTATAAGAGAATTAGAGACTGGACTTTCAGGAGACTGCAACTTTGGCTGTTGACAATCTCTTTAATAATGCACAATGAACCATTAACATCAAACCTTGTTCTAGAAAAAACTTAATGTCCATACCACAGGCCTACACATTCTGGGTACAATTTGGTAGAGTGACAGATAACAAAGGGTTAGGATTAGGGTTAGGATTTGGGAGGAAACCAAAGCTAACCCACGCAAGCATAGCGGAAATGGCCAAACCTCATGCAGATTTTGTCCATGGGGGGAAAATCTGGACACAGAGTTGCATGCAAGACAAGTATTAATCCCTTAGGCCCCATGCGCACGAGACGCAAATGCAAACACATCTAAACACACGTTTTCAAAGGCAAAAGCCTGCGTTTAAAACGCCAGTTTTTGCCGCGAATTTCGCAGCGTTTTGTCGCATTTTACATTTATAAGCGTTTACCTAAGAAACATCATAAGACCCTCCCTAAGCTCAAAAAACAATATTATTTAACAATTTCAGCCATTTTGTGAGACCAAAGTGAGTAGCAGCTGAAAGAGCAGCAGTATACTTGTATTTAGCGTGTCCCCCTCCACATCACCTGCCACAAGCTGTGGATTGTCCACTTGCCACGTCACCTGCCACAAGTTGTGGATTGTCCACTGGCCACGTCACATTCCACAAGTTGTGGATTGTCCACTGGCTACGTCAACTGGCCACTTCACCTGCCACAAGTTGTGGATTGTCCACTTGCCACGTCACCTGACCACGTCACCTGCCACAAGTTGTGGATTGTCCACTTGCCATGTCACCTGGCCAAGTCAACTGGCCTCTTCACCTGCCACAAGTTGTGGATTGTCTACTGGCCACGTCACCTGCCACGTCAACTGGCCACGTCACCTGCCACAAGTTGTGGATTTTCTACTTACCACATCACCTGGCCACCTCACCTGCCACAAGTTGTGGATTGTCCACTGGCCACGTCACCTGCCACAAGTTGTGGATTGTCCACTTGCCTCTTCACCTGCCACAAGTTGTGGATTGTCCACTTGCCACGTCACCTGACCATGTCACCTGCCACAAGTTGTGGATTGTCCATTTGCCATGTCACCTGGCCACGTCAACTGGCCACTTCACCTGCCACAAGTTGTGGATTGTCTACTGGCCACGTCACCTGCCACGTCAACTGGCCATGTCACCTGCCACAAGTTGTGGATTTTCCACTTGCCATGTCACCTGGCCACGTCAACTGGCCACTTCACCTGCCACAAGTTGTGGATTGTCCACTGGCCACGTCACCTGCCATGTCAACTGGCCACGTCACCTGCCACAAGTTGTGGATATTCTACTTACCACATCACCTGGCTACCTCACCTGCCACAAGTTGTGGATTGTCCACTGGCCACATCAACTGGCCATGTCACCTGCCACAAGTTGTGGATTGTCCACTTGCCACGTCACCTGCCACAAGTTGCTGATTGTTCACTTGCCATGTCACCTGGCCACGTCACCTGCCGCGTCACCTATTCACATCACTTGACACGTCACCTGGCCACAAGTTGTGAATTGTCAACTGGCTACGTCACCTGCCACGTCCCTAAGCTCAAAAAACAATATTATTTAACCATTTCAGCCATTTTGTGAGACCAGAGTGAGTAGCAGCTGAAAGAGCAGCAGTATACTTGTATTTAGGGTTTCACTTGCCACATCACCTGCCACAAGCTGCGGATTGTCCACTTGCCATGTCACCTGCCACAAGTTGTGAATTGTCCACTTGCCACGTCATCTGCCACGTCACCTGCCACAAGTTGTGGATTGTACACTTGCCACGTCACCTGCCACAAGTTGTGGATTGTCCACTTGCCATGTCACCTACCACAAGTTGTGGATTGTCCACTTGCCATGTCACCTGCCACAAGTTGTGGATTGTCCACTGGCCACGTCACCTGGCCACATCACCTGCCACAAGTTGTGGATTGTCCACTGGCCACGTCACATGTCACGTCAACTGGCCACTTCACCTGCCACAAGTTGTGGATTGTCCACTTGCCACGTCACCTGCCACAAGTTGTGGCTTGTCCACTTGCCACGTCACCTGGCCACGTCTCCTGGCCACGTCACCTGGCCACCTCACCTGCCACAAGTTGTGGATTGTCCACTGGCCATGTCACCTGCCACGTCACCTGCCACAAGTTGTGGATTGTCCACTTACCACTTCACCTGCCACAAGTTGCAGATTGTCCACTGGCCATGTCACCTGGCCACGTCACCTGCCACATCACCTGTTCACATCACCTGGCCACGTCACCTGCCACGTCACCTGGCCACGTCACCTGCCACAAGTTGTGGATTGTCCACTGGCCACGTCACCTGTCACGTCAACTGGCCACTTCACCTGCCACAAGTTGTGGATTGTCCATTTGCCACGTCACCCGACCATGTCACCTGCCACAAGTTGTGGATTGTCCACTTGCCATGTCACCTGGCCACGTCACCTGCCAGGTCACCTGGCCACGTCACCTGCCACAAGTTGTGGAATGTCCACTTGCCACGTCACCTGACCACGTCAACTGGCCACTTCACCTGCCACAAGTTGTGGATTGTCCATTTGCCACGTCACCCGACCATGTCACCTGCCACAAGTTGTGGATTGTCCACTTGCCATGTCACCTGGCCACGTCACCTGCCAGGTCACCTGGCCACGTCACCTGCCACAAGTTGTGGAATGTCCACTTGCCACGTCACCTGACCACGTCACCTGCCACAAGTTGTGGATTGTCCACTGGCCACGTCACCTGACCACATCACCTGCCACAAGTTGTGGATTGTCCACTTGCCATGTCACCTGCCACGTCACCTGCCACAAGTTGTGGATTGTCCACTGGCCACGTCACCTGACCATGTCACCTGCCACAAGTTGTGGATTGTCCACTTGCCATGTCACCTGGCCACGTCACCTGCCACGTCACCTGGCCACGTCACCTGCCACGTCAACTGGCCACGTCACCTGCCACAAGTTGTGGATTGTCCACTGGCCACGTCACCTGGCCACGTCAGCTGCCATGTCACCTGGCCACGTCACCTGCCACAGGTTGTGGATTGTCCACAATGCAATGCAAGCAATTACAGTTGTTTATGATTTTTGAATGGTTTTTCATCATTTACCATCATTTTTGAGATTTCTAATGTAAAAAATAGGTCACCTTTAAAAACGCCTATAAACGCGATTTGCGTCTGAAACGCGAAAACGTTTGCGTCTGAACCCATTTTTTTGCTTCTGAAAAAACGAGCCTAAACCCAACTGCTTTAAAACGCAAAAAAACGTGAATGTGTGCATGGACACATAGGATAACATTAAGGGCCAGATTCTCAGCGGCGTTACGACGGAGTATCTCAGATACCCCGTCGTATCGCCGTTTTTTTTGTCTCGTTTTGCTTAGCATCACTTTGGCATAGATACGCTTCTACATCCAAGGACAAAAGACAATCCGCGCTACCACCCCTTAACTGATTGATATATGGGTATAAAAACCCGTGATGAACGTGAAAAATAAAATGTGAAAAATGCTGCACCTTAATACAAAGAAGCCCAATATAGGGATCCACAAGACATATATATACAAAGGACAAAGGCGCGCAACAATGTAACATATGTATAGAAAAATATGTGTAGAAAAATATGTGTTTCCACAGCAACCTGTGAATGGTGAAAAAAATAATATATACAAATAATATTATAAAAAAGCGAAGATACAAAGTCCCAAATAAGATTCCAATGGTGGGTGCTCAAAAACTTATTTCCTAATGCCTTTGAAGCACAGTTCATAGGAAATTTCCAATGTGGTGTTGTAAATAATTCCAAAGATGCCCCTCATCTGTTCTATGTAGGGAAGTAATAGATGGCCGCTTACCGCAATGTTGGACCCTTCCAGGGGTCAGTAAAGCATTCAACACACTTATCCGCGGCTAGGACCTAGGAATCGCTCCACTGCTGACAACTCAGGGCTACTTAGAAAGGCTGTAGAGATTTTCCACTTCAAGAGATATCTCACTCCAAGATGTAGCTCAGATGTTCAGCTTAATTGAGGATATCGTGAAAGATAGAGAAAAAAAAAAAAAAGGAACTCCATAGTGTAACAGGTTTAAAAAAGAAGCTGACAGTTTATTCAGTTTGCACTGATACAGTTAAAAACAACAGTCCTTCACCCTGCACAAATACGGGTTCTCAGCATGGATTCAAAAACAATTTCGTGTGTGCAGATGCTTCCAGCTAGGCGTGCGATCGATCAAATCAGCCAGCTGGTAAGCTCATGAACGTGGTGACGCCTGCGATACTTAGCTCCACCCGACGCGGCGTTTCATCCAAACGGGCTTCTACGGGGAAAGGAGGCTCCTTTCCCCGTAGAAGCCCGTTTGGATGAAACGCCGCGTCGGGTGGAGCTAAGTATCGCAGGCGTCACCACGTTCATGAGCTTACCAGCTGGCTGATTTGATCGATCGCACGCCTAGCTGGAAGCATCTGCACACACGAAATTGTTTTTGAATCCATGCTGAGAACCCGTATTTGTGCAGGGTGAAGGACTGTTGTTTTTAACTGTATCAGTGCAAACTGAATAAACTGTCAGCTTCTTTTTTAAACCTGTTACACTATGGAGTTCCTTTTTTTTTTTTTTTTTTTCTCTAACTTTCACGATATCCTCAATTAAGCTGAACATCTGAGCTACATCTTGGAGTGAGATATCTCTTGAAGTGGAAAATCTCTACAGCCTTTCTAAGTAGCCCTGAGTTGTCAGCAGTGGAGCGATTCCTAGGTCCTAGCCGCGGATAAGTGTGTTGAATGCTTTACTGACCCCTGGAAGGGTCCAACATTGCGGTAAGCGGCCATCTATTACTTCCCTACATAGAACAGATGAGGGGCATCTTTGGAATTATTTACAACACCACATTGGAAATTTCCTATGAACTGTGCTTCAAAGGCATTAGGAAATAAGTTTTTGAGCACCCACCATTGGAATCTTATTTGGGACTTTGTATCTTCGCTTTTTTATAATATTATTTGTATATATTATTTTTTTCACCATTCACAGGTTGCTGTGGAAACACATATTTTTCTATACATATGTTACATTGTTGCGCGCCTTTGTCCTTTGTATATATACGCTTCTACATCCGACAAGTGTAAAACCATTACACTTGCGGATCGTAGGTGTAATGACAACTCCGGCCACTAGGTGGCCTTTACGTTGTTTTCGCATTTGCATATGCAAATGAGGTAGTACGCCGATTCTCGATCGCTTTTACGCCGCCCCGTCGTCGCGTACGTCGTTTTTGTTCGCGTAAGGTTACCCCAGCTTCTATGTGGAGTAACATTACGAAGTACCGTCGGGTCCCGTCGGATGCCATGTTAAGTTCAGCGTCGGCTTTTTCCGTCGCTTACGTCGTTTTACTAACTCGTTCGCGAATAGGGAGTTGCGTAAATGACGCTCACGTCGTTTTGACGTCGGTTTCAACGCCGCTTTCCGACGTGAGCTGGAGCATGCGCACTGGGCTTTTTCCCCGGCCGGCGCATGCGCAGTTCATTCGACGCGGGGGCGCGCTTAATTTAAATACAAGCCGCCCCATTTGAATTGCACGGGTTTACGCTGCGCGATTTACGCGACGCAGGCGAAACCTACGGAGCAAGTGCTTAGAGAATAAAGCACTTGCTCTAGTACGATGCGGCGGCGTAGTGTAACTGGCTTACGCTACGCCGCCGGAATTCTTAGAGAATCTGGCCCTAAATGTGTTCAGGGGCAGTTAAAAAAAATGCCCAGAAAACATGCTATATATATATATACAGTATATATTTATTTATTTTTTGTATGTTTTTGTTGCAATCTTGACTGCATGCTAGTTCTGATCATCACAGCTGTACAACCTAATGTTCTATATCAGACTCCTTATTCAACTGTATTGTAAACCTTTTTCTGTTTACCAATAAAAGTTATTATGGAATAAAAAAAAAAAAAAAAATGCCCAAATGCCTCTGAACTCGAGTTTACCAGCGTCTCGTGTGCATGGGGCCTTAGCAAAACTGCTACCTAAAAAACGTATCTGTATTCAGCTGGACACAGGTGTTATGATTATACACGAACAAAAATCAAGGTTTGGTGTGCCCAGGACCCTGTGAACCCAAATTAATGTGCAACACATCACATCAGCTCTTAACCAATATAAGTTCCTAATGTTTTACCTCTGAAAACTTGTCAACTTCTGAGTTGCCTTGTTCTCCTTTGCCTGACATAAGCATAAGTTTGTTGAGCAATTCTTTTAGTTCCTCTAGCGTGTAACTGCGCTTATTTTCCTCATTCTCCATAAGAACCAGCTGTAAAACACTGTCAGGTGTAATCTGTGGAAAATTTATAGAAACAAAAAATGATACGTTAACCACTTAAGGACCTTAGGTGTTTTTCAGTTTTGGTGTTTGCAAGACTAAAACATTTTTTTCTGCTAAAAAATCACTTAAAACCCCCAAACATTATATATATTTTTTTCTAACACCCTAGAGAATAAAATGGCGGTCATTGCAATACTTTTTGTCACACCGTATTTGTGCAGCGGTCTTACAAGCACACTTTTTTTGGAAAAAATACACTTTTTTTAATTAAAAAATAAGACAACAATAAATTTGGCCCAATTTTTTTATATATTGTGAAAGATAATTTTACGCCGAGTAAAATGACACCCAACATGTCACGCTTAAAAATTGCGCCCGCTCGTGGCATGGCGTCAAACTTTTACCCTAAAAATCTCGATAGGCGACGTTTAAAAAATTCTATAGGTTGCATTTTTAAAGATAAAGAGGGGGTCTAGGGCTAGAATTCTTGCTCTCGCTCTAACGATCGCGGCGATACCTCACTTGTGTGGTTTAAACACCGTTTTCATATGCGGGCGCTACTCGCGTATGCGTTCGCTTCTGCGCGCGAGCTCGTCAGGACGGGGTGCTTTAAAAAAAAAATTGTTTATTTTCCTATTTATTTTTATTTATTTTAACATTTTTTACACTGAAAAAAAAAGACAAATAATAATTGATCACTTTTATTCCTATTACAAGGAATGTAAACATCCCTTGTAATAGAAAAAAGCATGACAGGTCCTCTTAAATATGAGATCTGGGGTCAAAAAGACCTCAGATCTCATATGCAGGCTTAAAAGGAAAAAAAATAAAAATTATTTTTACTGTTATTTTTTAAATAACAGAAAAATAAAAATGTCTCTTTAAGACGCTGGGTGGGACTGACGTTTTGACGTCACTTCCGCCCAGCGCTGCTATGGGGTCGGGCGAGGGACATTTTTCCCTCACTCGCATCCCTACGAGGAGCTGCACAGACCCGATCGCCTCCGCCGCTACCGACGGCAACGGTAAGCGGCGGAGAGCACGGGAAAGCGGCGGGAGGGGGGGGCACCTCTCTGGCACCGATAACGGCGATCTCGCGGCGAATCCGCCGCGGAGACCGCCGTTATCGTGTAAAGGACCCTGCACTGAAGAGATGGATATCTCGGTTGTGGCAGCAGCTGCTGACGTTACCGAGATATCCATCTTTAAAAAGAGGACGTATATATACAGTGCAGGGTCCTTAAGTGGTTAATAACTATTCTGAAGAAGTAAATCATCTACAGAAAATAGAAGATGTGGGCATCCAACTATTTCCTGTCTCTGGTTTTAGTAAGGTTAGCTGTCATATACTCAGTGATCTAATTAACACGTGTGGGTTCTGTTTCAATAGTTTTTTCTATTATTATTTTGAAAAGAACAAAAAGTGAGTGATCACTTTCCAAAGCAGCAAACAGTTTTTGCATGCTCTGTTCATAAAACAAGAATGATACATAAGTGGAGGGGAGAGGAACAAATATACCAAAAAGAAGACAGAAAAGATCTTGGTACAGTGCCTTGCAAAAGTATTCACCCCTTTGGCATTTTTTGTGTTTTGTTGCCTCACAACCTGGAATTAACATGGATTGTTTGAGGATTTGCATCATTGAATTTACAGAACATGCCCACAACTTTGAAGATTTTTCTTTTTTTTATTGTGAAGCAAATAACAAATAGGAAAAATGGACAGAAAAAGTCAATGTGCATAACTATTCACCCCTTAAAGTCAATACTTTGTAAAGCCACCTTTTGTGGCTGTCACAGCTCCAAGTCGCTTTGGATAAGTCTCTATGAGCTTGCCACATCTTACCACTGGGGGTTTTGCCTATTTCTCCTTGCAAAACTGCTCCAGCTCCTTTAAGTTGGATTGTTTGTGCTTGTGAATAGCAATCTTTAACCACTTGTCATCTGCCCGCCGTCAATTGACGGCGGGCAGACGACTCCATTGTTCTGACATCACGTCATATGACGTGATGTCCCTTTAAGGCCGCGGGCGGGCGCGCGCGCGCGTCGCCGGCGGCGCGCGCGCGCGCACCCGCCGCTCCGCGGGGATCCCGTGCGAGTGCCCGGCGGCAACGATCGCCGCCGGGCACACGCGATTGCTCTGTAAGTGAGCTGGGACGTGCAGCTCTGTATGTAAACACAGAGCTGCACGTCCCTGTCAGGGAGAGAGGTGACAGATTGTGTTCCTTGTACATAGGGACACAATCGGTCACCTCCCCCAGTCACCCCCCCCTCCCCCTACAGTTAGAACACTCATAGGACACACATTTAACCCCTTCCCCGCCCCCTAGTGGTTAACCCCTTCACTGCCAGTCACATTTATACAGTAATCAATGCATATTTATAGCATTTTTCACTGTATAAATGTAAATGGTCCCAAAAATGTCAGAAAAGTGTCCGAAATGTCCGCCATAACGTCGCAGTCCCAATAAAAAAATCGCAGATCGCCGCCATTAATAGTAAAAAAAAAAAAAAAAAAAAAATGCCATAAACTATCCCCTATTTTGTAAACGCTATAAATTTTGCGCAAACCAATCGATAAACGCTTATTGCATTTTTTTTTTACCAAAAATATGTAGAAGAATACGTATCGGCCTAAACTGAGGGAAAAATTTTTTTTTTTATATATTTTTGGGGTTATTTATTATAGCAAAAAGGAAAAAATATTGCATTTTTTTAAAAATTGACGCTCTATTTTTGTTTATAGCGCAAAAAATAAAAACCGCAGAGGTGATCAAATACCACCAAAAGAAAGCTCTATTTGTGGGGAAAAAAGGACGCCAATTTTGTTTGGGAGCCACGTCGCACGACCGCGCAATTGTCAGTTAAAGCGACGCAGTGCCGGAAGCTTATATTTTGTCTGGGCAGGAAGGGGGTCTAGGTGCACAGTAGGTAAGTGGTTAAGTATGACACAGATTTTTCTATTGGATTGAGGTCTTGGCTTTGACTAGGCCATTCCAACACATTTACATGTTTCCCCTTAAACCACTCAAGTGTTGCTTTAGCAGTGTGTTTGGGGTCATTGTCCTGCTGGAAGGTGAACCTCCTGCCTAGCCTCAAATCAGACACAGAGTAGTACAGGTTTTGCTCAAGAATATCCCTGTATTTACCACCTTCCATCTTTCCCTCAACTCTGACCAGTTTCCCAGTCCTGACTGCTGAAAAACATCCCCACAGCATGATGCTACCACCACCATGTTTCACTGGGGATGGTGTTCTTTGGGTGATGTGATGTGGTGTGTTTGCGCCAGACATAGCATTTTCTTTGATGGATAAAAAGTTACATTTTAGTCTCATCAGACCAGAGCACCTTCCTCCATACATTTTGGGAGTCTCCTACATGCCTTTTCACAAACTCAAAAGGTGCCATTTTGTTTTTTGTTGAAAGTAATGACTTTCTTCTGGCCACCCTGCCATAAAGCCCAACTCTATGGCGTGTACGGCTTATTTTCCTCCTATGTATGTCTCTGCTGTGGAACTCTGATTAATTCCCTCCTTGCCCAGTTCGCGAGTTTTGGTGTGCGGCCATCTCTTGACAGGTATGCTGTTGTGCCATGTTGTCACATGCTCCACACCGGATTGGGGATGAAATACACTTACCTCTCCTTAAGTCATGTTCGCTGGAGTCAAATCCCTCCAGGCCCTCCACCTGCTCCTGCGCCAGGTAGCTGGCTATGACCTCTTCAGCAGACAGCTTCAACTTGCTAGCTGATCCACCTCCGGTGGCCCTGAGGTGCCTCTTCATCTTCGCCAGCTTTTCCCTGACACGCCAACGCATGTCAATAATTTTCTTCTGCACCTCCTTCCATGTTCGGGTTTGTGTCTGAGGGTGTTCAGCTCCAGGTTCACCTTCTGCAGGATTTCAAGTTTCCTGGCCTTGCTTGTCCTCCCGCTCTGTGCTCCGTGGAGGTAGGTATTATACTTCGCAATGGCCATGGTCAGGATCGCCCTCTCATCCACGGAGAAGTTCTTCTTGCGCTTCTCCTTCTCACTGTCTGACATGTCGTCTGCACCAGGGAACACAAGCCGGCGTACATTGCATAGGTTATGTTCACGGCGTATGCGGTGATCCGGCGTAGCTTAGGCGGTTGTGCCGGCGTGGTTGTGAGCAGGCGCACGGGGGTGCTGTGCATGGGTCCACGTCACGGCGCATGCGTCCACATCACAGGGCATGCGCAGTTCGTGATACGCCGGCCGTAAAACACTGTGCCACGCCAGCATACTTGTCTGGCACTCGGCCCATCATTTGCATGGGGTCACGCCCACTTTCACCTACGCCAGCGTGCGCCTTCCAAACCCACGTCACGCTGGCGCAGCATTCGGAGCACTGGCTTGCTGAATACAATGCTTGCCTCTCCGCGCTACGTTTGCGTGCCGTGCGGTGTGCGCTACGGCCGCGTAATGTGCGCCTTGCTCTCTGTGAATCTGGGCCTATGGAGTTTTTATCAACTCCTTTATTAAAAAATAAATAAAAAATGTCCCCCCCAGTGAGGATCCATCGTCAATCATTCCTGTCAGACCAAAAAAATAAAGAATAAAAAAAGTTCTGCATGCACCGAAGGCTCCCGCCATCTGCTTTCTCCATTCTCCACCTATTTTTTTTTTTATTTTTTTTTTCATTCGGCATTAACAGACCTCACCCAAATCGCATCAGCATCGTGCAGGGTGTGACCTTATACAACTTTTCATGTGTATATATATATATATATATATATATATATACATAAATGTGTACTATGTATATGAACGTTGGCTATTATGCCTGGCGACGCACATTTATTGCTGTCTCCGTTTTTGTCATATTTTATTTGTTACCATTAAACTGTTTTTCTTTGCAATATGTGTGAACATGTGCCCATTCTATTCCACCTCACTCAAAGTCCCATTGGGCAACTTCTCCTTTCATGCAACTTTTGAGCGTTTACATTAAGGTCTATGGACCTCAAATCATATGAAAGTCAGACCAAAGTAGTGCAGGAACTACTTTAAAGTCGCTGTGACTTGAAGTTGCACATATATGAACGGTTATCATTGGGAAACATGGGTACGATTTGTCATGTGACTCTGGGGTCCAAAGTTGCATGGCAAGTCACACAACTGTGAATGGGGCCTTACTTGTAGATTCAAGTGCAATTATACAAATCACATTTTAGTAATTCAGCTTGACAAAGGACGTGGTTGTTTGAATTGTTGCTATACTGCTAAAATGTGATTTGAAAATTTGCAAATACTGTGATACACTGTGTTCTTCATGCCATATTTTTGTTGTGAGCTTAATAGTTTTTTTTTTTCTAAGAATACCCAGCCCCACCCCTGTCCTATATACCTCCTCCCACTCCCAGCTAGCCTCAGTTTGAAGTAAGCAATAGTGAGATCATAAGAATAAAGTGCAGGGGCCCTCCAAAAAAAACAGGATGTTACCAGTAAGCTAAAAGTCCTGTTTTCTAAGTTGTACAATACAGGACACAGGATCTTTAGGCTGGCCATACATTATACAAATGTTCTTGTACAATTTCCTTTAGATTTACCAAAACCAAATAATACAATGTCAAACCTAAACAATTTAAATGTTTATGCAATCAGGCAGACCCTTGCACTACAGGCTCCATTCACACCTAGGCGTTTTGTCGCCTGTAGCGCGACGCTCACAAACGCCAGAGGGAGAAAAATACATGAAAGCCTATGGAGATGGTTCACATCTGAACGCTGATGCGCCTGACGCCCATCGCCTGTAGCTAAAAAAAGTTCCGGACCCTTTTTTGTTGCGCGTATCGGGCGGTTTGGGTGTATTTGAGCGTCTCCATTTCCCATAGAAAGTAATGAAAACGCTCGATTCAAGCGACTAGCGCGACAACGAGCGTTTGCTACAGGCGTTTCGTCGCTTTAATCAATAGAACTTTTCACCCAGGCAGAAGATAAAAGAAAATCTACCAACATAGCAACAAGTGATGAAAAGATGATAATTTTTCCTATTGGCTAAAATAAAAAACGTCGAAGTACAAAAACGTCGGACGACGCTGTATGCAAACACGCAAATAAGCATGAATACGCGCGTGAATGCATGAATGCAGCCTAAGGGATCTCCAAAAGCAGTCCACTCAAGGGGTGGACAACACAGTAATTGCCCCAACAGGCCCAGACACAGATGCCTGAGACAATATGTCTCAACGAGGAAGGGAGAAAACCTATACTGCAGATCATAGGCTCAAATTTTGACTTCATGACATCAAATGATGATCTAATCTACCTAGCAATGATCAAGCACGAAAAAAGAGAAGGTAGAACAAAGAAAAAATCCAGGTGCCTAAAAGAGACAGTGGTGGAAAGATCTACTCTAACAGCATGTTTAATGTCATGACAAAAAAAGGATTTTTAATAAACAGCTTACCTGTAAAATCCTTTTCTTGAAGTACATCACGGGACACAGAGCGCATAGCCATTACACTTGGGTTATATGGGTACCTTCAGGTGTGGACACTGGTGTAATCAATTTCACAGGAAGTTTCCTCCCTATATAACCCCCTCCCACTGGGAGTGCTTCAGTTTTGTAGCAAGCAATTCTCCCGAGGTTACACAATGTTCCCCAAAAGAGGGGTGGGAGCTCTGTGTCCCGTGATGTACTTCAAGAAAAGGATTTTACAGGTAAGCTGTTTATTAAAAATCCTTTTTTCTTTATCGTACATCACGGGACACAGAGCGCATAGCCATTACACTTGGGATGTCCTAAAGCAATGCTCTATGAAGGGAGGGAGACCGTTAGGCCAAGAATAGCCAAATAAAAACATTGTCAGGAGAAAACATGGCTCCACCAACAGAAAAACAAGGGGGCGTGAACCGGGCCAGAGGATTCTATACTGCTGCCCGTAGGACCGCCTGCCCAAAAGCTGCGTCCGTACCCTTTGCAACGTCCAACTTATAAAATTTAGTAAACGTATGTACGGAAGACCAGGTTGCCGCCTTGCAAACCTGTGCCATAGAGATCTGATGGTGTGCCGCCCAGGAGGCACTCATGGCCCTCGTAGAATGGGCTTTAACTGATAAGGGAGGTGGAACGCGCTTCAGACCATATGCCTGAAAAATCAGCTGCTTAATCCACCTAGCCAAGGAAGACTTGGCTGCCGGCTGACCCTTCTTGGGGCCATCCGGAAGAACAAAAAGCACATCTGTTTTCCGAATCTTCTCTGTAGCCTTGAGATAGACCCTCATGGCTCGAACCACGTCCAAAGTATGAAGCCGTCTTTCCTCTCTGGACTGGGGAGTAGGAAAGAAGGATGGTAGGACTAGGTCCTGATTCAAGTGAAAACTGGATATGACCTTAGGAAGGAAAGAAGGTTGAGGCCGCAGAACCACTCTGTCCTTATGCAGAATAAGGTATGGCTCCCTGCATGACAAGGCTGCCAGCTCGGAAACCCTTCCGGCTGAAGCCATAGCCACCAAGAAAACCAACCTTCGGGTTAGTAGCACAAGAGGGATTTCTATCAGAGGTTCAAACGGCTGCCTTTGTAAAGCTGACAAGACCAGATTTAAATTCCAGGGGCAGAGGGGAGCTCTAATAGGGGGATTCACATGCAAGACCCCCTGCAAGAAGGTTTTCATAAGCGAATGGGTGGCCAAGGGTCTTTGAAACCATATTGATAAAGCCGACACCTGCCCCTTTAGAGTACTAAGAGCCAACCCTTTGTCAACGCCAACCTGGAGGAATCGCAAGATCCTGTCAATAAAAAACTTTCGAGGATGCCATTTTTGAGACTCGCACCACTCCACATAGGTTCTCCAGACTCTGTAATAAATATTTCTGGAGACCGGTTTCCTAGCCTGAATCAACGTAGATATGACCTGATCTGAGAGGCCTCTGCCCTTAAGAATTAGGGATTCAGCCGCCAAGCCGTCAAATTTAGCTGCTGTGAAGCAGGATGGCAGATTGGGCCCTGAGACAGCAGATCTGGGCGCAGGGGGAGCGGCCACGGCGCCCCGACTGACATCTTCACGATGAGTGCGTACCAAGCCCTCCTGGGCCAGGCTGGGGCCACCAGGATCACAGGCCTGCGCTCCACCCGGATCCTCCGTAGAAGGCGGGGAATCATCTGCAGTGGAGGGAACGCATACAGAAGAGAAAACTGGTGCCAAGGACAAACCAAGGCATCGGTCCCGTAGGCCGAGGGATCCCTGGCTCGGGATATGAATTTGTCCAACTTTTTGTTGGATCTCGTTGCCATAATGTCCACATCTGGAACTCCGAATCTTTGGCAAATCTCTTGGAATACCTGGGGGTGAAGAGACCATTCCCCCGGGAGCAACTGTTGACGACTCAAAAAATCTGCTTGAGAATTATCTATCCCTGGGATGAACACCGCCGAGATGCAGGGTACATGGGCTTCGGCCCATGAGAAAATCAGGCTTACTTCTCTTTGGGCTGCTGGGCTCTTCGTGCCCCCCTGGTGGTTTATGTATGCCACCGCAGTGGCGTTGTCGGACTGTATCCTTACTGGCAGACCCTGAAGGGGGAGAGTCCAGGCGATCAGGGCCAGCCGAGCAGCTCTGATCTCCAAGATATTGATGGGAAGCAGTATTTCTGCCTCCGACCACTGCCCTTGCTGGGTCTGTTCTTCTAGAACTGCCCCCCAACCTGACAGGCTGGCATCCGTGGATACTATCTTCCACGTGATGGGGCAAAAGGATTTCCCTTTTGACAAATTTTGAGAGACCAGCCACCAAGACAGGCTGCGCCGGACCTTCGGGGAGAGCACTAACGGACGATCTAACGCCTGAATGGACTTGTTCCAAGCAGAGAGAATGGCTGCCTGAAGATATCTGGTATGGATCTGGGCGTAGGGCACAGCCTCGAAGGCGGCCACCATCTTCCCCAGCAGTCGCATACATAGGCGAATAGTCGGCCTCTTCTTGCCTAAGATCACTTGAACTGCTTGAGCTATTGATCTGATCTTTGCTTGAGGTAAAATTATCCTCTGGCAGTCTGTATCTAGCCGAAGGCCTAGATATTCCAACTGCTTTGTGGGTTTCAATACCGATTTTTCTAGGTTTACAATCCACCCGAATTCCTCTAGATGCTGAACTGTGCGACCTACTGCCTGATTGAGGTTGGAAGCTGAGCTGTCGATAACCAGAAGATCGTCCAAGTATGCCAAGACTAAAATGCCTTCTGTCCTTAGGACGGCTAGCACCGGGGCTAACACCTTTGTGAATACCCGCGGAGCTGTTGCCAACCCGCAAGGGAGGGCTACGAACTGGTAATGGCGGTGATCTATCATAAAACGAAGAAACCTGTGATGTGCCGGGTAGATCGGCACGTGCAGATACGCATCTTTTATGTCTATAGATGCTAGCAAGTCGCCTTGATGTAGGCTGGCTGCCACCGAACGTATGGACTCCATACGAAAGGTCTGAATGTTTAGAAAGCGATTTAGGCGTTTGAGGTCCAAGATAGGCCTGACGTCGCCATTGGGCTTTGGTATTATGAAAAGGTTGGAGTAGAATCCCAGACCCCATTCCTGGGTTGGTACTTCTACAATTACCCCTTGGAGCAAGAGACGATCCAATGCTTTTACAAGAGCGGCCCTCTTTAATGGGTCGCTTGGAAGACTTGACCCCTGAAAATGAGGAGGGGGGACTTCCCGAAACTCTAGCTTGTAGCCCGTGGTTACCACGGATCTTACCCAAGAGTCGGGAATTCTCCACACTTCGGAGAAAAACCGAAGCCTTCCCCCCACCCAAGAGAGTGGGGGCGCCCCTTCATGAATCTGACTTGAGGACTGGTTTAACCGGCTTGCGAGACCATGGCCTCTTGCCTGTCGTGGCTTGTCCTTGTGGGCGGCTATTAAATGCTGAACGCCCGGGAGGCCGTCGATACTGACGGGAAGTTGAAGGGGCCGAGCCTGCGAAGGCCTGTCGCTTAAATGCGGGCCCACGCGATCTTTTCTTGACAGGCAAGAAAGAACTTTTACCAATTGATATGGTCTGGATATATTTATCTAGGTCTTCACCGAATAGTCTCCCACCATGAAAGGGAAATCCTGCTAAAAGCTTTTTGCAGGGTGCCTCTGCTGACCAGTTTTTTAGCCACAAAAGGCGACGCATATGAACCAACAGCAGAGATAAACGGGACGCCTGTTGAACGGAGTCCTTAATAGCATCTACTGCAAAGCAGAGAGCTCTTGGGAGGTCAGCCAATTCACGAGCTTGCTGAGCCGGTATGTCCCTTAATATCTGTTTAGTCTGATCCTTTAAAGCCTGACAAACGCCAATGGCTGCCACTGCTGGCTGAACCACGGCACCTACTGTGGTAAAAGAAGCCTTCAGTAGGGTCTCCAATTTTTTGTCGACTGGATCTTTAAACACCTGGACATTTTCCACCGGACAGGTCAGGGATTTATTTACGCAGGAAATGGCTGCGTCCACGGTAGGGAGTGCCCATTTCTTTGCAAATTCTTCTTCCATAGGATAGAGAATGGTGAACCTTTTAGGAGGGATAAAAATCCTATCAGGTCGAGCCCAATCCTGAAAAATCACGCTCTCCAGAAGGGGGTGAACCGGGAAAGACGCACCACTCAATGGTGCCTTCAAGGAACCTAAAGAGGATACCGCGGGGGCTAATTGTTCTGACACTGGAAGTTTAAAAGCAGTGCGAACCATATCCGTCAGAGACTGGATCCACAGACTCTCTGCTTGAGAAGCCGAAAAAGTTTCATCTATAGTGGAATCTTCAATGTCTGACCCGTCAGGACTCAGGTCCGCTTGATCCCCCTGTGGGTCCAATTCCTCTGAAGAGAGGACCTCTGCATCCGAACACACCGTTCTAGGTGACGGGGATCTAGCCCGTTTGCCACCCGGCAAAGAGCGGGCAATTAAAGCAGTTAACCTTTTCTCTAGCCCACCCAGGGTGGATTCTAGCATTTCTTCCGTAACATAAACGGGAATGGGTTGATTGGGGGCCGCCTCTGCCCCTAGCACCCTCAATGGCTCCTGCACGATGCTGTTCGGTGGTCTATCTGGTGAGGGTGGGACCACTGGAGCCTGGCCCAAATCCTCTGACCCCGTTGGAGACCCCTTTACTTTTTTGGCACCTTTTGCAGCCTTAGCTGGTCCTGATCCCTTGGGAGCCATTGCACAACCTTGAGACACCCCTACAGCCAACACCCAACTGTTGTAGCTAGAAGTGAAACATTAATAAGGACAGGCTATGGTAAAAAAAAATCTAAATTTTCATACACCTGAGAAGGCGGCAATACCGAGGAAAGTCCTGTGAGTATTGCC
This sequence comes from Rana kukunoris, assembly GCA_029574335.1. Classification (NCBI taxonomy): domain Eukaryota; kingdom Metazoa; phylum Chordata; class Amphibia; order Anura; family Ranidae; genus Rana; species Rana kukunoris. Next base: position 380,761,136 of record CM056051.1, read on the forward strand.
ACACCAATGCCTGTTAGCTGGAGTCCAAGGTTGCCCCGACTCAGATACTGCCAGATCTAAGGCTGAGTCCCTTTAAGAAAAAAATCTTTTTCTTTTTTTTTTTTCTGGTCAGTGTGGACTTAAGTCCAGACCTGAAGATCCACAAACCACCACTGGGTGTCACTGTTAGCCAGAACTGGCTCAGCTGCGCGCTCTATGTCCTCACTCTCCACTGCTCTCAGAAGGGAATGACCAGCCAGGAAATGTGCTTTATCTGAGACCTGACGCTGCTGGCCCGCCCCCCCCCACGCTGAAACCAACATGGAGGAAGCAGAGAGCAGAGGAGAAGCCTGGACCAGCGCTAGTAACACAGACACCCGGTAAGCCACTAATCTTTGTAGTGCACACATAGAGGAAGCTGTCCCCCTAGGCTTCGTAGGAAACAGGAGTTTTGTCAGCACTTCCTCTCTATACACGTGGGGCTGCAGTATCATGCTAACAGGCAAATCTGGGGGGAGTAGCAAAATACATATCTTTAAAAGCATATATATATCTACATGTTATCTGGGTAAACATTAGTACATCCCATCCTGCCTCAAAAGACATAGTGGAGATAGTGGCTGATGCACAAGCATACCATTAGCCAACCCAGAACCCCCAGGGGGATACCTACTGTCGAACCAAGTCCCGCAGGTTCCCTCTTACCTGCTCCACGCCGCAGGGTATTGCAAAATGCAAGAGGCCCAGCCTTCCCCCATCTCCGTGGGTATTGTCTTGGACCTTCAGGGACCGGGGTCCTGTGTTAAGGAACCCACACCCCTGGACCTATATAGCATCCTGGCATCAGTAGCGTTTAGTTCTTGGAAGAGACTAAGGCACTGGAGCCCAGAATCCAGCCCTCCAAGGAGAGGCATTATAGGCAAAACCCCACTCCAGCAGGGCCCGGGTACCGTACACCTTGGCTTTGAAGCACTTCGGACGGATCCGGCTAGCTATCCTGGGTCCCGAGACCTCCGAGGGACAGCTAGACGTGACCAACACCTAAGACACTGGCGAAAAAACTGAAGCACTCCCAGTGGGAGGGGGTTATATAGGGAGGAAACTTCCTGTGAAATTGATTACACCAGTGTCCACACCTGAAGGTACCCATATAACCCAAGTGTAATGGCTATGCTCTCTGTGTCCCGTGATGTACGATAAAGAAAGAGAAATTTCCTTTGCATGTTTGGGAGTAGAACAAAAGGGAGCAAGAACAGTGTCCCGATTAAGATGGAAGGAAGAGATCAACTTAGAGAGGAAAGAGGATTTAGGCCTCATGACAATTTTTCCCTTGTATAAGGCGGCGTACACACGACCGAGGTTCTCGCTGGAAACCAGCGAGAACCTCGCTGGAAGCTGCATTCCAGCGAGAACCTCGGCCGTGTGTACGCTCTCGGCGAGCATCCCGTCGGGAATGCCATCGAGCAGAAATAGAGAGCATGTTCTCTATTTGCTCGACGGCCCGCCTGGATTAATGGCTGGTTGTCATTCCCGACGGGCGGGTCGCCGAATCTGACGGCCGGCAGAGAACCTCGATGGGCGGAACGATGCGTTCTGCCCGTCGAGGTTCTCTGCCGTGTGTACGCGGCTTAACACAATACAATGTAAAGAAAACTATGAGTAAGGTCAGCTACAGGAATATTCCTAATAGGTTAGAAGGGCAGCTTCTGAAAAGCTATTAGAACTAGGTTGATATCCCAAGGAGACACAGGGAGGCATACAGGGGGAGGGATGTGTGTGACACCCTGCACAAAAGGCCTTAACTAAGAAATGAGAGGCCAAAGCCAAGATTTGCCCTTTGAGAATACTCAAGGCCAGATGCCAACAGAGACTACACTGGAGGTAGGACAGAATGTATCCCACTGAGTACTTTCCAGAATAACATTTCCTCATCTCACACACCTAGCAAAGTATTTTTTTCTAGGTACAATGGTAGACTTTCTTGGAATTTGACTTTCTAGCCTGTAAGATGGTAGTGGTGATCGAATGCAACAGGCTCTGGTCTCTTAAAACCTGGGCTTTAACAGCCTTTCAATCAAAGTCAGTGACTGTGAAGAAGTATGGTGTATTGGGACAAAAGATCCAGATGATCTGGGGAGGCCCACAGAGAATCTGCCAAAAGTCCAAGTAGTTTCCAGGGGCCAATTTGGTGCAATGAAGGGACACTTGCTATGCCCTGAGTTCCAGGATGTTGTAGGAAGAAGGCCCATAACCAAGTCCCCTGCACTGACAGGACTCCTCCCCAACCTAACATGCTTCTATCCACCATGATTTCCACTTCTTTGGGGGAAAGGGCTTCCTAAACTCCACTGGCAGGTTGGAGATTCACCGCACCAGGGAGAGCCTGGCCTTTTGAGTCAGGTGCATGGGACAGTCCAAGGACAAGGTCTGTTTGTCCCATCCTGCATTTCAATGGTCAGGAGTAGAACTTGGTGTATGTCACAGCCTTGAAGGAGGCGACCATGTCTCCATGTCCCAGGACCCTCGTGTAGGTTTAAAGTAAGGCACTCCCCTCTGGGTCTTGAAGGTCCAGGCATGAGAGCAGAGAGACAGGCATTTCTTTTGAGAAAGAAAGTTCCTGGAAAGGGCCATGTCTAACAACAGGTCCTCAACTGCGAGACGTTTCCTGACACATTAAGAATCCAACTGAAGTTTTCTGTGTCGGTTGTTAGAAGATTCTCCAGGTAACCACAATTTGAGGGGCATGACTGGGGGAAGCACATTGGTAAAAATTCAGGGGGTTTTCATCAAACTGGTAATGTTGATTGCCCACTGTAAAATGCAGATAGCATTGATGATGAGAATATGCAAGCAGACATCTAAAATTTCTACTGAAGCTAGAAATTTTCTTTGACGAAGTGAGACCATGACTGATCTGGCAGTTTCCATGCAGAAATTCTGAACCCATAGGGCCAGATTCAGGTAGATGGGCGAATCTTTAATTTGGAGTAACGTTTCTCATTTACGTTACTCCGCCGTAACTTTAGGAGCAAGTACTGTTATTCACAAAGCACTTGCTCCTAAAGTTGTGGCGGCGTAGCGAAAATGAGCCAACGGAATTCAAATTGGGCGGGTAGGGGGCGTGTATTATTATAACTAGGCGCGATCCCGCGGCGAACGTACTGCGCATGCGTCGACTGTCAGTGCGCATGCTCCAAATTCTGTCAGTGAACGTCAATGACGTCAATCCCCATTCACGGACGTTTTACGCAAACGACTCGAATTTTTTTTTTTTCGACGCAATGACGACGGCCATACTTAACATAGGATACTCCACTAGGGGGCTGCTTTATCTTTACGCCGTGTATCTCTTACGGAAACCTCGGAAAGTCACTGCGTCGGGCCCGAATACGATCGTGAATTGCCGATTCTCGCTGATTAACACATTCTCGGCGTTAATCAGCGGGAACGCCCCCGGCGCCATTTTTAAAATTGCAGTTCCGATACGACGGCGAAATACAATTACGCCGCTCGTATAGTAACTCCAACCCGGCGTTTCTTGTTTTCTGCTTACTGAAAACAGAAACGCCGGCTCAAAGTGAGAGTTAGGCTGGAGTATCACTGATACTCCAGAGTAACTCTACCTGAATCTGGCCCATAGAAACAAATTGAGAGTCTTTATATCCAGAATAGACTGTAACCCTCCTATTGTTTTTGGAACCATAAAAAGATTTGAATAAAAGCCTTGAAAGTGATACTCTTGATTCAAAAGTGATAAACCTCGAGACAGAAGCTGCTTAATGGTGAGCCATCTGTGTTTGTGGGAAGAAAGGCAAGTTTAAAAACATAAAACAGGTAGGAGGTAGAGTCAAAACTCCAGTTTGTAGCCCATGTAAATGACACTCTGGACCCAGAACTGCTGCAACAGCTTTGATCTAAGGCAAGTATTTCATAATGAGCTAGTATGCAATGCATACTAGCTCATTATGTCTTTGTCTTGCAGGTTTTGCATTTTTTTGGAGTTTACAACCACTTTAATGGAGCTTTCTGCAGTGCTATAAAAGCATTCTAGCCTTAGGGCAATCAAATCATACCTACACTTCTAATTGACCTCTAAAAGTAATCGACCAGCTTCAAACAAACTTCTCATTTTAAAATTAAAAGCTGCTTGCTATTATCTTTATCGGTGAAAGTAACCCTCTTTGTTGTGTACCTTTTCTTTCCCTTCACTTAGAAGATGACAACCACTACTTCATGGCTAATTCAGCCAAACTGCCACCCCTTCTCCAGTAAAAGCACTTCTGTGGGCATAAGGGCAACTTTACTCAATGGGGTCTTAGGCAGCTAAGAGAGTCTTATCTCAGAAGTCACAGAAGTGAAGCCTCAAGTATTAAAAGTAAAAATAAATCAGGAGAACATTTAGGGTCCTTTCAAACGGGCGGACCGTTCGTCCGTTTATTACAAGTCCGTCTACGGACTTGTAATGGTACCCTATGTGATCACGGCCGTTAGCGGATGATGGATCTGCTAACGTCCGTAATGACCCGCCTCCGCAAAGATCCAGTTTTTCGGACGGAAGAAAACCCTATTTTTCCTACCTATTTGTCTGAAGGATCGGATCGGATGAATACGGACACACGGTCCGTATTCATCCGATTCCCCATAGGGGAGAGCGGAGGAGAGACAGGGCGGTCCCTGCACAGTGTGCGGGGACCGCCCTGTCCGCCGACAGCTCAGCGGGGATCCCCGCTGAGCCGACGGACACACACGGAGCGGATCGAAAAACGGTCCGCTCTGTGTGAAAGGACCCTAAGGGATTTTCTGCATAACTGCATTCTAAAAAAAAAACACATTGTTGTACCAGCTGCTAGGGGAGATGTTTTTTTTTTTATAGGTGAAAGACTTCTATTGGCCGGCAGGGTTTCCTGTCCCGCTCTAGCATCTTTTCCTGTTAAACATAAATGGTTGGGTACACTTGGCCTGTCACCTTTAGACCTTATACTAAATAGATTCTTGCTATACATTCTTCTTATTCCTTGTATTGCAAAACTTACGCTTAGACTGTATTTAGACTTTATCTAGTGATCTTCTATTTGTCCTACCTTGGAACATGGCAATTACCTTTTGGTTGTCCTTGGGTGCTCTGATGATGTAGCTTCCCCTTTTGTTGATAGTTGTTGCCAGGGACAGTGATGACAGTTCCACAGAACCATGGCTCTCTTTTACAGTCTTTAGCCATTCTATATGACGAGCAGAGTCTGCCTAAATTAACAATGATAGAATATATGAGAAATGTGTAATCTGCGAATATGTTTAAAAACACATCTAAAATGAAAAACAGCTATACTTGTATTTAGAGTAGTTATTAAAAAAAAAAAAAAAAAAAAAAAACAGGGTCACTTTAAGACAAAATGAGTCTGCCCACTGCCCATCAAATTATACTTACTGATCCCTATTCCTTCACTGTCTCCATGTTCTATTGGAACTGTTGTAGAATCTCATATTAGCCAATGTACTTCATATTATTTTTTCATATTGTTCATATTAATTTGCATATGTTTTACTGATTATATATTATTCATATTGTTGTTATATAGTAGTGATCTTATCAATATTATTATTCAATAGTGAATAGTTATTAAATCTGTATTAATGTATACAGAATGTATTTTTAAGACAGAGTCATAAGTTAAGTAGGTGAAAGTTCAGTGGGACACAGTTCATTTTAAGTTCAACTAATTAGACAAAGGAATATTCTGACAATAGTTGAAATATAGCCGATGAGATAAGCACCAAAAAATAGTGATATAGATGGTTTTAAATTTATTAGGCAGTTTTGAGAAAGTTATGCACAGACATTAATCAAGTCTTGTTCCCAAAGTCGTAAATTTCTTATCTCTCAAGGTGGCAGAGTCTTATCAGAATGACACAGCTGGGTGCCATACTATCTTTACACAGATGTCTTTAATGGGACAAAACCGTATAAATCATATTTAATGAACATATAGGAATTCTAGAAATAACAACCTTTGTTTGGTTGTAGGACATTGACGTAGGTCGTAGAAACCAATCACATCTAGGATAGATGTCTCAGATAAAGCTTGTAAAGGGTATATAAATGCCAGTTTTACAATTGTTAGTCAGACAAGTCAGATAGACCTCTATCAGGCTGACTGTTGGTCCATGCAACACTATGGCACGGGTGACCAAGAGCCAGAATCAGTAGGCAACTAGGGAAAACTTCTTAGCTTGTTCCAGAGTGTGGTCTCAGGTGAATTTCCCTTGCAAACTCGGTCGAGCCAGTCAGGTAACGAGTTACCAAGAATTGGCAGAAATGAGTTGACCCATTCTGGTTCAAGGTAAGAACAACCACAATTGTTTCAATTTGGTTATAGGATAAGAATATCAATATCTAATATGCTTGCATTGTAAGAAATTGTATAAATTAGACCTGTATTTTGTAATACTTTTAACATAAACTGTATGTTACCGGTTGTTAATAAACCTGCATTGATAAAGTCCTGCCTGGTTTGAAACTTTGTTATTCTACTTCAGAACCCTTGCTTTACCGATCAACTTCTGGGTATCGGGGAACATGTGACCTCCCCATCTTACAGTGCCAGTAGTCTTTCACAGTAGCCAGTGTCTATCAGATACTGTAATTTTGAAAAGTGAAACAGGCTTTCTATTTATTCACTTTTATGATCTATTATCTATTTATTCCTATAGGTGATCCAGCATGGCAAATTGTACGTAGGAAATCCAAGTTGGACTTGATGGACTTTTTTTCAACCTCACCTGTAAATTAATGCAAAATCCCAACACCATTTCACAGGAAGAAAAAAAAGCCCTGATCGTTGCACTTCACAGAAAGTAAGAGCAGCCTCAGCCTAGCTCTGTCCAGGCCACATCCTGCCAACACATTTCACCCCGCCCCCAGGGCTTAGTCGTGGAGATGGAGATTCAATGTGGCAGAGGAGATTATATGCACATGATAGGTAAACGGCATAGGATAGCATAGAATCCACCTGATGATCATTTCCTCTTTATCCAGCAGCGGCTAATGAAGTATATAATCTCCCCTGCCTCATTGAATCCCCACCTCACTGGAGGTGGGGTGAAACAAGTCAGGAGAGTGGCCTGGATGGAGCTAGGCTGGTGCTGCTCTTAACCAACAGAAATCGCAGACAAAAATGCATTCCAGTGCATTTTGCCACATTATATAGTTGGTAATGTTGAATAAAGACATCAGTCCCTCCAGTTCAACCTGAGTGTATGTGTGTGTATACATGTATGTCTATACCACCTCCCATATCCCTGTGTGTTCTCAAAGATGCCAATCTAATATATATATATTTTTTTTAACTGTCAACATCTCCAGCTGACACCGATTGTGAAAGGAAGTTCCACATCCTTACTGTTCTGACAGTATAGAACCCCTTACGCAATCAGGGCCGCCATCAGGGGGGTACAGGCAGTACACCTGTAAGGGACCTGGAGGTCCCCTGGGGCCCGGATGGCAACCCCCCTTTTATTTTTATATAAAAAAAAAAAAAATTGAAATATATTTTTATTTTATTTTTATTAAAGGGCCCAGAGGTCCTCAAGGGCCTGGAGATCCCCAGGGGCCCGCATGACAACCCCCCCCCCTTTTTTCTATAAAAAAAGTATATATTTTTTATTTTATTTTATATATATATATATATATATATACACACACACACACAGTACCTGCCGCCGAGAATGTGTTTTTAGCACGACAGCATCGCGCTGATTCTCGGCAACAGGGTTCCGACATCTCGCACTCGCTGGAATAGTAAAAGCACATTCCAGCGAGCGCGTCATAGAAGCAACGGGAATCCGACTTGGATTCCCGCCAATTCTACATGAGGCGTTTGGTATGAATCCTGAGGGGGAACTCCCCGTCGGTTCCACCCCCAGGAGCATACCAGGCCCTTAGGTCTGGTATGGGTTGTAAGGAGACCCCCCCACGCTGAAAAAATGGCATGGGGGTCCCCTCACAATCCATACCAGACCCGTATCCAAAGCACGCCACCCGGCCGGTCAGGAAAGGGGTGGGGACAAGCGAGCGCCCCCCCCCCCCCCCCTCCTGAGCCGTACCAGGCTGCATACCCTCAACATGGGGGGATCAGGTGCTCTGGGGCAGGGGGGCACACTGCGCCCCCCCCACCCCAGAGCACCCTTTCCCCATGTTGATGAGGACAGGGCCTCTTCCCGACAACTCTGGCCGTTGTTTGTCGGGGTATGCGGGCGGAGGCTTATCTGAATCTGGGAGCCCCCTTTAATAAGGGGGCCCACAGATACCGGCCCCCCACCCTACGTGAATGAGTATGGGGTACATCGTACCCCTACCCATTCATCTGCAAGCAAAGTGTAAACACAAAAAAACAACATCGGGTATTAAAATATTTTATTAGTCTGCTCCGGGGCCCCCCTCTCTTCTTTAGCTCTTTCACGAGGGGGGGCTTGCTTCTTTGACGTCTTAGGGTGGGGGCCGCTCTTCTTCCCGCCATCTGGTTCTCTTCCGCCGCCGGGGGGGTCCCTTTTATAAAAGCGCCCCCCCCCCTTGCGGTCTTCTTCCGACGTCTTCGGCAGGGGGTGGGTGCCTCTCTTCTTCGCCGCCGTCTGGTTCTCTTCCGCCGCCGGGGGGGGGGGTCGCTTTTATAAAAGTGCCCCCTCCCTGCGGGCTTCCTCCGACGTCTTTGGCTTCTTTCTTCTTCTTCTGTCGCCTTCTGCCTTCTCCTTACTCTTCTGCTGTCTTCGCTTCTTCTTTCCTTTAGATGTTGACACGTCGCTTCCTCTCGCTGCAATGCCGGGTGCGCGGCTCGCACTGATTTATATAGGCCACCTATGACGTCACAGTCCCATCATGCCCCGGTCCCTACCCACGTGGGTAGGTATCACGTGGGTAGGTACCGGGGCATGATGGGATTGTGACGTCGTAGGTGGCCTATATAAATCGGTGCGAGCCTGCACACCCGGCAGTGCAGCGAGAGGAAGCGACGTGTCAACATCTAAAGGAAAGAAGAAGCGAAGACAGCAGAAGAAGAAAGAGAAGAAGGAGAAGGCAGAAGGCGACATACCCCATACTCATTCACGTAAGGTGGGGGGCCGGTATCTGGGGGCCCCCTTATTAAAGGGGGCTCCCAGATTCCGATAAGCCTCCCGCCCGCATACCCCGACAACCAACGGCCAGGGTTGTCGGGAAGAGGCCCTGTCCTCATCAACCATGGGACAGGGTGCTCTGGGGTTGGGGGTCCGCAGCGCTCGCTCGTCCCCACCCCTTTGCTGACCGGCCGGGTGGCATGCTTTGGATACGGGTCTGGTATGGATTGTGGGGGGACCCTCACGCTGTTTTTTCGGTCCAAATCCCGCATGTAGCATTGGCGGGACCGTTCTCATCGGATGGACCGATCGTGTGTACGCAGCCTTTGTCTTTTCCATAGCTCCCTTTTTGCTCTTCCAATCCACTAGATCAGGCAAGGACATTCTAGAAGATAGACTACACCTTCTGTCCTGCATGAAATAAAGGGCCAGATTCAGATACACTTAATATTGCGCTGCGTAATCAAAATACTCTACGCTGCCGTATTTCACCAGGCTCTACACCGAATCCTGGTAGATTTTTGCCCGTACGCTACGGCGGCGTAGTCTATTTCTCGCCGCGTAATCGAAATACGCGATTGGGGGGCGTGAAGCATTTAAATTAAGCGCGTCCCCGCGGGGATCGAACTGCGCATGCTCCGTTCAGAAATTTCCCGCCGTGCATTGCGCGAAATCACGTCGTTACGTCATTCGTTGTTTAAATAGCGTCGTTTACGAACATTCCTATTCCCGGACGACTTACGTAAAAAATAATAAAAGACGTCGGAAAACGTAGAAATTCGACGCGGGAACGACGGCCATACTTAACATGGGCTGTCTAATATTAGACCAGCAAAAAGCTGGTATAGTGTTACGCAAAAAAAAAGATGACTAAAGGTGCCGTAAGAGATTGCGAATGAAGATCGTAATTTCGGGGGTTTGCCGGCAAAAGCTCATTAGCATACCCCGACGCGGAAAACGACGGGAAGTCCACCCAGTGGCCGCAATTTTATTGCAGCGTAGATCCGAAGGCGTACTAACACGTAATCCAGTGGAATTGAAGCCCGCAGCCGTCTATTCATGGTTTGAGGTTTCCGACTAGCTAGAAAACGCGCGTAATTTGAAATTACTCCAGTCTAACACCAGTTAGACAGGCGTAATGGCTCTGTGAATCTGGCCCAAAGTCTTTAATCTGATATGCTCTCCCAGTAACTGCAGATTTAAAAAAAAAATGTATTTTTACTTTCTTTTGTATGTCTACAGGTATAGCAAGTTTTACAGGGATAATATCCCTTGCCTTCAAAAATAAAAAATATCTTTGGGTGGGTGGAACCAATAAATGTTTTGCAATCAGGTCTCTGAGGATTGGGGCCCTCCAGTATGTGAATTTTGGCTTTTCAGATAACAACTCCAAGGTGTCGATCAGACTTTATATTATTCCAATATTTTTTACATATCCTCTCTATTTTTTTGTGCTGTATATTGTAGTCCATAACCAGTGGGACACCATTCATGCATTATTTATTTTTTTAATGAATCTTGAACTAGGTTTTCCCCATCAAGAGAGGTTACATCTTTTATTTTTTCTTCAATAAAACTGTGTTGGTACTCATTTTGAATAAATCTCTCTCCAATAAATTTGGCTTAACTGCTTCTCCCCTGCCGGCCATCATATGACAGCTAGACGGTGCAGCTCTCTTTCTGGGCGGGCATCATATGACGTCCTCGCTTTCCCGAGCCACTAGCAAATAGTGTCAAAAGTGTCCGATATGTCCGCCACAATATCGCAGTCACGATAAAAAAATTAAAAAAAATCGCAGATCACCGACATTACTAGTAAAAAATAAATAAATAATAATAATAAAAATGCTATAAATCGAAAAAAATGGCTTGGGCAGGAAGGGAGTGAAAGTGTCCTGTATTGAGGTGGTTAAGGAACACCTCCTTCTTAGTACAATTTCTCCTTAAAATAATTAGTTGACCCTTGGCTATGTTATCAAGCCATGGGGCATAATAGCAACTATCCAAAAGGGAGGCAACTATTCCTATCCACTGATTTAAAATGTGTTTGCATCACTAGTCTTCCATCTTCTTCTGAGATCTCTTTTGATCGCTTATTTCCCAAGTCAATTTAATATTTTTATTATTGGTATTCAAGTTAAAACCAAAATCCATCAAACTTTCTCTGTCTCCAGCCCAGATGACGATAATATCATCAATAAATCTCTTGAATAGGAGGAGTTTCTGCGTTTTCTTGTTATATAGGGCATCCTCCTCCCATTCGGCTATATACAGGTTGGTATGATGAGATTTCTGTTCACTTACTGTTTTGTCAACCAGAAAGCATGAGAGGGGAAAACTTCTAATTGGAAGTACAGAAAACAGTGAAAAGATGACAGATGTTTTAACTCTTCACTATTGTACTAGAATATTTGTTTTTATTACTACCTAGATTCATTCTCAGTGATTTAAATGTGACATAGCTTTTAACCCCTCCCCACTCTATTCCAAACCCTTTTGGGTCCAATCAGGACAGAATTCCAAATTTTATTGAAGAACCAAGTATGCAGAGTTAGTTAAAACCTCCCACATTAAATGCTGGCAAACATCTGGAGAAGGAATTCACCTTCTTAAATAGTGCTATTTTTCTGTATGCTTGGTTGTTCAGTAAGCCTTTTTTCTTTTCTTTTTTTTTTCTGGAAAATTGTATACCGCCCTGTATCTAAGTGCAGTGGGTGCTGTCTCTGGGAAAGGGCCAGTTCACACCAACATTTTTTCTGCATCGAAAATGCATGGACAGTTGGTTATATGGGTTCCAATAGCATAGTTCACACCAGTGCAGTGCGTTCCAGTGCAGTTAAATTTTTTTTAGAACATGCTGCATTTTTTGCACACTGAACTGTACTGGAACTGTACTGTAAACATTACCAGGACCATATGGTTTACCGGAGAGTCCTCAGAGAAGTTAAATGTAAAGAGGGATAACTAATGAGCAAACCACAAAGGGTCAGGAATTACACAAAAAACTAACGCAGCAGCTGCCAACATAAATGTGTTCTCACACTAAGCATATATGATAAAAAATAGGTAATATGGCACTTTCTATTCTTAATAAATAACTAAAATCTATAAATAAATTCCAAATATGATAAGTACACAATGACAGCACCCATTAAAGATATAGCATCAAATGTGCAGATAGTAAAAAAAATATATAAAAAAAATTATAAAAAAATATCAACAACTGTGCAAAAACTATTGAATATAACGTGCAATAAATAGCAATATATGTGCTTGTCGTCAGTCTGCTGGTACTTTTCTTGTAAGCAGTCCCTATGGCACCCCAAACGCAGAAGTGTGCAAATCTCAGCACGCCAAAATGTCCTATGAGTTACTTTGCCACATGCATGGCATACCATTGAAATCAATGGGCAGCCCTATATGTGTCGCTGGAAAAATGAGCCAAATAACGTGCCCTTCGAATCTCTGCTAGGTGTGATTGGAGCCTGAAAGTTGGTGTGTTTACACATGAGACTCCATTTACATCTGTGCATTTCCGATCGCATAGCATACCACACAGAAAATGTGTGCTATGCCGCATGTTTTGGAAAAACACTACAGATGCGTATCACACTTGCGTTGCCATTAAAGTGATTGTAAAGTCTTTGTTAAAAAAATAAAATAACAAACAGGTTATACTTACCTCCTCATGCCCGATACTGCCAAATATACTAGGTGCTGGTTCAAAGCACCTCCCTTGTGAGTAGTCTGATTTTTAAATAAACAAAACCTTTTTTACATACTACACCATGATTAGCCCCTTGTTTTTTGAGGCACTAAGGAACACTGTGTGAAAGGAGCAAGGAGCACATATCCACTGACATGATAGTGGTAGTGGTAGCACTTATTTCTGTCGGGTGGAAGAAGTAGAAACACAACACCAGGATTAATTATCATATTTATTCCCTTATTGGACTCTAACTGTGAAGTTGTGACTTCCACGTCAATCGGGATGTGTTATGAACATTTATGAACTTTCATGCACACATATATTTTTTGCACATATGGTTTATGACATTGATATGCATATTTATTTATTTACATTTGTTTGCTGGTATAATAGCTGCACTTAGTATCACACACTCGAGAGAGTAGGACATTGGTATATAGATTTAAAAAAAAAAAAAAATTGTATATGTTCGAGAGATCTGAACACTGTTACTCATATATATATATATATATATATATATATATATATATATATATATATATATATATATATATATACACACATTTATGTATTTTGTTTGTTGGCACATTAGTCGCACATAGTAGCTGGTGCTAGGATTTTTGGCACCCTAGGCGAAACCACATTTTGCCGCCCCCCACTTTGGCTCTGCCCCTGACTCCACCCTCTTTTCCCTTGTAACACGTGACTTGACACATACACTGACAAGGGTCGGTGCGAGCCTATTTTTGCCCCTTGGCAAGACCAGCTAACTGGGGAGGGGGGGGAAGAGAGAGGGGGCTAAGAGAAAGGTAGGAGGGAAGGGCTGAGAGAGAGGGAGAGAGTGAGGCTGTGAGAGAGTGGGGGCTGAGAGAGGGAGGTAGGGCTGAGAGAGAGAGAGAGAGAGAGAGAGAGAGTGGGGGCTGAGAGAGGGAGGTAGGGCTGAGAGAGAGAGAGTGGGAGGGCTAAGAGAGAGAGAGAGAGGGGAGGGCTGAGAGAGAGCGAGAGGAGAGAGAGAGAGAGTTAGGAGGGAGGAGAGAGAGAGAGGGCTGGCTGAGAGAGGGAGGGAGGGCTGGCAGAGAGAGAGAGAGAGAGAGAGAGAGAGGAGGAGGGAGGGCATAGAGAGAGAGAGAGAGGTAAGAGGGAGGGCAGAGGGAGGGCAGAGAGAGAGAGAGAGAGAGGTAAGAGGGAGGGCAGAGAGGTGAGGCAGAGAGAGAGAGAGGTAAGAGGGAGGGCAGAGAGAGGTAGGAGGGAGGGCAGAGAGAGAGAGAGGTAGGAGGTAGGGCAGAGAGAGAGAGGTAGGGCAGAGAGAGAGAGAGAGAGGTAGAAGGGAGGGCAGAGAGAGAGAGAGAGAGGAGGAGGGAGGGCATAGAGAGAGGTAAGAGGGAGGGCAGAGAGAGAGAGAGAGAGGTAAGAGGGAGGGCAGAGAGAGAGAGGTAGGAGGGAGGGCAGAGAGAGAGAGAGGTAGAAGGGAGGGCAGAGAGAGAGAGAGGTAGAAGGGAGGGCAGAGAGAGAGAGAGGTAGAAGGGAGGGCAGAGAGAGAGAGAGAGAGAGAGAGAGAGAGAGAGAGAGAGGTAGGAGGGAGGGCAGAGAGAGAGAGAGGTAGGAGGGAGGGCAGAGAGAGAGAGAGAGAGGTAGGAGGGAGGGCAGAGAGAGATAGAGGTAAGGCAGAGAGAGAGAGAGAGGGGTAGAAGGGAGGGCAGAGAGAGAGAGAGGTAGGAGGGAGGGCAGAAAGAGAGGTAGGAGGGAGGGGGAGAGAGAGAGAGAGGTAGGAGGGAGGGGAGAGAGAGAGGTAGGAGGGAGGGGAGAGAGAGAGAGGTAGGAGGGAGGGAGAGAGAGAAAGAGAGGTAGGAGGGAGGAAAGAGAGAGAGAGGTAGGAGGGAGGGCTGGGAGAGAGTGAGGCTGTGAGAGAGTGGGGGCTGAGAGAGGGAGGTAGGGCTGAGAGAGGGAGGTAGGGCTGAGAGAGAGAGAGTGGGGGCTGAGAGAGGGATAGAGGGGGAGGGCTAAGAGAGAGAGAGAGGGGGTGGGCTGAGAGAGCGAGAGAGAGAGTTAGGAGAGAGAGAGAGAGAGGGCTGGCTGAGAGAGGGAGGGAGGGCTGGCAGAGAGAGAGAGAGAGAGAGAGAGAGGAGGAGGAGGGATGGCATAGAGAGAGAGGTAAGAGGGAGGACAGAGAGAGAGAGAGAGGTAAGAGGGAGGGCAGAGAGAGAGGTAGGGCAGAGAGAGAGAGAGGTAGGAGGGAGGGCAGAGAGAGAGAGAGGTAGGAGGGAGGGCAGAGAGAGAGAGAGGTAGGAGGGAGGGCAGAGAGAGAGAGAGGTAGGAGGGAGGGCAGAGAGAGATAGAGGTAGGGCAGAGAGAGAGAGAGAGGTAGGAAGGAGGGCAGAGAGAGAGAGAGAGAGAGAGAGAGAGAGAGAGGGGAGGGCAGAGAGAGAGAGGTAGGAGGGAGGGGAGAGAGAGGTAGGAGGGAGGGCAGAGAGAGGTAGGAGGGAGGGCAGAGAGAGAGAAGGGGGAGGTAGGGCTGAGATAGAAGGGGGAGGGAGGGCTAAGATAGAAGGGGGAGGGAGGGCTGAGAGAGAGAGAGAGAGAGAGAGAGAGAGAGAGGAGGGAGGGCAGAGAGAGAGAGAGAGAGAGAGAGAGAGAGGTAGGAGGGAGGAGAGAGAGAGAGAGAGAGGTAGAAGGGAGGGAGGGAGAGAGAGAGAAGGGGGAGGTAGGGCTGAGATAGAAGGGGGAGGGAGGGCTGAGATAGAAGGGGGAGGGAGAGCTGAGAGAGAGAGAGAGGGGGGGGGGGTAGGAGGGAGGGCAGAGAGAGAGAGAGAGGTAGGAGGGAGGGGAGAGAGAGAGAGAGGTAGGAGGGAGGGGAGAGAGAGAGGTAGGAGGGAGGGAGAGAGAGAGGTAGGAGGGAGGGAGAGAGAGAGAAGGGGGAGGTAGGGCTGAGATAGAAGGGGGAGGGAGGGCTGAGAGAGAGAGAGAGAGAGAGAGAGGTAGGAGGGAGGGGAGAGAGAGAAAGAGAGGTAGGAGGGAGGGGAGAGAGAGAAAGAGAGGTAGGAGGGAGGGGAGAGAGAGGGGGGTAGGAGGGAGGGGAGAGAGGTAGGCGGGAGGGAGAGAGAGAGAGGTAGGAGGGAGGGAGGGAGGGAGGGAGGGAGGGAGAGAGAGAGAGAGAGAGGAGGGAGGGGAGAGAGAGAGAGAGAGAGGTAAGAGGGAGGGCAGAGAGAGAGAGAGGGGTAAGAGGGAGGGCAGAGAGAGAGGTAGGGCAGAGAGAGAGAGGTAGGAGGGAGGGCAGAGAGAGAGAGAAGGGGGAGGTAGGGCTGAGATAGAAGGGGGAGGGAGGGCTGAGAGAGAGAGAGAGAGGTAGGAGGGAGGGCAGAGAGAGAGAGAGGTAGGAGGGAGGGCAGAGAGAGAGAGAGAGGTAGGAGGGAGGGAGGGCAGAGAGAGAGAGAGAGGTAGGAGGGGGGCAGAGAGAGAGGTAGGAGGGAGGGCAGAGAGAGAGAGAGAGAGGTAGGAGGGAGGGCAGAGAGAGAGAGGTAGGAGGGAGGGCAGAGAGAGATAGAGGTAGAGCAGAGAGAGAGAGAGAGAGAGAGAGAGAGAGAGTAGGAGGGAGGGCAGAGAGAGAGGTAGGAGGGAGGGGGGAGAGAGAGAGAGGTAGGAGGGAGGGGAGAGAGAGAGAGGTAGGAGAGAGAGAGGTAGGAGGGAGGGCAGAGAGAGAGAGAGGTAGGAGGGAGGGCAGAGAGAGGTAGGAGGGAGGGCAGAGAGAGAGAGAGAGGTAGGAGGGAGGGCAGAGAGAGGTAGGAGGGAGGGCAGAGAGAGAGGTAGGAGGGAGGGATGGAGGGAGAGAGAGAGAGAGGTAGGAGGAAGGGCAGAGAGAGAGAGAGAGAGAGAGAGAGTAGGAGGGAGGGCAGAGAGAGAGAGGTAGGAGGGAGGGGAGAGAGAGAGAGGTAGGAGGGAGGGGAGAGAGAGAGAGGTAGGAGGGAGGGGAGAGAGAGGTAGGAGGGAGGGGAGAGAGAGGTAGGAGGGAGGGCAGAGAGAGAGAGGTAGAAGGGAGGGAGGGAGAGAGAGAGAAGGGGGAGGTAGGGCTGAGATAGAAGGGGGAGGGAGGGATGAGAGAGAGAGAGAGAGAGAGGGGTAGGAGGGAGGGCAGAGAGAGAGAGAGGTAGGAGGGAGGGGAGAGAGAGAGAGAGAGAGAGAGAGGTAGGAGGGAGGGGAGAGAGAGAGGTAGGAGGGAGGGAGAGAGAGAGAAGGGGGAAGGGAGAGAGAGAGAAGGGGGAGGTAGGGCTGAGATAGAAGGGGGAGGGGGGCTGAGATAGAAGGGGGAGGGAGGGCTGAGAGAGAGAGAGAGAGAGAGGTAGGAGGGAGGGGAGAGAGAGAAAGAGAGGTAGGAGGGAGGGGAGAGAGAGAGGGGTAGGAGGGAGGGGAGAGAGGTAGGCGGGAGGGAGAGAGAGAGGTAGGAGGGAGGGAGGGAGGGAGGGAGGAGAGAGAGAGAGAGAGAGAGAGAGAGAAGGGAGGGGAGAGAGAGAGAGAGGTAAGAGGGAGGGCAGAGAGAGAGAGGGGGGTAAGAGGGAGGGCAGAGAGAGAGAGGTAGGGCAGAGAGAGAGAGGTAGGAGGGAGGGCAGAGAGAGAGAAGGGGGAGGTAGGGCTGAGATAGAAGGGGGAGGGAGGGCTGAGAGAGAGAGAGAGAGAGAGAGAGAGGTAGGAGGGAGGGCAGAGAAAGAGAGAGAGAGAGAGGTAAGAGGGAGGGCAGAGAGAGAAGTAGGGCAGAGAGAGAGAGGTAGGAGGGAGGGCAGAGAGAGAGATAAGGGGGAGGTAGGGCTGAGATAGAAGGGGGAGGGAGGGCTGAGAGAGAGGGAGAGGTAGGAGGGCGGGCAGAGAGAGAGAGAGAGGTAGGAGGGAGGGAGGGCAGAGAGAGAGAGAGAGGTAGGAGGGGGGCAGAGAGAGAGAGAGGTAGGAGGGGGGCAGAGAGAGAGAGAGAGAGAGAGGTAGGAGGGAGGGCAGAGAGAGAGAGAGAGAGAGAGAGGTAGGAGGGAGGGCAGAGAGAGAGGTAGGAGGGAGGGCAGAGAGAGAGAGGTAGGAGGGAGGGCAGAGAGAGATAGAGGTAGAGCAGAGAGAGAGAGAGAGGTAGGAGGGAGGGCAGAGAGAGAGGTAGGAGGGAGGGGGGAGAGAGAGAGAGGTAGGAGGGAGGGGGGAGAGAGAGGTAGGAGAGAGAGAGAGAGAGAGGTAGGAGGGAGGGCAGAGAGAGAGAGAGGTAGGAGGGAAGGCAGAGAGAGAGAGAGGTAGGAGGGAGGGCAGATAGAGGTAGGAGGGAGGGCAGAGAGAGAGGTAGGAGGGAGGGATGGAGGGAGAGAGAGAGAGAGGTAGGAGGGAGGGGAGAGAGAGAGAGGTAGGAGGAAGGGCAGAGAGAGAGGTAGGAGGGAGGGCAGAGAGAGAGAGGTAGGAGGGAGGGGAGAGAGAGGTAGGAGGGAGGGCAGAGAGAGGTAGGAGGGAGGGCAGAGAGAGAGAAGGGGGAGGTAGGGCTGAGAGAGAAGGGGGAGGTAGGGCTGAGAGAGAGAAGGGGGATGTAGGGCTGAGAGAGAGAAGGGGGAGGTAGGGTTGAGAGAGAGAAGGGGGAGGTAGGGCTGAGAAAGAGAGGGAGGGAGGGCTGAGAGAGAGAGGGGGGAGAGAGAGAGAGAAAGGGGGCTAGAGAAAGGGGAGAGAGAGAGAGAGAGAGAGAGAGGAGATAGAGAGGGAGAGAGAGAGAGAGAGAGAGAGAGAGAGAGGGGGGGAGAGAGGGGGGAGAGGGAGGGCTGAGAGAGGAAGGGGGAGGGAGGGCAAGGGAGGGCTGGGAGGGGGAGAGAGGGAGGGCTAAGAGAGTGGGGGGATTAAGAACGTGGGGGCTAAGAATAGAGGGGGGCTGATAGAGAGGGGTGGCCAGAGAGATTAGGGAGGGCTGAGAGAAAAGGGACGGGCATAACAAGAGGGGGCTGAGAGAATAGGGTGGGCTAGGAGAGAAGGGAGGGGCTAAGAAGGGGGGGTGGCTGAGAGAGACATGGGCTGAGAGAGAAAGGAGGGGGGCTTAGAGAGAGGGGGGATGGCTGAGGGTATAGGGATGGCTAAGAGAGGGGTGATGACAGAGAAGGGGGGGGTGAGAGCTGAGAGAGAAGGGAGAGGGGCTTAGAGAGAGGGGGGCTGAGAAAGAATGGAGGGAGCTGAGAGAGGGGGGAGTTGGGGGAGATGAGACCCCTAGCCCTGTTCCTGCAGTCCCACCTCTGTCCCAGTCTCTGCAGGTGTGTAAGATGACAGACAGTACCTTCCTGATGCCAGTCTCCTGCTTCGATGATCTGTCCAATTCCCGCGGCTCCCACAGCAGCCTGCACCTCCTGCCCGTCCTCTGTGACAGCTCTGTGCTCCAGCTCCGGGCCTCACATTAGAGCGCGGAGAGGAACTTGGAATACTCCATGCTCTGAAAGCATGGAGTACGCTGCGCCCGCTTGCCTCCTGGGGGAAACAAGGTCAAGGAGGAGGAGGAGGGGCCACGGTGGAGCTCTTCTTCCTAGTCCTAGGCTCTCAGGCTTATCTGCGCTCAGGCGCCCCCCCCCCCCCCGCTGTTCACTGCCATGTAGCGAATCAGTGATGGATGCCTCTCTTATCCCACACCTCCCCAAGGGTGCTGGCGTTGCTAATTGCTGCCCGCTGCTGTGCCGCCACAGATACTTCTGGTGCAAGACAGCCGGGTAGGAAGTCGAGGCGCATTGACAAGCTCCGGGCGCCTTCTCCTCCCAGCAGAGAGTAGTGTAGCCAGCGGCCGTGGTTGCGCTCTAGGCGGCAGTGCGCTCCTAGGCGGCTGCCTAACTTGCCTAGTGGTAGCGCCGGCCCTGCATAGTAGTACACAATTGCACATGCTCGAAAGAGCTGGACATTGTCATTTAGTCAGATAATCACCTATTGTGGTTTATCACGCACAGTATTGCACTGAATTCAGCACTTTATTAACTAAGATTATTTTGTGTCATCACCTATTCAGACCAGCGCAGTAACAATATTTTTCCGCTCTACTATCTAGGCCTTCCTAAAGGCTTACACAGTACTGCAGCAGGTCAACATAAATAATTATCTTGCGCCGGTGACAACCATCACACTTCCCTATAGAGTCCAGGTATGTTTCATAGTTTCATTAGTCTAGCTTGGGCCAAAAAAATAGGATTTTTTATGACAGCTTACCTGTAAAATCCTTTTCTTGGAGTACATCACGGGACACAGAGCGGCAATCCATTACTATGTGGGTTATAGAGTCTACCTTCAGGTGTGGACACTGGTGTAATTAACTACACAGGAAGTTCCCTCCCTATATAACCCCTCCCATACTGGGAGCTCCTCAGTTTTTGTAGCAAAGCAATAAGTGTCCCAATATCCCCAAACAAGAGGGGCGGGAGCTCTGTGTCCCGTGATGTACTCCAAGAAAATGATTTTACAGGTAAGCTGTCATAAAAAATCCTATTTTCTTTATCGTACATCACGGGACACAGAGCGGCAATCCATTACTATGTGGGATGTCCGAAAGCAATGCTTAATGAGGGGAGGGAGACACAAACAACGCAGGCCGCCATCAGATGTGAGGATCTCTAATGCTGCCAGATGCATACTGCGCCAAAAAGCTGCATCCTTTTGCCCTCCTATGTACATCTGACAAGAATCAGTGAACCTAAGCACAGACGCCAAGTTGCGGCCCTGAAAATCTGCGTCAAAGGCTCGGTAAAGCATCGCGCATAAAGCGCTTACTATCCTGGTACGGAGCACCCACCCCCAAGAAACAGGGGGGGTCCCACTCTCCAAACCACAAGCCTGAATAATACCCTGATGAATCAATCTTGAAAACAGTTGATTTTAGACGCTGCCTGCCCCTTCCTGGGGCCTCCTGGTAGCGCAATAACATCAGCTTTCCGTATCCGAGCAGCCGCTTCAGATAGGCCTTGACCCTTCTACTCCAAAGGAGAGAGAGTGTAACCATTTTAATAGCTGAACTGAACACTGCCTGCCCACATCTAGGGTCTTCTGGCAGCACAATAAAAACTTCAGATTTCTATATCTGAACCTTCAGATAGATATTTAACTGCTCTCATCTCTACTGAGAGAAAGCAATAACCTTTCCTTCCGAAAACCAGGTTTTGAAAAAGGGGGAGGTAAGAATATCTAGATTCAAATGAACACTAGATCCTTCTAGTAAACAAGGCTGGGTGAGTATTAACATCACCCTACTAGTAAGAATAAGTATGGTTTTATACCAAGAGGTTGCCACTACTGAAACTCTCTTGGAGGCTACCACAACCAAGAACACCAATTCCCTTGTTAAAGGCTGAAGGGAAATATGGTGCATCGGCCCACAGAGCTGACCCTGTAAGCCGACAAAACTAGAGCCAATCCTCCAAGCACAAGGGCGACTAAACTGGTGGACTTATGCACGTCACCCCTTGTATAATGGCTCGGAACAAAGAGTGTGAAGCAAGCGACCTTTGGAGGCAAGGCCGGGATCGGATCCTTGATGTAACTTAAGGCTGGCTCCGTCTCCTTTCCAAATGCAGGAAGGCAGGACTTTTATCTTTGACAAACTTCCAAGGATGCCACCATCTATTTCCTACCAGGAACATGGGCTCTCCCGATCCTGGGATATCTGGTCCTGGAGGCCAGCCTTCCTGTATGAATCAAGGAAGTGCCGTTGATTCTAAAAACCCTGATCCTGAAGAATGTGGGCTAAAATAGCCAGACCATTAATTCACCTGTTGCACGACAGGATGTAATACCCCCTTCGAAGTAGGCCTGGACAAGATGTAAGGGACCGTGTGTCCTCTACTACCACCCCTACTGTCCCTGCACAGAAAAGGTCGTCAGGGCTATGCCGGAGTAATCCGGCCAGCTTCCGTCATCCTCTAATGTTGCATGGAAGCCACAAACGCTGCGGCACTGGGGGGAGAGACATAACCAGTGACCACTGGTCCCACCAGATTACTAACACATCTGCCCCGCATGCGGGTGGATCCCTTGTCCTTGACCTCAAGCTGTTCAATTTCTTGTTGAGCCTGGACGCCAATACATCTTTATGTACAGGGTACTATTTCTGTGGCCCTTGGTCAGGAAAACAGTCGGGGTGTAGAGGTCCTTCTCCTGGAGACACTTGTTGACGGCTACAGCGAATCGCCTGCCAATTCTGCATTTCATGAAATGACGAATGTCAATAGGCAAGGCACAAGCTCCTCCTTGGTGAATTAAGTAAATCACTTAATATAGTATAGTCTGATTGAACTCTGACCGAACCAACCAGCCCCTGAACGTTCAGGCCCCTAAGCCAGATGCTCCATCGGTAGCTCTAGCTGACAGATAAGGCTCCCTTGGAGCTCGACTATCAGGCCAGCTTGCGTAATGCTAGGTCAAGATCCACTCCTTCTAGGCCAACACAATACTGTTTATAACAGTCCTGAATAAAAGTATAGGGAACTGTCTTGAATGAAGCAGCATCTTCCCTAGTGCCTTAAGCAGAAGGCCAAAAGTAAGGAACTGTTCCTTGCCGTAACCACCTAGACCAGCTTTCTTATAGCGATGGTCTTGTCTTAGGCCAAAAGTACTCTCCTGGTGCAAAACATACCCAGCTTCTTGTCAATGAAGAATGTATCTTTAGACTGGAATCCTAACCCAGGAGATCCAGATACCTGACCATGCTGGACACCCTTAGGTCCAGCCATGCTGCTGACTGATCCATCAGCAGGAGTCTGCTTCCGTATGCCATTACTGCTATACCCTGGGCCTACAGACCTGCTAGAGGCAGGCCCTAGCACCCTGACAACCCAGACACGGAGGCTAACCCAAAAGGGCAAGACCACCAACTGGAGATAGTGCTGTTCCCCTGCACAACGCAGACAACCTCTGCAGTCCCGAGTAAATAAACACATATGCAACTGGCTCCCCATATGTGTATGTGGCAAGTGTTAAAGCCATATGCCTCAATGGAGGCGTGTGTACATGGCAGTGTGTGTTCATGCAAGCATGAAATCATATAAATATGTCTCACGCCAAACATGCATATAGCATGTGTGCTCTGGAACGAGCATCCTTGCAAGCAAGCAAGCATGTGCTATAAACGTGTTATGCAACAATGTGCAACATGAACCCATGCAGACACGTATCTCTATGCAAACACAAGGCATCCTGTATTGCTTAATTAAGCCACCATGTGCAACTTTAAAGTAACCATGCATGTGATTCAGCATCTTCCATGCGATCAACATCTTATGCATTTTAAGCACTACTGTGCGGACAAGAACCCTTGTGTGACCAAGCACCCCTGTGCGTTTCAACATCCTTATGCACCCAAGCATCTTAATGGGACTTTAGGCATTTCTGTGAAACAAGCCTCTCTATGTGATCAAGTATCCCTGGGTAATCCAGGACTCTGTTGATCCAACCACCATGTGTGATCCAGCTTCTTTTTGCATTCAAGCATCTTTAAGCGATCCCTTTAGGCCTTGAGTAATCCAGGACTTAGGTGATCGGGTAATCCTGTGTGATTCAGCATTTTTATGCCTTCAGGCCTCTTTATGCGATTCTAGGCATTTCTGTGGGAACAAGCCTCTTTGCGTGACCAAATATCCTTGGGGAACCAAGGATCATGTAATCCTGTGTGATTCAACCCTTTTATGCATACAAGCATCCTTTATGCGATTCAGCATTTTTATGCATACAAGCATCCTTTATGCGATTCAGCATTTTTATGCATACAAGCATCTTTATGTGACTTTAGGTACTTTTGTGGAAACAAGCCTATTTGTGTGACCAAACATCCTTGGGTAATCCAGGACGCTGATGATCAGGTAACCATGTGTGATCCAGCATCTTTTTTGCATCCAAGCAACTTTATGCGATGTTAGGCCTTTCTGTGGAAACAAACCTCTTCTGTGTAACCAAACATCCTTGGGGGAAACAAGGACTTGGGTGATCAGGTAATCATGTGTGATTCAGCATTTTTATGCATACAAGCATCTTTATGCGACTTTAGGTACCTTTGTGGAAACAAGCCTATTTGTGTGACCAAACATCCTTGGGTAATCCAGGACGCTGATGATCAGTTAACCATGTGTGATCCAGCATCTTTTTTGCATCCAAGCAACTTTATGCGATTTTAGGCCTTTCTGTGGAAACAAAACCTCTTCTGTGTAACCAAACATCCTTGGGGGAAACAAGGACTTGGGTGATCAGGTAATCATGTGTGATTTAGCATTTTTTTGCCTACAAACGTCTTTATGCGATTCAGCATTACAAGCATCTTTTATGCGACCTCTTTTGTGGAAACATGCAGCACCATATAGACAGAAACATGTATGTTTATGCGATCCACAATAGAATCTGCTCTGTTACTTGTTTTTATCCCACATGCATTCCAAACTCATGTATGTTATGCAACATGCGGACTGGTAAAGAGGAAATTATCCTCTGCAGATGTGTGTTTCCTCAATTAAGAGACATTAGCAATGTGTGCCCGCAACTGTGCATCCCTCCGATGCATTTGGTTAGCCTGAAGCCGACACCAGGCTGAGGATTATATGGAGGTCTTACTAGCCACCTATAGGAAAACCTCTCTTTACACTCCAAGCAGAAGATAGAGATGTAATCAGAACCTGTAGGGCTTTTGATAGCTTCTCCTTGTTAGGCTGCAGCTCCTGTCTCCTGTCCTCTGACAGTGAAACTTTTATCCCCAAGCTTTCTAATCCCTTTGTTTCAGGATTAAAGCAGGAAAAGGGGGACACCTTTTTTTTTTTTGCAAAACACAAAACACATGCAGAGTGATTGCAATGTTGGGGGAAGGCTGCATTGCCTGACAGGTCTGATGGCTCAATCTATGAGCTGTTTAAGTCTCTTCAGAGGAGAATAAGGGTCCACCAGGTTCAGGTGGCGATCTCTTTATATTCCTACCCCTGACTTTATTCAATAGGGAGACCAAGTCCTAAGCTAAAGCAGAGGCACTTAACCCAGGTGCATCAAATAGCTGAATTTAGTCTGACACAATGCCTGCTAATCTGCACAGCTAGATGCGAGTAGGCGTCTTAGATGAATCTGTATCCAACTCACACAAGGTGCTTACGTTTGTGTCCCCCTAGCTTTACAGAGCTCTGACGTCCGGGCCCTTTGAAGAGCCTTCTCTGCGACTGCACTGAGCCGGTGAGCACGTGCAACATGGTAGAGCCTGAAGCGGAGGAAGTGGGACACAATAGATCAGCTAACACTTAAGCTTCCGTTTTTTGGAAAGCATGGTAAGCAAAAACATCAGGCATGTCTTCTACTGCCCATAGTAGTGGAAACACAGATAAGACTTGCAGCTACTCACGGAAGACAATCCTTTGTATAGGATTAAGGGCATATTTTTTTTTTTTCTATTTATGTACCGGCCCCTTCAAGGGGAGATATATAGGTACTGCAGCCATCCTGTCTAACAGACATGGTGGGCCAGGCTGCATGCCGGCTAGGGGAGGTATATGGGTGCCCTGAGCCATCCTGTCTCAGAAGACATAGTGGTTTACATTGCCCATGCATAGAAGCAGAATATAGGCGAGACCCAAGTCCCCCACGGAGGACCTACTGACGAACCAAGTCCCGTAGGCCCTCCTCTTACCTTCTCCACGCTGCAGGGTATTGCCAAGCAAGAGGCCCAATCTTCCCCCTTCACCGTGGGTATTGTCCTAGACCTTCAGGGACCGGGGTCCATGGCAGGAACACCAACTCCCCTGGACCTATATAGCATCCTGGCAGCAGAAAAAACATTTGGTCCTTAGAAGGCACAAAGTTCTGGAACCCAGGATCCAGCCCTCCGCAGAGAGGCATTATAGGCTAAACCTCGTTCTTCGTACCGAGGCCCGGGTACCGTCCACTTTGGCTATGAAGCACCTTGGACGGATCCGGATTTATGGAGGTTTTTTACATCCAGCATGGATCCCTCCAGTGGAGCTCCTAAGAGCACATGTTCATTCGTGACCAACACCTTAGACACTGATGAAAAAACTGAGGAGCTCCCAGTATGGGAGGGGTTATATAGGGAGGGAACTTCCTGTGTAGTTAATTACACCAGTGTCCACACCTGAAGGTAGACTCTATAACCCACATAGTAATGGATTGCCGCTCTGTGTCCCGTGATGTACGATAAAGAAAAGTATACATATTCCATACCCGGCTGATCTCTGTGGAAAAGGAGAGTCATTGGAGTAGCTGCTGCTACCTCACTGTTTTCCAGGTCCAGTGCTGAATGGCTGCATAGTAACTATAGGGGTTGCCCACACATTCACAAGTGTCATTCAGAGAAAGCATTGTATTTTACTGCTTGAATATAAGGCAATCTCTGATTGTATGTCTCCGCCCAGCCTCTCCACCTTGTGCTATCAGAGAATGTTTTGCATTCATTGAGAAAAATGCAAGGTGTTCTCTGAATGCCATCTGTGAAAAGTAAGCAACCCCCTGTGGTTACTATGCTGCAGGTTACCCATACGACACAAGACCCAGAAAACAGCAAGGGTCACTATAGTAGCAACAGCTACTCCAGTGGTTCTGTTGTCCACAAGGATGGGTCAGGTATAGAATATATATATATATCTATATACACACACATACATCAATGCAACCTGGACCAGTGCAAAAACATTCAGCTTAAATTACTCTCCATTAAATATATTTTATTTGTTAATATTAATAATAATAATAAAAAAAAAACTCAATAGATTTATACTTTATATTGTAATAAAAAGATGTGCACATTTGACTTACAAACTTTACTGGAAGTTTTGGGTCACTTTTTAAGGCTTTCCATAATTTCTTCAGGCATTCCATAAAGTCGTTGAATCCAAACTCAGGCTTTAAGTCATACAGTAATGGTGAATACCCCAGCACTGCATCATGGAAGCAGGCAACACGGTCAACATCCATATCATTCTCTCCAGCAGAAATCGAAGCCAGATCAACAAACACTTTTAGCTCATTGACATCTAAATAGAAAATAATAAACCATGAAAGGCTTAAATAGATACATTAGCGTTAAATTACAATATGTATTAATGTACGATAATATTTTTAAAGTCTAACTGAAATCATAAACTTTTTCTCTTTATAGTCCTGTTTTCCTTATGTTTTTATTTTAGAACAGCTTTTGCTTAGAAATACAATTTTATTTTAGTGGAAATGCACTTGTACAAGTACATTTCACAGCCATACTTTCTTACCAGATATGCATTTTCTGTAGCACTGTGATTGCACTTTATGACTGCTCACTTTACTGAATCCCTGTGGATAGGCCAAGACGTTATGTGATTAAATACCGAGGTACCTCTGGAGTATTCCCTAGTTAAGGAGAACCTTGGCATCTCAGATGTTTTGGAACTACATTTCCCATGATGCTCTACTACACTGCAGAGTGCATGTTCATTAATGAAGTTCCAAAACATCTGGGGTGCCAAGGTTTGGCATCTCTACCCTGGATCTTTTGGCAGGTATCTGGGATCTTCCATTTTTCTCCCTTTCATTTGTCGCATTGTTGCCACATTATCACTATGCCAGGCCCTACAAGAGGTGTACCATCCACCTCCCTGCAGTGACCACACGTAGTAATGTAAAATGCCTGTTCTCCAACTGCATCTAGCCATAAGCATGACTAAAGTAAATTGGGGCAACAAGACAAAGCTGCAAAAAAATCTGGGAAAAAGACACCTTTCCATCATTAATCAGGCTATAATGCTGAGGTGTGAGAAAGGGACAGCTATTACAGGACATTATTAATATTGTAATGATTTTCAGTGCTAGTTTAAGCATGCTTGCCAGTGATGCGTTGACCAGCAGTTTTCCACACGGGAAAAATCCCAGTCACTGCTGGGACACAAACGCAACACACCTTTGTTCAGTCCAGAGATATGGGGAAATAATACGATGCAAACACTTCAAAAACACAACACAAGAAAAAGTGATATGCGTTTTTTCAATGGAGAAGTGTGAAAGCAGCCTTTTAGGCTTGATTCCCTAAGTTTACAACACTGTACATGTATTATTTTGCAACATGAAACTGAATTCTAGGCAGATATAAAAGACCCATATTAATATTGCTCTGTACTCATTATTACATAATTAAACGTGTATTTTTCAGTGCAAGCTGCTTAAAGTGATATTAAAGTCAAGGTTAAAAAAACATGTCATACGTACCTGCTTCTCTGCAGTGTTTTTGCACAGAGCACACCGATGCTCCTCTTCTCTGGTCCCCCCGCCGGTACTCCTTGCCCCTTCCCCTGCCAAGTGCCCCCACAGCAAGCATCTTGCAATGGGGGCACCTGAGCAGGCTTTCTCATGAGCCATGGCTCTTTGCAAGATGCTTGCTGTTGGAGCACTTGGCAGGGGGAGGGGCCAGGAGTATGCGGGCCAAATCAGAGGGGCACGCGGGCCAACGTTTGGGCACCCCTGGGTTACACACTTTCTGTCCTAGGGTTGCTACAATCACTCACCTGTATCTATGGAGGGAGTACCGTTCAAACTAGGCGGCTTTCGCAACTTAAACTACAGTTATGCCCTCCTCTATTTATCTTCTATACACAGGGGAGGGAAATTATTTACACAGCTTGAAAGGAATATATGTAAAAAAGAATGGGATATAGAGTAGGAACTTGTACGTTACCCCATCAGAAGATATAAAATCAACACTAATTAATCAATAAAAAAAAAATAGTTTGGTCATTTTTTATAATTGTGTGAATGTTTATATTGCATCTTGAACATTTAGCACTTTATTGACACTTAAAGAGGGTAGAAGTGGAAGGAGACTGCATACAGATTTATGGATATAAGAACTGGTAGAGATAATTGGAAGAATACAGAATATGTTATTACACAATAGCAAGTAGGCATCTCATCCTAATTGGAAATATGGGAAGGTGCAAAATGTAAATAAGAAAACTAAAACACACACACATTTAAAATGCAAAACAAAATGTATTTAATTTATTTATAAAAGTTGAATTATTTACCCTCTGATTGTGTTGACATGAAAATAAAACCTCCTGGTAAAAAAAAAAATTAACGGAAAATAACGTTTGTGACTTAAAGAAGTTGTAAAGGAATTTTTATTTTATTTTTTGCTGAAATTACTGTGTACCGGGTATAGAGACATAATAGTTAACTGATTCCTTTTAAAAACGATTAAAAATAGATAAAAATCAATCATATAATGTATTTGCAGTTTCAGTTTATTTTTTGCATGCTGTTTCCTGGTTCTCTGATGTACAGAGCCAATATGGGGCAGTGATGGTTTGGAAAACTAAACTGATTGGTTCTGAGGGGTTTTAGACACACAGTAATCACACCTCCTTGATTAGTGACCACAGAGAGAAAGCACCCAAGACTGTGGTTATAAGGAAACAGACAACCAGGAAGTGCGGAGATCAGAGAAGAATTACAGCAACTTGAGACCAAAAACGAACAATGAAGACATGAAAACAGCACTGCATTAAGGTAAAGGAAGCTATTAAGATAAAAAATGTGTTTTCCTTTACAAACCCTTTAAGTGTATATCACAAGTTGGGGGCCAGTTCACACATGGCTGTTAATAAGTGCCCCCTGCAGGGCCATGTAGCTTGGGTGTGTTTGGGGATGTCTACCCGCACAGGTGCCACATTGAGAGCAGGATCTGTGTTTGTGCAGCCACTGTGATCCAATAGACAGCAATGGGACTGGCAACACAGCGATGCACGCAAAATATGTCCATCCCCATGTCAGTAAGCATGGTCCTGCACGGATGAAAACAAACCCTATATGAAACAGGCCTTACAAGGACACTGCATTTCTGGCAAGATCATTAGAAATGTTCTTAGCATAGGAAAGACAAAACTAATGCAGCCACTATCTAAGGACTGGTCAGCTACAATGTATTACATTTTTGTTTTTTGGGTTAGGAAGTTCTGCAGCCAAAGGAACTTCTAGGAAATTATTTTCTGAATAAAGGTCAAAACTGTCTTATTATAAGCATTCCATAATCTTCTGCACACCAAGACAAAGAATGAGAGATAAAGCCAATATTGTGAGTGGCAGAGTCCTGTCAATATAACATTTGAAAAACTATAAAGAAGGGGTGAGAGCAGAGGATGACCAAAACTGAGGCCTTACTGCTCCTTCATTTTCAAATGTTTACAAAAACAGACATACCTTCTAATGCTTCTTGAACCCAGAGGAAAAACTCTCTTCTTTTCAAAGCCTCCATAAGACATGCAGTGTGATTTTCACTCATTTCGGACAGCAGTTTTTTGGTTTTCACTACTTCTTCACTGATGCAAGATAGACGATTTTTCTTAAAATTGTCAAAGTTATCCGCCTGCAAGATAGGCTAGTAATTACCACACTGCAAAGCAAATTTATCTAATCTTGATATTTCAAATTATGGAGGCTATAAACAGTTTAAATTAAACACCAGCTTCTTATTGGTCTTTAGGATTACTGATCTGTAACAGTGCATACTGCATCAATAACTCCATCAGGTAAGGAACGTTTTAGTGTCTCTAAAAATATACAAGCATAGATGCAAATGTGTTGGTTGGCCTACACAAATATCAACAAAAAACAATAAGAATTTGCTGATGCTCTGGTTAAAAGTCCTAAGAATATTGGTGTATAGAGCACCTAATGCAGCGTACACATGATCGTTTTTCGGCATGAAAAAAAAAAAAAAAGTTTTTCAGCATGTTTTTTCCCAACTTCATCATTAAAACGACGTTGCCCACACACCATCGTTTAAAAAAAATGTTCTAGCAAAGCACGGCGACATACAACACGTATGACGGCACTATAAAGGGGAACTTTTGGTTGCTTTAGTTGATTCTGTGTTAGTAAAAGAGGATTCAAGCTTTTCTGTCTGTTACAGCTTGATGAATGTGCTTACTCCATTACGAACGGTAGTTTTACCAGAACGAGCGCTACCGTCTCATAACTTTCTTCTGAGCATGCAAGGGTTTTTAACGTAATTTTAGCCCACACACGATCATTTCTTACAACCCGAAAAACAACATTGTTTAAAGGTCGTTAAAAAATGGTCGTTAAAAAATGAAGATGGTCGAAAAAAGATTTTTGTCGTTTTTCAGAACTCGAAAAATGATGTGACACACGATCATTTTAAATTACGTCGTTTTTTTCATGCCGAAAAACGTGCTTACGGGGCATAAGACTTACAATTAATTTCCCCTTCACTAGGTTTGCAAGGAAAGATCTAATCAAAGAAGGTTAACATTGATGGTTAAACACTCTCCCAGTCGGTAGATAAATGGTCCATTAAAACTTGCTTTTTTTAATTCGAATCTAAATTTAGTAGGAGTTGGAGTCGGTGCATTGTTTGCCGACTCCAGGTACCCAAAATTTCCTCCGACTTAGACTCCTCGACTCTGACTCCACAGCCCTGGTGCAAACTAGTCATTTTAAGTAGAGCTGCCATTTAAATCTTCTTAATTTGAAAGCCGTGCTGAGATAATTAGGTCAGCTGTCACTTCTAAAAATATCTAGGCACCTGGTCATTGAAAATTATGAGTGGTATTGGCAGAGCAGAGCTGGCATCTTTTGGTGCAAAGCAAAAGCACGTAGGATTTGATATACTGTTCCTGCACCAGTTCTACAGCTTTGCACAGTGCTTTCATCTACAAAGATTTGTAGATGGAGAGAGAGAGAGAGAGAGAGAGAGAGAGAGAGAGAGAGAGAGAGAGAGAGAGAGAGAGAGAGAGATTATTCCCACCACTGACTTGCACCTCCACTAACCAGTTTTAGGCTGGCACAGGTCATTGACAAAGTTGTAGGACTTTAAAAGCAGTACAGAAAAGTAGGGTAAGGGACCTGACTGCTACATAGCAAGAGTTGCAACAGAAGACAGGCAGTGTGTGATTGTTTTATTCTTGCTTATCTATATTGCAGAACTGAAAAGAAGTGAGACACACGGGTCATTGATAGGAGTCACTTTCTGATGCTCAAGAAACAAGCAATCATTAGGAAAGACCTATTGTGAAATAAGATCCTTCATATTATCTTGCTTTCCCAACTACCCTCTTGTCATACAAGGTAACAGAACACATGAAATATAAGCCTTAGCCACAGAAATCCCTATTTTGGGATACCAAAGTAGTTGCCCACATAATTGATGAATCAGAATTATTATTGGGTAGGCAAATGGTCAGAAAATAAGCAGCGCTGGAAAATATGTGTAGTGGTTTATGAAACATGGGTTCTACATTAGATGGGCAGGTATGGGGGGGGGGCATAGGTAGCAGGTCCATTTTTGTTTAAAGGATCTTGTAGGGTCTGTCTTCAATAACAACCTGCAAATACAGCCCTAGCAACAGACATCTATAAAACTCTCATCATTGTGGGCACTAAGATCAGGGGTGTGACAAATTTAGGCTCTAAATGAGTCCTTATTCTTAAAAGTATAAGCATAAGCCTACTGTCAGGTCTCACATGTATCACTAGCCCTAATAAGAACATGTTGTCTTTTTACTTCTTGGTTTTTGTACTTATTAATCGAGTAATGCATGTCCTTTTTGGCTCTGATAATTACTGCATTAAGATATTTGTACTTTTAAACTTGTATACATCCATACCTTTTAACACATTTTATGTATTTTTTTGTATTTTCTTTATTGTCTAGGTTTAAGCCTGATGAAGGGATAGTGCTGTGTCCCTGAAACGCGTTGGTCTTTTAAAAAACGTTTTAAAAGTCTGTACAAGCTGGTGTGGTGCTCCCATCTTTTCAAAACGTCAGTATTACTACAACAAACAGAATTTACTTACTAAATCACCATCTAAGAAAATAATCTATTGATGCATAAATGCAAAGATTAGTCCTACTTACAAATTGCAGCAGGGTTTCCAAAGTTCTGAAGTTTCCCGTCAGCTTCAAAACCTCTTTTAATTCAAAGATGACCTTTGCAGAACGAAAGGCTACATCAAGTTGGTGATACTGTTCTATCTGCCTCACACGCTCAGAGATCCATTTCCCATCATTTTTGACTCCCAAGAGACACAAGAGTTTAAATTCTTTTTCCAATTCTTGGTACCTGTCTTTGAAATCTTTTAAAAACTCATCCACAACTTCAAATGTCACGTTTCCAGATTTAATGTCATTATAAATCTCCTTACAATTTTCAAAACATGGATTGAAGAGTTCATCATTTATTTCTTCAACTGTGAACTCCAAATCATTGCCATCATTTTTTTCTTCAGTGGATTCTTTAGGGAATCTATCAGCAAGAGCCCTAGCTTCTCTCTCCCAACAAGTGGTGAAGATGTGGCTAATCCTGAAAGTGTTCAGGTGTTTGGCCATGGACATTGAATCGGCACTGAGGTTATAATAAGAGGGAACATCTGCAAATTGATTTGATGAATTAAGTGTCCTCACTGGTAACATATCCATCAGCTTCTGTGGTCCCAGGTCTTGTGAATGCTTTGAGAGGATTTCACAAACGTTTACTTAGGAAAAAAACATAATTACATTTAAATATGATGCAACTTGTTAACGTGTTTAATTAATTTTTTCCTCCAAATTCGATTGAAATTTCCTTGGCACCCATTATGTATACATATCAATTTTCAATACAGGAGACTAGTATTAAAGTGGTTGTAAACTCTTACATTTACTCAGTGAAGTGACTATCCTCAGGTTATACACAGAGGTGAAACAACCTCACCTATATAAATTGTACTTGTTTATCTGCAGCTATTGCGTCTCTACAGCCAAATATAGTCCAGAATATTTACAGCTTTTCTGAGCTTCCAGGGGCAGGGGTGGGGATCTGACACGACACACAGCACAGCTAAGAGAGGAGAGCCAAGTTTAACTTGAGACCTGAGGGGAGGGAATGGACACGCTCCTTCTGCACAATCTCACAGCTTTGTGCTCGATACCTCCATCCCCGTCCCCCTCCATTACCTGGAGTCAGCACAGTCGATCAGAAATGACTCATGCAGATAGCAGAGAAAACAGTGTGCAGACAGAAATCACACTTTATGCTTTGGAGTGAAGCAATAGAAGATTATGCTTTGTTCATTTTTCAACTCATAGATTTACAACCACTTTAACCCAACTCTTCTATTTACCATGGTGGAGATTTCAGATTATATATAATATTTAGCAATACATTTTCAAGCAGTAGAGTATATCTGATACATATTTGTCTAACAGATGGCTCCATAGTGCAGCCCATGAATCATGCCCTGGGGTCTAAAGCTAGAGAGAAGCCTATTATATCATATGAACTGGACAACCTGTTTCTAGTAGCACATAGTATGTGGGCAGCACCACCACATTTTATGAAATTAGCAGATGTCCCACCGCATTAGGGACACAATGGACTTTTTTGACAACAAGCCAATCTAATCCTGGTTTATTAACTGCAATATATTAAGCACACCTGTGAAAGCTTATCTGAGTGATAAGGGGAGACCAATTTTGGTGTTGCCAACACATTTCCCTATTCATCATCATCTAGTGCACCCACATCCGTTTCTTAGCATAAGCAATACTTAAATCCCTAGGTTGTAAAACAATACCATAGAGGGAGGATATAAGTTTCTAGTAAACTACAGCATCCATTGTGTTTGAAAAACATGCCATTGTGTAACGTCTCACCGCTAATTCTGCATTAAGTACAATTATAGTTCTTCCCCAGTCAACTCTTATCCGTTACTTCCTTCCCAAACTTCCTTCCTGAAGAGCCTCTCACTTCGAAGTTCAACTATAGTTACTTCCTTCTTTCTGAATAGCCTGTCACTTCCTGTTAAGTTCCTGGGCGGCCTATTTAAGAGCCCAGCACTAACCAGGAAGTGTTTCTTTATTTTTGCTGACACAACGCCCTGTCAGTTGGGTATCCAGACGCACCTGCTCTGAACTTCAGCTTCCTGACCTGGACCAGGAGACTCCACTGCCTGCTTCACCAGCCTCACCTGTCTGGACCCTTGGAGCCTGACCTTATGCCTGCACCGTTCACTTCAGTATCGCAAGTACCCTGTTTAATGCATTATATTAATGTCAAGTTCGCTGTGCAGCTCTCCTCACCAGTCTTACCTGTCTGGACCCTTGGAGCCTGACCTTATGCCTGCACCGTTCACTTCAGTATCGCAAGTACCCTGTTTAATGCAATGTATTACTGTCAAGTTCGCGGTGCAGCTCTACTCAGTTGTCCAGGCATAACTGCTAATACCGATACCTTGTTATACCTCTTTCTCAGATGATACTGTGTGTATGTGTACTGCCTATTACTTTGAGGACTTTGCCGTTAAGTTTTATTACATGCCACGCATGCTCGGCTACTTCTGCATTTAACTAGAGCCTGGTCTGTAGTTTCCAAGTATTAGTGGAATGCTGCTTTCACGCCATTCCCTCAACACTGCTGCACTGCGACCAGTCCATTACTCTTGCGGCATATGGCGCTAATACTATTTACCCTGCTATTAGAGTTTGTATTTGTATCCAGTATTCGTGCAACCTCACTCCCCAGGGTATTACACTAGTGAGCCTGAACTATAGAATCAGTTTTACCTGGACTTTATACTTATATTTCTTTTGAGTTTTCACTGGCGCCTATGAAGGAATAGGCGCCATATTTCTTGACTGAGACTGTGATGCTAGGATCCCAAACTCTCTGCACAAAAGAGAGTGAAACCTGGGTCCGAAACTGAGAAGTCTCCGCAGTTGAGATCCTAATTCCCAAATCATATCCGGCGTAATGTTACACATTGTAAGTAACAAAAAAATAAACAAAGATTTAGCCTTTGGATACAGCAAATTCATCTTTCAGAGTTTAAAGGTGTTCAATTACCTTTAAAGGGAACGTGTCTTAATAATAAGTGAGAACACATAGCTCATTTTTGTGGGCTGCAAATTCTTGTGAGTTTGTGACCATTAAACAGTACACAGGTAAAAAATAAAAATAAAACTCCATTTGGCATGCAGCCAAGGCACTGCTGTAACATTGCTGGATCTAGAAGGGGTTTGGGTAAGTTTTGGGGTGGCTGCTACACACAGAAGGTTTTTTTATCTTAATGCATAGAATGCATTAGGATAAAAAAAAAAAAAAACTTCTGCCTTTACAATCACATTAGGGCGCCTGTTAGAAATGCAAGAATTATGCTTTAGACATTTATTGATGAAATACACTCTTCAAGATTTGGTCTAAGGCTCCTGTTTTTAACTTGTCCAAAAGTTTGCCTAGCTAATATTAGCCAACCACCTGCACTCAGTGCCAAAACTAATCATCGAAGACTGCAGCAACCCAATACTGGAATACTGGAATACAAGATATGTTAAAGACTGAAAAAGATGGGTGCACTGTGTCTTCAAATTTATCAGGATCACCTCAAACAAAGCAATTATATGATTCAATAAACTTATAAAACCAATGCATAAGTGTCATATGATGATAACTATAACAATACATAAATTCTACAGTGTAAAAAAAAAAAAATGTATTAATAAATGAATACATTTTATATTTCCCAAAAATACAAAGAAATGCTATAGTGCATAAATAATTAAGAAATTCATTCAGACCATAAATCATCTCTGGCTGGTGCTTGTGAAATGTTCCAACTATTGCTGTTTTTTTCCAAAGTGCTCCATCACCTTCACAAATACAAAATCCTTACCTGGCAGCTGTATGTATTATTTTTTGGATCACACTGAATATATTTTATGCCTTGTCCTGTGAGTAGATCTTTTAAATAAATTGTTTAGTTTGAGTTGATACTGAACAATGAAATCGTTATTCTTTTTTCTCCGAGTAGATTGAACACTAAAGTTCCAGTGAGAGTGTGCCAGAGCCACCTAGTGTGGAGTGCCAGAGGTGTATCCTAGACACAGGCTGTTGTGCTTGTGGGTTCAATACATTCATGCTGTAACATACTCCTATAATTTAAGGGTAAGCCTGTTTGGTAAGGAGTTGTACTTCTGAATGTGGTGGAGCAGTTTGGAAAGCACCAGCTAGAATTTTTAACAAGCACCAGTCTGAGATGATTTATGAAGTGAATGAATTTGTAATTGTTTATGCACTATAGCACTTCTTTGCACTTTTGGGGTGTATGAAATGTATATATTTATTTATATATTTTTACACCGTAGAATGTGTATATTATATTTATCATCACATGACACTTATGAATTGGTTTTATATATTTATTGAATTTCACATCATATAATTTATTGGTTTGGATTCAACCTGATATATTTGAAGCGACATCCATTTGTTTTTGTAGTTTAACTAGCTCAGACGAGGTGAAAGGGGTCAAGATGCAGTGCTCCACTTCTGTTGCACACATTTAAGGCTGGTTTAAACCACAGAAACCCAGTTCTAATGCGTTCCAGAACAATTTCAGCATGCATGTTTTTGATGCATTCTGGTACATTCCAGTGCATTTTTTATGCATTTTGCCATGTTCCAGTGCAGCATGTTCTACTTTTGCTGACTGTACTGAAACACACTGCAGTGGTGTGAATTATGCCATTGAAATCCATTTAACCCACTTACCACGCGCTTTTGATGCAGAAAAAAAATGCACTGGACTACATGTGGAGTGAACCGGCCGTGTAGCTAGATATCTAAACACTGTCACAAGTACTAAATGTTAATTTTATTTTTTTAAATCCTATCCTAGAGATATGCTATATTATATATATATATATATATATATATATATATATATATATATATATATATATATATATATAGCATATTTGAAGAATAGGCATATATGTAAGGGGAATTTATCAAAGCATACCGGTAATTCATAAGGAAAAAAAAAAAAGCTAAAACTATAATACACCAATTGAGGAATGATCTTTTCCACCCCTGGTAAGGTGTTTGAGACCTTGAAAGCTAAGATAAGAAGTAACTATAGGGAACAAGGTAGAAAAATACTATTAAGGTACACTGTATGCCCATACACTGTGAATGGGCCTCAGAGCCACCGTGGATTTACATCAATTCATAAATAAAGAATAAAGGCAAGATAATTATTTAGGACTGAATACCTTTTATGTGCTGATAAACACTCTGGATCATTTTGAGAAGGCTATCCACCCATTCACGCTCTAAATGTAGTGTATGTAGTTCATCTCTCCTCCAGTTCAACACTTGATTTACTTCAGACAAGGAGAGCTTCTCTTTTTTTTCGGTTTCTAAAAAGAAAAGCAGTCCACAAAACTCTATTATACATACCCTGCCTTCATCTTGTCAAGTAAAGTATACATTATTTTGTCTCGCATTAAAGGACTTACTTAGTTTACAGATGACTACAAACTGATTCCTGTGTTTTAGAATGCTTTCCATATGTTTAAACAGCACCTCTCCATCTATAACATTTCTTACAGCTTCCAGAAACACAGATTCCGAAAGAGCCACCAGTTCTTGAATCTCCTCTCCAAATTGCGATATGATGCTGCTATCTGTTCCTGAAATGAAACAATTTAACAGAATGGTTACCGATAGTCAGCATGGTACAAATATAGGCTGTCCGTTTCCCAACAAAGGACCTACTGTACATGCCCACGTGTGACTCTATAGTCACATAGGCTGCTAAGATGTGATGTAGAGGAAATGCTCATCATAGACACACAAAGTGAAAACTGAGCATGTGCAGAGCTACCAAAACTGCTTTGCAAAATCCCTAGCTGAATTGGGGGCTTGGACAGAAGGGGGAGATAGAGAACAGCAGGATCAACAAGTTTTTTTTGCAGAATACATTTTTATTTAGTCAATGCAAGAATAGCATACAACATTCCATTGTAACATTCGTGCATGTGGTCATATGAATCTACCTATTAAACCTCTCAATAGAGATATTGATTACCTTTTTGTCATTCCAGATGCACCCCGAAAAAGTACACAGGCCTCTTGTTCCAGCATTTCTATGCAGCTCCGACCAACTATTATCCAAGCTGATGGTAGCAAAGACTGGGTTCCATTCCACCCTTCCCAAGTTGGGGAGCATTTTACTAGATCTGTCAGTCCATCATAGGCTTTTCAGCATCAAGTAACCCTGATTTGCAAGGCCGTACGTCACCTGATCTAATGTTTACAAGTTCTCTAAGTTCTACCAGATCAATGTTTCCATCTAATCCAATGCCATTTAAAGACTAGGGGCTCTTTAAGCTCCAGGCAGTCCCCAGCTCTGTTTATTTTTGGGGCCAGTTAACATTTGTTTGCTGTTTTGACCACCCCTCAGTATGACCGATTGTGGATGTCTCGAAAGCTATAGATTTACTGTGTCTTTCAATGGACAAGAGAGAAAATATATATTTACACTGTCCCCTTTAATTTAGACCCTCTCTCCTCTGGCCTCCAAAGTATCTGATAAACCGAGATCGGTTTAATCAGATGCTTGTAAAAGCCGGTAATGGCCTGTAAACACAAAACTGAAACCAGAAGCGATGGTTTCTGATGTCACAGAGAGGTCAGAACGTCCTCAGTTCCTCTCTCTCGGTATAATGTAGCCGATGCCGCTGGTTGGAGCAGTCCTGAGCTCCCAGATGGGACAGGGGAGCCCAGAAAGGCAGCGGCAGGAGGTGGAGATGGGTCACTAAATTACTTCTACTTTACAGGGTATCGGCTGATGAAAATTTTGATACTGCGATGAAGCCTGTAGCTGCAAGCATCACCCCAGTCCAACCACTTAAACCTGACACAGTCCTATGACTTCAACCCAGGGTTAAGTGGTTAAGACGCTAGGCATTCTGCACATTATCGGGTGTACATTAAAACAGCACAACGATGCAAATCTAGCCTAAGGACTGCTGAACTGCAAAATACCACATTTTGTTCTTGTAGATAAGCTTAAGACCAGACATTCTTAAGCCTGATTCACACCATGCAAATGGTCATGTGACTTGACTCAAGTCACAGCGACCTTGAAAATAGGTTCCTGTGCTATTTCAGTGCTACTTGTATTGACATCTGTTAAATGAAGTCACACAGATGTCAACAAGCTGCACTGAAAATCGCATTGATAGTCAGCTTTTCAAGTCACACTGAAGTAGTACAACTTTAAAGTCGCACTGGTGGGAACTAGAGCTTAACAAGGGGTGTTGTGGCATACTGGTTGAGAAGGGCTATTAAGTTTCCACTGTACCCATGTACAGTTTAGAGCTCTGCCAGTCTCAGCCCTGTATGGATAGCACAGTGGATACTCGATCAGTGGAGGGGCAGAACCATGGAAGGTATAGGCATCTTCCTGAGTCCTGACCTAATCTGCATTCCCCCACAGAGCAGTAACAGTTTACCTGGCAGTACGAGTGCAGGTACTGTAAATCTGCATTTTTAAACAGTTCTCAGCTGTTCTTTAGCATAAGGTCAGCCGGATGGGACTTTTATCAATCTGGATGGACCTCATATGACGTCCTCCCGGATTGTGCTGTGGCGTGATCTGTCACGGGTCAATGACTGATCAGTGTACAGACTCTCTGCCAGTACCATGTGACTGTCATGCCAATCACAGGATAACACATGACAGTTGTAAACAATGGATGGCTTCCTTTCATGTCATCTATTGTGTACATTTGTGTTGCTAGCTGTAATCGGTCAATGTGATCACAAAGATACAAACAGGGCCAATCACAGCCCATCAGTACCCTGTGATTAGCTCTGGCCAATCACAGCCAATCACAACAAAAGAAACTGAATGAACCAATCTCATTCAGTAAAATGCTTGTCGATAGCAATGCAATTCACTACTATAAGCTATCATAATGTGTAATAAAAACAAAATCCTGATCACTTCCCCAGAGTAGTACAATGTTATTATGGTAGCATTATTTTGCTCTGGTTACAGTGGGTCTAATAAAAAAAATCCTATATATATAAAAAAAAAAAAAGTTTAAATCTCATCGATTTAGATTGGTCAGAATCCTAGATAGGCCGGCAATGGGTATTGTGTGGGTGGTGTCTGAGTGGGCTTCAAAAGTTCTGACTGGCTGGAGGAACTTCCTTTTGCCATTGAGCCCAGCTGAAAGCTACTGAATACCGAGGACAAACTTTATGTAACGTATCATTGATGTTCTTTTGTTTCATATGCTCTGTAACATTTTCTTTTAATGTTTTACGTTAGCATTCCTATTTTCTTGGGGAATAAATAAGACCATTGTTTATTTAAGCAGTGTGTATATTTTTAATAGCTAACCTCATTATTGTACTACCACCATTAACGTTATCAGAGCTTTGCTAGACTAGCGAATTATAGGAATAGACAACTTAATACATACAGCACAGACCAAAAGTTTTGACACACCTTCTCATTCAAAGAGTTTTCTTTATTTTCATGACTATGAAAATTGTAGAGTCACACTGAAGGCATCAAAACTATGAATTAACACATGTGGAATTATATACATAACAAAAAAATGTAAAACAACTGAAAATATATGTCATATTCTAGGTTCTTCAAAGTAGCCACCTTTTGCAGCAGACACATCATTAGAACAACTGTTAAGAGGAGACTGTGTGAATCAGGCATTCAAGGTAGAATATCTGCTAGGAAACCACTGCTAAAGAAAGGAAACAAGCAGAAGAGACTTGTTTTGGCTAAAGAACACAAGGAATGGACATTAGACCAGTGGAAATCTGTGCTTTGGTCTGAGGAGTCCAAATTTGAGATCTTTGGTTCCAACCACCGTGTCTTTGTGTGACGCAGAAAAGGTGAACGGCATGCCTGGCTCCCACAGTGAAGCATGGAGGAGGAGGTGTGATGGTGTGGGGGTGCTTTGCTGGTGACACTGTTTGGGGGTTTATTCAAAATTGAAGGCATACTGAACCAGCATGGCTACCACAGCATCTTGCAGCGGCATGCTATTTCATCCAGTTTGCGTTTAGTTGGACCATGATTTATTTTTCAACAGGACAATGACCCCAAACACACCTCCAGGCTGTGTAAGG
Source organism: Rana kukunoris (assembly GCA_029574335.1). Lineage (NCBI taxonomy): Eukaryota > Metazoa > Chordata > Amphibia > Anura > Ranidae > Rana > Rana kukunoris. The sequence continues at coordinate 380,802,845 of CM056051.1, forward strand.
GCTATTTGACCAAGAAGGAGAGTGATGGGGTGCTGCGCCAGATGACCTGGCCTCCACAGTCACCGGACCTGAACCCAATCGACATGGTTTGGGGTGAGCTTGACCGCAGAGTGAAGGCAAAAGGGCCAACAAGTGCGAAGCATCTCTGGGAACTCCTTCAAGACTGTTGGAAGACCATTTCAGGTGACTACCTCTTGAAGCTCATCAAGAGAATGCCAAGAGTGTGCAAAGCAGTAATCAAAGCAAAGGGTAGCTACTTTGAAGAACCTAGAATATGACATATTTTCAGTTGTTTCACACTTTTTTGTTATGTATATAATTCCACATGTGTTAATTCATAGTTTTGGTGCCTTCAGTGTAAATCTACAATTTTCATAGTTATGAAAATAAAGAAAACTCTTGGAATGAGAAGGTGTGTCCAAACTTTTGGTCTGTACTGTATATAAATATAAATAGGGGGAATCCATAACCACCCAATATTTATTTCAGTGTGTGTGCATATTTATGTCTGTACATTACTTTTAATCCTGACCTCTAATCCTGTACAATCAGAACTGCATTTCTAAGCTAGTGGGGCTGCTTTTTTTTAGGGCTTTTGCACAATAGCAGCAAGGACTGCCACTCTTCCGAAAAGCGATCAATGTTCGGATCCTTTTTCAGAGGCATTTGATAGGTGGTGAGGTTTCAACCCCTTAAATACAGAACCACCATGCCATAACTGGGTTTAATTAAGCATGGTTGCAGGGCAGTTGCAGCACATCCCCATTCACCTGAATGGGTCATGGTATGGGGGGGTGGTAGTGCTTGCTGCATGTGAGAGGGGGCACAATTCCTGCTGCAGCTGCAACATGTGCATGAGCCCAGCCGCTGCAGCTAAAGGGGGAGTAGTTGGTGGTTTTACCATCCCCCAAACTCATATGAGAACAAACCCTAAAGTTCTCTTATACACGGTACGATTGTTGGCCAACAGAGAGTCTGATTTTTGTCAATAGGGCGTGTGCCAGGATCTTGTCTTGCATAGTAATAGTACACAACTGTCATGCCACAAACGCAGTGACATACTACAAGGAATTTTAGCTCTTGAGCGGCACCCTTTGGGCCCCTTCTGCTAATTTTGTGTTTGGTGAGCATCTATTCCAAACATGCGTGTTTGTACTTTTGACTTTTGTGTGATGGACTTGTGTACTGATGATACGAAAATCAGACAGACAACAGACCGCTGTCCACCGAAAATTTACTAGCCTTCCATCCAACATTTGTTGGCCGAAAGTTGGACTTAAATTGTCAAAAGGAGTGCACTACCGGTAAGATTTTAGGACAACAGTCTGTCAACAGACAACCCCCTGACAAAAAACATACCACATGTACATGGCTTTAAGCTGGGGTTCTGTGACTAAGACAAGGTTGAGAAATGCCGCTTTAAACCCTAAGGTTGTAGACTATGATTAGCAATACTGTAAAGGTATAATATGGGAGCTAGTTTCTTCCTTTGTTGCTACTGGCACCAAATATCACATACTAAAAACTACATTGCACTGGGGTCTTAGTATCAAAGTGCACTAAAATCCCTATTTTAAGGTAAAATGTAATCAATACATTCTAATTAATTGCAGCAAAGTAACTTACCATAAAGTTTAAATATGTATGTTGCATCGGGCCATGTTAGCAGGTGCTGTAAAATCCCATCACTGTCTTTTACATGTTTTCCTTGGTTATCCTTTGGCCAAGAATTTTCTATAACACTTGAAACCAAACGGCCAAAATTTCCCAGATTGTGCAGACTTAACTGACTGAGAATATTGGACTCAGACTATTTGAGGAAGAGGGGAAAAAAAAAAAGTATTGATCAAAGCTGAGCTTCAGTTACAAATTTATGTAAAACGTTACATTTAATTGCAAACACACATAAAACAAATCTAAAAGGTTACCGGTACTTACTCTTGGCAATTTAATGGTCAGACTTAAAACTCATGTGCACAGGCATTGTTTTTCTGTGCTTGATGTGTGTTTAAAATAAGTCAAAAAATTGCCATTGACTTTAATGGAGCAGTACTAGCCATTTCAGAGGCTACAATTAACCTACTTTGCGGGTCTTGGATGCAGCACATCCTATTAACCACTTAAGCCCTGGACCATTTTGCTGGCCAAAGACCAGAATTTTGCTTTTGCAATTCGGCACTGCGTCGCTTTAACTGACAATTGTGCGGTCGTGTGATTTGGCTTCCAAACAAAATTGATGTTCTTTTTTTCCCCACAAATAGAGCTTTCTTTTGGTGGTATTTAATAACCTCTGCAGTTTTAATTTTGTGCGCTATAAACAAAAATAGAGTGACAATTTTGAAAAAAATTCTATGTGTTTCCACAGTTTAGGGGATACGTATTCTTCTACATATTTTTGGTAAAACACATCGCAATAAACATATATTGATTGATTTGCGCAAGAGTTATAACATCTACAAAATAGGGGATAGTTTTATGGCATTTTTATTATTTAATTATTTTTTACAAGTAATGTATTTTTATTGTAACTGTGACTTTATGGCGGACACTTTTGACACATTTTTGGGACCACTGTAATTTTTACAGTGATCAGTGCTATAAAAATGCACCCATTACTGTGAAAATGACACTGGCGGTGAAGGGGTTAACCACTAGGTGGCGCTGAAGGGTTATGTGTGTCCTAGGGAGTGATTCTTACTGTTAGGGGGTGTGGGTACGAGTGACACGTCACTGATCGCTGTTCCCAATGAGAGGGAACAGACGATCAGTGACAGTGTCACTAGGCAGAACTGGGAGATGCTTGTTTACACTTGCCTCTCCCCATTCTGCAGCTCTGTGACCCGATTGCGGGACACCAGCGGACATCGAGTCCGCGGGTCCCGCGGGCACGATCACGGAGCTCGCTGCAGGAGATATATACGTTACTTTGCCCAGCCGTGCCATTCTGCCGTATATGTACAGGAGGCGGTCGGGAACCGGTTAGGGTGCTTTTAAAGGAAAAGTGGGTCAAAGGCGACATTTTCTTGTCAAAGCCTGTGTTTTCTATTTAAACATAGCTGCCTCACCAGCCCAAGAAAAAATCTATTATTTTCCTCAAAATTCTACAAACAATACCCCATAAACACAACGTGAAATAAATTTTTTGAAATATTTGCAAATTCATAAAAAATTTAAATAAAAAAATCACATGTACACAAGTATTCACAGCCTTTGCCATGACACAACATTTTTTAGCTCAGGTGCATCCTGTTTCACCGATTATCCTTGAGATGTTTCCACAACTTTACTGTAGTCCAACTGTGGCAAATTCAATTGATTGGACATGTTTTGGAAAGGCGCACACCTGTCTATATAAGGTCCCACAGTTAACAGTGCATGTCAGAGCACACCCGGCCAAACTGAGTTTTTGAGGGCCTTAATCAGCGAGGTACCAAGAACCCAATATTCACTCTGGCAAAACCCCAGCAACTCTCTATGGAGAGACGAGAACCTTCCAGAAGAGCAACCATCTCTGCAGCACGCCACCAATTAGGCCTGTATGGCCAGTGGAAGCCTCTTCCCAGTAAAAGGCACATGACAGCTCACCTGGAGTTTGCCAAAAGGTACCTGAAGGGCTCTCAGACCATACGAAACAAAATTCTCTGGTCTGATGAAACAAAGATTGAACTCTTTGGCCTGAATGGCAAGCTTCATGTCTGGAGAAGACCAGGCAACACTCATCACCTGACCAATACCATCCCTACAATGAATCTGCATCATACTGTGGGAATGTTTTTCAGTGGTAGGAACTGGGAGACTAGTCAGGATCAAGAAATTCAGCAATGTACAGAGACAGCCTTGATGAAAACCTGCTCCAGAGCGCTCTGGACCTCAGACTGGGGCACAGGTTCATCATCTAACAGGACAACGACCCTAAGAATACAGCCAAGATAACAAAGGAGAGGCTATTGGACAACTCTGAATGTCCTTGAGTGGCCCAGCTAGAGCCCAGACTTGAACCCGATTAACCATCTCAGGAGAGATCTGAAAATGGCTGTGCACTGACGCTCCCCATCCAACCTGATAGAGTCTGAGAGGTCCTGCAAAAGGAGAATGTGAGAAACTGCCCAAAAATGGGAGTGCCATCATATTTAAAAAGACTTGTAATTGGTGCCAAAGATGCTTCAACAAAGTATTGCGTAAAGGCTGTGAATACTTATGTACATGGGATTTTTTTGGTTTTTGATTTTTAATAAATTTGCAAAGATTTCAATCCTCACAATGATACACTGATGACAAGAAAGGTTGTTGCATCATTCCTATAGCCCTGTAAATGGTTAGGCATGTTGTGCTGGATTCTATTAGTGCCAGGTAAACGGTATAACTGCAGGATGCAGTATATTAACCACTTAAAGAGTTCTCTGCAGCAAGTTGGCTCTATAATGCGAATCAGCGTCATTGTACATTGCTTCGTTTAATAGATATAGCAGGCCCAAATGGCGGCCCCGGAGCACGTGCGCGTGGCCGGTGGGATGCTCCACACAGAGACAGAATGGGGATCTGTCAGTGTAAACATGGTGGATCCCCGTTCTGACAGGGGAGCTGAGAGTGATTTTCTGTTCCTAGTAATTAGGAACAGCAATCTCTCTCCTCCTCCAGTCAGCCCAGCACCCACACAGTTAGAAACACCTCCCAAGGAACACATTTAAACCCATCACAGAAGTGTTGGATTATGCACATACTTCAGCCAGTAGTTTATCTTCACTACTGCAACAATCGGGGACTTGGGGAGAGGGCAACCTAAAATATTTTTTTTGCAGGGAACAGTTTGTTGTACTTAAAGTAAGAAAACTAGAAAAATATGAAATATGCATAAAAAATTTCTTCCAGGTAATCACTATAATAATCGCGTACATACATAAAATATACAGCCTCTCAAACGGTATCTAAAATTACATTAATTTAAGAAAAAACTTTGGTGTGAAGTAATTTACCAGGCAAGCCATATGCACAGCTCCAATGGCACAGTCTTCAAAGCATTTATTAATTGATGGGTGAAGATCTTTAAACTGATATTGCTCTTTACAGTACACATTAATCTGACCAACTGCATCTTCCTATAAAAAAATATAAAAAAACATGGATTGGTGCCATTTCCACAGCATTTATATACAATTTAGAGTATACCAGCAACCTTACCATTTCTTAGAAGTGTTTATAAAGGGGCAATGGGGCAAGAACCTCTGTCTGGATAGTAAATGCTGTCTTGAGGGATATTTCCCCTCACTTACTGAAGTGACAATTTTGGCACCTAAACAAAACAACGGAGTATGGTTTGTGATACATTTTGCACTAACAAACATTTTCTGACAAGCTTTTATAGTGTGTCCCCTTCTTCATGGTCCAAGCAGTTCTAATATAGAACATTTTAGCACAAAAAAAAAAAAAAAAGGATCACAGTCCGTAGTCAACTGTTCGTTTTGCAAGTGCACTAATATGGCTAGAATCACATCAAGCATGATGGAAGATACTGCATATAACCGAATGAAAAAGAAGTTAACTAACCTGATCACAAAGGAAACGCAGATCAATAGTGACATCATTTTTCACCCAAGATGAAATAATAAAAATAAAATAAAATCTTATACCACATGGCCTCCGGATTAAAAATCCTTATGCAAATACACTTAACCACTTAAGACTAGGACCATTATGCAGGTTAAGGACCTTGCCCCTTTTTGCGATTCGGCATCGCTTTGACTGACAATTGTGCGGTCAAGCAACGTGGCTCCCAAAACAAATTTTATTTGCGCTATAAACAATAGAGCAACAATTTAAAAAAAAAAATGCAATTTTTTTTACTTTTTACTATAATAAATATCCCGGAAAAATATATAAAATAACATGTTTTTCCCGTTAAGCTCGATACGTATTCTTCTACCTATTTTTGGTAAAAAAAAAAATGCAATAAGCTTTATTGATTAAATTGCGCAAAATATATAGTGTTTACAAAATAGGGGATAGTTTTATGGCATTTTTATTAATATTTTATTTCTACTACTAATGGCAGCGATCAGCGATTTTTTTCGTGACTGCGACATTATTGCGGACACTTCAGACAATGTTGACACATTTTTGGGACAATTGTCATTTTCACAGCAAAAAATGCATTTAAAATGCATTGTTTACTGTGGAAATGACAGTTGCAGTTTGGGAGTTATGATGGGATTATGTGTGACCTAAAGTGTGTTTACTACTGTAGGGGTGTGTGGCTGTAGGTTTGATGTCATCGATTGTGTCCCCCTATAAAAGGGATGACACGATCGATACAGTGAAGAACGGGGAAGCCGTGTTTACACACAGCTCTCCCCGTTCTTCAGCTCCAGGGATCGATTGCCGCACTCCAGCGGCGATCGGGTCCGCGAGTCCCGCGGTCCCAGAGCTTCGACGTATAAGTACAGGAAGCGGAACTTAAAGCGGAGCTCCACCCGCATTTTTTTTTTCAAAGTCGGCAGCTACTAACAGTGTAGCTTCTGACTTTGAATAAGGACACTTACCTGTCCTAGGCGCCTGCGCTGATGGCCCCCGCCGATGCCGATCCTCGATCCCGGCACCGCCATCCACAGTCAGGGAAACAGGCAGTGAAGCTGTGCGGCTTCACTGCCCGTTTCCTACTGCGCATGTGCGAGCAGCGCGGCACTTTGTGAATGGTCCGGCTGCTTTCTGGGATACACACAGTTCCCAGAATGCAGCGCGGCCCATTCACAAGACTACACCGAGAAGAGGAGGAGGAAGAAAACCACACCGCGGAAGATGAGGGCAGATTCGGGACTTCCGCATAGCAACAGCCTATTTAGGGTGAGTATTTTTTTTTTTTTTCCATTTAATTTTTTTTTTATTTTTTTTTCGATTTTTGAAAAAAAATAAAAAATCAGGGTGGAGCTCCGCTTTAAGTGGTTAAAGTGGACGTAAAGGAGTTGTAAAGGAAAAAAAAATGTTGCCTAAAATTAATGGGGCAGATTCACATAGATGTAATCTTCCGCTGCGTAATCGAAATACGCTACGCTGCCGTCTATCACCAGACTCTACGCCGAATTCAGGTAGTTTTTTTGCGCGTACGCTATTGTATCGTATTTTTTTTCCGCCGCGCAATCGAAATACGTGAGTAGGGGGCGTGAAGCATTTAAATTAAGCGCGTCCCCGCGACGATCGAACTGCGCATGCTCTGTTCAGGAATTTCCCGCCGTGCATTGCGCGAAATCACGTCGTGACGTCATTCGTTGTTTGAGTAGCGGCGTTTACGAACATTCCTATTCCCGGACGACTTACGTTAAAAATAATAAAAGAAATCGAAAAACGTTGAAATTCGACGCGGGAACGACGGCCATACTTAACATGGGCTGTCTAATATTAGACCAGCAAAAAGCTGGTATAGTGAAACGGAAAAAAAAGATGACTAAAGGTGCCGTAAGAGATTGCGTTTGAAGAGCGAAATTTTGTGGATTCCAGGCAAAAGCTCATTAGCATACCATGAAGGTGAAAAACAACAGGAAGTCCGCCCAGTGGCCGCAATTTTCAGGCAGCGTAGATCTGAAGGCGTACTAACACGTAATAAAGTCGAAATTTAGCACGCAGGTGTCTTTTCATGGTTTGAGGATTTCGACTAGCGTAAAAACGCTCGTAAATCGAAATTACTCCTGTCTAACAACATTTACACAGGCGTAATCGCTTTGTGAATCTAGGCCAATGTCTGCAAGGTAGACAGACAGAATAGTGTAATGTTTCTGTTAACAAACTAGTAAATACCTATTAAATTCCTTTATCTATATCACCTCCGGCGTTCTAGTTTCTGTTCTCTCATTCACTTCCTGGTTTGCGGCGCTCGTTCATGTAAGAACTACATTTCCCAGTATGAATTGCGGCATGCCCAGTAATTCACACCATTCGAAGTCTCTAACACGTAGAGAGCGTCCTGCCACACAGATGTAGTTTTCCCAGGAGGGGGCGAGCACGTCACTGACCACCGCAGTAAAGCCTCCCTTCACGGCGGTCAGTAAAATCAGACAAGCAGGAAGTGAACAGAACAGAGAAGAAATAGAGCAACTTCTGAGCAAAAACAAACAATGAGGAAGTGAAAAGAGGAATGTCTGCAGGTAAATGATGCTTATTACATGCTTATGACAACTGTGACATCGTTTTATAAACTATCTTTTTTTAATAACAATGCAGAGCGGCGGCGGATTGTAAAATAGTAAGCGACCGAAATTAATTTATAAAAAAGCAGGATGAAAGGACATACATTTAAAAAATGCTAATTGTGGTTGGAACTCCGCTTTAAATAGCAAAAATGCTATTGTGCAAAAACAAGTTTTTTTATAAACAATGCTGTGACAGTCCTGTTGAAAAAAGTGCATATGCTTGGTATCCAGTAATAGCACTGCTGACATGCTTATAAATCCATGCGTCTGAAAATGATTGGCAAGTGTTGCAGATCATGCATTGGTGCTCTCATTCCAGTGACCCCCTAGGTATTAAATGATCACCTTGGAGCGTACAACTTAGCGATTATGCTCAGACAGTACATGCTTGTGAACCACCCCTGGGTTCTATAATGGTAACAGGATCCTGGGCTTTCCACACAGTATCTCCAGAATAATGGGGAATAAAACGCCTTGATAGTGTGATATCGCTTTAAATGTTTTATTAAACAAATAAGAACAACCCCTCAATGGGGTACTCACATGTACCAGGTGCGTTAGTGCACCACTCTGTGTATGGCATGAAATATTACAGCGGCTGGTTTAGGAATGGTTTATGTTTTCCTCCTAAGCAGGTCGTCATGTCGTCCTTGCCCCTCCCCTACACGTGTTCGATACAGGGTAATCGTATCGTCATGAGGGGGATTTCTGCCTGATTTAATTACTATTTTTGTCTATGTGCACGAGCTTATGAGATGTGTGTAACGCTTGCAGTTGGTTAGTGGTATCCATTAGGCTTTGGGTTGATTGAGGCTCGCAGGAATTCTATTACTTTCTTAGACAAACAGAGAAAACCCCGTCTATTCTCCCCCCCCCCCCCCGCTCTGAGGGACAGGTGATTTACATATCTTATGCATGAGCCTGAGACATTTCAAACCCCCACTCCTTTTTTCTCCCGGGATTGGCTGTTCCACATCTCAGTATGATTGGGCATGCTGAAGTCATGTGGTTACTTTTCTGGGTTTTGACTGGATGATAGTGATCATAGCAGAATTTAGTGTAAGTAATACACAGGAGAAAATGCAAGCTGACAAGGTAGAGGAGGGCGGGGAGTCTACTGACATCACAACTCCACCCAGGAGCTCCAGACAACAGACCCACCCACAGAATCTGCAGTTTTTCAGGTCTCATAACAGAGGGGAGACATTTGACAGGTAAGGATACATGCAGGAGTCATGTATATCATTATAGATCAGCCCTATGTCAGTAGTTTAGAAAGGATGAGAGCGGTGGTTTACATCCACTTTAACTCTCCTTCCACAGAAAGACTTTGCAAATGTACCAATGATCCAAGTTTAATTACCATTGCCAAGTACGTATGTTTTATGTGTTTTTTTTCCCCTCTTAGACTGTTACTTAACATTCTGCTAAACTTTGTGTATTAGTACTGCTTTGACCTTGAAGAAGCAGAAGCTTGTCCTGAAAATTGTGATGTTAGTGCAAATAAAAAAAAAAGTATCATGGACAGTACACAATTGTTCTTTTTGCAAGTGCACTAATACGGCTACAATCATCTCAGTCACCTGATCAGGACATTTTACAAAGGATAGAAAAAAAGGTTAGAGACATTTGTCCCTTGCTATCCCTGTGGCAATGCTGTCACCAGGAGAGTGAGTGAAGGTAAACCATCCAAATGGAACGCAGACAGCAATAAATGCTTAATAAATACCACGCTATCCATTACAAACCAAAACAGTTTTGGCAGAATTTCCACTTTAAAATAAAGCAAGGGAGTCCAGCCACTTTTTAAATTCTGCTTTCCACTGTAAAACAGTTAGGCCAAGCGTACACACTTGCATCTTATTTTGATTTAACTAAGGGAGCTGGCCTCTCTCCTTTTTCATCTAAACATGAAATATTGCATAGGAATGTTTTATACATTTTACCACCGGCTACAAGTTGATCGATAGATCGACTTCAGTACAGCTAGCCTTCCCTTAATTGAATAAAACCTTTATTAATATATATATATACACAGGGCTCAAAATTTCAAGTCCTGAGCTACTAGCCAGGCCTCAAGAGTTGCTCGCCACCAGTTGCTCCACCTAATTCATACACAGCCCTGCGCCTAATTTCACCCGTAAACACGTCCTCGTAAATGATCTCATGGAATGACACTGTTAAATGTTTTATGCAGAATCAAGTTACAAAATTAAATATTACCAACAACAACTTTAACAAAATAGGACAGGGCACTGGGGGCAGACCAGAGGGACAGGGCACTAGAACTGGATCTCTTCTTCCCATTCTCTTGCTGTCTCCTCTGCAACTCTCTCTCCCTCTCCTATTCATCTCATCATCAGGAGCCTGTGTGTGCGGCTCCACGCTTGCATGTCCCCACTTCCCCCTTTTATTCAGGCTGGCAGTGAGGGGAGGAGGTCCCATTGCTTAATGAGAATTGTAAGGAGAGCACCTGTGTACTGCTCTGCCTGTGCGCGGCTCACCAGACTACTTTTCCCGAGCATGCACCTTTCCTCTTCGGCCGCAAATCTCATCCGGACTCTAAGTGTAGGCACAGATTGGAGGGAGATTGGTCATGCAGTCCTGTCATCACTCGCCCCCAGCTTAAATCCACTCGCCAAATGCTAGTAGGCGAGTGGAAATTTTGAGGGCTGTATATGTATATATATATATATATATATATATATATATATATATATATATATATATATATATATGCTGAGAATTCAATAAGCTTGAATTGCAGAGCATGTTAAGATTAATTAAAGGAAACCTAGCATTGCCTGCTTTCTTGCCGGGTTGCCTCTGTAGATTGAAAATCTTGACAGGACCATTTCTTCTGAGAAACAAGTGAAGTTTGTCTAAAGTCCATATCAAAATTCTGCTGGCCAGGCAGGAACCAAACGAATTTCAATCCGTCTATGGCTGGCTTTAGACACACTCCACTTCTTTGGACTGTCAGAATAGTCAATCTGCAGAGGCAATGCTGGGCTTCCATATAAGAAATCTTAACATGCTCTGCAATTCAAGCTTTAATAAATGGACACTTGCCTATCCAGGGAGCCCACAATGTGGGCACTCCAGCCGATCTTGGGATCAGCTGTCGGGTGCAGCTGCCGCCATTCCTGTTAAGGGACCCGGCAGTGGAGCCTTTTGATTTCACAGCTGGTGCCCTATTGTGCATGAGCAAAGCACGCTGCGGTTTCCAATTGGTCAGGTGGCGGAGGCAGAAAGGGGGCCAAACTTTCGAGAGATAGAGTCGTGGGCCCCTCTTTCGAAAGTGGGAAACGGTACCTGTAAAAAACAGGTATCTGTTCCCCCCTCCTCCCTGAATGTGGCATCGGAGGGGGGGGGGGGGGGGGAGACGGATAAGTGGAAGTTCCACTTTTAAGTGAAACTCTGCTTTAATAAATGCTCATCGTACTATGTATGTATCAGTAAAGCATTTATACAAATAAGAAAAAAAAAAACATAAAAATTGCAAACAGTAAAAAATAAAATATTACCAAAAACACTGTAGCTTCTTCCCTTTAACATAACTTTGAGTTAGCTGGGTAAGTCTATGGAAAGCTGTAATTTGAAGGGTTTGGAAGAACACAGAACAGAAAACATCAACAAATCTTTTAGGTGAATGTCTGTATAAAATAGGATACCTGTTTTATTTTTCTTTCTAAAACACACAGAAGAGAGTCCTTCCACTTTGGAGTTGCATTTTCACCAGCCTTCAGAATCTGATCCCATACCTAGATCAAACGGGACAAGTTGAATTAAATACAGAAAACCAGTAAAAATATAATTACTATGCAAATGTCACCAATTCTCTTTATGGCATGTATACTTGCATAAATACAAATTGTGGCTTTTAATTATAACTTTCTTTTTTGGTATCAATAATTACATTTTTGGAAAATATAATGGGATAATATCCCTTATATATATATAAAGGGATAAAAAAAAAAAAGTAGCTTGGTCCGCAATACTCAAATCAACATGTTGCCTGCAGTTCCTCTTCCTCTCCACAAGGTGTTCTCAGTCATCCGAGTTATATGACACATAGCATCAATCAAATCGGTCAAACCGGTAGAAAAAGAAAAAAGGGATTTTTAAATACAGCTTACCTGTAAAATCCTTTTCTTGGAGTACATCACGGGACACAGAGCGGCATATTCATTACTATATGGGTTATATGGAGTACCTTCAGGTGTGGACACTGGCAATCTCAAACAGGAAGTCCCCTCCCTATATAACCCCCTCCCCTAGAGGGAGTCCCTCAGTTTTGTAGCAAGCAGTATGCCTCCCAAAAATGTTCCCCAAAAGAGGGGTGGGAGCTCTGTGTCCCGTGATGTACTCCAAGAAAAGGATTTCACAGGTAAGCTGTATTTAAAAATCCCTTTTTCTTTCTCGTACATCACGGGACACAGAGCGGCATATTCATTACTATATGGGATGTCCGAAAGCAATGCTTTAATGAGGGGAGGGAGACATCTTCTCAAACGAGATTTAATTTAGAGGTATACTCAAATAATAATAATAAATCCAACTTAGTCAAGAAAAAACTTCTTTTTTTTTTTTTTTTTTACAACCAAGGGTGCCCCTGATCCCGAGGATCTTAAACTGCAGCCTGTAGTACTGCCTGTCCAAAGGCAGAATCCGCATTCCTTCTCACGTCTAGTTAATAAAACTTTGTAAACGTGTGGACTGATGACCACGTCGCCGCCTTGCATATCTGAGCCATAGAGATCTGATGGTGTGCTGCCCAGGAGGCGCCCATGGCCCTGGTAGAATGGGCCTTTACCGACAAAGGAGGAGGCAACCTCTTCAAACCGTAGGCCTGAATGATTAATTGTCTAATCCATCTCGAGATGGTGGATTTTGCAGCTGCCTGCCCCTTCTTGGGGCCATCTGGTAGAACGAACAACACATCTGTTTTCCGGATCTTTTCTGTAGCTTTAAGATAGGCCTTCATGGCCCGGACAATATCCAAGGTATGCAGCAACCCCTCCTTTTTAGATGTGGGTTTTGGAAAGAAGGATGGAAGTACCAAATCCTGGTTCAAGTGAAAATTGGATATAACCTTTGGTAGAAAGGAAGGATGGGGCCGGAGAACTGCCCTGTCCTTATGTAGAACGAGATATGGTTCCTTACACGATAAGGCTGCTAACTCTGACACTCTCCTGGCCGAAACTATGGCGACCAAGAATACCAACTTTCTTGTCAGTAAAACTAAAGGAATCTCAGCCAACGGCTCAAAGGGTTGTTTCTGTAGAGTGGACAGGACAAGATTTAAGTCCCATGGACAAATTGGTGACTTGACAGGAGGATTAATACGCAAGACCCCCTGTATGAAGGTCTTTACCAGCGAGTGGGTGGCCAGCGGCCTCTGAAACCACACTGACAGAGCTGAAATCTGTCCCTTGATTGTGCTTAATGCCAGGCCTTTATCCACTCCTAGCTGGAGAAAACTTAACACCCTATCAATGGTATATTTGCGGGAATTCCATCTTTTGGATTCACACCAGCCTACGTAGTTCCTCCACACCCTGTAATAAATCACCCTGGAGGCCGGCTTTCTAGCCCTAATCAGGGTAGGAATTACCTGCCTAGACAGACCTCTACCCCTGAGAATCAGGGATTCAGCCTCCAGGCCGTCAAATTTAGACGCTGTAATGTAGGGTGGAGGATCGGGCCTTGTGAGAGTAGGTCTGGTCGTAGAGGAAGAGTCCAAGGGTCTCCCACTGCCATCTTCAGGACTAGTGAGTAGCATGTCCTCCGGGGCCAAGCTGGAGCTACTAGAATGACTGGCTTGTGCTCCACTCTGATCCTGCGCAACAGGCGAGGAAGTAACTGTAGCGGAGGGAATGCATATAGAAGTTTGAATTGATGCCAAGGGCAAACCAACGCATCGGTTCCGCAGGCCATAGGGTCCCTCGCTCGAGACACGAACCTGTCTAGTTTCTTGTTGAACCTGGATGCCATTATATCTACGTCTGGCATTCCCCACTTCTGGCAGATTGTCTGAAAGACCTGGGGATGCAGAGACCACTCCCCTGGTGACAGAATCTGGCGACTTAAGAAGTCTGCCTGCAGGTTGTCCACTCCGGGAATGAATATCGCCGAAATGCAGGGTACATGAACCTCTGCCCACTGAAAAATCAAGCTCACCTCCCTTTGAGCGGCCTGACTCCTGGTTCCCCCTTGGTGGTTTATGTATGCCACCGCTGTGGCATTGTCTGACTGGATTCTCACCGGGGACCCCTGTAATCTGGAGGTCCATGACAGGAGGGCTAGGCGAGCAGCTCTGATCTCCAAGATATTGATGGGGAGCTGCCTCTCTGTTTCCACCCAAGTTCCCTGGCGAGAGAACCCCTCGAAGACCGCCCCCCAGCCTGCCAGGCTGGCGTCTGTGGTAACTACCTTCCAGACAACAGGGCTGAAGGATCTTCCCTTTAGAAGATTCTGAGGGTTCAACCACCAGGCCAGGCTTTGTCGGACCCTTGATGATAGCGTCAAAGGGGACTCTAAGGCATGTGCTCTCTTGCCCCAGGCTGCTAGAATGGCTGCCTGTAGGACGCGAGTGTGGATCTGAGCGTATGGTACTGCCTCGAACGTGGCCACTAGCTTGCCTAGTAATCGCATACACAGGCGAATAGTTGTTTTTTTCTTGCTTAGAACCAACTGAACCAACCCCTTGATAGCCTCGATCTTTACAAGGGGCAGGAACACCCTTTGCTGTTCTGTGTCTAACCTCATGCCGAGGTATTCCAACTGCTTTGTAGGCTGGAACGCTGACTTTTCCCGGTTTAGGACCCAGCCGAACCCTTCGAGGTACTGAACCGTGAGGTTTACTGCCTGTTGCAGACACGGCCGTGAGTGATCTATGATTAAAAGGTCGTCCAAGTATGCTAGGACTGTGACCCCTTGGATCCTTAGATTGGCTAAAACTGGGGCTAGGATCTTCGTGAATACCCGGGGGGCCGTGGCTAGCCCGAAGGGGAGCGCCCTGAATTGGAAGTGTCGCTGCCCCACCGCGAAGCGTAAAAATCTTTGATGCGACTGAAAGATTGGTACATGAAGGTAAGCATCCTTTATGTCTATGGAAGCCAGAAAATCGTCCCTCTGGAGCGTGGCGACTGCTGACCGGATGGATTCCATCCGGAAGGAACGAACCCTTAGGTAACCGTTTAAACTCTTTAGGTCCAAGATTGGCCTGACATCGCCGTTGGGCTTTGGTATGACAAAGAGATTGGAATAGAAACCTAGCCCTTGCTCTTGGGCTGGCACCTCTATTATTACGTCCTGGCAAAGCAGGTGATCCAAAGCTGCCAGCATCGAGGCCTTCTTTGCGGGATCCTTTGGTAGCCTTGACTCTTGAAAATGAGGCGGAGGAAAGTTTAGAAACTCCAGTCTGTAGCCTGCGGTTACAGACGCCCGGACCCATTTGTCGGGGATCTTGGCTTCCCAAACTTCTGAGAAGAAACGAAGCCTTCCCCCCACCCGCGAGAGTGGGGGCGCCCCTTCATAAGGCAGACTTAGGGGCTGTCTTTGTCGGCTTGCGATACCATGGTCTCTTACCCCCAGGGGCCTGTCCCTGCGATCTACTGTTAACGTTGGATCGTGCAGGCGGCCGTCGATACTGCCTGGAATTTGAGGGCCCTGAGACAGGAAAGAGCTGCCTCTTAAATGTAGGACCCCGGAATGTCTTTTTGACCGGTAAAAGGGTACTTTTGCCACTTGAAATAGTCTGAATGTATTTATCCAGATCCTCCCCGAAGAGTCATCCTTCATGGAAGGGAAACCCTGCCAGAAGCTTTTTGCATGGGGGCTCCGCCGCCCAGTTCTTCAACCATAAGAGCCTTCTCATGTGCACCAAAAATAGTGATAAACGGCGAGGCCTGCTGGATGGAATCCTTTATAGCATCTACCGCAAAACACAGAGCTCTGGGAATGTCAGAAAACTCTTCTGCCTGTTGGGTAGGCATGTCTTTTAGCATTTCTTTTGTCTGGTCCTTTAACGCCTGACAAACTCCAATTGCAGCCACAGCTGGCTGTACCACTGCTCCTGCCGTAGCAAAGGATGCTTTTAAAAGTGTCTCTAACCGTTTATCAACCGGATCTTTAAACATTTGTATGTTTTCCACCGGGCAAGTTAGTGATTTATTCACACATGAGATGGCTGCATCCACCACTGGGAGCTTCCACCTCTTGGAGAATTTTTCCTCCATAGGGTAAATGACCGCAAATCTCTTCGGTGGCAAAAAAATCCTGTCCGGCCGTACCCAATCCCGAAAGATCAATTCCTCCAAGAGAGGATGGACCGGAAAAACTGCGTTGCTTAAAGGAGCTTTCAAAGAGCCCAGAGAGGATACCGCAGGAACCTGAGGCTCTGGCAATGGTAAATTAAATGCCAAGCGGACCATGTCCGTCAAAGACTGTACCCACAGTCTCTCTGTCTGAGAGTCTGAAAATGGTTCCTCAGAGGTAGATCCCTCAACCCCTGAACCCTCTTGGTTCAGGTCTAGTTGATCCTCCTGCGATTCCAATTCCTCCGGAGAGAGAATTTCAGCATCTGAGGATACACCTCTTGGTGATGGGGATCTAACCCGTTTCTTGCCAGGAATAGCTCTAGCGATCAATGCTGCTATTCTCTCTTCTAGCCCCCCTAGGGATACAGCTAGCATCTCCTCTGTGATAAACACAGGGCTGGGCTGATCTGGGCCAGCCTCCGCACCAGACCCCCCTAATGGCTCATCCAAGGCGACCTTTATGGGAATAAGCTGCGGGGAAAGTATCGGCATATCATCAGAATCAGAGGGGGAACCCCTTTGTTTTTTGGTCTTTTTTGTACCCTTTGACCCCGAACCTTTGGAAGCCATAATACAAAATCGAGGGACTCCGCCAACAACAACAGACTGTAGTGGCCAGGAGTACAAAACTAGAGCTTAGGGGACAATAGCTCACTAATGCCCAAAAACTGATGGGGCCCCGTATGTTTTTTTTTTTTTAAATATATAAGTCTCTTTCTTTTTTTTTTTTTTTTTCAAACATACAGCGACCCCAAACTTAGTTTGCCAGCCTCCAACCTTTTGCAAAAAAGGGGGATTTTTTTGGCTTAACAGAAAGGCATTGGAACAAAGTCCAGCATGTACTACCCCTCTTCCGCCACCGGGAGTCACTGTTCTGCCGCTCTGCGTCCTCTCCCTTTGAGATCAGCCTCAGACTGAGCACTGACTATGGCCTGCTGATCTATAACAGCACAAGGCGCGTCCCTGATGACGCTGCAGGCACGCCCCCCCCCCCCCGCCCTCCCCTCCAAACGGCGCGAAAAACGTCTATAAGACGTGCGCGCGCGCGTATGCCGGAGCAGGAAGAACATGGAGGAGCCGCGCTGCTGGAGACCCAGGACTGCAGTACCAGGCGGCAGATTCAAACCCCCGGCCAGGTAGGACTCTCCAAAAGGCCCCATAGGGATCCTTACTAGCCCTAGGAAGAAAGCAGCAGGTAGCTAGCAAACACAATTCTTAGACAGGGGAACCTAGTGATGGGGGAAATGGGATCATCCTGTCTTCTCAGACATAGTGAGCAAGGTTGCCAATGCAGAGCATACTTAGGCTACCCCCCTTCTAGGTTACCCCGGAGAGCCTGCTGTCGAACCAAGTCCCGCAGGCTCCCCTCTTACCTGCTCCATGCTGCAGGATGTTTGTCTAGCAAAACGATCCAATCTTCTCCCATCTCCGTGGGTAGCGTAATAGACCTTCAGGCCCTGGGGTCCTATGAAGGTACCCACTGTCCTGGACCTATATAGCACCCTGGCAAACAGGAACTTATGGTCTTTACGAACTCCAAGTCCTGGGCCCAGGGTCCAGCCCTCCAAAGAGGAGCATTATAGGCAAAACCCCACGGTTTGGGGCCCGGGTACTGTCCACTTTGGCACTGAGGCTCCTTGGACAGATCCGGTTAGCCCGCCCATAATCCCAAGGATGTGGAGCAAAGCTATTCCGTGACCAACACCTAAGACACTGGCGAAAAAACTGAGGGACTCCCTCTAGGGGAGGGGGTTATATAGGGAGGGGACTTCCTGTTTGAGATTGCCAGTGTCCACACCTGAAGGTACTCCATATAACCCATATAGTAATGAATATGCCGCTCTGTGTCCCGTGATGTACGAGAAAGAAATACTGTGAGTGCCCCCTCCTGAGCACAGCACACTGCACATCTAGGGCCAGATTCTCATAGAATTCCGGCGGCGTAGCGTAAGCCATTTACACTACGCCGCTGCATCGTACCAGAGCAAGTGCTTTAATCTCAAAGCACTTGCTTCGTAGTTTTCGCCGGCGTCGCGTAAATCGCCCAGCGTAAACCCGGCCGGGGAAAAAGCCCAGTGCGCATGCTCCAGCTCACGTCGGAAAGCGTAGTTGAAACCGACGTCAAAACGACGTGAGCATCATTTACGCAACTTCCTATTCGCGAACGAGTGAGTAAAACGAAGTAAGCGACGGAAAAAGCCGACGCTGACCCGACGCCATACTTAACATGGCATCCGACGGCATCCGACGGTACTTCGTAAGGTTACTCCACATAGAAGCTTGGGTAACCTTACGCGTAAAAGCGATCAGGAATTGGCGTACTAGCCTCATTTACATAAGCAAATGAGAAAACAACGTAAAGGCCACCTAGTGGCCGGAGTTGTCATTACAACTACGATCTGCAAGTGTAATGGTTTTACACTTGTCGGATGTTGAAGCGTATCTATGCAAAAGTGATGCTAAGCATCTGAGATACTCCGTCGTATCGCCGCTGAGAATCTGGCCCCTAGTGTATTTATGTAGAGAAGAGTTCTGATGTCATCACATTAGCACTGTTCTCTGCATCACCCAGGACTGACCACCACCAGCAGTAGTCTAAAGAAAAAAGGGAACTAGCATGTCACATGACTGGACTGAATACATTAGGCGAAGGCAAGTAAAAATGTAAATAAGCATAACATACTTCTAGCCTGAGCCTCAAGGGGGGAGCCCAGAGCTAGGCTTTAAACAGTGTTACGCCAATGCAGACACTGAAACAATTTACATAATGAATACAAAAAAAAAAATTCTTATATACATCATCACGTGGTACTGTAGGTTATTATACAATAACTGAGATACAGCATATGGTAAAGGCAGTAGAAACTGACTGCACAATGTCTTCATTGTAAATTGTGCAGTTCATATAAAGCAAAACCAAAAGAACAGAGAGATGCAGCGATTGGCATAGTAGAGACATTACTCATACATTGCCTTGAAAAAGTATTCATACCCCTTGAAATTGTCCACATTTTGTCATGTTACAACCAAAAACTTGAAAGTGGAAGGAAAATGATAAATGGTTTTCATAATATTTTACAAATATGTGAAAAGTGTGGCATGCCTTTGTATTCAGCCCCCAGAGTCAATACATTGTAGAACCCCCTTTCACTGCAATTACAGCTGCAAGTTTTCTTGTGTATGTCTACAGAGTGACATTTTTGCCCATTCTTCTTTGCAAAATTGCTCATGCTCTGTCAGATTGTCTGGAGAACCACTGAATAGCAATTTCCAAGTCTTGCCACAGATTCTCAATTGGATTTAGGTCTGGGCTTTGACTGAGCCATTCTAACACATGAATATGCTTTGATCTAAACCACTCCATTGTAGCACAGGCTGCATGTTTAGGATCGTTGTCCTGCAGAAAGGTGAACCTCCACCCCAGTCTCAAGTCCTTTGCAAACTCTAAAAGGTTTTCTTCTAAGATTGCCTTGTATTTGGTGCCATCTATCTTCTCATCAACTCTGACCAGTCCTTGCTGAAGAAAAACATCTCAACATGATGCTGCCACCACTATGTTTCACGGTGGGGACAATGTGCTCAGGGTGATGTTTAGTGTTAGTTTTCCACCACACAGAACTTTTTGGCCTAAAAGCAAAATGCTATATTTGTTTTTATATTTGTTTTTTAACCTTCTCCACAACTTTATCCCTGATTTGTCTGGTGTGTTCCTTGGCCTTCACGATGCTGTTTGTTCACTAAGGTTCTCTAAAAACCTCTGAGGGCTTCAAAGAACAACTGTATTGATACTGACATTAAATTACACACAGGTGCACTCGGATTACCAATTAGGTGACTTCTGAAGGCAATTGGTTCCACCAGTTTTCTTATCGTACATCACGGGACACAGAGCGACAATCCATTACTATGTGGGTTATAGAGTACCTTTAGGTGTGGACACTGGTGTAATTAACTACACAGGAAGTTCCCTCCCTATATAACCCCTCCCATACTGGGAGCTCCTCAGTTTTTTCATCAGTGTCTAAGGTGTTGGTCACAAATGAACATGTGCTCTTAGGAGCTCCACTGGAGGGATCCATGCTGGATGTAAAAAACCTCCATAAATCCGGATCCGTCCAAGGTGCTTCATAGCCAAAGTGGACGGTACCCGGGCCTCGGTAGGAAGAACGAAGTTTAGCCTATAATGCCTCTCTGCGGAGGGCTGGATCCTGGGTTCCAGAACTTTGTGCCTTCCAAGGACCAAATGTTTTTCTGCTGCCAGGATGCTATATAGGTCCAGGGGAGTTGGTGTTCCTGCCATGGCCCCCGGTCCCTGAAGGTCTAAGACAATACCCACAGTGAAGGGGGAAGATTGGGCCTCTTGCTTTGCAATACCCTGCAGCGTGGAGAAGGTAAGAGGAGGGCCTACGGGACTTGGTTCGACAGTAGGCCCTCCATGGGGGACTATGGGTCTCGCCTATATTATGTTTTTATGCATGGGCAATGTAAACCACTATGTCTTCTGAGGCAGGATGGCTCAGGGCGCCCATATACCTCCCCTAGCCAGCATGCAGTCTGGCCCACCATGTCTGTTAGACAGGATGTCTGCAGTACCCATATATATCTCCCCTTGAAGGGGCCGGTACATAAAAAAAAAAAGCCCTAATCCTATACAAAGGATTTTCTTCCGTGAGTAGCTGCAAGTCTTATCTGTGTTTCCACTACTATGGGCAGTAAAAGACATGCCTGATGTTTTTGCTTACCACGCTTTCCAAAAAACGGAAGCTTAAGTGTTAGCTCATCTATTGTATGGACCCACTTCCACTGCTTCAGGCTCTACCATTTTGCACGTGCTCACCGTCTCAGTGCAGTCGCAGAGAAGGCTCTTCAAAGGGCTCGGAAGTCAGAGCTCTGTAAAGCTAGGGGGACACAAGCGTAAGCACCTTGTGCGAGTTGGATACAGATTAATCTAAGACGCCTACTCGCATCTAGCTGTGCAGATTAGCAGGCATTGTTGTCAGACTAAGTTCAGCTGTTGATGCACCTGGGTTAAGTGCCTCTGCTTTTAGCTTAGGACTTGGTCTCCCCATTGAATAAGGTCAGGGGTAGGAATATAAGGAGGGATCGCCACCTGAACCTGGTGGACCCTTATTCTCCTCTGTAGAGACTTAAACAGCTCATAGATTGAGCCAGCAGAGCTGTCAGGCAATGCAGCATCCCCCCAACGTTGCAGCCACTCTGCATGTGTTTGTTTTTTGCATCACATTTATTGTTCTGCAAGAGATTAACTGCTAGGTTGGCAGCATCCTCGCAAAAAAAAAAGAAAGGGTGTCCCCCTTTTTCCTGCTTTAATCCTGAAATAAAGGGATTATAAGCCTGGGATAAAGCTTCACTGTCAGAGGACAGGAGCCAGGAGCTGCAGCCTAGCAAGGAGAAGCTATCAAAAGCCCTACAGGTTCTGATTGCACTTGCAGTATTTTCAGAGATTCATGCTGCATATATCTTCCCTCGGTCTAGTCGGCCTAAGCCTCTATTTTCTCCTTGGAGTGTAAAGAGAGGTTTTCCTAGGTGGCTAGCAAGACCTCCATATGGTCCTCAGCCTGGTGTCGGCTTCAGGCTAACCAAATGCATCGGAGGGATGCACAATTGCGGGCTCACATTGCTAACGTCTCTTAGTTGAGGAAACGCACATCTGCAGAGGATGATTTCCTCTTTACCAGTCCGCAGGTTGCATAATGGAATGCATGTGGGATAAAAAAAAATGGAGTTACTTACCGGTAACGTCCTTTCCAGTAGTCTTTCAGGACAGCCACAATAGAGAGATAGGCTCCTCCTCTTCCTTTAGGAAACACTGCACAGCCTTTAAGAACTCTCCTCCCCCTGCCAGACCTCAGTTTTTATACGAGCACCTCCGGTCAGCTGGGGAGACACAAGAACATGTTAGTAATCCATCATTAAACATCAACATCATACTATGTTCCTGTATTAAACAAACCTTCCATACTTCGGGTGGGTAACCAGGGCGGTCCTGAAAGACTACTGGAAAGGACGTTACCGGTAAGTAACTCCATTTTTCCCTTTCCGTCTTTCAGGACAGCCACAATAGAGAGGATAATCGAGTACTCACCAACTAGGGCGGGACTATGGCTTGCAGGACCTTTCGCCCAAAGGCCTGGTCGCCTGCCGACACCAAGTCTACTCTATAATGTTTGACGAAGGTGGTGTAGCTGTACCAAGTTGCTGCCTTGCATATTTGTTCTGGCGTGGCTCCAGCGGTTTCAGCCTGGGAAGCAGCTACTGCCCGAGTAGAGTGTGCCTTAATTCCTGTAGGGACCTCTTTACCAGACAAGGCATATGCCTGTTCAATAGCTAGCCTAAGCAATTTCGCGATTGTGCGCCGAGACGCTCTCTGTCCTTTTCTAACTCCAGAAAATAAAACAAAAAGAGAGTCTGACTTCCTAAAATCTTTGGTCAGCTCTAAATAGTGTAAGATGCATCTCCTGACGTCCAACTTACTAAACCTAATTTCCCTTTCACCTGAGGGATTAGGGCAAAAAGAGGGTAGCACCACCTCCTGATTCCTATGGAATCTAGAAGATACTTTGGGTAAAAAGGCCGGATCAGTCTTGAAAACAACTCGATCCGGAAAAACAATACAAAAAGGGGGTCTAACAGACAAGGCTTCTATCTCGCTGACCCTCCTAGCAGTAGTCACTGCAACCAAAAAGACTGTCTTTAAAGTCAACTCCCTCAACAGACATCCGTCTAGAGGTTCAAAGGGAGACCCTGTTAGGGCCTGAAGAACTAAGGATAAATCCCACCTGGGGAAGGGGGGCCCCTGGGCCGGTCTCTGTCTAGATAATGCTCTGAAGAACCGGATTACCCAGGAGTTACTGGCCAGTGGACTCTCTAGATATACACTAAGGGCAGAAACTTGACCCTTAAGGGTACTGACTGAAAGACCCATATCTGCCCCACACTGTAGGAACTCCAATACTGAAGAGGGGTTCTGCACTGAACAGGAATATTCTAGGCACCACGCATTAAAGCGAAGCCAGACCTTCCTATAAATAGAGCGGGTTTCCTTCTTCCTGCTACTAAGTAGGGTGGCAGTTAACCTTTCAGAAAACCCTTTAGACCTTAGCAAGGTCTCCTCAGTAACCACGCCGCTAGGCTCCACCTGTGTGGGTCTGGGCAAAGGACTGGACCCTGCGAGAGAAGATCCCTTGTGGATGGGAGGAAGAAGGGAGGTTCCATGGTCAGTTGTTTGAGGACCGAGAATCAAGCCCTTTTCGGCCAGTGAGGTGCCACTAGAATGATAGAGGTGTTCTCCAGTTGGAACTTTCTTAGAACTGCCGGTAGAAGCACTGGAGGTGGGAAGGCATAACAAATCCCGAACCCCCAGCTCTGGGACAGGGCATCTACCCCCCTTGCTCCCTCTCCTTTGTTCCGGGAGAAAAAACAAGGGGTTTTCGCGTTTTCTTTTGACGCGAACAGGTCTACCTCCGGAGAACCCCACCTCCTGACTAGGAGATGAAAAACTTCCTGACTGAGAGCCCACTCGCTCTCTCTCAGCTGAGAGAGAGCATTGTCCGACCGCACCTGGACGTGGTGACCCTGAAGCTCTTCCTGGAAGAACCTGAGGGCTAGACCGACCGCCATCAGCTCCTTCCAATTGGAGGACTTCCCCAACTCGGCATCTTTCCATACGCCCTGCGCTGGAAGGGACCCTAAGTGAGCCCCCCAACCTCTGCCGCTTGCGTCCGTGGTTACCACCTGAGGGACCGGAATATGCCATAGCCGACCCTGCGATAAATTGGAAATCTTCCTCCACCACCAGAGGGACCTCTTTACCTGGGTTGGGACCTGTACTAGGGTATCTAGCCGCTCCAGATCGTGATCCCAGATTTTCAGGAGGAAAGCTTGCAGGGGCCGAAAGTGAAGGCCTGCCCATTGGACAGCCAGAAGGGTGGACGTAAGCAGGCCCAGGGTCGACATCAGAGACCTGATCGACACTTGCCGACTGCCCTGTAGGGTGGCCACCGCTCTGTCTAATTTCAGGGCCTTCTCCCTGGGGAGAAAGACCCTTAGGAGGGTGGAGTCCAAAAGGTACCCTAAGTAAGAAATTTGTTGAGACGGTGACAGGCTGGATTTTTCTAAGTTTAACAGCCACCCTAGACCCGATAGAGTCCTCTTGGTTAATTCCAGATCTCTGGATAGTTGTTCTGGAGAAGCCGCAAAAAGGAGCAGGTCGTCCAGGTAGGCTATGATGCCTACTCCCTGAAGACGCAGAAAAGCTATGGGTTCTGCCAGGACCTTGGTGAACACGCGGGGTGAGGAGGATAGACCGAATGGCAAAGCCTGGAACTGAAGATGCATCACCTCCCCTCCTAGGTCTATCGCTAGGCGTAGATACCTCTGAGACCCCTCTGCGATGGGTACGTGCAGGTACGCGTCCCTGAGGTCCAGGGAGACCATAAAGCAATTCTGTGGAAGGAGGGCCCTGACCGTGAAGATTGATTCCATACGGAACTTTTTGTATGCGATGGACCTGTTTAGGGGTTTCAAGTTTAGGATTAACCTGTACTTCCCTGAGGGTTTCCTCACCACAAAAATGTGTGAGTAAAATCCCTTCCCTTCCTCTGTCGCTGGAACCCTGAGGACCTCGTCCTGGTTCTTTAGCTCTTTTAAGGCTCCAGTCAGGGCCTCTGATTTTTCCCTGTCTCTGGGAAGTTGAGTGACCAGATATCTTTGGGGGGGAGGAGAAGAGAACTCTAGGAAGTACCCCCTCCTTACTATCGCCAGGACATACCTGTTGGGGGAAATTGATTCCCACTGTGGGAGGAAGGCCCCCAATCTTCCCCCCACCCTGACCTGGGAGTCACTGTTTTTTTGCGGGCTGGTCAGGAGGGCGAAAAATCGCTCCTCTGCCCCTTCCCCTAGGCGTCCAGATTCTCTTCTGAACTTCTGGCTTTGGGACCCCCGAGTGCCTTTGGGGACAAAACCCCCTCCCCTTTACTGGAGCCTTACGTCTCTGGGGAAAGGACTTCTTTCTGTCAGCTGTACGATCCAAGACTGACTCAAGACCCGAGCATAACAGGAGATCCCCTGTAAAAGGTATCCCACACAGCTTAGATTTGGAAGCTAGGTCCCCTGGCCAAGTTTTGAGCCAGAGGGCTCTCCTGGCAGAGTTGGCCAGAGCTGCCGACCTGGCTGACATGCGGACGGATTCAGCCGATGCGTCCGCAATGTAAGCGATGCCTCGTAACATTGTAGGGAAGGAGGATAAAATGGTCTCCTTATCCGTCCTGGCCTCAATGTGCTCCTGGATTTTAGAGAGCCAATGTTCTAAGTTACGGGCCACCACTGTGACAGCTAATTCTGGCTTGAGGTTCCCAATAACATGTTTTTTTCAAGAGGGAATCCATTCTCTTGTCCATTACATCAGGAAGAGTTCCCATATCCTCGAAAGCCAAGACAGTATTTCTGGATACTTGGGAGAACGCTGCATCCAATTTAGGCACTTTGTTCCAAATGGATGCAGGATCTTCAGAAAATGGGAACCTCCTTTTAAGGGACTGGGAAAAAAAGGGCTTCCTTTCGGGGTCCTGCCACTCCTTTTTGATAGTATCAGTTAGAAGGTCATGTACAGGAAAAAACCCTTCTCTTCTGTTCCCCCAGACCTTTGTACATTTGGTCATGAAGGCTAAGAGGTTTACTTTCGGCCTGAATGCCCAGAGTCGTGTAAATGGCCCCTAACAAATCCTCAACCTCATCAAGGGACAGTTTATATCTCGAGGGCTTCCTGGAATCACCATCCTGGTCCTCATCATCTGACTCTGCCTGAGAACCCGAGGCCACACTCTCCCCTGAGATTACTGCCTGGGAAGGGCCTGCAAGATCAACTGTCGTTGCTGTATGATCAGGTGTGACAGGAGCAAGACCCTGTTCAACTGATTGGGTTGTAACCTGTGTGGGGACAGTGGGAGGTTGCAGCCTTTCAAACAAAGATTTGAAGGAAGCGAAAGTGGAGGAAAGCTCCTTAACAGAGGCTGCTAGGCTACCTTCCTGCTCTTCATCCCTCTCCCTGACCAAGGAGTGAATGCATTCCTTACACAACACTTTGGACCAAGACTCAGGAAGAATGTCCCTACAGGAGGCACATTTCTTTTTCGAACCGTGAGTCTTCCCTGTCTTTTCCAGGCTCTTCTGAAAGACATAGGAACAAGGGGCCCCACACATTAACATCCAAAGAAAGAAAAACAATTTTTTTTTTTTTTTTAAACACAAAAAAAACATATGGGTTACAACCCTGGGGAAACTCTAAAAACAGACCCTCCTGCTAGGTCCCCCCCCCCCCCCCCAACCACCAAGGGGGAATAGTGGGGGGGAAAAACCAGGCCTAAGGTTTAGGGACCCCTCCCCAGGGAACTCTTACCTTAGGCTGGCTGGAGGAAGCGTCCTTGGTCGTGCCCCCTTCCGGAGAAGTCGCCGACATCCTGGGGTGGTTGCGCTGTGTCAACTTGCCCCAGCAAGCTTCAGACTCCTCCAGCAAACACGCTGGGCCTCTATCAGCGCCGCGGCCCGGAACCGGAAGTCGCGGATCAAAGGGGAGGCTTCCGACGCGCCGTTGATGACGTCACCCGCCACTCAGCCCGCAAATTTGGAAAAAAGTATGCGGCCTGTAAAAAAACAGGGCATCCTGGAGGCCTCCCCCGCCATGGTCCTGTGGACACGATAGGGGTCCCCCCTCAAGCCATCTGCCGCGCTCGACCAGGATTGGGGTGCGTCTGGCGGTGAGTACCCGCCAAAAAAAAAGATTTTTTCCTTAGGAGGCCCCTGCTCCCTTGGTAAGAGAAAGAACAGCCACAGTCCCCTGACTGCACCGGCCTAGGTTCTTCTGCAGTGTCTCCCCACCGGAGGAAACACTAAGAACTGAGGTCTGGCAGGGGGAGGAGAGTTCTTAAAGGCTGTGCAGTGTTTCCTAAAGGAAGAGGAGGAGCCTATCTCTCTATTGTGGCTGTCCTGAAAGACGGAAAGGGAAAAAGTAACAGAGTAGATTCTATTGTGGATCGCATAAGCATACATGTTTCTGTCTGTATGGTGCTGCATGTTTGTATGTATAAAAATACTGTATCACACGTGGTTACCTGATCACCCAAATCCTGGATTACCCAAGGATATTTGGTCACACAGAAGGGCTTGTCTCCACAAAAATGCCTAAGGTCGCATAAAAGATGCTTGTATGCATAAAAATGCTGAATCGCATTAAGACGTTTGAAGGCATAAAAATGCTGAATCACACATGATTACCTGATCACCCAAGTCCTTGTTTCCCCAAGGATGTTTGGTTACACAAAAGAGGTTTGCTTCCACAGAAATGCCTAAAATCGCATAAAAGTTGCTTGTATGCAAAAAAGAGGCTGGATCACACATGATTACCTGATCATCAGCGTCCTGGATTACCCAAGGATGTTTGGTCACATAAATAAAGCTTGTTTCCACAAAAGTACCTATAGTCGCATAACGTTGCTTGTAGGCATAAAAATGCTGAATCACATAAAGGATGCTTGTATGCATAAAAATGTTGAATCACACAGGATTACCTGATCTCCCAAGTCCTTGATTCCCCAAGGATATTTGGTCACGCGAGGAGGCTTGTTCCCACAGAAATGCCTAGAATCGCATAAAGAGGCCTGAGGGCATAAAAGTGCTGAATCACACATGATTACCCGATCACCCAAGTCCTGGTTTACTCAAGGCCTAAAAGGATCGCTTAAAGATGCCTGAATGCAAAAAGAAGCTGAATCACACATGGGAGTTGGATCAACAGAGTCCTGGATTACCCAGGGATACTTGATCACATAGAGAGGCTTGTTTCACAGAAATGCCTAAAGTCGCATTAAGATGCTTGGGTGCATAAGAAGGCTGTAACGCACAGAGGGGGGCCTGGTCACACAAGAGTCCTTGGTCTCACAAGGGTTCTGGTCCGCACAGTAGTGCTTAAAATGCATAAGATGCTGATTGCATGGAAGATGCTGAATCGCATGCATGGTTACTTTAAAGTTGCACATGGCGGCTTAGTTATGCAATACAGGATGCCTTGTGTTTGCATAGAGATACGTGTCTGCGTGGGTTTAATGTTGCACATTGTTGCATGACACGTTTATAGTGCATGCTTGCTTGCAAAGATGCTCGTTCCAGAACACACATGCTATATGCATGTTGGGTATGAGACATATTTATATGATTTCATGTTTCCATGAACACACGCTGCCATGTACACATGCCTCCATTGAGGCATATGGCTTTAACACTTGCCACATACACATATGGGGAGCCAGTTGCATATGTGTTTATTTACTTGGGCTGCAGAGGTTGTCTGCGTTTCGCAGGGGAACAGCACTTTCTCCAGTTGGTGGTCTTGCCCTTTTGGGTTAGCCTCCGTGCCTGGGTTGTCAGGGTGCTAGGGCCCGCCTCTAGCAGGTCTGTAGGCCCAGAGTATAGCAGTAATGGCATACCGAAGCAGACTCCTGCTGATGGACCAGTCAGCAGCATGGCTGGACCTAAGGGTGTCCAGCATGGTCAAGTATCTAGATCTCCTAGGTTAGGATTCCAGTCTAAAGATACATTCTTCATTTGACAAGAGGCTGGGTGTGTTTTGCACAAGGAGAGTCCTTTTGGCCTCAGACAAGACCATCGCTATGAGAAAGCTGGTCTATGTGGTTACGGCAAGGAACAGTTCCTTACTTTTGGCATTCTGCTTAAGGCACTAGGGAAGATGCTGGCTTCATTCAAGACAGTTCCCTATACTAACTTTTATTCAGGGCTGTTATAAACAGTATTGTGTCGGCCTAGAAAGAGTGGATCTTGACCTAGCATTATCCAAAGAACCCGGTCCCAGAGATATGCTGGAATTCCTCTTGGTGGTTCTTAACTAAAAGGTTTGCCAGGTCAGGAAGAGACCATGGCCCAGGGGAAGTATTCAAGCTCCAAGAGAGCCATATCTGTCAGCTAGAGCTACCGAGGGAGCATCTGGCTTATGGGCCTGAACGTTCAGGTGGCTGGTTCGGTCAGAGTTCAATCAGACTATACCAGATTAAGTGATTTACTTAATTTACCAAGGAGGAGCTTGTGGAAAACTTGGGGAAATCTCGCGCCAAAATAGAATAGGGGGGGAAAAACTTGTGCAAATGATTAAGAGCTGCTCCCTAAATAATACAGAGTGCTGGATTATACGTGTGAACAATTGAAAATGAGGTGCGCTGACTAGTGATAAATTTAACACATATTATACAACATTGGTGTGAAAAATATATATATGAAAGTCGTGCTAAACCAATACAACAGCAAGTGATTGACAAAACAATAAGTGCAAAAAATTCAATGGCGATGGACAATGATTGTCTACCCAGAGTCCGTTGATAGTTAGTGCAATATTGTGCTAAAAAACAATAGTGTTCCGATAGAGTGCTCTGTGTTTAATCTTCTGAATATGTTCCACCTTCACCAAAAAAAACCACCGCAAGTGAGGATGGATGGCTCCTTACCCGATGGTGTTGACCTATTAATTAAAATAAGGTCAAATGAGCTCAGGGATCAGCTGCTGCCCGTGGGAAACTCGATTGTAAGCCAAGTAGTGAACAGATCTCATATAAGGAGAAAAACAGCTTCCATAGTGTAAAACCTTTTTATTGGAATAAATTGCTAAAAATACAATGCCAAATGGCCTCTTACTTGAGATGGTGCCCGTATTCCCGGCACTGAGGCTGTGGATGTGTAGGGATTGGCGAGAGATAATGTGGTAGGCTGGTGAAGCCGGCGTGCGTTCCACCGCCGTCAGGCTTGAGAACCAGGAAACCGGAAGTGAGCTAGTAGTGCGTGCCCAGGTACCGCCTCGACGTACGTTTCGTTGTTGTCGTCATCAGGAAGCGACGCTTCCTGATGAAAACAACAACGATACGTACGTCGAGGCGGTACCTGGGCACGCATTACTAGCTCACTTCCGGTTTCCTGGTTCTCAAGCCTGACGGCGGTGGAACGCACGCCGGCTTCACCAGCCTACCACATTATCTCTCGCCAATCCCTACACATCCACAGCCTCAGTGCCGGGAATACGGGCACCATCTCAAGTAAGAGGCCATTTGGCATTGTATTTTTAGCAATTTATTCCAATAAAAAGGTTTTACACTATGGAAGCTGTTTTTCTCCTTATATGAGATCTGTTCACTACTTGGCTTACAATCGAGTTTCCCACGGGCAGCAGCTGATCCCTGAGCTCATTTGACCTTATTGTAATTATTAGGTCAACACAATCGGGTAAGGAGCCATCCATCCTCACTTGCGGTGGTTTTTTTGGTGAAGGTGGAACATATTCAGAAGATTAAACACAGAGCACTCTATCGGAACACTATTGTTTTTTAGCACAATATTGCACTAACTATCAACGGACTCTGGGTAGACAATCATTGTCCATCGCCATTGAATTTTTTGCACTTATTGTTTTGTCAATCACTTGCTGTTGTATTGGTTTAGCACGACTTTCATATATATATTTTTCACACCAATGTTGTATAATATGTGTTAAATTTATCACTAGTCAGCGCCCCTCATTTTCAATTGTTCACAAGGAGGAGCTTGTGCCTTGCCTATTGACATTCGTCATTTCATGAGATGCAGAATTGACAGGCGTTTCGCTGGAGCCATCAAACAAGTACCTCCGGGAGTATGACCTCTACACCCGACTGTTTTCCTGACCAAGGGCCACAGAAGTAGTACCCTGTACATAAGAGGTATTGGCGTCAAGGACAAGGGATCCACCCGCATGCGGGGCAGATGTATTAGTAATCTGGTGGGACCAGTGGTCACTGGTTGTGTCTCTCCCCCCAGTGCCGCGGCGTTTGTGGCTTCTATGCAACAATAGAGGAGGACGGAAGCTGGCCTGATTACTCCGGCATGG
Organism: Rana kukunoris; assembly: GCA_029574335.1. NCBI lineage: Eukaryota > Metazoa > Chordata > Amphibia > Anura > Ranidae > Rana > Rana kukunoris. Next base: position 380,834,284 of record CM056051.1, read on the forward strand.
CCCTGACGACATTTTCTGTGCAGGGACAGTAGGGGTGGTAGTAGAGGACCCACAGTCCCTTACATCTGGTCCAAGCCTACTTCGAAGGGGGTATTACATCCTGTCTTGCAACAGGTGAATTAATGGTCTGGCTATTTTAGCCCACATTCTTCAGGATCGGGGCTTCTAGAATCGGCGGCGCTTCCTTGATTCATACAGGAAAGCTGGCCTCCAGGACCAGGTATCCTAGGATCTGGAAAGCCCATGTTCCTGGTATGAAACAGATTGTGGCATCCTTGGAAATTTGTCAAAGATAAAATTCCTGCCTTCCTGCATTTGGAAAGGAGACGGAGCTAACCTTAAATTACATCAAGGATCCGATCTCGGCCTTGCTTCCAAAGGTCGCTTGCTTCACACTCTGTGTTCCGAGCCATTATACAAGGGGTGACGTACATAAGTCAACCAGTTTAGTCGCCCTTGTGCTCGGAGGATTGGCTCTGGTTTTGTCGGCTTACAGGGTCAGCTCCGTAGGCCGATGCACCATATTTCCCTTCAGCCTTTAACAAGGGAATGGGTGTTCTTGGTTGTGATAGCCCCCAAGAGAGTTTCAGTGTTGGCAACTTCTTGGTATAAATCCATACTTACTTACTCTTACAAGTAGGGTGATGTTAATACTCACCCAGCCTTATTTACTAGAGGGATCTAGTGTTCATTTAAATCTAGATATTCTTGCCTTCCCCTTTTTTCAAAGCCTTATTTTCGGAAGGAAAGGTTATTGCTTTCTCTCAGAGATGAGAGCAGTTAAGATATCTATCTGAAGGTTCAGATATAGAAAGCTGAAGTTTTATTGTGCTGCCAGAAGACCCTAGATGTGGGCAGGCAGTGTTCAGTTCAGCTATTAAAATAGTTACACTCTCTCTCCTTGGAGTAGAAGGGTCAAGGCCTATCTGAAGCGGTTGCTCAGATACGGAAAGCTGATGTTGCTGTTGCGCTACCAGGAGGCCCCAGGAAGGGGCAGGCAGCGCCTAAAATCAACTATTTTCAAGGTTGATTCATCAGGGTATATTATTCAGGCTTGTGGTTCAGAGAGTGGGGCTCCCCCTGTGTCTTGGGGGGGGGGGGTGCTCTGTACCAGGGTAGTAAGCGCTTTATGCGTGATGCTTTACCAAGCTTTATGACGCAGGTATTCAGGGCCGCTACTTGGGGTCTGTGCTTAGGTCACTGATTCTTGTCAGATGTACATAGGAGGGCAAAAGGATGCAGCTTTTTGGCGCAGTATGCGGCAAGCAGCATTATAGATCCTCACATCTGATGGTGGCCTGCGTTGTGTGTGTCTCCCTCCCCTCAGTAAGCATTGCTTTCGGACATCCCACATAGTAATGGATTGCCGCTCTGTGTCCCGTGATGTACGATAAGAAAATATAATTTTTTATGACAGCTTACCTGTAAAATCCTTTTCTTGGAGTACATCACAGGACACAGAGCTCCCGCCCCTCTTGTTTGGGGATATTGGGACACTTATTGCTTTGCTACAAAAACTGAGGAGCTCCCAGTATGGGAGGGGTTAAATAGAACTTCCTGTGTAGTTAATTACACCAGTGTCCACACCTAAAGGTACTCTATAACCCACATAGTAATGGATTGCCGCTCTGTGTCCCGTGATGTACTCCAAGAAAAGGATTTTACAGGTAAGCTGTCATAAAAAATGCTATTTTTACTTAGGGGTATCAGAGTAAAGGGGGATAATCACAAATGCACACCACACTTTTGAGATATTTATCTGTAAAAAAAAAAATTAAAACCATTTATCATTTTCTTTCCACTTCACAATTATGTGCTACTTTGTGTTGGTCCATCACATAAAATCCCAATAAAATACATTTACATTTTTGGCTGTAATATGACAAAATGTGGAAAATTTCAAAGGGTATAAATACTTTTTAAAAGATACTGTAAGCATGTTAATGTGCTTGAGTCCATGTCGGCAGACTTTTCATTTTTAAATGGGTATTGAAACCCGGCAAATTGTCAATAAGTAGAATAGCTGCACCGGTAACTGCTTATCCTCCATTAAACAAATATAGAAGTATAAAAAAACATGTACCCAAAGCTCTGAAGAAAACTTTCCATACACATAGAAATTAAATCTGTGCCCAAACACATCTTCAAGCCATTTGTTTGTCAGCAGCAATGCATCTTCTAAAATCTTCTGTAGATCAGGCTTTTGTGAAGTAGATTCTGATGCCTCTTCTTTACAATGATGCTAAATTAAATGAAAACAAAGATGAATCAGTGTACACGTACAAAAGAAGATACACACTATATGGACAACATTTTTGGACACCAGAGCATCACACCTATAGAAGTATTTATAACAACCCATTCCAAAACTATGAGCATTTGTGCGGTTAGGTAATGAAGCTGGACAAGAAGATATTGTTTTAACGTTTTGCTTGCATGGGTGTACATTTAAGTACAGTAATGTCAAGATATAAATTGCATATACAAACATATAAACACACATACATACCCACATATAAACATGCATACACATAATAAATACATAAACTCACACACACATAAACTCACGCATACTGCCTTATAAAAAATCTAACTATTTTGCATATGTTTTGTCTTAAATAGCTATATTGAATTAAAAAAGTCATATTAATTTGTAAATTAGGGCAGTACCAGAGTCGTTGATTTGAATCCCAACCACAACACTACACACATGGCGTTTGCATTTTCCCCTTGGTCCTGTGTGGGTTTCCTCCAGGTGCTCCTGTCTCCCCTCTAAACTCCTAAGACATGGTGGCAAATCAACTGTCTTTTGTCCCAAATTGGCCCCAGCATGTGTATATATGAATGCAAGATAGGGATCTCAAACTGTAAGCTCCCTGAGGGCAGGGACCTATGCAAATGCACAACATATATGAAAAGCGTTGCATAAATTGTCTGCACTACATAAATACCAGTAATAAACAGAAATAATAATGGTGATTAGACATGTGCATACTGGAATATTTTGTTTCGTTTTTTCGTTTTCGTTTGGAAAATAAATTTATTTAGTTACTAGCTTTCGTCCAAAAATCCAATAATACTTGGTTTCTGTCGAATGGTCAAAAGAATATTCGACGGAACGTCGAATCGTACATTTCCGTTCGAATATTCCGCCTACAAGAATTCTAATGTTGTATGGCTAGTAATAATGTCAAATCTATTTTCTCATATATCGAAATCTAATCTCTGTAATGTCGAATCTATTATTTCTATAGTGTCAAATCTTTTCTCTATGTCGAATCTTTTCCCTATAATGTCGAATCTCTCTATATCGAATTTTTACCGCAACGAAAACGAAAATAAAGCATTTTTTTATGTCGGATCTTTCAGTTTTCGTTTCTTGGTCTTTCGTTATCGTTTGTTAAAACGATAACGAAAAAAACAGATCTTCGGACGAAAATGCATTCTAACGAAAACTAATGCACATGTCTAATGGTGATCACTTTTCCTACAATGTGAACTTATAATGACATTAAGGCCCCTTTCACACGGATAGATAGAATTCAGCTTTTAGCTGCAGATAGATCAAGTTATCTACCGCAGCTAAATACCTGCAGGTAATCGCAGTGTACCATTTCACCTGCAGATAGCAGCGGAAACAAGGAGAGAAAAAAAAAAAGGATTTTTAATAAACAGCTTACCTGTAAAATCCTTTTCTTGAAGTACATCACAGGACACAGAGCGCATAGCCATTACACTTGGGTTATATGGGTACCTTAAGGTGTGGACACTGGTGTAATCAATTTCACAGGAAGTTTCCTCCCTATATAACCCCCTACCACTGGGAGTGCTTCAGTTTTGTAGCAAGCAATTCTCCCGAGGTTACACAATGTTCCCCAAAAGAGGGGTGGGAGCTCTGTGTCCCGTGATGTACTTCAAGAAAAGGATTTTACAGGTAAGCTGTTTATTAAAAATCCTTTTTTCTTTATCGTACATCACGGGACACAGAGCGCATAGCCATTACACTTGGGATGTCCTAAAGCAATGCTCTATGAAGGGAGGGAGACCGTAAGGCCAAGAATAGCCAAATAAAAACATTGTCAGGAGAAAACATGGCTCCACCAACAGAAAAACAAGGGGGCGTGAACCGGGCCAGAGGATTCTATACTGCTGCCCGTAGGACCGCCTGCCCAAAAGCTGCGTCCGTACCCTTTGCAACGTCCAACTTATAAAATTTAGTAAACGTATGTACGGAAGACCAGGTTGCCGCCCTGCAAACCTGTGCCATAGAGATCTGATGGTGTGCCGCCCAGGAGGCACTCATGGCCCTCGTAGAATGGGCTTTAACTGATAAGGGAGGTGGAACGCGCTTCAGACCATATGCCTGAAAAATCAGCTGCTTAATCCACCTAGCCAAGGAAGACTTGGCAGCCGGCTGACCCTTCTTGGGGCCATCCGGAAGAACAAAAAGCACATCTGTTTTCCGAATCTTCTCTGTAGCCTTGAGATAGACCCTCATGGCTCAAACCACGTCCAAAGTATGAAGCCGTCTTTCCTCTCTGGACTGGGGAGTAGGAAAGAAGGATGGTAGGACTAGGTCCTGATTCAAGTGAAAACTGGATATGACCTTAGGAAGGAAAGAAGGTTGAGGCCGCAGAACCACTCTGTCATTATGCAGAATAAGGTATGGCTCCCTGCATGACAAGGCTGCCAGCTCGGAAACCCTTCTGGCTGAAGCCATAGCCACCAAGAAAACCAACTTTCGGGTTAGTAGCACAAGAGGGATTTCTGTCAGAGGTTCAAACGGCTGCCTTTGTAAAGCTGACAAGACCAGATTTAAATTCCAGGGGCAGAGGGGAGCTCTAATAGGGGGATTCACATGCAAGACCCCCTGCAAGAAGGTTTTCATAAGCGAATGGGTGGCCAAGGGTCTTTGAAACCATATTGATAAAGCCGACACCTGCCCCTTTAGAGTACTAAGAGCCAACCCTTTGTCAACGCCAACCTGGAGGAATCGCAAGATCCTGTCAATAAAAAACTTTCGAGGATGCCATATTTGAGACTCGCACCACTCCACATAGGTTCTCCAGACTCTGTAATAAATATTTCTGGAGACCGGTTTCCTAGCCTGAATCAACGTAGATATGACCTGATCTGAGAGGCCTCTGCCCTTAAGAATTAGGGATTCAGCCGCCAAGCCGTCAAATTTAGCTGCTGTGAAGCAGGATGGCAGATTGGGCCCTGAGACAGCAGATCTGGGCGCAGGGGGAGCGGCCACGGCGCCCCGACTGACATCTTCACGATGAGTGCGTACCAAGCCCTCCTGGGCCAGGCTGGGGCCACCAGGATCACAGGCCTGCGCTCCACCCGGATCCTCCGTAGAAGACGGGGAATCATCTGCAGTGGAGGGAACGCATACAGAAGAGAAAACTGGTGCCAAGGAAAAACCAAGGCATCGGTCCCATAGGCCGAGGGATCCCTGGCTCGGGATATGAATTTGTCCAACTTTTTGTTGGATCTCGTTGCCATAATGTCCACATCTGGGACTCTGAATCTTTGGCAAATCTCTTGGAATACCTGGGGGTGAAGAGACCATTCCCCCGGGAGCAACTGTTGACGACTCAAAAAATCTGCTTGAGAATTGTCTATCCCTGGGATGAACACCGCCGAGATGCAGGGTACATGGGCTTCGGCCCATGAGAAAATCAGATTTACTTCTCTTTGGGCTGCTGGGCTCTTCGTGCCCCCCTGGTGGTTTATGTATGCCACCGCAGTGGCGTTGTCGGACTGTATCCTTACTGGCAGACCCTGAAGGGGGAGAGTCCAGGCGATCAGGGCCAGCCGAGCAGCTCTGATCTCCAAGATATTGATGGGAAGCAGTTTTTCTGCCTCCGACCACTGCCCTTGCTGGGTCTGTTCTTCTAGAACTGCCCCCCAACCTGACAGGCTGGCATCCGTGGATACTATCTTCCACGTGATGGGGCAAAAGGATTTCCCTTTTGACAAATTTTGAGAGACCAGCCACCAAGACAGGCTGCGCCGGACCTTCGGGGAGAGCACTAACGGACGATCTAACGCCTGAATGGACTTGTTCCAAGCAGAGAGAATGGCTGCCTGAAGATATCTGGTATGGATCTGGGCGTAGGGCACAGCCTCGAAGGCGGCCACCATCTTCCCCAGCAGTCGCATACATAGGCGAATAGTCGGCCTCTTCTTGCCTAAGATCACTTGAACTGCTTTAGCTATTGATCTGATCTTTGCTTGAGGTAAAATTATCCTCTGGCAGTCTGTATCTAGCCGAAGGCCTAGATATTCCAACTGCTTTGTGGGTTTCAATACCGATTTTTCTAGGTTTACAATCCACCCGAATTCCTCTAGATGCTGAACTGTGCAACCTACTGCCTGATTGAGGTTGGAAGCTGAGCTGTCGATAACCAGAAGATCGTCCAAGTATGCCAAGACTAAAATGCCTTCTGTCCTTAGGACGGCTAGCACCGGGGCTAACACCTTTGTGAATACCCGCGGAGCTGTTGCCAACCCGAAAGGGAGGGCTACGAACTGGTAATGGCGGTGATCTATCATAAAACGAAGAAACCTGTGATGTGCCGGGTAGATCGGCACGTGCAGATACGCATCTTTTATGTCTATAGATGCTAGCAAGTCGTCTTGATGTAGGCTGGCTGCCACCGAACGTATGGACTCCATACGAAAGGTCTGAATGTTTAGAAAGCAATTTAGGCGTTTGAGGTCCAAGATAGGCCTGACGTCGCCATTGGGCTTTGGTATTATGAAAAGGTTGGAGTAGAATCCCAGACCCCATTCCTGGGTTGGTACTTCTACAATTACCCCTTGGAGCAAGAGACGATCCAATGCTTTTACAAGAGAGGCCCTCTTTAATGGGTCGCTTGGAAGACTTGACCCCTGAAAATGAGGAGGGGGGACTTCCCGAAACTCTAGCTTGTAGCCCGTGGTTACCACGGATCTTACCCAAGAGTCGGGAATTCTGGCCTTCCACACTTCGGAGAAAAACCGAAGCCTTCCCCCCACCCAAGAGAGTGGGGGCGCCCCTTCATGAATCTGACTTGAGGACTGGTTTAACCGGCTTGCGAGACCATGGCCTCTTGCCTGTCGTGGCTTGTCCTTGTGGGCGGCTATTAAATGCTGAACGCCCGGGAGGCCGTCGATACTGACGGGAAGTTGAAGGGGCCGAGCCTACGAAGGCCTGTCGCTTAAATGCGGGCCCACGCGATCTTTTCTTGACAGGCAAGAAAGAACTTTTACCACTTGATATGGTCTGGATATATTTATCTAGGTCTTCACCGAATAGTCTCCCACCATGAAAGGGAAATCCTGCTAAAAGCTTTTTGCAGGGTGCCTCTGCTGACCAGTTTTTTAGCCACAAAAGGCGACGCATATGAACCAACAGCAGAGATAAACGGGACGCCTGTTGAACGGAGTCCTTAATAGCATCTACTGCAAAGCAGAGAGCTCTTGGGAGGTCAGCCAATTCCCGAGCTTGCTGAGCCGGTATGTCCCTTAATATCTGTTTAGTCTGATCCTTTAAAGCCTGACAAACGCCAATGGCTGCCACTGCTGGCTGAACCACGGCACCTACTGTGGTAAAAGAAGCCTTCAGTAGGGTCTCCAATTTTTTGTCGACTGGATCTTCAAACACCTGGACATTTTCCACCGGACAGGTCAGGGATTTATTTACGCAGGAAATGGCTGCGTCCACGGTAGGGAGTGCCCATTTCTTTGCAAATTCTTCTTCCATTGGATAGAGAATGGTGAACCTTTTAGGAGGGATAAAAATCCTATCAGGTCGAGCCCAATCCTGAAAAATCACGCTCTCCAGAAGGGGGTGAACCGGGAAAGACGCACCACTCAATGGTGCCTTCAAGGAACCTAAAGAGGATACCGCGGGGGCTAATTGTTCTGACACTGAAAGTTTAAAAGCAGTGCGAACCATATCCGTCAGAGACTGGATCCACAGACTCTCTGCTTGAGAAGCCGAAAAAATTTCATCTATAGTGGAATCTTCAATGTCTGACCCGTCAGGACTCAGGTCCGCTTGATCCCCCTGTGGGTCCAATTCCTCCGAAGAGAGGACCTCTGCATCCGAACACACCGTTCTAGGTGACGGGGATCTAGCCCGTTTGCCACCCGGCAAAGAGCGGGCAATTAAAGCAGTTAACCTTTTCTCTAGCCCACCCAGGGTGGATTCTAGCATTTCTTCCGTAACATAAACGGGAATGGGTTGATTGGGGGCCGCCTCTGCCCCTAGCACCCTCAATGGCTCCTGCACGATGCTGTTCGGTGGTCTATCTGGTGAGGGTGGGACCACTGGAGCCTGGCCCAAATCCTCTGACCCCGTTGGAGACCCCTTTACTTTTTTGGCACCTTTTGCAGCCTTAGCTGGTCCTGATCCCTTGGGAGCCATTGCACAACCTTGAGACACCCCTACAGCCAACACCCAACTGTTGTAGCTAGAAGTGAAACATTAATAATGACAGGCTATGGTAAAAAAAAATCTAAATTTTCATACGCCTGAGAAGGCGGCAATACCGAGGAAAGTCCTGTGAGTATTGCCACACCAATGCCCGTTAGCTGGAGTCCAAGGTTGCACCGACTCAGATACTGCCAGATCTAAGGCTGAGTCCCTTTAAGAAAAAAAAATCTTTTTTTTTTTTTTCTGGTCAGTGTGGACTTAAGTCCAGACCTGAAGATCCACAAACCACCACTGGGTGTCACTGTTAGCCAGAGCTGGCTCAGCTGCGCGCTCTATGTCCTCACTCTCCACTGCTCTCAGGAGGGAATGACCAGCCAGGAAATGCTTTTTTGCTTTATCTGAGACCTGACGCTGCTGGCCCGCCCCCCCCACGCACGCTGACGCTGTGAAAGGCGGCGCGCGCGCCCCCGCCCCCCCCACGCTGAAACCAACATGGAGGAAGCAGAGAGCAGAGGAGAAGCCTGGACCAGCGCTAGTAACACAGACACCCGGTAAGCCACTAATCTTTGTAGTGCACACATAGAGGAAGCTGTCCCCCTAGGCTTCCTAGGAAACAGGAGTTTTGTCAGCACTTCCTCTCTATACACGTGGGGCTGCAGTATCATGCTAACAGGCAAATCTGGGGGGAGTAGCAAAATACCTATTTTTAAAAGCATATATATATCTACATGTTATCTGGGTAAACATTAGTACATCCCATCCTGCCTCAAAAGACATAGGGCCAGATTCAGGAACACTTGCGCTGGAGTATTTCGATATGCGCCGCGTAACTGTGATGATGCGCCGTCGTTTCTATGTGCCCGTACCCACCAAACTAGATGCGCCCAATAACGGGTCATTTGCGACCGGCGGAACGTTCCGACGCCAGAGTATCGTCAGCGCTTAATTTCGCTGTGCGCATCAGTCGCGCCCATTGATTTCCCCTGCAAATATGCAAATGAGGGATTTTTCACAATTCACGAACGGATTAGCACCATACGCCGGCTACATGCGCCGCGCGTATCTCGTCCGTCCGGCGCAAAGTTATTTCTACAAAAGGCTGCTTTATCTTTACTCCAGATGGCCACAGGTCAGCAGGAGAGCAGCTACAGCAGCGTTACCGACGATAGGAGCTAGCTGAACAACCACACTTGCAAGGACAACACCTCTGTGTGCCAACATGCCAGGGGCAGTCGTGGTCCTAGCACTAGTACTGGGTCCCCCGGAACGAAGGAGGCGGGCACGTGAGAGGATATACCGCACACGTATGAGCCTCTTTGGCATGGGGGATGAGGAGGTGTATCGCCTCTTCAGATTCAGCCCTGATGGAATACTTGAACTAACCACAACCCTGCAGGGTGACATCACCAGCAAGACACACCGCTCACAAGCAGTGCAGCCAATGGTGAAGGTCCTGGCAACACTTAATTTCCTTGCAAGTGGATCATTCCAGCGTACAAGTGGAGTGGTGGCTGGGATGTCACAATCCTCCATAAGCAGATGTGTGCACCAGGTTGTCCCTGCAATCCTCAGACGGATGTCCAACCAGTTCATCAGACCCACCACTGAGGAGCTGCGGCTGAAGGCAATGACAGATTTCTACAGCATTGCCAGATTCCCACGCACTGTGGGGGCCATTGATTGCACACATGTGGCACTCCAGCCCCCCAGTGCCACAGAGCACATATACCGCAATCGGAAGCATTGGCATTCCATCAACGTACAGGTGATAGCCGATGCCCAGCGCCTCATATGGCACGTCCGTGCCAAACACCCCGGGTCCAGCCATGACAGCTTCATATACAATCAGAGTCCCATCCCAGCAGAATTCGAGCAGAACATGTATGGGGACAGCTGGCTGGTTGGTGAGTGACATGGGTGGCAGGCATGACTATCCCCTCCCGTGATGCACAACAGAAGTCGCACATGCATGACTAACATCCTCCTGTATTTTCCCTTACAGGTGACTCTGCATATGCACTGGGACCCCATCTAATGACTCCTTTCCGGAACCCCCAAACCAGAGGAGAGAGAAAATACAATGAAGCACACATCAAAACCCGTGCAGTGGTGGAGCAAACATTTGGGCTCCTGAAGTCCCGTTTCCGCTGCCTGGATAAGTCCGGGGGGACCCTATTGTATTCCCCTACCTTTGTGTGTCAGATCATCGGTGCATGTTGTATTCTGCACAACTTTGCTATGAGAAAAGGCCTGCAGATTGACATACGTGATGACCTGACCCCCGACCCACACAGTCCCCACCTGCCAGAGGACACCCAGTCTGCTGATGGAAGAGCAGTCAGGAGGGTCCTCGCCGTAGGCATCTTTGGACACTAAACCAAAACATTAATCACACAGACAATGCACGCGTGTACACCACTGATGTCCCTAGATCACACACACCACATGCACATCGCATTGGATTAGCCCAAGTCCAGCATGTAGGAGTTGGGAGCAGCAACGCCAGCGTCAAGGCCCCAATGATGTCACTGTCCATTCACACACCTTTCACACGTCATTCATACAGCCGTGGGGTTAACTTCACCACCACGGCCGAGGGTGACACCCCTTACTGTCAGGAGTGCCACCCCCTCACATTCACACACCATTCACACTGTCCCCTGCACTCCTGACCGTGTGCAGTACAAAATAAACAAAAATATCTCATAACCTGAGAACAAAAATAAAAAAAAACTCATATCCTGAGTATAAACAAAAATATTCAAAAATAAACAAAAACTCATGTCCTGAGTATAAACAAAAATATTCAAAAATAAACAAAAACTCATGTCCTGAGTATAAACCAAAATATATAACAACCAAAAAATCAAAAAACCCTCATCTGGGATGACGGGGGCTCCTCCTTGGGGGCACTCTCGGGCTCCTCAGCTGCCTGGAGGGAGTGGGTGGTGGTGGGGGTGGGGGGGCATCAGGAGGAGTCTGATCCCCGGGTGGGCCACTCCTGGGAGCTGTTGGCTGCATGCCCTCCAATGCCACAGCAATACGGCTCAGATACAGGTTTGTCTGGGCCTGCATCCTTAGCTGGCGGGTGATCTGATGCCGCTGGTCACGTTGCCGCTGCCTCCCCTCTTCCCGGATGGCAGCTGTGTTGTCTCGAACAGCTGCTGTCAGGTGCCGGATATCAGCCTGCACCTCCCCCAGGCTGGTCACAACGCCCTGCACACGACTGGGCAGCTGTGACAGAGAGCCCAGGCTGTCTGCGACCCTGTCTAAGTGGCCAGCCATCTCCCCCATTTGCTGGGTCTGTTTGGCGTGGTCCAACACTACCTGGTCCTGGACCAGATCAGACACCCCCCTGGTCTTCTGGGTCGCCTTCCTGGGGGCAGAAGAAGGTTGTCCCCGTGGGGATGGAGTCGCCCTTGAGGGGCTACCTAGGATGGGGGAGGGGATCACAGAGGGCCCTGCAGAGGAGGAGGACTCCTCCAACATTAAAATAAACTCCTGTTCAGGGACAGGCTCCTCCACAACCACCTCTGCTGAAGTGGTGTGGGTACTCTCCTCCTCCACCTCGGTGTCTCCAGCACCTAGGGCCTCGTCATCAGCATCCCGTTGGGAGGTTGGGGTGGACTGGCCGGTAAGCGATGATGGCCCAGCTCCGTCATCTGTGGATGACACAAAGCAGACACATGTTGGTGGTCCCACACACTTGGCACATGTACCCCCCCCCCCACATGCAACACACCAAAAAGGGGGTAAAAATCACTTGCCTGTCCTGGAGCCTTCCTCTACGGAGTCATAGCCAGGGACCCCCTCCAACTGCTCCCTGTCCAGGCAGCGGGCGACCACCTCCTCCTCCGCGGTCAGGGTGACAGGACATGGGGGACCACCACCTGTGCCCCTCTCATGGCTCCTAATGGTGGCCACCTTGCCCCTCACCTTGCGCCGCAGGTCGTTTATTTTTTTTTGAATATCGCCTGCATTCCGGGGGGAGTACCCCAGCACATTGACCCTGGCAGCTATGGTGTCCAGGATGCCCTGCTTCCTCTCCCGGCTGGTCTTCCTGCTTTTTTTCCCGTGGAGGAAATCATTAAACGTCTCCATAGCCGAGATTATCACAGAGACCTCCTGGGCATTAAAGTTGAGGTTTCTCCTCTCTTTGGGGGTAGCGGGAGCAGCCATTACAGTGCAAAAGTATCTTCCCTGGGGTGGGGGGAAACGGATATACTTTTGCGCCGGAATGGCGTTTCCGCCAGCGCTTTTAAGCGCCCAGCGGAACGCATTGCGCTGACGTTTCCCAGGAAGTGGTGCCGACGGAAGTTGTGAGCATGCGCACAAGGGGGGCGAGTGGAGCCGCACTCACTGCGCATGCTCCGTGGATGATGCGCTGAACGTAAGCCTCTGCGCTGGGCTCCGCCCATCATTTACATATGATCACACCCACTTCCACTTGCGTCGGGTTACGCCAGCGCATTATCGTTACTCTGGCGCAAGTTTACGCGCAACTGCTATGTGAATTACAGGACTTGCGCTGAAAGGGTCTTCAGAGTAACGTAAATGAGAAGCGTTACTCCAGAGGAAAGATACTCTCATCTACCTGAATCTGGCCCATAGTGGAGATAGTGGCTGATGCACAAGCATACCATTAGCCAACCCAGAACCCCCAGGGGGATACCTACTGTCGAACCAAGTCCCGCAGGTTCCCTCTTACCTGCTCCACGCCGCAGGGTATTGCAAAATGCAAGAGGCCCAGCCTTCCCCCATCTCCGTGGGTATTGTCTTGGACCTTCAGGGACCGGGGTCCTGTGTTAAGGAACCCACACCCCTGGACCTATATAGCATCCTGGCATCAGTAGCGTTTAGTTCTTGGAAGAGACTAAGGCACTGGAGCCCAGAATCCAGCCCTCCAAGGAGAGGCATTATAGGCAAAACCCCACTCCAGCAGGGCCCGGGTACCGTACACCTTGGCTTTGAAGCACTTCGGACGGATCCGGCTAGCTATCCTGGGTCCCGAGACCTCCGAGGGACAGCTAGACGTGACCAACACCTAAGACACTGGCGAAAAAACTGAAGCACTCCCAGTGGGAGGGGGTTATATAGGGAGGAAACTTCCTGTGAAATTGATTACACCAGTTTCCACACCTGAAGGTACCCATATAACCCAAGTGTAATGGCTATGTGCTCTGTGTCCCGTGATGTACGATAAAGAAAACAGGAAGCACATCAGAAATGGCAAGAATGTTCCAACGCAGCTAAACGCATCCGCATGTAAACACAAGTAAATGCAGCTAATAGCAATGTACAAATGGGGCCAGATTCACGAACAGTTAGGCTGGCGGATCGAGTGATCCGCCAGCCTAACTGTGACTTTGAGCCGGCGTTTCTGTTTTCTGTAACCAGAAAACAAGAAACGCCGGGTTGAAGCTCCGATGCGAGCAGCGTAACTGAGTTTCGCCATCGCATCGTTACTTCAACTTAAAAATGGCGCCGGGGGCGTTCCCGCCGATTTACGCTCAAAAAATATGTTAATGAGCGGAAATCGGCAATTCACGATCGAATTCCGGCGCGACGCAATGACGATACGACGTTTCCGGACGGGATACGCGGCGCATAGTTATACCTACATGGGGTTGGAATATCCTATGTTAGGTATAGGCGTCGTCATCGCGTCGGAAAAAAAAAAAAAAAAACGTCGCTTGCGTAAAACGGTCATGAATGGGAATGTGACGTCATTGACGTTCATTCACAGATTTTGGAGCATGCGCACGGGGATGTTTTGACACTCGACGCATGCGCAGTACGTTCGCGGCGGGATCGCGCTTAGTTTAAATACTACACGCCCCGTACCCGCCCCAATTTGAATTCCGCCGGCTCATTTTCGTTACGCTGCCGCAACTTTAGGAGCAAGTGCTTCGTGAATGACAGCACTTGCTGCAAAAATTTCGGCAGAGTAACGTAAATGAGAAGCGTTACTCTGGAGCAAAGATGCTCCCATCTACCTGAATCTGGCCCATGCAAGTGATCGCTGTACCTGGAGTCTTGAAATTTAAAAATAACAAAACATGCTTTGAACAGCGGCAGAACAGCCACCTGTGTGCAAATTACCTGGTAATGAAGGCATATATACAGGCTGGTACTAATGTTGTTAAAAAAATGTAGCTTTTAAAAAAATGATTTTCATAACAGCTTACCTGAAAAATCCTTTTTTTGGAGTACACCACGGGACACAGAGTCAGTCATTACATAATGGGTCACCAGCGGCGATTGGACACTGGCACAACCAATTGAAGACAGTTCCCCTCCATATAACCCCTACCATCAGGGAAGTACCTCAGTTTTGTAGCAAAGCAGTAAGGTTCCCATAAGAAGGGGGGACCTCTGTGTCCTGTGGTGTACTCCAAGAAAAGGATTTTACAGGGAAGCTGTTATAAAAATCCTGTTTTCTTTATTGTACACCACGGGACACAGAGTCAGTCATTACATAATGGGATGTCCCAGAGCAATGCTCAATGAAGGGTGGGAGACACAGATCAAGCAGGCAGCTTACGGACAAGAAGCCCTATACTGCTACCTGCAGCACACTACGCCCAAAGGCGGCATTCTCATGTCCTTGCACATCTACTTGATAAAATTTGGAAAATGTATGGACTGAAGACCAAGTTGCAGCCTTACAGATCTGAGCCATCGAAGCCTGGTGATGTCAACAGCGGATCCAGGGGGGGGGGGGGCAACAGGACAATTGCCCCCCCCCCCCCCCCCCCCCCCCCCCCGAGGCAATCATGTCACATTGGCTTTAAAAAAAAATATATATTTTTTTTTAAAACTGCTTTGCGGTGCCTGCAGCCAGGCCCGGACTGGCCATAGGGCAAACCTAGCAAATGCCCGATGGCCCGCGAATGGCCCTCGGCGGCCAGCGGGCCGTATGTCACGTCTCCCCAGGGGTGTACACCACCAACACAGCGCCAGATAGAGAGAGATCAGCTGGGGTATCATTGTTTTTTGCATTGTTGGTTCACATACCTTCGATTTCCCTTCTAAATGTTTTTTTGTTTTGTTTTCTTTGTCTGAATTTCTCACTTCCTGTTCCTCCTCAGTAAGCTGTTCTGGCTGACTAACCACCGCTCAGATGATGGTGGCAAGTTTACTGAGGAGAAACAGGAAGTACGAGATTCAGACAAAGAAGAAAACATTTAGGGCCAGATTCAGGTAGTCCAGAGCATCTTTGCTCTGGAGTAACGCTTCTCATTTGCGTTGCGCTGCAGAAATTTTAGGAGCAAGTGCTGTCATTCACGAAGCACTTGCTCCTAAAGTTGCGGCAGCGCATCGCAAATGAGCCGGCGGAATTCAAATTGGGCGGGTACGGGGCGTGTAGTATGCTAACTAAGCGCGATCCCGCCGCCAACGTACTGCGCATGCGTCGAGTGTCAAAACATCCCCGTGCGCATGCTCCAAAATCTGTGAATGAACGTCAATGACGTCACATTCCCATTCATGACCGTTTTACGCAAGCGACGTTTTTTTTTTTTTTTTTTTGACGCGATGACGACGCCTATACCTAACATAGGATATTCCAACCCCATGTAGGTATAACTATGCGCCGCATATCCCGTCCGGAAACGTCGTAACGTCACTGCGTCGCGCCGGAATGCGATCGTGAATTGCCGATTTCCGCTCATTAACATATTTTTTGAGCGTAAATCGGCGGGAACGCCCCCGGCGCCATTTTTAAGTTGAAGTAACGATGCGATGGCGAAACTCAGTTACGCTGCTCGCATCGGAGCTTCAACCCGGCGTTTCTTGTTTTCTGGTTACAGAAAACAGAAACGCCGGCTCAAAGTCACAGTTAGGCTGGCGGATCACTGGATCCGCCAGCCTAACTGTTCCTGAATCTGGCCCTTAGAAGGGAAATCGAAGGAAAAGGTAAGTGAACCAACAATGCACTAGCTTAAAGGAACCTATTTAAAAAATAAAAAAACAAACCTTTACAAGCCCTTTAATAAAGATTCAAACTTCTCAGAAGGATCTTTTTTTTTTTTTTTTAACAGAAAAAGTTTTTATTGGCTTTTCTAAAACAAACAACAAACATACACACAAACCAATGACAGTACAGAGATTACAGAGGTAACGGAATGATTGTACCAGAGCATACCAAAGGAAGACATAGATTATACACATTTCCGGTGATACGGAAAGCTAAGGAGACACAGACAATCCCCCCCCCCACAGTTATAAATATTAGTTGCCACTCGTGAGGCCACCCCCGCGAGGGTGGGGTGGAGAACCATCAGGGCACCCCCTCCAGCATCTCCCACCCCCACCCCCCAAAAAAGGGGAGGACGAGGGGGGGAGGATCGGAGGTGGGGGGCGACTCCAAGGAGGAGGTGGGGGGAGGGGGGGAAGGTGAGGGGGAAGGAGGGAGGGGGAGGGGGAAAACAGCCGCTCACCACACTGTACAGATAGGATGCGCCACAGGGGACCCGTCAGTCACTCAACTAGATGTGTCGATCCAGTTTGACCAGATCTTGTCAAATTTTGCAGGGCAGTTTCTGCTTTCATACGTCAATCTGTATAATGGGAGGACTCTATTGATTGTTCCCAACCAGGAAGACACAGTTGGGGGGTCAGTGCCCCGCCAACGGAGTAGGATTTCCCTCCTGGCGTAAAACAGGGCAAAGGTAATGCCCAGTTTGGTATATCTGTCGCATTCAATCTCACCCAGGTAGCTAAGGAGGAACAACTTTGGGTCCATCGTGAGATCCAACCCGTAGCGATCTGACAGAGTACCCGCCACCTCTCTCCAGTACGGCCCCAATTTGGGACAGGACCAAACCATATGAATGAACGACCCAGTATCCCCCGAACATCTAGTGCACAAGGAGCTCCTGGAGGGGTAGATTTTAGCCAGTCTTTGCGGGGTGTAATAGGCCCTGTGTAGGAATTTTAGTTGGATGAATCGGTCTCTAGAGGCGATCATGGACGGGAGGAAAGAAGAGACGCATTCCTCCCAGATCTCCTCGTCCAGATCAGGAATGTCAGTGTTCCATTTGGCCAGGACTCCCACTGTGTCCGCGTCGTACGCCACCATAAAGCGCAGGTAAAGGGACGAGAGGGGTCTCCCCATAACGCCCAAAATCAGGAGGCGCTCGACTGAGTCCGACTCGAGCGCAACCGGATCCGGGAATTGAGCCGCAAGTGCATGCCTCAGTTGTGCATACCTGAAGGCCAGGGAGGGGGGGACCTTGTAGCGACGGGCCAGGTCTCGGAAGGACAACACCACACCGTCCGGCATAATATGCCGGAGGGTTAGGATGCCCCGCCGCGCCCAGACCACCGGGTCAGGGACCATGTCCAGGTGTGGAAGGAGAGGGTTCCCCCAAAGCGGGGTGTGTGGGGACATTGTATTGGGCTTCAGCATACACACCCTAGAGGCCCGCCACACCCGAACCACGGTAGCCATAGGACCCGTGACTGATGGGTGGGCCCTACTCCCCCGAAACACAAGGTTAGATAAAGCAGCGTAAGAACCCAGGATAGCCGCCTCAAGGGTCACCGCTGGGTTCTGACGCATCTGGGAAAACCACCAACGGACTGTCACCAGGACCGCCGCCCAGTAGTAGGCAAGGAAGTTTGGGAGGGCCAGACCCCCCTGGGACAGGGGGAGATAGAGGAAGCGTTTGGCAACCCGGGGAGGGCTGTTCGCCCATATGAACGCCGTCACTATGCTGTCGAGCCGTCGGAAGAAGGACTTCGGGATGATAACAGGGGTCTGGCGAAAGAAGTAGAGCAACTTGGGAAGTATCACCATTTTTACGAGGTTTCCCCGTCCGACCGGCGAGAGGGGAAGGGTACGCCAGACCGCGCAACGTCCGGACAGATGTTCTAACGTCGGGAGAACATTTTTCTCCATGTATGACCTCGGCTCGAAGCCCACTCTAACCCCCAGATATGTGAACTCGTCCACCCATCGCAAGGAGGTGTGCGAGTCGGTGCGAGCCAGCGATGGGTGGAGAGGAAGGAGCACTGACTTGTCCCAGTTAATTCTCACCCCCGAAAATGATGCAAATTTCTCAAAGTGGGACAGTGCCTCGCCAAGCGAGGCAGACGCATCCGCCAGGTACAGCAGGGCGTCGTCGGCGTAAAGTGATAATTTCTCCTCTAGGGATCCCACCTTAACCCCCGGACCCCCGGGTCGCGTCGAATATGCGCGGCCAGGGGCTCCAGGGCCAAGGCAAATAGTGCCGGGGAAAGTGGGCAGCCCTGCCTGGTCCCCCGTTCCAAGGAGAAGGGGGGCGACAGGGTCCCATTGGTGCGAATACGCGCCCTTGGGCAAGCATACAGCATTTGTATCCAGGACAAAAACCGGGGTCCAAAACCGAAGCGCGACAAAACCGCCCAAAGGTAGCCCCACTCGACAGAGTTGAAGGCCTTCTCGGCGTCGAGCGAGGCCACCACGCCGGCGCCATCCGGGACCGCCACCGCGAGGTGAGTGTGTAAGCGACGAAGGTTAATGTCAGTCCCCCGACCCGGCATGAAGCCCGTCTGGTCCGGGTGGACCAGGGCCGTAATAACAGTGTTAAGCCTATTGGCAAGGATCTTCGCGAAGAGCTTTGCGTCGACATTGAGGAGGGAGATAGGACGGTAAGAGGAGCACAGAGTGGGGTCTTTACCAGCCTTGGGGATTACCACAATGACCGCGTCACACATCGAGTCCGGGAGTGCACCCGAATCCGAGGCCGACGAAAACAAAGATATTAACCTAGGGGCCAGGTCTTCCCCATAAGTCTTGTAAAATTCGACCGGGAACCCATCCGGACCCGGCGTCTTACCCCCCTGCATCATTTTTAAAGCGGCCTGTATCTCCTCGAGCTGAAATGGTGCGTCCAATTTACGCGCCGCAGAGGACGTGAGGACTGGGATGTCCACCTCCTCCAGATAGGTCACTAGGTTCGGGAGGTCATACTTTACTCTAGAGGTGTACAGTTGTTGGTAATACTCCGCAAAACATCGGTTGATTTCCTGCGGAGTGGAGTGTAGGGTCCCCTCCCCATCCCTCACCTGGGCAACGGCAGACGCACCAGAGTGCTCCCTGGACAGCCAGGCCAAAAGCCTCCCCGTCCGCTCCCCTTGTTCGAAAATCCGCTGAGTCTGGTGAAGAAGCTTCTTCTGGGTCAAGGCTGTCCGGAGGAGGACCGCCTGCTGCGTCAGGGATTGCAGGGAGGAGTAGTGTTGTGGGTCTCGAGTGTTGACATACAGGGCCTCCCGTCGAACCGCCTCCCCCGCAATCAGGGACTGGTAGTGTCCCCGGGAGGAGGCCTTAAAGGCATCCCATACCGTGTTCTCCGCAGCCGTACCCGGGTTTTCCGCCCAATAGGATCGGAGTGTATCATGAAACTTGGGCTCCACCTCCGGATCTGAGATCCAGAACCTGGAGAGCCGCCAGAGGTTGCTGGCCGGATCCGTCGTCAGAGTCAGTGAGAGGAGGAGTGGGGCGTGGTCCGAGATCCCGCGAGGGAGGATAGTAATGTCACGCACCCGGGGTAGGACTGGCATCCCCACATACACCAAGTCAATTCGGGAGAAGGATTTATGGGTGGCTGAGTGGCAGGTGAAGGCCCGAGTCCCCGGGTTCCTCCAGCGCCAAACGTCCGTGAACTCGTACGTGTCAGCCCATTCCGCCAGTCCCTGGCGAGTGGTGCCTGATGAGGTGAACCTGTCCATACCAGTGTCTGGGACTAGGTTGAAGTCACCCATTAGGACCACATTTTCACAGGGAAACTGCGCCAACTTGGTACAAGCCCACCAGCACCCAGGGGAGGTTATAGATCAAAGCATGGACCAACACAAATCTGCCATCCGGGTCAAGAACTAAATCAAGGAGCTTAAAGGGGAGGGATTTGAGTACTAAAACACTAACCCCCCTGGCATAATTAGAATAAGTGGAATGATAATGGTGGCCAACCCAGGGTTTTTTGAGGCTGAGGGTTTTGCTACCCACCAGATGTGTCTCCTGCAATACACAAACATGCGGGTTATGCTTTTTAATAAATTGGAACACTAGGGACCTCTTGACTGGGGAGTTCAGGCCCCGTGTGTTCCAGGAGAGGACATCAAGAGTAGCCATTGCAAACCACCAGGCAGATCACCAAAGGGGTAGAACTACGTAGAAGCCTCCGACCATTCATCCGACCCATCACCGGGGCGGGGGAAGGGCGTCGGCCCAACTCCAAAGCAATCCATATGCAAGAAATCAACAGTACTGTCATAGAACATAAAACAATTAAACATAACAGGGCGCCAACCATGCTTCCCAACCCCCCCCCACCCCCCGCCCCCCCCCGAACATGGAGGAGGACTTGCATCCCAAAACAAACCCCAGCCCTAAGGCCGGACATGAGGGCAATGTCCGAGCGGCTACCCGCTACCGTAGGCCAAAACAGATAGTGGTCCTGAGAATCCGCAGGAGGATAAGGTGAGTGGATCACCCGGAGTCCCGGGGGTGCAGTTCTTGAGTACTAACAACAAGAACATCCAACGGGGAGTCAAAAAATTTAAATAAAAAATAAAAGGGGAAAAACAGATGTGAGTCAACTTTCAGGGGGAGGAGAAGAGAGGGGGGGGGCCCCCATTGAAAAGTCAGCAGGATGTGAGACATGGGGGTGGTGGAGGGGTATGGAGAGGAAGTTCAACCATAGCACCTGGCCCACTGCTGGGGAGATGCAGCCGGGGGGGGGGGAAGGCGGAAGTCAAACGAGGTGACAGGATGGGGTCCATCCCTCCCAACCCCCCAGGAATAGATGAGGATGTCTCTGCATTGTTAGTTAGGTAGGGGGAGCTGTGGTGGGGACAGTCAGTAGGTTTCACAACTGCAGCGGGGTCCCCCAGGGCCCTCAGGAGCCCCTCCAACTATGCCCCCAACACCCCGGGGGGAAGCCCCTGAATAGGTTACTCACAGTCAGTTGACAAAGGTTGCAGAAGTGATGAATCACAGGTCTCTCAGCCAGGGAGGGATTCGGCCCAGGCCGCGACATCTCTCGGGGAAGTGAAAAAATGGACTCTCTCACCATCTTGGACTCTGAGTCTGGCAGGGAAGAGCATGCTGTACTTGATCCCCCGTTCTCTTAGCATGGCACGGACATGGTCAAAGGACTTGCGCTGGCGCTGTGTCTCCACTGAGTAGTCCGGGAAAATCAGGAGCCTGGCGTTCTGGTACTTGAGGTCTCCTTGCAGACGTGCAGCCCTGAAAACAGTGTCCCTGTCGCGGTAATGGAGGAACTTAAAAATAAAGGTGCGCGGCGGCGCTCCTACAGGGCCTCTGTTTGCCGGTATGCGGTGGGCTCTTTCAATAGAGAAGTAGTGGGAGAACCGGGCGGCCGGGAGGATGGTGGGGAGGATCTGCTCCATGAAGGCCACAGGGTCAGTGCCTTCTGCCCCTTCCGGTTGCGGCGGTTCCTGTTCTCAGCATCTTCCGCCCTGTGCTCCAGGACCTTCACCCTGGCCTTCAGGGACTGGATGTCTGTGTGGTGATCCCTCTGGGTGTCCTCCAGATCCGAGACCCGTCTCTCAGCCTCCGCCACGCGGTCCCTGAACGCATCCAGATCGCGGCGTATGAGCGCTGTGTCCGCCTGGACATGATCAATCTTGATCGTTAGAGCTGATTGGCAGCTGGATATCACCGCCATGAGTGCCTCAAATGCCGCCGAGCCGGCCTGGATCGCGTCGTCCCGCGGGATGTCCGGATGGGACGCCATGCGAGTAGTGGGGGAAGGCCGCAGAGGGCCAGGCGTTTGCTTAGGCCCGGGCTTCGGCAGGGTGGGCACTGCGGCGGTGTTGCGGCGCGTTCGACAGCCCCTGCTATTGCGGCGCATTCCCCGGGAGACAGGGGAAGGATATGTGAAAAGGTGGCCCAGAATCCAAACGAGGAACAAGGCAGAAAGGATCTCAGAGCGGGAGCTCAGTCTCTACACGTCCGCTCCCGTCGCCATCTTGGACACGCCCCCAGAAGGATCTTTAAATACCTGGGCATTGTCCAACGGACAAGTTAGGCTTTTATTTACACAATAGCTGCATCCACAGCAGGTAGATTCCACTTCTTGGTAAAATTATCTTCCATAGGATAAAGAACTTCAAACTTTCTAGGAGGAGAAAAAAGCTTATCTGGGTGTTTCCAGTCTGCGTAAATCAGATTCTCCAATCATGGATGAATCGTAAAGGCACAAGCAGCCTGTGGAGATTTTAAAGAACTCAGAGAGGAGACAGGTGATTCAGAAGAGGGAAGACTGAATGTAGAGCGTACCGCTTCAGCATAACATTGCACCTGTAATTTCAGAACCTGGGAAGCAGAAAAGGGTTCCTCTGATATTACTGATCCCTCTGGGGCCTCATCCTCCTCAGATTTCTCTGAAAGGAGATCCAAAACAACAAAAGGAGATCCGCTTTGCTTTTTATGCTTTTATAAGGATTTTGCGATTAGCGCAGAGATTCTCTCTTCTAAGTTGTCCACGGCTGTCGCCAGAGAGTCCTCAGTGACATATGCAGGCACCGTCACCACAGAAGAGGCTGCTACTCCAGATAGAGGCAATGGCTCATCCTGTACAGGTGCATGAGATGATATTACAGGAGAGGAAGGTACCGAGCAAGCACGGCTAGAGCCTCCTGTCTTAGGCGGCGATGCTTTTTTGATTTTAGTCTCAGAATTTCTTCTTTGGGAAGACATATTACCAAGCAAGGCCAAAAGGTACCAACAAATACATATACTACTGTGCTATTTTAGCAATCTACATACAGTAAAAGTATGCAACTAATAACACACAGTTTCATGCTAGAGTAGTGCTTGGGGGTGCTCAGCCAACCACATGGAGACCTTACGTGCCCTTACACTGCTGTGTCCCTTCAAGGAAAGCTCCAGGCATGTGAGGCTCTTATCACTTCCCGCCTGTGTTTGCCATCTGAACCGCGTGCCCGCCCATGCCCGTGCACACTCACAGGCCCCCCTTCTCGCATTGCTGATAGCATAAAGTATGCCCCCGTGCGCACGTGTGACCTTGGGGTAATGGCGGTACTCAAAACATGAGGAAGTTCCCCCCGATACCTGCCTGAGAGGAGGAGGAAGACAGCCGTTCATGGCAGAGCTTCTGCAGCAGAAGGAGTGTTTTGTCTGAACTGACACTGCTCTGGAGCATGGTGAGTGAAACTCAGCTCTTTACTCCCCCCAGTGGCTGCCAGAAAAAGACACCTACTCTAAATAGGAAAGGTCCTTAAGAATAAAACTTAGGACTTTTCCCTGGCTTACCTTGTCCCCACCGCAGGTTTTCTGCCAAGCAGAACCAATCGTCCCCCATCACGGCAGGGTATGTTTGCCAACCTTCAGGGCTATGGGTTCCTACTTAACGGAGGCCTCTTCCCTGGGCCTTGTAAAAGACTCTGCCAGGACTTTTAGCGTAATAACGAAAGTGCTGGACCCTAGAGCCCACTCCTTCGAAGAGAGACATTACAGACGACACCTCGTCCATGAGGCCCGGATACCATGCAGTTTTAGGCATCTAGGATGGACCCAAAAGTGTAGCTCTTTTACCCCCTAAGGGTTTCTTTGGCAGAGGCTACTTTAGCACATCCTAATCACGTCCAACACCTTAGACACTGGTGAAAAAAACTGAGGTATTTCCCTGATAGGAGGGGTTATATTGAGGGGAACGGTCTTCGATTGGTTGTGACAGTGTCCAATCATCACTGGTGACCCTTAACCCATTATGTAATGACTAGCTCTGTGTCCAGTGGTGTACGATAAATACAGTACTCTTATTTTCTTATGAATCTGTATTGTACATCCACACAAATTGGATCTATTTCCTGATTTTATTACCAGTCATCTCATAGTAACACACCTAACACCAAACCAGAGTAAGCTGTAAACCAAAACTCCTGGTTTAATTGTTTTTTTTTTTTTTTAACAATGAACTTTATTAAGTAAAGGTACACAGGTAGATAACAACAAAAGAAGGTGGGGCAAGAGGGAAAAAGGGGACAGTAGCCGAAATTGACCACTTTTACATTAGTCTTTTACATTACATGTATGTTAATTTTTATCGTACCAAGATAGTCCTCAATCTTTAGGGGGAGGGAATGTTTTAGGGGTCAATTTCAGCTACTGTCCCCTTTTTCCCTCTTGCCCCACCTTCTTTTGTTGTTAAATACTTTCCTGGATGATGGTACACTTATATTGATTATTAATTTATTTATAGGAGGCTATACTCAAATTCTTGCACATTCATTGGGTGGATAACACACCGTTTCTCCTTTTCTCCAAGTGCCTCCAACTTGTAATTCTTAATATCCAATTATATATCCATACCGATTACCTTGGAGATTATCCACTAGGCTAGATGACATATTGACACTCTCGGCATTTAGTAGGTAGGGTCATTAGCTTTTTCCTGTATCTAGGTTATGTATTTTCTTTTTTGTTACTTCTCCAATTCTTTATTGTCCGGACCCATATTGGCCCTAATCACCATTACCATTATGAAGAACTGTGCTAGATAGGGTTAATTCGGTCAATTCCACTCAGCCTTATCCAAGGCTAGTGCGTTAGCGGATCGGTAATCACTCCGATCAGGCAGGTATCCATGTGTTACCGACACGTGGAAGCCCTAACCGTTATTTTACCCCCCTAGCTATCCAATGTTGTAATGTCTTACTATCTCCTTATCCCCATTACCTTGTTACCGTGGGGTTTTACACCCCCCGCCATATGCAATTAAGTTAGCTACATCCTTTAGGGCCATTATCTTGCTATTTGTTCTGTCTGTTACCTTCTCATTTATTATCAGGGGCAAATTAGACACTTTTCCCCCCAATCATCTGCTATTTAATGTCACGGCTCTCTCTGTCCATGCACCTACTATTAATATCACTTTAGTTCTGCTTAATTTTAATATTGGCTAATAGCACTTTAGTTGCGGGCTTACGCCTGCCCTGCCTCTCCCTCTTTTCACTCTTCACTTTTCACATTCACTTTAATTTTTTACCCTCATCACCTCACAATAGGTTACCCCAATCAGATCAATATTCCTCGACCCATGGCTTTGACTTCATGTATCTGCCCTAACCCTAGCTCCCTTTTGTCTTGATAGTCCTTATGACCCACTAGCCGTAACTCTGTGACCATCTCCTCATATGTTTTACCCACATTTAGGTAATCGTATTAGGGGGATATACTCTTCCCCCTTACATTGTTTAGTTTACATTTTTTGAATCTTAATTTATTATGTCTGTTTTATATACTGTTACTGGCAATCCCTGGTGGCTCTGTGCTGCCTTTGCCGTCCGGATGGCTTCCCCTTGCGGTGGATTCGTGTTTCTCCTGGCAGGGGTGACTACCAGTCATCCCCTTCTTGTTCTCCCCGAGCTGGGCTCACGGCTCCTTAGCCCGGGCCGAACGCACATGCGTGGCAGCGTCATTCACGCACCCGCGTCACGTGGAGAAACTGACCTGGCTACGTCATACGCCGCCTCTCTGGCGGCGTGCCTGGCGTCTCCAGGTTGGGGAGCTCATATAACGGGCTCTGACCCATCAATGAGCATGCTTAGATCTCTCCATGGATGTATTTACTATGCGAGGCAGAGGCTGGAGGCTGCTATCACCTGTTAGCAGTTCCCCTTAGGTACAGTCTTGGTCCTTATTGGCGCTACCTTGCCCCATAAGCCCCTATTGCAACCACTACTGCACTCCCTAATTTACCCATAGATTCTTACCAATCTGTTTTTTACAGTCAATTGGTTTGTTATTTCTATTTTCATACATACCGTTTACCCACTGTATGTCTACCTACCAGTCCAAGTGGTTATGCCCACGCAGCACCATCTACCATCACATGTTTTGGTAATCCATCCCTACCCACCGTTGAGCTTATTGTTGTTTGCTTTGCCTCCCTTGTAACTTTATCAAACTTAGGTGTCGGGCACCTTTCCCCCCCCCCCACCTTCTCCTCCCCCCCACCCTTTTTTCTCCTCCGCTCCCATGCCTTTCTTTAACTCCTTCTTTCCCTGTTTTGCTTCCCCCCCTCTCTTTCAAACCCCCCCTACACACACTCTTCCCCTTTCCTTTATCTCCTTATTTCCTTTCCCCTTTCTCCCCACTCCCTTTCCTTCCGCCCTCCCCCTCTCCCTGTTCCCTTTCCCACCCTGCCCCTCAACTCCCCTTCCCCTTTTCCTTCCCTCTCACATGGGTGATGCCCTTCCTTTTCCTCTCCTGTCCCTTTCCCCCTTCCTACTCCCTCCGTCCTTCCTATTCCTTCCCCCTCCCCCTCTCCACCAGTGCCCATCACCTCAATGCTTATTTACATTATGCCCCCCTAGAGATCTTCGCTTATTTCCCCCAGTCCACCGCACAGGGTACAGCTGGTGCCGCCCATGACCACCATATATGGGGGTAAGCCAGTGTTTATGAATTTTTATTGTTTATCTTAATGTTGAGCTGATTTTTTCTACTAATTTTCGTGTCTTACTCTTTACTGTATTGTTTTGTAGAATGATTCTTCTGAAGAAGTGGTTATACCACGAAACTAGTCGAGACTCAGATCATTCAATTTGTTTGTAAATTACAGAAATGGCCTCGAGTCATCATTGGCCTCTGTCTTTTCAATTTTAATCATGTATTAACTGTATAATAATTTTTTCATGTAATAAATGTGTCTTTTACATTACATGTATGTTCATTTTTATCGTACCAAGATAGTCCTCAATCTTTAGGGGGAGGGAATGTTTTAGGGGTCAATTTCAGCTACTGTCCCCTTTTTCCCTCTTGCCCCACCTTCTTTTGTTGTTACATACTTTCCCGGATGATGGTACACTTTTGTTGATTATTAATTTATTTATAGGAGGCTATACTCAAATTCTTGCGCGCACACAGGTAGATGTTATTCAAAATGATTACAGTCAAAAGGTTCAGTTAAGGAGGTAGACACAACAGTTGAGTTACCACTTACTGAAACAAAGATTTTTTATTTTTTGTAATAAGATACTATAAAGATATGTGAAACAAACATTAACCACTTTAGCCCCGGACCATATTGCTGTCCAAAGACCAGAGCACTTTTTGTGATTCGGCACTGCGTCGCTTTAACTGACAATTGCGCGGTTGTGCGACGTGGCTCCCAAACAAAATTGGCATCCTTTTTTTCCCACAAATAGAGCTTTCTTTTGGTGGTATTTGATAATCTCTGCGGTTTTTATTTTTGCGCTATAAACAAAAATAGAGCGACTATTTTGAAAAAAATTCAATATTTTTTACATTTTGCTATAATAAATATCCCCAAAAAAGATATGAAAAACATTTTTTTCCTCAGTTTAGGCCGATACGTATTCTTCTACATATTTTTTGTAAAAAAAAAAAATTGCAATTAGCGTTTATTGATTGGTTTGCACAAAATTTATAGCGTTTACAAAAAAGGGGGTAGTTTTATGGTATTTTTATTAATATTTTTTTTTTTACTAGTAATGGCGGCGATCAGCGTTTTTTTTCAGTACTGCGATATTATGGCGGACACATCGGACACTTTTGACACATTTTTGGGACCATTGGCATTTTTATAGCGATCAATGCTATAAAAATGCATTGGATTACTATAAAAATGCCATTGGCAGTGAAGGGGTTAACACTAGGGGGCGGGGAAGGGGTTAAGTGTGCTCCTATTTGTGTTCTAACTGTATGGGGGGGTGGACTCACTAGGGGGAATCACTGATCTTCCGTTCATACATTGTATGAACGGAAGATCAGTGTTTCCCCCGCTGACAGGAACGTGAGGAATGTGTTTACACACATACCTCCCGTTCCCCGCTCTGTAACGAACGAGCGCACGTGCCCGGCGGCGATCGTGCCCGCCGGGCACGCGCGCGGGACTCGGGGGCGAGCGGGGGGCGCCTAGTGGCAGCGAATGTCCCGACGTAGAGCTACGGGCTCTCGCCCAGGAGAGCCGACCTGCCGCTGTAGAACGACGGCGGTTGGTCGGCTAGTGGTTAAACAATAAACTGCAGTTATGTGCATATAGAAATCTTGAACAAATAATAGTTGCTAGGAAATAAAATGCTTTGTTTAAGTTCAATACAGTGTGAGAGTCATATTCTGTATTGGGTATAATAGAACACAAAGAGTGACTTTAGACATAAAGAACAAAATCACATGTGCATACAGGAAGATATTATACAGAGTTTCACTGTTCATTAAAGCGGTTGTAAACCTGCATCAAAAAATGTATTTATTTTTTCTCCTGCAAGGCAAAAGTCATAATGAGCTAATATGCACCGCATATTAGCTCATTATGAAATACTTACCTCGGAACGAGCGAGATGTCATCTTGACTCGGCGTGTCTTCCGGGTATCGCCGCTTCAGCGCTGTGATTGGCTGGAGCGGCGATGACGTCACTCCTACGCATTCGCGCGGGAGATTTAAATTCGGCAAGGTCAGGCGGCAGCCGGTCCTTTCGCCGTGGAGTGCCTCCTGCGCATGCGCCGCTGCAATCAGCGGCGCATTGCGAGGGGAATATCTCCTAAACTGTACAGGTTTAGGAGATTTTCTCCTTACATACAGGTAAGCCTTATTATAGGCTTACCTGTAGGTAAAAGTAAAAAAAGTTTGTTTACAACCACTTTAAGTTTGGGGCAGTAAACCCAATCCCACCAAATGTTATCAAATTTATCAAGATAATCCCCATGCCTCATAGGTTATTCTATAAAGAATAGCACTTTATTTACTAATCTTTTCTACTTGTTGACTTTCAAGACTTCAGTACGCATCCAATTTAAAACTATAATTTTCCTGGCATAAAAAAGCAGCAGTTGTAGGAGGGTTTCCTAGCCACACCTAATTTCATATCACCAAAAAAAAAAAGAAAGAGACTAAAAAAGCACCACTTTGTTTTGCAAGTATTGGGAATGAAAACATTTTGAGAAGTAAATTCAAGACCAATATAGTCTAACCTTAGAACATCCCCAGATCATGTTTGTTTCAATTAATCCTAGATCCTAAATAATATTAACATGGCCCATGCAAGAGTCAAAGGTTTCATGGGTAAGCAGACAGAACGTTTTTTTCCTTTTGCCCAGTACTGGAAAAAAACAATTAATAAAAATTTAAAAAGCAGCTGAAATATTCACCTACTCCTTAAAAACGATGCGATGCTGTCTATGCACACACTATTATGTAAGTAATCCAACTTAGGTCAAATAAGTTTGTTTTCTATGCCTTAACCATGGCTTTTCGATCTCACTTGACTACTTTTTGTTTTATTATGTACAGATTTTCAGTGCCTATGCTTGCTCTTGACCCCTCAGGCTTATCCACCATTTGCACTCCCTATTTTTAGGTATGTGCCTTTTTCTGTTTTTTGTTACTTTAGGTAGGGCAAGATAATAATATATATACACAATGTTTCTTATGTAACTTTTTACACACACTGTCCTTTATTTTTAGGACAGTAAATGTTTTGTGACAGTCTTGGTCCAGGGTTGGCTTTGTGAAACATAGCACCCCAGTCCTTTATTTCCATTCCATCCTGGAAATTCTCTGCGCCATGGTTGAGACACTTTTTAATGATCTGCAAATTTGAAAGCATTGTGACTGGTATGAGTTTGCCAAATCGCATTTGTATGTATATTGCCTCCTGTCTATGTATTATAAGTTATTCATAATATGTTTACTTCTTTCTTGTAAAAATTCATTAGATTCCACACAGAGTTCGGCCCCTGAAGAAGGGAATACCCGAAATACGTAGGGCCTGGTACTTACCTTGTGGATCATTCTCAATTTGTATATTTACTGTTTTTTTTAAACCACTGTGCTTTGCTGTTTTGCTAGTTACAAATAAAATTATATATTTTTGTATACAATATTCTAAATTTCTGTTGCCTTCAAAGCCCCATTTCGGGGGATTCCTCGAGTTTTCCCTACTACTTAAAAACACTCCTCCACGGACTTACTGCACCTACATTTGAGGGGGGTTTTAGGGAGTGGGGGGTGATGGAGAAGTTGGAATTCAAGTGCTATGCTTTTGCTAACTGACATCATGAACCTATTTTTTTTTTTTTATTCTTAAATGTGTAGTAAACATTACACTAATACATGACTGTTCGATGCCTTCAACCCCATAAAGAGTAAACGGTTTCATGAAAAGGAAGCATTCTTTTAAAAAATACTATGCATTTGCAGTATGTACTCACCGATAGACCTGAAATACGCAACAATGTTAAAATGATTTCAGCAGAAAGAACTGGGAGCTCATGTCGTCTCTTCAAAATTTGATTGCAGCAGATACATTTGTGCAAGTCCAGGCTAGCTTTGCAACATGCCTGAAATGCATCAGCATTAGGAGGCCTACACAGGATGACAAAGATCAGAAGAAAATGTAAGCAAAAATATATATGGAGGAGAATATTGCCTCAACAGTAGTCTACAGAGATAGCAGAGATAACTATGGGGTCTATACACACATTCTTTATATTCATTCATAACCGACCGGTTTGGATATATAGGAAGAAAGAAGGCTTCGTCCACTAATCGCACCAGCTTCTCTCCCAGATTCTCCACGTCTGAGCTGCCGAATCTGGGACAGAGATAATTCAGTGTAACTTTCATAAACTGCCAGTTTGTGACAGGACGGTTGTGTGCTGTGATAAGAAGCCATCTCAGCTACATAAACCGGTACACACCAGAGATCAGCTGTGATCCTGAGTATCACAGCTTTTCTCCTTTTCATAAACAGACACCAAAATTAGGGTAAATGATCCCAACAGGAGACAGACAGCAAAAGATAAACTGTTAAAAACTTCTCTTCTCTATCCAAAACAAAAACAAGAGTTGATTTTACATACAGCTTAAAGGGGATTGCAGACATGCTACAGGAGTGGGGAAACAGAGAGGGGTGGGAATATAGGCACAGTTGTTGGGGCTAACCCAACACAATTCCCACCCATTGGATTATAATGGACTATCTTAAAATTTATATTTATTACATATAAAATGACATACAAAGTACATTTTATGAATTTTAAGAATTGAAATACAGGAACTCAGGGTTCCCCCAAGAGATATCTGTTAATGCAGAGTATAATTGGCCTTGTTCTCAAATAGTTTTGTGGTGTAGTACCACTTCCCCAGGAGGACTAATCTATAAAACAAATGGTACAGTAAGGCACAAAGACAATATAATACAACAATGGTTAATAATACAGCAAAAAATTTGTTTACCCAACAGATCGATGGCCATGTGCGGAGCCAAGCCGCTCAAAAATTTTTCCCCCTGCAGCTTGGCTCCGCACATGGACTTCGATCTGTTGGGTGAGCAACTTATTTTTTTGCTGTATTATTACCACTGTTGTATTATATTATCTTTGTGCCTTATTGTACCATTTGTTTTATAGATTAGTTCTCCTGAGAAAGCAGTACTACACCGCAAATACTAGTTGAGAACAAGGCCAATCTAAATTCTGCATTAACAGATGTCTCTAGGGGGAACCCTAAGTTTCTGTTTTTCGTTTTTTTAAATGAACTTTGTATGTAATAAATATCAATTTTTCTTTTTTTACATAACATTTCATGTTGTTGTTAATCAGTACCAAGATAGTCCATTATAATCCATTGGGTGGGAATTGTCTAGGGTTAGCCTCAGTAACTGTCCCTATATTCCCACTCCTCTCTGTTTCTCTATACCAATTTGGATGATGGTACTTTACTATGGCTAGTTACGTGTTTATTATGTGAGGCTATACTCAAAACTTTTGCATGCTACATGAGTGGTTGGAGCCAAAGGACATGCTAAGGCAGAGATATGATATGATATGATATATTTCCCAGCAATTGTAGCAACAATACTCTGCTTAAAGCAGCTACTCAGTTAAAACGTAACTCTGTCGCTTCCCGTAGAAAATCTAAAGAATGGTCCATGTAGAAAAAGACTGTGAAATACTTGTGACAAGCCGAACTCCACTGTCTTCCAACACAGCAGCCTCCAGCAAAAGTTTCCACTTTCAAAACTTCCAGGAAAGTCAAAAGCCTACAACCACAACTGTGCTCAATGGTTCCCCCTTCCGGCCCTATATTACTACAGTGTCCTGTGTCCACAGTGAGCAGTGGGAATGCTGGCATCAAACATTGTCCAATGTTGAAGCCATTGGAGGAGAGCTCCCCACCTACTAGAGAGGTTAGTATTCACAGTTTTCTATTGCAGTGAGCAGAGTTATTCGTAGGGGGAAGCAACAGGCTTGCATTAATACAAAATGCTAAGTACTTACTTGCCCAGCTTTTCCATAAGTTGTATCAACTTCTTCAATATAGGTTTGATATTCTGCAATTACAAAAAGAATAAATAAAAAGAAAAATCTCTAGAGTATAGTACACACCACTTTACCTACCAGTAGCAATTTAGAAACAGTATAGCTAATAGTATGTGAAGAATAAAACATTATACAAGAACACCACAGGTTTTATTTGCACCTATCATGAGCGAAATAGGTAAGCTCCTTCTAAAAATACTACTTGCCTGACTGTCATGCTGGTCATTTGACGTCAACACTTCAAGTAGAATCCTGGGCATTTACTAACTATGCTTAAAAATCCTCCCTCCGCCCTCCTAACACCGATACTAACTAAACGGTGTAAAAAAGATATCTATACTTGCCTATCTTAACGTCACTCCAGTCTGGTCATGCGATTGGTTCACCTTTGTCAGCTAGCCCTAATGCAGGGGAGAGGAGGGAGCACCAACAGAGGGCTATAGTAAGCCTATGGGTGACCTCACTGCGACACTACCAGACATTGTCATGTGCTCTCTCCACGCTCCTGTAGCAGGCACTGGCTGACACAAAGGAGATCATGTGACCGGACTGGAGCAGCCTGATAATAGGCAAGTGTGGATATCTTTATCTTTTTTTACACAGGTTAGTTAGTATAGGTGTTAGGAGGGGGAGGGAAAGAGTGTCCCTGAGGAAGTCACGTGACCAGTGAGGCAACGTGTAGGGCGGAGCCTTGTGACATCAGTTCCGGTGGTGTTTAAACAGAAGTACGGTGAAGAGGCCTGTGTGTCACTACTCCCATTGCTTTTTACTGCGGTTTTTATCCTTACTTGATGTAGCAGTTTTTTTACTAAATAAATTTACTTTTCATTTGGCAATATAGCACTATGGCTGTTATTTGTTTCCTTTGAGTGCCATTTATACAAGAAGTGCCATTCCTTTGAGCGAGCCTTTTCCTCTATATGTGGAATTACCCAAGATTTTTTGATGCCAAGTTTTGGACATAGTAGTATGGCACATTTTTGAATAAGGGCACCATTCCCAGCTTTTTCTTTTACATTATAATAGTTAGGCAGCTAGAATTTTCAGGATAAGGTCAGCAATGGCTTTTTGAATACATCGGTCATACTTAAAAAATAAATAAAAAATAAAAATAAAATTACTAATTCATCATGTGTGCTGATCCATTCGATTTAGTTGTGCATCACCATTTCTATATATTCTGATGCCGCCTACACACGGTCGGAATTTCTGATGGACTTGGAGAGCAAGCAGCTTCTCTATTTTTCCGTCGGAAATTCCAACTGAGTTTTTCCCGTTGGAAAGCCCAACCGTGTGTACGCGGCATAAGTTAATCCATGTTTTTTAAGTATAAACCTTTTTTTATTCAGAGATCTTGTGGATAGAGCTTAAAGTAAACCTGTAAAAATTTGCTCCTAACTATCCTTCATTTGAAGGGATGGTCTCTTATTTGGAACCAAGTCCCTCTTCATTTGTATTTACAGTATATTATATTAGTCCAAGCTAAATAAATCTAAAGGAAAAACAAAATGTTTTTCATTTGTATTTACAGTATATTATATTAGTCCAAGCTAAATAAATCTAAAGGGAAAAAAAAATGTTTTATCTGCTGTAAAGATCTTGCTAAGGATACAAGTAGATTATTACATTGCTAAAAACCCCAACAATAACACCTTAGCGCAACATACAGTAGGTGACTGGGATATTGTGTCAATCTCGCTCCCTTTCTCGGCGAGATTGACCACTTGCGAGCCCCATCGCGGGAGCCAGCACCGAGCTGGCTTGCCGCGATGGGGACAAAGGCGTCATAGAAGCGACAGGGATCCGACGCGGATTCCGGCTAAATCTACACGTGGGCGGTGTTTGTTATGAATCCTGAGAGGGAACTCCCCGCCGGATTTTAAATAAAAATCCGGCATGGGTTCCCCCCTCAGGAGCATAACGGGCCCTTAGGTCTGGTATGGGTTGTAAGGAGACCCCCCCTACGCCGAAAAAACGGCAGTCAGCTAGTGGTTAAGCACACTAACAAATTGAAGCCAAACTCCACTTAATTGTTTATAAGCACTTACAGCAAATGATTTTCTTTTTGGGATAAAGGATTTACATAAATAAATAAAAGCTGATCCGTGTACACACCCCAGCCAGTGGTAGATAGTTTGTCTCATTCTCCGGTAGGTACCACGTGGTACCTGCCGGAGCATGATGGGACTGTGACGTCACAAGATAGGCCTATATAAGTCGCTGCGAGCCGCGCACCCGGCATAACAGCGGGAGGAAGCGTCGCGTCAACATCTGGAGAAGAGAAGAAGAAGAAGACGTCACAGAAGAGCGGACAGTCCTGAAGAAGAAAACACCGGAGAGTTGGAGAAGACCCCTGGAGAGCAGAGAAGACCCCCGGAGAGCAGGAGAAGACCCCGGAGAGCGGAGAAGACACCTGGAGAGCGGGAGAAGACCCCGGAGAACGGGAGAAGACCCCGGAGAGCGGGGAAGAAACACCCCCCCCCCCGCGCCGAAGAAAGCCCGCCGGGGATGGGCGCTTTTATAAAAGCGACCCCCCCGGGGGCGGAAGAGAACCAGACGGCGGCGAAGAACAGCGGCACCCACCCCCCCCCCCCGCAGATGATGTCGGAGGAAGCCCGCTGGAGGGGGGCGCTTTTATAAAAGCGACCATACACACCCCCCCCCCCGGTGGCCAACTAATAAAATATTTTAATACCCTGAGTGGTTTATTTGTGTTTGCACTTTTTTTTTTTTACCCCATACTCATTCACTTAGGGTGGGGGGCTGGTATCTGGGGGCCCCCTTATTAAACGCCGCCCACGTGTAGAATTGGCGGGAATCCGCGTTGGATCCCCGCCGCTTCTATGACGCACTCGCTGGAATGTGCTTTTACTATTCCAGCGAGTGCGAGATGTCGGCACCCTGTCGCCGAGAATCAGCGCGATGCTGTCGTGCTAAAAACACATTCTCGGCGGCAGGCACTGTATTTGTGATAAATAAATATGTGCTCAAAATCCCCAAACAAAGCGCAAAGACATTAAGCCCTGTTCACATCTGGGAGATTTGACATGTCAAATCACATGTCAAATCACATGTCAAATCGCAGCCTATTGCCAGCCACGGCACTGTCCGAATCAGTGCGCGTGCCACAAAGTCGACTTCAGTGGCGATTTCAATAAATATCTGTGCATGAACCCGCACAGATGTCTTTCAAATCACCCCTGAACTCGCAATGAAGTGTGGGTTTGAAATCAGCTGAACTCTCACGATTTCAAACCCGCCTCCAATGTCAATGTCCCACAAAGTGGTATTAAACCTAAAACCAAAAATGTAATATATTACAGCTTACCAATCATTAGATGTGGTAGTTGCATTTATTTTATATTTTAGGCATGTTTACCTGTTTTCACCTGGTGATTTGGCCAGTAACACACCTCCTGTATTAGAGTACCCATGAATGAGCAAAAGTGGCACATTTGGACAGAAGCATTGTGAGGCTTGGGGAGGAGTGTTAGATGTACAGGCAGATTTAAAGTGATTGTAAAGTTTTTTTGTTTTTTTTTATAACAAACATGTTATACTTACCTGCTTTGTACAAAGGGTTTTTCACAGAGCACCCCCAATCCTCTTCTTCTGGGGTGCCCCGGGGGCGCAATTGGCCCCTCCTCTTCATCGGGTGCCCCCACGGAGAGACGTTTTTCAATGGGGACACCCATGCGGTTACGCTCCCGAGTCCCGCTGCTGCATCCATTAACACAGACAGCAGGACTTGGCCCTGCCCCCCTGCTTTTGTGTCACTGGATTGGATTGACAATGGCTCCTGCTGCTATCAATCTATCTAATGAGGACAGAGACAGTGGCTGGAGTCACTGGGCTTATGCACAATGCTTGCACAAATGGACTCAGTTAAGAAAGGGGGAGGGGCTCTGAGGACAGCTGCAGCACAGGTGCTTTTTCACCTTTATGCATGCATTAAGGTGAAAAACCTGGAGACTTTACAATCTCTTTAACCACTTGCCTACTGTGCACCTACACCCCCTTCCTGCCCAGACAAAATATAAGCTTCCGGCACTGCGTCGCTTTAACTGACAATTGCGCGGTCGTGCGACGTGGCTCCCAAACAAAATTGGCGTCCTTTTTTTCCCACAAATAGAGCTTTCTTTTGGTGGTATTTGATCACCTCTGCGGTTTTTATTTTTTGCGCTATAAACAAAAATAGAGCGTCAATTTTTAAAAAAATGCTATATTTTTTCCTTTTTGCTATAATAAATAACCCAAAAAATATATAAAAAAAATATTTTTTCCCTCAGTTTGGGCCGATACGTATTCTTCTACATATTTTTGGTTTGCGCAAAATTTATAGCGTTTACAAAATAGGGGATAGTTTATGGCATTTTTTTTTTTTACTATTAATGGCGGCGATCTGCGATTTTTTTATTGGGACTGCGATGTTATGGCGGACATTTCGGACACTTTTCTGACATTTTTGGGACCATTTACATTTATACAGTGAACAATGCTATAAATATGCATTGATTACTGTATAAATGTGACTGGCAGTGAAGGGGTTAACCACTAGGGGGCGGGGAAGGGGTTAAATGTGTGTCCTATGAGTGTTCTAACTGTGGGGGGAGGGGGGGGGTGACTGGGGGAGGTGACCGATTGTGTCCCTATGTACAAGGGACACAATCGATCTCCTCTCTCCCTGACAGGGACGTGCAGCTCTGGGTTTACATACAGAGCTGCACGTCCCAGCTCAGTTACTGAGCAATCGCGTGTGCCCGGCGGCGATCGTTGCCGCCGGGCACTCGCACGGGATCCCCGCAGAGCGGCGGGTGCGTGCGCGCCGCCGGGGACGCGCGCGCCCGCGGCTTTAAAGGGACATCACGTCATATGACGTGATGTCAGGATAATGAAGTCGTCTGCCCGCCGTCATTTGACGGTGGGCAGATGACAAGTGGTTAAGCACTTCCATACTGGGCACTTAAACACCCTCCTGACCAGACCAATTTTCAGCTTTCAGTGCTCTTACATTTTTGAATGACAATTACTCAGTCATGCAACACTGTACCCAAATGATTTTTTTGTCCTTTTTTCCCCACAAATAGAGCTTTCTTTTGGTGGTATTTGATCACCTCTGCGTTTTTTATTTTTTGAGCTATTAATGAAAAAAGACCAAAAATTTGGAAAAAAAAATATTTTTTCTTAGCTTCTGTGATAAAATTTTGCAAATTATAAATTTTTCTTCCAAAATTTTGGCCACAATTTATAGTGCTACTTTGATAAAAATAACCCAAAGTTTTGGGAAATTATTTGGTCTGTGTGAAAGTTATAGAGTCTACAAACTATAGTGCAAATCATAAAAAATGATCACATCTGATCACACCTGATGTACTGAAGGCCTCTCTTATTTCTGAGACCCTAACAAGCCAGGAAAGTACAAATGCCCACAGATGGCACTGATGAGGCGGCACAGATGGCACTGAGGCAGCACAGATGGCACTGAGATGGGTACTGATGAGATGGGTACTGATGTGCACCGATGAGGCCTGTGTACTGGTGGACACAGGTGGGCACTGATGAGGTGGCACAGATGGCACTGAGGCAGCACAGATGGCACTGAGATGGGTACTGATGAGATGGGT
Source organism: Rana kukunoris (assembly GCA_029574335.1). Lineage (NCBI taxonomy): Eukaryota > Metazoa > Chordata > Amphibia > Anura > Ranidae > Rana > Rana kukunoris. The sequence continues at coordinate 380,872,658 of CM056051.1, forward strand.
ACTGATGTGCACTGACTGCGGCACAGGTGGGCACTGATGAGGTGGCACAGGTGGGCACTGACAAGGTGGCACAGATGGGCACTGATGAGGTGGCACAGGTCGGCACTGATTGCAGATGTGCACTGAGGTGGCAGATGGGCACTGGGCACAGGTGGTACTGGTGGGCACGGTGGTACTGATGGGCACGGTGGTACTGGTGGGCACAGTGGTACTGGTGGCACAGTGGTACTGGTGGGCACAGGTGGACATGGTGGTACTGTTGGGCACACGGTGGTACTGGTGGGCACACGGTGGTACTGGTGGGCACACGGTGGTACTGGTGGGTACTGGTGGGCACAGTGGTACTGGGGGGCACGGTGGTACTGGGGGGCACAAGTGGTCCTGGGGGCACTGATTGGTCACTGGTTACTCAGTTTGCTCTCCCCTCCTCACACGCGGTGTCTGTGTGAGGAGGGTAGAGCCGGCAATGAGAGATGATCTCCTATGTTTACATAGGAGATCATCTCTCATTGGCTGCACAGATCACGCTGTAAATAGCCGCTGTGATTGGCGATTTACCGCAATCTGTGTTTGGCTGTGTCCAAGGGACAGGGCCAACACAGCAGTTCCCCGCTGCATGCTCGGGAGCGAGCGCGGGGAACGATGAAAGGGGCCGCCGTAAAAACGCGGCCTGTTAGAGAAGTAGAGCCGCACTGTGGCCGTACATAGTCGTAGAGCAGTCAGCTAGTGGTTACGCATACTAACAAATTGAAGCCAAACTCCACTTAATTGTTTATAAGCACTTACAGCAAATAATTTTCTTTTTGGGATAAAGGATTTACATAAATAAATAAAAGCTGATCCGTGTACACACCCCAGCCAGTGGTAAATAGTTTGTCTCATCCCTGTAACTGATACATCTGCAAGAGAGCTTGTTCTTTTGAAAAACTGATTTAATGTGTTTGTTAACCCAGCATTTCATATTCTTGATATGTGCCTGCTGTATATTGTACTTTTATTGAAAAGTATCCTGTTCTATTTATATTGCTTCCTTTGTGTGAAATTTCTGGTGGTCCTGCCAGTCCCTCTGCTTTCCGATTAGAAACTGACCACACTAAGCAGGAGAGCACACCGTGGTCAGTTCTCTAGCTATGCTGGGAGATCAGCCTGTTCTCCTCCAATGATCTGACTTGTCCTAACATGCCTCCCTGCACAGCCATTCACTGAAAAGTTCAGTGTGCTGCTGCTGCTCCTCCCCCAGCTCCTATGCTGAGAACAGAGATTATGTTCTAACTTATAAAAAAGAAAAGGCATTTATAATGTTTTTTTTAAATATGTATACACAAATATTTTGACTTTTATTTCAGTTTTAGCCTAGGTCCACACTGATACGGATTAGAAATAGTGCGAGTTCAGCTGAACCTCCTGCACAGATGTCTATACAAATCACGCACACCCCCCCCCCCCCCCAGCAATTGCCACAGATTTAGCATGCAATTAGACATGTCAAATTGCTCCCATGTGAACCTGGGCTTAACCTGAATGGGTTGTTTTACAAGGTGATCGTTTGCAAACACTTTTTAATAGCCAGATGAAAATAGAAGAATAAAACCTTTGAAAAAGAAAACGAATGTAGCTATCACATCTAAGAATTAGTAAGCTGCAAAATAACAAATGTTGGCTTTTCGGTTTACTAGTGCTTGAAGTGAGAAGTATGTCAGGACATGGGCTTGAACCTGCGACCTCTTCTGTGTCCAGTGTTGACTCTTCCCACTGAGCTATCAGGGATGCTGGACAGCTCTCTGCCTGATCTATTGGACAATCCTATCTGATCCATTGGACAACCCTGCCCCGTGTCTTAATTGCTGCTGAACCTTGAACTCCTTGCTCCTCCCATGAACTTCCTATAAAAGCCTTGTCTCAGCACTTCCTCTTTGCCAGGTTATTGTGCCTTCTCAGCCAGTGCCTTGCTCTCGACTTCCCTGCTGCCATCTGTATTTTGCTACCACTCATGATTGACTCTTGGCTTGTTCTTTCACTACTCTACTTCCTGATCCCAACCTGCAACTACTCGTTATCAACCTTTTGGCTTGTTTTTTGACCCTGCTGCTGTTTACCCTTATCTGCTACTGGACCCCGGCATGCTCACATCCTTGTGGGGCAAACTTGAGGACCACGACCTGGTACTAGCACGGTACTAGCTCCACCATCAGGAACTCTGGTGAACACTGCCTAGTACTTAGACTCTGCATCCCAGGTGAGCCTGTGTCATCTTCCAGAGTGACTGCCTGTATACATATTCTGCTGGTCGGTGGTAGTCCTGCAACTCCTAACTGGTCTTCAAGCCCGATACCTGATTGTGACAAAGTCCATATGAACCCCCTAAAGGAGTAAAATTCTCTCACTGCAGTAATTCATTTTAAAGTGCAAATTCTGTGCAATAGCAATGGCCTGCTTAAATAAGTTCATAAACTGTCCAACATATAAGGTGCAGAAACATTAGGTGAGAATAAAGTCCTTAAAAACTCCCACAGGATCAGATATTCTTAATATAGCAATTCAATTCAAAGTTCAGCAATAGCAGTAAGCAGTTTAGATGACCTCATGAAGTGTCCATTTCAAATAGGTACTCCAAACCAGAGAAGAAGGTATTAATGCCTAGACATACTTTCCCCATAAACAGAGACGTAAGCCATCCATGCGTGGATAAAAATGCATCCAGTTCAGCAGGGACCAGCCAAATTTCAATCTATGTATGGGTAGGCTGGTAGTACATAAGTTGATCGACTTCTGTACATCCACCCTGTTGGGTTTTTCCCAATCGATCAGTGCCACTGGCTATAGCCCACAGCGCTGAGGAGTGTATTCTGACGGTGGAGAAGTCTCCCTGCTGTTAGAAAACAACGTTAAATTGCTCAGCAGAAAGAACTTCTACATCCACATGAAGTGTGTCGATGAGGGCTGTATCTTAATCTGCTAGTACATCCAACACTCCCCTCACTCTGCTGCTGTCCAAAATGTGCTCCCCCCAGCTGCCCGTAAGAAGAAAAAGCATAAAAACCAAGGGAAGCTTCCCCTAGGCTCCTCTTCGGCTCTGACATGTCACATGATACACAGGAGGAGGAGCCCAGGAGGAAGAACATCTCCCAACAACGAAGCTCTGTAAGTTTTAGGCACTGGGGTCAAATTGACCTGCGAGACGGCACCCCCACAGTGTCGGCACTTGCCTGGGACTATGGTCTTAGTCAATCACCGACCTACTGGTGGGCCTTCGGATCCACAATTGGTTGCACTACTGTGTTGTTCTAACTTAGATCACCGTGATTTTCTCGGTTTCATTGTGCTTATTCTTTTCTTTCTCTTCTGCTTGTTTCCTGCTCTTTCTACACTATCTTCCTTTTCTTTATTCTCCTTTGAGTCCATGGGGGTTGCATCCAGAGACAAAGGTAAGCGGTTAATTATTTTTTCACCATGACTTTACATTGGTTATCTTTGAATGTTCAAGGTATGAACTCACCACAAAAAAGGGTGAAAATATTTAACTATCTAAAACGGCAACATATTGATGTAGCGTGTTTACAGGAAACTCATTTTTCCTCCACTTCCAGTCCTAGGTACTTTGACGCCCAATACCCCCAGGTATTTTTAGTTAATGGCCCGACTAAACAGAGGGGAGTTTTGATAGCTTTTCGTAAATCAGTCCCTTTTAACCTCTTAAGGACCGCGGCATGTACATATACATCGGCAGAATGGCACGTACAGGTACATCAACGTACCTGTACGTGCCTGCCTAGACGCGGGTCCCCCCGGTACATGCGGCGGTTCCCGTGGCTCTGGGAGCGATCCGGGATGAGGGGGCGGCTATTCGTTTTTGTCTGCCCCCTCACGATCGCTCCCAGCCAATGCGCGCGCTCCCCCGCCCTCGTCTGCCTGCACTGTAAAGTGTTCTTCCGCACTGGAAGAACACCGGTGTCAGGAAAGGTTCCATCCGCTGGTAAATTTTATTATTTGGCTCGCAGTACTGTGGTTCTCCAGCAGGTGTCTCCTGGTAGTTTGGAACTGTCAGGAGAACTTCTCCCTTCTAGTGTTATATCATCTTTGTGATGCAGTACTGGTCTCCACCAGCGGATGGATCCTGGCAGTATGGAGCAGACCACTCTTGCTGCGTTCAGGTGTGACTTGAAGCCAATCACTGACATCCCTATTGTAACGGTATGGCCCCTGGGACCCAGAGGCTCTTGAAGGATGTGGGGTACTCCTGTGTCAGCTTCACCAATGATTCTTGCGTCTAGGGTCATCCTATGTCCACTAGGGGAATAGAATGACTGAGAAATTATATCTTGGATTACATGAGATGGGACAGTAATGATAATTCATGTATTGCAGGATATCTTGAAATATTACAAGTTGTTCATTCTGAACCCAACAGGTCAATAGAGTGTCTCCTTCAATGTGGAACAGACTGTTGAGGTGCTAATTAAGTCTGCTACTGTGGTGATGTGAATTGGAGCTTGGTAGACAGCCTGGCTTCTAAAGACCTTTTCATTGTGTATGCTAATGAACACTGTATTGTGTGAAAGGTCTATTGATGATAGATGTGGAATGTGAATTAACACAATCTAAAAGGTCAGATGTCTGACTTATGTTTACTAAAGGAATGTGTATTGCATTGAGGTGAAAAGAGCTGATCACGGAGTCGGAATGTCTGGGTAAATGACTAGTAATTAGCTCATGTAGATTATCTGAATGGCATTATTTAAAGGAATGTGTATTGAGCTCTATGTGTCATGTTGTGGGTGGAATTAAGTCATTGTTTCTTGGGGCTTCTAACTGTATATAAGAAACCTAAGTTTACCATTAAAAGCTATTTGTTTGGAACCAGAGAACAGAGCTGTGTGTCTCGTTTTCTGGGGAAATCCAATGGGTCCTGTTTGCTGGATTGTGGAGTGTCGAAAGCTGGGTTGGTGGAATGGAATATCGTAAACAGCGTTAACCCCTGACCGCTACACCTATTTATACCCGGCGAGTGCAAGCACACCTCGCCTTGGTATCTATCTCCCTGACCTTGAGCCTGCCATGCTGACTTTGAGCCTGCATCTCATCTGAACCGATCCGACCTGATCCCTACCCTGAACCCATCCTGGACTTGCCCTTCCTGCTTCCCCATTGCCTTGGATCCCTTTCCCCTTGTTACCTGGATCCCTGCTTTGCAGCACATCCATCCGTCATCTCCCTGTTCCTGCTCATCCCCCGTCCTCATCTATCTTATGATCTCCCTGTGTATGACCTCGGCCTGGCCTGTTTATGATTACGGTAGATCCCATCACTCTACATATTGTCTTTAGTATCTTTGGGTCACTGTTTGTTGGTTTATTTATTGCACTGTGTTCTGTTGGAGGTGGTTGTGTGTTACTCCCTTTTCTTAATAAATGATTATATTTGACCTATATAAGTTTTGGGTCTTCTCTTTGCAGTCACACAGTCTGGTCCACTAGCTTGTCTGACAACCGATCACTGAAAAGGCACCATGAAAACAATTGTTTTCAATATGTCCCTTTCACACTGCAATGCAGCCCATATGTGTGGTGCAGTGAGCTGCCATAAAATAAAGACATGCTGCATTTTATTGCAGGGTACTGGATGGCCGAGTATGAATGAAGTGTCTCTGAGCATTTCAAATAAAAAGTTTAGAAAAAAACAAGGGACCTATCATGTGCCCTGAAATGTGCATTACAAAGCCCCCTCACAATGACACGCTGCAGCCAAAATGGACAGTTTCCCACACACCAAACTACTCTGGTTTAGTGTGCAGGAAGTTACGTTTTGCCCAAAAAATTTATTGAGTTCCACCCAAAAATGGAACTTCCACTTTTTGGAATCCTCCCCCTCCAGTGTCACATTTGGCACCTTTCAGGGGAAGGGGGGGACAGAAACCTGTCTAATACAGTTATTTGCTCCCACTTCCTGGCATAGATCACCTTGGTGATATACACCACTTCTGGCACCTATTCTGTCCTCCCCTACTGTCTTCTGGGAGCCACACATGTCCCAGAAGACAGCAGGGTCCAGTGAGGACGTGCAGCGCGACTCTCACATGCGCAGTAGGGAACCGGGAAGTGAAGCCGCAATGCTTTACTTCCTTATTCCCTTATCGAAAGTGGCAGCGGCAGCAGCCGATCCTCGAGCGACAGATCGGCTTTGGCTGCCGACACGCGGGCACCCTGGACAGGTAATTGTTTATATATTAAAAGTCAGCAGCTGCTGGCTTTTAGTATTTTTTTTTTTTTTTTAGTGGGACCCTGGCTTTAAGTCCGCAGCTACAAAAAGTGTAGCTGCTGACCTTTAATAATCAAACACTCACCTGTCCCACAGTCCAGTGATGCGGATTACAAAGCCTTGCTCCTCTCCCCCTCCTCTCCATGGTGCCGGCATCCTTACTGTGGGTGCCCGGCAGTGGCTTCACAGCCGGGCACACACTGCGCATGCATGAGCCACGCTGCTCGCTATGAATAGTCATGCAATTTTCTGGGACCTGTAACGCATCCCAGAAGATTGCAGGGAGGGGGTTGGGAGAAGTGAACTTTCTTCTGGCACCATGGAGCCAGGGGAGGAAGTGGGAGCTGGAACCTCTAAAAAAAACTCAAAATGTGGCATATCAGGGGTCACCTTCACTTAAAGCGGAAGTTCCAATTTTGGGTGGAACTCCACTTTAGGTAACTGTCCTAAAAGTATGCAGTTTGGAGAATTCAAACGTTACTGACTAAATACTTTGTACAGTTAACAAAAGTAGCACACACCTGGGTCCACATATGAATTAATCCTTGGTAAATTAGTTCATAGCCTTGCATTGAATGTGAGGTTGCAGAGGAAAAGTCCACTGTTGGAACATAGGAAAGCACCAGCTACTATTTGAGCGAAGAATCAGAGAAGTAAAACAAATTTTCCTGTCTCCTAGACCTAAACAAGGGTTTAACCTTTGCTGTGCAGGGGCCCCACTGCAAGAGTGTATTTTCTGATATATTGGTTTCATAAAGGCCCTTTTTCATTGTTTCAAAAGCTAAAATCTAGACAGATATAACATGAAATGCACCATTCAGAAATACATAATAAAATGTATTTTTTTTTAAAATGCGAGCAGGAAAAGTACATGGGTACAAACTGGTAACAGCATCTTGCAGTCCCTGTACAGTAGAGCTCAGGCTGGGCAGGGAGAAACAGCAAAAGAAGCTAAACAGTAGTGCTGAAGTGCAAAAGTGCACACTGATAAGAGAAGAGAACAGAGTGACAGGGTAGGAGCTCATCAATCTGATTATCTTTCTCTCACTGTCCAGTTACAGGCAGGGGGAGAGAGGAGAAGAATCAGATTTACAAGGCTGTGTAAATCTCAGAACAGGATAGACAGAAATACAAATATTTTTGCAGGTAAAACGCCTCCATCATATGCACTTCATCTGTGTATTTAGAGTGCCTAGAGTTTAGCTTTGAATGTACATGTTTTTACTGACCTCTCTTTGGTCAAATTCAGCTTCAGGAAATTTGAAGCAACATGCTTTTAGAGCACTAACAATCTTCACTGGAATCATTTCCAAAAATTCAGCCATGACGTTAATCGGTATCAGACACAGCCAGGATTCTATCAGTGTCAAGTCTGCCTCTAGCAAATATTTTTTTGAAATTATCTTCTTCAGAATATCACTGCCAATAAAAATGAGATTCATAATCATTAAATGTATAAATTAAAGAAAAAATAAAATATAGCTTTCAACTCTCACAAAAACACTACAAAATGATTATTATATATACACATACACATTCACACACACACAGTTTTTCACATAGCTTTTATTAAAGTAGCCAAAAGGCCTTCCTAGTGTATTGCACATGGCACTTTATTTTTTTATTTATTGCACATATTTATCCTTTGTCTTTTTCCTCTTCCTACAAGGGGTGTTGCTTCAGGAGAGCCCTCACTAAGTACTTGGTGTACCGGTTTCAGCAGGTCCCTAAGGAGAGGGGTCCATTTGCCTTCAGTCTAGGTAAGCCATAGCACCTTGCTCCTGTCAGGTGTTTGAGCCCCTGGGCGTTCAGTGATGAAGGTTTTCCCTTTTTAAGCCCTGTACACATGGCCGGGATTCTTATCAGGAAAAAAACTTTTTTCCTAACAAGATTCCTGGCAAGATTTTCTTGCCGGCCGAGTGTACAGACATACAAGTCAAAAAGAACCTCCGTTCTTTTGAATGGCACGAACGCGGTGACGTCATCGACTACGACAATGACACACTCGTCACATTCGATGCCATCGCTGCCATTTGCTTTACCCTACCTAAGCCTTGGAAGCTACCGCGCATGCGTCAAAGTCATTTCGAGCATGCGCGGGTTTCCATGGAGGCAAGTAAGTATACAATCACTCAGGTTTCTCGGCAGGAAAACACTGCAGAGAATAGCGACGAGAAAATAGAGAGCAGGTTCTCCATTTTTCTCATCTAGATTCTGGGCAGTTTTCTCAATGAAAACCCTCAAAGCCGTGTACACGATTTACTCGGCAAGAAAGCTCTACAAGCAGTTTTCTTGTTGAGAAAACCATGCGTATGTACGAGGCTTTAGAGTTTGGACCTGTTCTGCACACTCCTGCACTTTTTTCATGTACTCTGGTTTTTCTTCTTTTTTTTTTTTGATCACAATTTTTGAAAGCAATAATTCAAGGGCCATTACTCTTATGTAACTTGTATCTATCTACTCAGCATATCCTCATCCTTTTTTATTTTACCAAACTATTGGGTAAAATATAGTGTCTGTATGTCCTAATATAATTTAACTTGGAACTTAAGTTTACATTTATTATATTATACAGGATTTATATAGCGGCAACAGTATCACAGGCTGCAGAGAGGTCGTGTAGTATGAGTATGGAGTAGTGGCCATTTGTTTTAGCAGTTAGTAGGCCATTAGTGAGTTTCAGTAGGGCAGTTTCAGTGGAATGTAGCAAGCGAAAGCCAGACTGTAAAGGGGTCAAGAAGGTTGTTGTCAGTGGGGTAGAAGCCAAGACGGTTGTAGACTAAGCATTCTAAAAGTTTTGACGCAAATGGGAGTAAGGAGATAAGTCTTATGTTGTTCAGGCTGGTGGGATCCAGTGAGGGCTTTATTAGGTATGGGGGTGATCAGGGCATGTTTTAGAGGGGATTGGAAGGTGCTAGTAGAGAGAGAGATTGACAATGTAAGTGAGGGAGCATAAGATAGAATAAAGAGGGTGACCGTAGTAGGATGTGAGGGAACAGGATCCAGGGGACAAGTGGTAAAGCGGACTTCTGACCTCTTCCTAGTAGCAAGGTTAAAAGAGAAGAGTGTTGAGAGTGGATTTGTACAGGGTATATTAAAGTGGGTTAGATGTCTGTGCAGTGGAGATGTCCCCACAAATTGCATCAAACTTGTTTTTGAAGCGATTGGCAATCTTGTGAGCGAGTTCCTGGGTGGAGATGATGGTGGAGAAAGTAGAAATTTAAAAGTAGAGAAGAGACAACGATGACTGGAGGACAGAGTATTAATGAGGGTGAAAAAGTAGGTTTGTTTGGCAGCATGGAGGGAGGAATTGTATTTTAAGAATGGAGATTTATATTGAGTGAATGCTTGCTGGGAGTTGTTGTTTTCTGCCAGCCCTTGCTTCAGTGCTCGGCTATGTCTCTTAAGCTTTCTGGTGTTGTCGGTTTGCCGAGGTTGTAATAGTCGGGGTCTGACCTTTTGTGAAGTAAGAGGGGCAAGAGAGTCCAGTGAGGTTGAAGGTGAACTGTTGTAGGTCGGGTGAGATTTTGTCATGGAGATGCCCAGTTGCAGAGTAGAAAAGAGAAGGAATAAAGTGGAAAAGGTTTCTGCGAGTAATTGTTTTCTGCTTGGTGGGGCAAGTAGTTGGTCTTATGTGTGCCAGCATCTTGTCCTGGGCTTCTTCCTCAGCATCTTGTGTTCGGCCAGCGCAGGATGTCATCACTTCCCCGCCCGTGCAGTAGATGTTCTACAGATAACTGCAAACAGGCAGGTGGATTTTTTTGCAGCCTGTTTGCAGCTTGTTTTCGAAAAAAAAAAAAACTTTAGCTCTGCTTTAAATGTATTTTTTAAAGAAAATTTGTACTGCGTTATCATCATATAACATGAAAATTTGAAAATACTTTTTTATCCTCCAGGGCAGGGATCCTCACACTACGGACCTCAACCTGTTGAGGAACTACACATCCCATGAGGCATTGTAAAACTCTGACATTCACAGACGTGACTAGGCATGGTGGGAATTGTAGTTCCTGAACAACTGGAGGGCCATAGTTTGAAGACCCATGCTCCAGGGTCTCTGATTTCAGAAACTATATAATTTGCGGGTTTTAACTAATCTACACTTTACAGTGAAATCTGAGTAAATAATGTCTGTACAGGAAAAGAGCAGGGATAGATTTGTTTTATTTTCACTTTTAAAAGTGTGACACGAGTAATCGAGTGGGCCAAAGGAAAACAAGAAAAAAGATGGATTAAAATTAAAAACGCACTAGCTAAGACACAATTATGAAGTATAATATGGAACCCCCCGCAATACAGATCACTACGCACCAACACGCACGCTTTAACCCCTTAAGGACCGCCACATGTACATTTACGTCGGCAGAATGGCACAGGAAGGCACATCAACGTGAATATACGTTGCTGCCTTGACGTGGGTCGGTGGTCCGATCGGGACCCCCCCCCCCCCCGGTACATGCAGCGGTCCGGTTTGCTGGGCGAGCGATCCGGGATGAGGGGGCGGCTATTCATTTTTGTCCGCCCCCTCCGGATCGCTCCCAGCCAATACGTGCGCTCCCTGCCGTGTCACTTCCTCCTCCTGTGTAAACACAGGAAGAGGGAAGTAATGTGATCTCTGCTCTCGGCGGTATTTTCAACCGCCGCTGAGGAGAGATCACATCACACAGTAAGTCTGCACAACACTACACTGACACCAGGACACGCAGGCACATTAACCCCTTGCGATCACCCCCCCTCCCCCTGTCACAGTGTCTCTGAATGCAGTAATCATATATGTATGATTACTGTATTTAGTGTCGTGGTGACAGTCAGTTAGTGTTAGGTTCAGGGTAGCCCCCGTACCGCCCTAATAAAGTTTTAACCCCTTGATCACCGCCCTAGTTAACCCTTTCACTCCCTATTGCCAGCGTCACTAAGCGATCATTTTTCTGATCGATGTATTAGTGTCGCTGTTTCCGCTAGGTAGCTATTTTTTTTTAGTAAAGCCATGTCGCTAAATAAATTTTGGCCTAAATGTTTGAAAAGGACGCAAATTTTGTTTGGGAGCCAAGTAGCACGACCGCGCAATTGTCAGTTAAAGCGACGCAGTGCCTAATCGCAAAAAGGGGCCTGGTCCTTTACCTGCATTTTGGTCCGGGTCTTAAGTGGTTAACATTGAATGCTTTATGGATATGGGACAGACTGCACAAACAAATTGACTATAATTCACCACTAATAGATTTAAAAGAACATTAATATTTTGCACCTGGAAAAAAATGTGTGGGAGGGAATTGGATCAAAAAAGACAAAGCACAATACAGGGATATTATTAAAAATGGAAAGATTATGTCACTACAGGAGATAAAATCTAAGGAAGACTTTATGATAATGGATGAGTGACAGGGTCATTCCAGGGAAGTTAAATTAAAAAAATAGTGTAACCCAATTACCTGTCACGTTTTTTCACTTTATGATATTCAAAGCCTTCCAGGCCTGCCCATACATCTTCTTGTTTGTCTCTTGCTGCTTTATATGAAGCATCCAGATTTGATGAAGCAGTAAATGCATGAAACACAGGCAGTACCCATACCCATTCATCAATATTGTCATCTATACATTTCTGACACAAGGCCCTTAAATAGTTATCCATCCTGTAACAAGAATGAGACAGCAATTATGATTACATTAAGGCTCTGATGTAGAACTGAATCAATATTAACCTACCAAATGGTAGGTAAAAGCAAGCCCAGTCTTTGTTTTTTGTTTTTTACTTTAACCAATTTACTAAAAAATTGCATTTCCATGTCCTGTGTACTGTGAAAGACCAGATATAGTGAATGAAGGTCTGGGTTTAGTAACACTTTAACCGCTTAAGGACCGCCTCCTGCACATTTACATCGGCAGAATGGCACGGCTGGGCACATGCACGTACAGGTACGTCCTCTGCTAGTGCCCAGCCAGGACCCGCGGACCCGATCGCCGCTGGAGTCCCACAATCGGTCCCCGGAGCTGAAGAACGGGGAGAGCTGCGTGTAAACACAGCTTCCCCATTCTTCAGTGTGGCGCCATGATCGATCGTGTGATCCCTTTTATAGGGATACACAATCGATGACGTCACACCTTCAGCCACACCCCCCTACAGTTAGAAACACATATTAGGTCATACATAACCCCTTCAGCGCTAACTTCCAAACTGCAATTGTCATTTTCACAGTAAACAATGCATTTTAAATGCATTTTTTGCTGTGAAAATGACAATGGTCCCAAAAATGTGTTAAAATTGTCTGAAGTGTCCGCCATATGTCGCATGTCGCAGTCACGAAAAAAATCGATGATCGCCGCCATTAGTAGGAAAAAAAAAATTATTAATAAAAATGCAATCAAACTATCCCCTATTTTGTAAACGCTATAAATTTTGCGCAAACCAACCGATAAACGCTTTTTTTTACCAAAAATAGGTAGAAGAATACGTATTGGCCTAAACTGAGGGAAAAAAAATATATATTTTTGGGGGATATTTATTATAGCAAAAAGTTAAGAAAAATTGCATTTTTTTTTTCAAAATTGTCGCTCTATTTTTGTTTATAGCGCAAAAAATAAAAAACGCAGAGGTGATCAAATACCACCAAAAGAAAGCTCTATTTGTGGGGAAAAAAGGACACCAATTTTATTTGGGAGCCATGTCGCACGACCGCGCAATTGTCTGTTAAAGCGACGCAGTGCTGAATCGCAAAACCTGGCCGGGTCTTAAGTGGTTAAAGGGAGATGGAGAAATCAATTATTTTCTTTTGTTCAGAGGACAGGCTGCAGGAGAGAAATCCAACTGTGTATGGTATGAGAACTAGCATCAAACAGTAGAGCTTTTTAGGCCTCAGGTACTCGCTTTCTTGTTTCAAATATTTTATTGAATTTTATAATCATCAACAAAATTCCAATAACAGAGCATGTACAATAATATAATATAAATAGATATTCCATTAACAGAACATGTACAATAGTATAGTAGAAAAAGTCATAATCATTCCGGAAAGTAACCTCTAAATCTAAATGAAAATAGATAACCTATAACATAAGATTATGTAACATGAAGTCTCAAAATTGTAGCTTCATGGCAGCTATTTGACGACAAGTAATTAATAAATTAAGTTGATTGAAATAATATAATATAATTAGGTCGTCTATGAAGAGAATAGAATTGAATGAACCTACAGAGAAATATAAAGTTAATGTGTTGTAGAATAGCTGGAGGAATAAATTAGGCTAAACCAGGGCCAAGTTCCTTCTCTTGGCTTTATCTGGTGTGAAGGTCAAAAATCCCAACCATTTAAAGCATCTTCTATTACAGTTGGTATATCAGATAATTGTATAAAACAACTAATATAAAAGACCCAAAAACAGTCTAGATATCAATTGTAGCAGCGCTTATAATTCTCGTGATAGAGAAAGCGTTCCTTATAAAACAATGATAGTTAAAAGGACAGATAAAACCAGAGACAATGCGGAGTAAAGTTCATGCAAGATAGTCATAAAGGATGTGCTCTGTAGATGGCCGGGATGGACGAATCTTCTAATCATACCACCAATATGACACCACGTGACATCAAAACGGCCCCACATGGGGATACACTAACCAGAAAGATAAGTGTAGCAGACCCTTTATAACATCAATCAGCAATCTCTCCTTCTTTGAAATCTCTTAGTGCAGTCTGTGGATCTGGGTGAACCTCAGCAAATGATAATGACAAGAAATGCCACATAGCATAATACTGTTTATTCATAAGAATTCCCTCAGACCACCCTTTATAAAATGCACGTACACAAATAAAATGAAGTGAGCATAAAATGCGATGCCAGAGAGTTGATAAGGAAAAGTTTACCACCAGCCGTCCGTCAGTGGAACACACTCTTGGGTAAGCCTCACAACCGCCTGCTCGTCATTTCCGGGTATCGAGATGAGTAGTAGCCCTGACGTTTCGTCCAAATCGGACTTTTTCAAAGGGTGTAACTACATCAAGCTGCAATCGCCCTTAAATAATGAGTATTCCGATGTATTTCCTGGTGGACCACCAATCATAATAGGAGGCGTGGATTGAGTGACGTCATCAACTTCCACCCAATCACGCCTGCAGCTTAGAACAGCCAATAATACGATTTCTCCATCTGCCATCAATCAACCTCAAGGGGCGCGGCCAATATGCCGTGGTGGACGCCCATTATTGAATTAGACAGGGAAGCGCGATGAGGATGGCGCCACGGACTCACCAGCCAATCCCGTCAATGTCACAGGACAGGGCGCAGCGTGCCGTGCATCTCTCTACGTCGCTGATCGCATCACAAAAAAACAAAAAATAAACAAAAAAAAACAGAAGGGCAAGGGCGGCGCTAGTACCATACTAGGCGTCCATTGGAGAAAATGGGACACCAATCTGAGTCAGGAGGTCGCTCCCTAGAACCAATGGGAACGTCAATCTGAATCGGTAGGTGGTACAGAGAGCGAGTGACGCTGTTGGTGTCTGAACCAATCACGTCAATAGTTCTCTGGTGTAGTACGTCTCCTCACCTCCCACCAATCAACCGGAGGGGCGGGATATGGGTGAGGTGACGGACACTTACAGAGACCAATGGGCAACAGAAATCCAATGGAAAAAACGGGAAATTCTGGGTTAAAAAAACACAAGGACTAAGGGGGCTTACTGTAAATGTGTTCCACAAAGGACCGCTGTTTACATCAAGTGTAAGGATAACCCTAACCTTGCTCTACCAAAATAGGGCCCTCTAATAAACATATATCTGTTAAAACATATAAATCCTGAATAACCAATGTGTATAGTTATATACATAATGACGGAGAGTGATAAACAACCGTTCATATATTAATGGCAACAGAAAAATTATATATGGAAAAATAAATAAATAAATAAACGTAAGCCGTGTACCAATATGAATACACATCTGCAAACAGAAGTTATCTGTACAGAAGATGTGCATGGCTGAGGCTAGGAGGTAATGGAATTAGTGATTAGATACACAATATATATTAAGTAATAAATTTAGCTATATATTACATATACATATACATATGTGTATCTACAATGTTAATGGAGAATGCGCGCCATCTAGTGGTCACGCCACAGAATAATCAATTTAATATTAATGTGCCTTGATACGTGAACACCGATAAAATTATTCCACAATGCAACTTAATTTAGAATGCCAGCAAAAGAACATTGCAAAATTAAAAATACAAACTATATGAAAAAATAATAAAGATTAAAATATATAAAATTGAACAATTCGAAAATACAAAAATAAAGGCAACGGTAGAGACACCTACAATAAAAATGAAAATGGAGAAGGAACACTCTCATTAGTAAACCAAGTGTGTCAAATAAACCAGATCTAGCATTTAAGTGTCGCTGATGAAACAATTGATGTCTAACTCTATATTGAGACCTTTGGGGGATAAAGCATCTATGAGGAAAACCCACTGGGTCTCACGCTTAGATAGTTCACGTACTAGATGAGAACCTCTCCAATGGGGTTCAAGGTGCTCAACCCCCCAGAATTAAAGGCCCGACGGATCTTGGTTATGTCTCTTTTAAAAAAAGGAGGGATACATTATGGTCTATGTATCCTATCTTAATATTAGCAACATGTTCAGCAACTCTTATTCTTAGCTTTCTCTTAGTACGTCCTATATAGAGTAGCCTGCATGGACACTTAAGAGCGTATACCACATGTGTTGTATTGCAGGTAATGAACTGTTTAATAGAAAAGCTTTTATTGTTAGAAGGGGAAACAAAATTGTCCACACCTCTAAGTGTTTTTTTGACTTCTCTGCAGGGTTTACATTTCCTACAGGTGAAAAAAACGTTTTGGTTCCAGAAGGATAAAGGTCGACTGGGGGGGTCTAACACCTTTTTTACCACCCGGTCTCCAAAACTACTAGCCTTTCTATAAATAAATTCAGGAACGGAGGGCAAGACAGGTCCCAATTTTTTATCCAACAACAAGATGTGCCAGTGTTGTTTGAAGATTGATTCTACTTCCTTATACTGTATGTGGAAACCGGAGATGAATCCCCATTCTTTAGAGTTGTAGACTGTCTTAGATCCATCCCTTTCTTGTAGGCACATTTCTCTAGGTAAAGATCCTACTTCTGTTGCTATTTTGTCCAAGATCTGGGGATTGTAGCCTTTGGTTACAAAACGATCAATTAAAATCTTAGACTGGGAACGGAAATCAGCGTCATTAGAACAATTACGCTTATTGCGCATGATTTGACCCTTAGGAATATTTTTCAACCATAGAGGGTGGTGCCCACTGGTAACAGGTAAGTAGCTGTTTCTGTCTGTTTTTTAAAAAAACACTTTCGTCGCTAGCTTGTTACCTTCTCTAAAGACACATACGTCAAGAAAATGGATTTCCTCATGGTGCCACTGGGACGTGAGTTTGATGTTAATTGTGTTAGCATTCAATAACTCCAAGAAGGTGGACAGCGATTCAATGGATCCTGCCCATATGAAAAAGAGATCGTCGATGTAACGCCTGTAAAATATAAGCTCCTTTCTTCGATCTTTAAAGATGGCCTTGTCCTCCCACTCTGCCATAAATAAATTCGCAATACTGGGTGCGAATTTGGCACCCATAGCTACTCCTCTGGATTGGGTATAGAATTTATTAGCATACCAGAAGTAGTTGTGGGAGAGACAATAATCCAAGGCCCGTCCAATGAAGATTTTTTGATCGTGAGGTAAGTCCTCTCTTTGGCTCAGTGCCCAATTCAATGCCAAAAGGGCATCTTCATGCTGGATAATCGAATAGAGGGAAGATACATCTGCTGTAACCAACAGGATCTCCTGATATCCGGTCAGATCTATTTGTGTCAGATAGTTTAGAAAACTTTTTGTGTCCCTTAAGTAGGCTTTAGTTTGGATCACGCTTTTCTGCAAAAACAAATCCAAATATTGCCCTAGTCTAGATGAAATAGAACCGATACTATTTACTATGGGACGTGCTGGAGGATTTTTTATATATTTATGAATCTTCGGTAGGGTATATATTGTTGGTATCCTGCTGCTCATAGGTAGGAGATAACATTGTTCCTTTTTGGTCAATACCAAAGACTTTCTTCCTAAGCCGATTAAGATATCCAGCTGTTTCCTATAGATCTCAGTGGGATCATTTTCTAACACCTTATAGGTGGTCTCATCAGATAACAATTGTAACAACTGATTGTGGTAAAACTCTTTGGACAAGATCACCACTCCTCCACCTTTATCCACCGATCTCACAACGATATCTTTGCGTTTTTCTAAAGACTCAATACCTTCTTGTATGTGTGTAAAATTCACCTCCTTTTTGGGACCTAACAAGTCAAGGTCCCTTAATACCCGGTTTTAAAAGTTTCTACTGGGTGATTCGATGTGTTCACAGGGTTGAACAATGATTTGTTCTTTAGGCCACTATTCACAGCAGTAGAGCCATAGGTGTGCGGTACTGGAACATGTGTTTCTTTACCCAGAATCAATTTTTTTATATTTAATTTCCTGGCATATTTGTGGATGTCTATATAGACATTGAAACGGTTAATCGTTTTTTTTCATACCACATTTTAAACCCATATTGAGAATATTTATTTCTTTATGAGTAAGGTTGACTTGACTTAAGTTGTAAATCCCTACTAGTCCTGATCCAATCTTCTTTTTTTGGGCACGACGTCCTGCCTTGCACCCCCTGGTGGTGCTTCCTTTTGGTCCTGCTGTTGATTCACTTCTCTGTTCGAATCCCTTCCGTGAGGGTGTTAGTTTCTGATTTGGTTCATAGGGTATGTTGGATATTGCTGAGGGTACGGTTGAAATTTCCCTCTGCGGGGGGGGGGTAACCTTGACCCCTCCTTTGATTTCCCCTCCCCTCCCTAAAAAAGGACGTGGTGGGGGATCAACAACATAGCTATCCCTATAATCACTCAGAGGTTGAAACCTATTATTTGTACTAACATGGTGAGTGGTTGCTTGATGGTTCCCCCTTTTGCTTTTTGTTCTACCACCCCCACGTTTGACTGGGGTGGAGAAACGGGCAGGGGAGTCAAACTGATCGATAACTCTATTTTGCACACCGTTTGCTCGGTGGGTCTTCCCCCGGGTGGCTGAACTGAAGACTGTTGTGTGCTGGGTTGACCACTCCTTATTTTTTCTGTTAGGTTCTTATTGTCTGGTAGAGACTGTTGCCACCCGAAATTAGTGTTTGTTTTAAAATCTTCTAAATCCTTATGGTATTTTTTAATTTTCTTACTCTGCGTCTCTTTGTCAACTTTTTCTAGTCTCTTCTTAATGCGAACATTAAAGTCGATCACTGGTTGACTATCTTTAACAGGCTCTAGTTGCTGTTGAAGATCATAAATTTTTGTTTTTAGATTCCTCATTTTACGTTTTTTCCTTGGTAAAATCATTTCCTGCAATTTAAATCCTACACCTGTGAAAAAGTCGAACCATTCCTGGATCAAGCCTGGGTCATCTAAACCATCCTGTGGAGTGACATCCCATCTTAGGCTCTTAATAATGACCTTTTCTTTGATGTAAGGTGCAGATATCCCACCATGCCTGTACCTGTTTTTCAAGGGCATTACCCAATGCTGACATGGCTCCATTAAAATTGGCTTGTGTCTCAGTGGATTCATAATTGGTGAACAAACTGTCAATGTCTATATTCCTATCTTCCAAAAACCTCAATGCATCCATAGCAGCCAGGAAATAGATAAAATAAATATGCAAAAAAATGCAAAAAAATATCAGATAATTAACAAGGATAAACCTAGTAGAGGGGATAGGGCACAGAGGGGAGAGAGAAAGAAATGTCCAGGGGGCTGAATGGTTAGAGAATCAGGTTAAGGTAATCATAATAGCGGGGTGGATATTATAATCTCTCAAGGAGAAATTAGTGAACAGTCCAAAGCAGGGGGTAAATAGTATTTGATCCAAGGTCTCCATAAGGATTTAAAATTAAGGGTCTTTTCACACGGGGTGGATCAGTATTGATCCGCTCCGTGTGTCCGCAAATGTCAGCGGGGATCCTCCGTAAAATCCCCGCTGAGCTGGCAGCTGGCAGGGCGTTCTCCGCACACTGTGCAGGGACCGCCCTGTCTTTCCTCCGCTCTCCCCTATGGGGGATCGGATGAACACGGACCGTATGTCCGTGTTCATCCGATCCAGCAGACGGAAGAAAAATAGGATTTCTTCCATCTGCAAATGCGGATTTTTGCGGAGGCGGACAAATTACGGGTGTCAGCGGATGTTCAGTTTTCATCCGCAAACAAACGGATGAAAATGCGGACATACGGTCCGTACGTGTGAAAGGGCCCTAACACTTGTATCTATCAGTATAGCTTCAGTTTTAGCATGTAGCCACTCGCTTTATTCTTTTTAAGAGTTTTATGGCCCATTTTTATTTAAAGAAAGTTCAAAAACAAAAACATGAGTTTCCCTCAAAGGGGTATTCAGCATCGGTCTTCCATACAAACAAGACGGTATTGAGCCTCCTGGCTTACACATACAGCACTGTGGTTCTGGCTTTACTCTTCAGGCCTTGTCTGTTTCCTACAGACTGTATGCTCACAGACACACACTTTGTCCATACAAGCTAGCAGTCCTTTGCTGCCCTATCACCCACCTCTCTCCTAGGTGGAGCGCTCCTGAATCCTGAGCATAAACCTCCTGTATGCTGGAGAGGAGCCCAGAACCATGGTTACGTCTCTACAAAAAGCCCTGCACACACCTGTGCAATCTGTATACTGGCTGTTCACAAAACCTGGACCCGAGATTAGAGCTTTTATCCCACCTGTGTATTTTTAGTTTGTTTTGGTATCAGCACCTAGCATTGCATGTGTTCTATATTTTTTAGCAACTAGCACCAATACCTGGAACTTTCTTGTTTATTGGAGATTCTTGCACATTATATATATATATATATAACAGCTCAGCACTATTTTCATACACATTGGGGCAGATTCACAAAACAATTACGCCTGTCTAACTGGGGTTAGACAGGAGTAATTTCAAATTTCGCGCGGCGTATCACTAGTTTGAATCCTCAAACCATGATACCCCGGCTTCGGGCTTCGATCCGAGAGGCTTACGTCTTCGTAAGCCTTCGGATCTACGCTGCCATCTATTTGCGGCCGCTGGGAGGAGTTCGCGTCGTTTTGGTGCGTGGGGATATGCAAATGTGTTTTTACGGGGATTCACGAACATACGAGCGGGCGTCGCAATCGTTTTCGTCTATTTTTTTATACGTAATGTTAGAGCAGCTTTTTGCTGCTCTAACTTTACGTAGCCCATGTTAAGTATGGCCGTCGTTCCCGCTTCGAATTTATTTAAAATTTTATTTTGTTTACGTAACTCGTCGGGACGTGGATCGCCCGTAAAGTACGCTACATAAACAACGAATGACGTCACGACGTGATTTCGCGCAATGCACGGCGGGAAATTTGCGAACGGAGCATGCGCAGATCGATCGCCGCGGGAACGCGCCTAATTTAAATGTTTCACGCCCCCTACTCGCGCAGATGGATTGCGACGGGAGAAATACACTACGCCGCCGTCGTTTACCGTAGAAAATCTACCTGAATTCCACGTAGAGCAAGGTAAAAAACGGCGGCGTAGTGTATTTCTGATACGCTACGATAATCCATTTCTCTGTGAATCTGCCCCATTATTTCTTATAAGGTATAGTTACACCTTTTTTAAGTGTTTTGTAGCAGTTGACACATCATTTATAGTAGCGTGGAAATATTTTTATACACATTTTATCCCACCTGGTTCTCTAAAAAAAAATCTCCAGGCTCCAGGTCCCAAAACAGAATTTACGAAACAATGAGGGAACTGAAAAGCCAAGTTCTTCTTCATTAAATGCACCCCCTGGAGCTCTTTAACCTGCCTTGTTGAGAATCATGGGTTATAACCTCTATTTAGACCCTGACAGGGTGCGGCACTGCCACAATGGTTAGCCTAAAGATGGGTGTACACTTATTGGAATTCAGTTGGTTTAGCAGGAATTTCAGTATGCCTTTAGCCCTATCTGTTCAAAAAAAGTCAGATGTTAGACCAGTTTTTGATGAATGGTCCAGCTAGAAAACCAGAATTCGATTGATCTCTGCAATCAATGGCTCTTGATCAGTGTATTTTAAAATGGAAAGGGAATGGACGCTACTAGACCTCTGAAGGTATGCTGTGCTATCTGACACCAAGTCGTCAGTAAAATCCTTTATGTCCTGTATGTTGCGTCCATGGATCGGACTTGTTTTTCCAGCAAATCCCACACATGCTTAATTGGCTTGAGATCCGGAGAATACGGGGGCCAAATCAACACCTCAAACTTTTTGTTGCTTTCCTCAAACCATTCTTGAATTTTTTTTGCAGTGTGGCAGGACTACATTATTCTGCTAAAAGAGGCCAATTTTGGGTACCGATTGGAACAGGGGTCGAGTGTGCAGATAAACCTGCTTTCACGATTGGAGTATTATTCACTACTAGATGGACATTAATTTTGTTTGTTTTTTAAAGATTAATACATTTATTTAGGCGTTAATGTTCAGCACAGTATGCTGAATATGGTTAAAAAGTTTATAGGTTCTTAGAAAGGACAGTTGGTGCAATGTGTTACTGTTTCTTACTCATGCAATCTTTTGTTATATACATTTTGGTATGGTTTTCATGGAGAGCAAAATAATTAGAATTAGGGCACCATTTATTTATTATCACAAAAATGTCAATCAATCACAATAATAGCCAGGAACTGGTCCACAACACATAGAAATCCTTTCTTACCTGGATCAATTTTGCTGGGCCCGATTGGAGATTCTCCAAAGAGGTCTACAAGGTCTGGGAACAATAGAGATGGACTACAGTCCTGGGCCTTTATAGCACACTGTGGGTAAATACACACATTGCACTTTGGACCAATGTTAGCAACCAATGCAGGATCCAAGCCCCAAAGCAAACATTATACAGTATTGTATGACAATAGCTAGGTCAAGAGCACAAAGCCTGGCACTAGGACACAGGGCTTATACTCATAGACCATTGGTTATATGCAGTCTACCTCTAGGTGATTGATCACTTATTTGGGCTACCCCCAGTTTATGCTTATATTATCCCACCCATTCCATGAGACTCTATTTTTTGCTGTACTCCTAAGATGATGGAGATCTTCTTTGGAGAAGTTTTTTCTTTGAAACTTGACTTTTTTTCTTGTAATTCTATCAAGATCTCACTGCTTATTGGTCTGGGCTATCTAGCAGTTTCCTGATTGGTACCCGGTGGTGTTATACCTTGGGGACCATACCCGTATTTGACTGTGTGGGGCTGAGCTACAGTACCTCACAAAAGTGACTCACATTTTTGTAAATATTTTATTATATCTTTTCATGTGACAACACTAAAGAAATTACACTTTGCTACAATGTAATAGTAACATATCACTATAATTTAGCGTTAACATATGATATATGTAGTAATATCAAAAATACATGTAGATTAGAGGGCCGGACACATGGATAGTGGGGCGGCACCCCAACACACTGCATTACAGGCCGCCACTGCTCTGTCGCCTTTAAATTATTCTCTGAAAGTAGAAAGCAAGGACACTGGAGCTGTACAAAGTGCTAGAGATGCAAGGTGGAGACATAAGTGGAGATAAGCGCTTACGAATGAAGGTGGGTTGCACCAATACTTTTTGTTTCTCGCTGATACCGATTACCGATACTTTTTTTTAATGTCGTGTGACAATGGCACTAATGTTCAGCACCAATAGGCACTGATAGGTGGCACTGAAGGGCACTTATAAGGCGTGGACTGGTATTTTTCTTATAATTTTTTTTTTAACAATTTATATATTTTTTTGTTATTTTTTTTTGTAATGCTTTTTTTTGGGATGGGAGTGGACGCTGTCTGTTTCTTTTTTTATCCTTTTTCTTTTTTTTTTTTTTCACTTCCCATCCCGCCTATTGACATATAACGTCCACAAGCTGGCTCTACAGTAATCAGTGCATATTTATAGCACTGTTTCGCTGTATAAATGTGAATGGTCCCAAAATAGTGTCAAGTGTCTGATCTGTCTGCTGCAATAATCGCAGTCCTAAAAAAAAAGTACTAGTAAAAAAAAAAATCATAAATCTATCCCCTATTTCGTAGGTGCTATAACTTTTGCACAAACCAATCACTTTACGCTTATTGCGATTTTTTTTTTTTTTTACCAAAAATATGTAGAATAAATATTGGCCTAAAAACAGATTAAAAAAATGGGATATTTAATATAGCAAAAAGTAAAAAATATTGTGTTTTTGTTTTTTTTTTCAAAATTGAGTGTCTTTTTTTGTTTATAGCGCAAAAAAAAACGCAGAGATGATCAAATACCAACAAAAAAGGACGTCAATTTTGTTTGAGAGCCATGTCGCATGACCGCACAATTGTCATTCAAAGTGTGACAGTGCTAAAAAGCTGAAAATTGGCCTGGGCAGGAAGAGGGGGAAAATCCCCAGTATTGAAGTGGTTAATCAGCCCTGTTGGGGGGCTTTGGAGAGATATCAGGGGATCAGAGATAAACAGACCCCTGACATCTCCCCCTTGAGACAGAAAAAAAAACTACCCAGTCCCTTTCTCAGCAGCCTCGGCTGCACAGAAGATGAATAAACAGGAGACAGAGGCTTCTCTCTATTTATAAACTGAAGCATTGTAATCACAGTTTACGATAGTCATTTATGAATGGACAGAGTCAGTGTGCATTCAGAAAAGGAAGGTGAATCGCAGATTTACCAGCTCCTACCTCCGCTCTCCATTCTGACAGATCCAGGATGAGGGGGGCCCGGAGGAGGACCATGGATTACGTGAGGAGTACAGAGGGGGACCGGGAAAGAGCGAGGAGCACAGCGGGGGACCCGGAGAGAACGACAAGCACATGAGGGAGCTGGAGTGGGACCAGTGGAGCACACAGGGGGACAATTGGAGACGATCAGTGCAGCAGTGGGGAGAGGTCCTGCACCAATTTCCCTGTATAGCATTCAATAAAGCATCTGACAACTGCGGGAGGGAGAAGAGGAAAAGTGTCTGTCAGTTAAGCTATACAGGGTGATCGGTGCTTGTACCCCCCCCCCCCTCCATTGCCGCACCAATCGCCTGTGAGGCTGCAACCCTACCACTCATAGACCACTTCAAAGGGGTTTAGTACTAAAGTTTAGGGTTTGTAGGTTTACGGTTACATTTGCCAAACCCAAGCAAGTTTGTGCATTCTCAGTTATGACCACAAAGAAAATACTTACAAAACAACTAGGGAACGTCACACTTGAAAAAAACAGTACAGTTAACTTCTAAATGGTTACACAAGGCAGAAAAAACTTACCCTGAAATTTTACAGAATGTAGTTTTAGCTCCCTGAAGTTGCAGAATCATGTTTTCTTTGGACATGTCATCCAAACACAGAACACTGCAAATATCTGCAAGCCCCTTTCTTTGGACATTAATTTTGAACATATTTACTACTATGACACAGATCAACCCAGCTGTCAACTTGTTCTTGATATCATCCTCCTGCAGTGGCCTCTGGCCTAGGAAAGGTTCACAGACTCTATTGAGACTTTTCAAGATGAGGTCGCATACCTAGATTTAAATAAACAATTATTTATATAAAAACGACAGATACTGCAAAAAAGGTAGTGCCCAAATCAGATTTCATGTTTTCTAACAGGAATAAGGGAGGAAACCCAACTGGGTAGCACAATTTTAGACAGTTCCCGATTAACTGGCTGAAATTCACTCAATGGATGGCCTTGTCGGACACCTCCCACCCATCATCCCTTGACTTGAAAATCAAAAAGCCAGGCAGAAAAATGTTGGCCAAATAACGGCAGCAGCCAATCAGGTGCAGTCACTTTTCGGATAATTTGATGGCGGACTTGGCTAGCTGTCAAAATACAATAGCAGCAGCAGGAAATTCTTTCATCTGCACAGTATAGCGTAGATGGAGGAGAATATGTCAGGTTTTTTTGTTCAGGCTGAACCAAAAAAAAAAGATCTGTGTATGGCCAACTTTTCCTGGTAACCAGGTTTAGTCTACATACCTGAATACTGCTAAAAGCAGAGTTTCACAGAGTTCCAAATGTGGCAGGTGCCACATTTGGCACTTTTCAGGGGGAAAGGGGGGAACGGGTACCAGATTAATTAGAAAGTGCAGCTTTACGCATGCACAGAAGGGAACTGGCTGTGAAGCTGAAAAGCTTTACTGCCGGCTTCCCTTACCAGGAATGGCAGCAGCTGCACCCAACAGCCGAGCTGAAGATCGGTTGGGGTGCTGACATCGCGGGCCCCATGGACAGGTAAGTGTCCATATATTGTGGGTGGTGTGTAAAACTGCGCTGCTAGAAAAGAATAAATGTGGCTGCTAAACACGGCTACTGAAAAACAAGAAGCAAAAAACAAAATAGGAACGTGGTAGTGTAGCGCTCAGGATAACAAAATATAACTATAAGGCTATACATATAAATGAAATGTAAAACATAAGGAGTGATCTATGCGTCAACATAAAAATGATAACATAACTCATAAAATTGAAATAAAGTTCATGAAATAAAGTTCATATATTCCAGTGACACAAATGATGCTCGATGTTCAGAAGTGAAAAAGAAAAAATCCCACCACCGGTAAAGATGCAGGCTTACCAGATGTAATGGACTCTAAGAAACTTATATTTCTAGAGTCGGTCAGGCTTGGTATATGCTCAGATCTTGATATAAGGTGTCCCTCAGGAAAGGGATCAGCAGATATCTGTGGTGTAGATTCCAATGGCCCCGAGATTGGTTAGAGGTCTCTCGTTCACGGAAAAAATATTGGTCATCCGTCTCAAAGATGGCATATATAAATGGAAAGGAGAAGAGGGGACGCCATAGTGTAACACCGTAAGGTCAATAAAATTTTTTATTAAAATTGCACTTACATATACAGATGAAAGTATGGCGCATGTCAATATGATGGTGGCAACGATGGAGTCATCCCTGACGCGTTTCGTGTCATTACACGTTATCAAAGGGTATCCCTCTCATGATGCCAACACAAATATTTATAGTAAAAGGTCCCAAAAGAAAATTAGACTCACCGTCTGCAAGCAATCACAAAACTTCCGTGATTCAATACGAGGCGTGGAGCGCACGCATGGACGCCATTTTCTTTAGACCCGGAAATGCTTGTGTTTTGTGATTGCTTGCAGACGGTGAGTCTAATTTTCTTTTGGGACCTTTTACTATAAATATTTGTGTTGGCGTCCCCTCTTCTCCTTTCCATTTATATATGCCATCTTTGAGACGGATGACCAATATTTTTTCCGTGAACGAGAGACCTCTAACCAATCTCGGGGCCATTGGAATCTACACCACAGATATCTGCTGATCCCTTTCCTGAGGGACACCTTATATCAAGATCTGAGCATATACCAAGCCTGACCGACTCTAGAAATATAAGTTTCTTAGAGTCCATTACATCTGGTAAGCCTGCATCTTTACCGGTGGTGGGATTTTTTCTTTTTCACTTCTGAACATCGAGCATCATTTGTGTCACTGGAATATATGAACTTTATTTCATGAACTTTATTTCAATTTTATGAGTTATGTTATCATTTTTATGTTGACGCATAGATCACTCCTTATGTTTTACATTTCATTTATATGTATAGCCTTATAGTTATATTTTGTTATCCTGAGCGCTACACTACCACGTTCCTAAGTGTCCATATATTAAGGCTACTTTCACACTGGGTGCGGCGAGGCGTTAGCTGAACAGCACAGCTAGTTTTAGCGGCCCTTTACCGCTGCTATATCGGTGCTTTTCAGCCGCTAGCGGGGCACTTTTAACCCCTGTCCCAGGAAAAAAGTAAAAGCCCCTGAAAAGCACCGCTACCAAAGCGCTTTGCAGACGCTTCTGCAGTGCTGCCAATTGATTTCAAAAGGCAGGTGCGGTTTAGGAGCGGTGTATACACCGCTCCCACACTACCCCAAAGATGCTGCTTGCTGGACTTTTTTTTCCATCCTGCAAACGCACCGCCCCAGTGTGAAAGCACTCAGGCCTTCACTCTGGGGAGGCATGAGAGGCGCTTTTCAGGTGCTATTTTTTGGCAGTAAAACACCTGAAATGCACCTCAGTAAGAAAGGTGTCTAAAAGTTAGCAGCTGCAGTATTTGTAGTTTCTGACTTAATTTTTCATGGGGGGCTGAACCTCCTCTTTATGGACTACAGCAATATATAAATCTCAGCTTTGTGCCTACTAATTTGACAATAACTTTGTCATTACTTATGCAATTACAAACCTACAGACAAAAGATGCATCACAAAATGAAAACAAGTGTATTTTCTCTAGTGTGGCCATTGCTAGTTTTAAAATAACACGTGTTTCCTTTGATAAAAAATTTGCATTCAAGTCTGTAATTTCTTCTGTCTATTACAAAGCATAGTGAAGCCATTTAGAGATAAATTGAAAGACTTTCTTTTTTTAATGTTGCCCTTTTTTTTTTAAATGTGTCACTAAGGCAGAATTAGGGAACAAACAAATATAGCTGCAAAAAACTATTGTAAAGAAAATAATGAGAATAAAATAATAGTTAAGAGGAGGAGGCGGAAGGACCTAAAGTACTGTAAAACTAAAAGGCAAAACTTTTCAACTTGGAAGATGGATTAGAACACCTGTCGATTTTTATTGTTGTCTGTGCCCCTATTAGGGAGACTTGTCCTCTCTATCTGTCCTGTTTACTATTATCATTTTGCTCTGGTTCACACTGATGCGATTTGACATCTGCAGGGGTGAACCGATTTCAAAAAAGGTCCCTGAAATTGCGGCTGAAATCAGGACTGACAAGCGGGAGTGAAATTGTGCGAGTTCAGCTGAACTCACACGGCTTAATTCCTGGGCTGGAAATAAAAGTAAAGGAAAATCATGTTTTCGGTTGTCCACAAAAAAGTAATGGAAGGGAAATCTTCCAATGGGGACGCCAATTCTGGTGACCTGGGGGGCCCAAGGGATTCCTTAAAATGGAAGTGATTTCCTCTCACTTTCTGTTTTTGCTGTGGGACAGAAAGTAAAGGGAAATCTTACAATTGGGACACAGATGGCAAAATAATTGTTAATTTTCTTAACAATTTTTTGGTGCCTGATAAATTGTTCTTCAATGTATCAATCAATCAATCAATCAAAAAAAAAACTATTCACAAACTTCCATAACAACTACAATTAGAAGTATAACTAAAAGCAAAACATTTTTTTTAGTCTTAAATATAACGGAGAGGGATTGGAACATCTGTGCATTTGTATCGCAGTCTGTGCCACTGTTAGGGAGATTCACCCTCACTTTTTGTTCAGTACACCATTAGCATTAAAAGTAAAAGAAAACCCCAAATGTTGGGTTGTCCCAAGAAAAGAAATAGAGGGGAAATCCTCTAATAGGGACCCAAGCTCTGGTGACCTAGGGGTCCCCAAAAAATTTCCTTAACCACTTCAGACCCGAGGACGTCCTCGGCTTTGTGCGGTGGTATCTAAATGATGCCTGCAGCTGCAGGCATCATTCAGATATCGCCGTCTTCAGACGGCGATTCTGTGCACCAGAAGAACGATCAAAGCGGCGGTTCCGCTGCTTGATCGTTCTTCTAGGCAGCGAGAAGGGACGTCCCCCCTCCCGCCGCCATCCGGTGCTTCTCCGGGCTCTACCGTGCCATCGGGGGCCCGGAGAGCGAATCAGCCGGCGCTCGTTGGTTAAGCATAAAGATGACTGGTGACCGTCGGAGGACCGGGTGCGATATTAGGACGTCACGCCCAGTACCCGTAAGTAAACAAAGCCGCTATTGCGGCTGTCGGCATGTAAATCTGTGATTTTTTTTCACTGATTTCATGCTTGCAAGCCTGTAGGAGAGATGTGGGTTCTTATTGACCCCACATCTCTCCATAAAGAGGACCTGACACAGTGATTCCTATTACAAGGGATGTTTACATCCCTTGTAATAGGAATAAAAGTGATAAAAAAAAAAATGTAAAAAAAAAAGTGTAAAAAAAAAAAAAAAAATGTTTTAAAAAAAAAACGCTCCTGTCCCGGTCGCTCGCGTGCAGAAGCGAACGCGCATGCAAATCCCGCCCACATATGTAAACACCGTTAAAACCTCACATGTGAGGTATCATCGCGTGCGTTAGAGCGTGTGCAACAATTTTAAAGTGTCGCCTATGGAGATTTTTAAATACCGAAGTTTGGCATCATTCCATGAGTGTGCGCAATTTTAAAGCGTGACATGTTAGGTATTTATTTACTCGGCGTAACATCGTCTTTCACATTATACAAAAAAATTGGGCTAACTTTACTGTTTTGTTATTTTTTAATTCATGAAACTTTTTTTCCCTAAAAAAAAGGCATTTGAAAAATTATTGCGCAAATACCGTGCGAGAAAAAAAAAGTTGCAATGACCGCCATTTTATTCCCTAGGGTGTCTGCTAAAAAGAATATATAATGTTTAGGGTTCTGATTAATTTTCTAGCAAAAAAATTGTGATTTTTACATAAAGGAGAAAAGTGCCAAAATAGGCCCAGTAACAAAGTGGTTAATTTGCAAGGATTTCCTCTCACTTCCCGTTTGGCTTTGGGACAGGAAGTGAGGGGAAATCTCCCAATGGGACACAGATGACAGAAAAAAAATATGACAGGGGGATTATAACCATCCCTTGCTCTATCCAAAATGATAACCTGTAGTTCTACTTTAATCTTTCAATGAGTGTGATGCTGGATTCTGCCCATCATCCTGGCTCTCTGGTATTGTTTCACAACATACTGATTTTGATGTGGCAATTGATCTCTTACGGTACAAAACTATTACCTGATTTACTCCAAAGTCAAGACTCTTCCATGACATTTTTTTGTCTCCAATTATAATGGGATCAACATACACAGCATAAAACTGATAAAGTTGAGCAAAGAAGTTTGACAAATTGATGTGATCACTGTTGGTGAGAACACTGAAAATGCCACTGAGCATGACTTCACCAGCGACCATCCTTCCCTTAAAAATAACTTCATATCGATTTTTCCACAGGTGCCTTAGCTTATACATCTTCCCAGGGTTCTCACTCATACACACATCATCGTACTGGTGCCACTCTGCGAAGGAATAAAGAATATATATTAGGTCAATCAACAAGCAATGTGCATCTGCCTTGAGCAGCTTTGCTCACTCTTTAGCAGGATCTCAATATTTGCAGTGTGAACTCCACTTGCAATAATTATGTCCCTAACACCTATAAATCCATCATCCAATATGGATTTTGTCTTATCCAAAATATTCAAAGGAAGACCAAAAAAAATAGGATTTTTGTACTTACCATAAAATCCATTTCTCTGAGTTCATGGACGGACACAGCACTTCCTTAACTGTAGGGGATTACCGTCCTTCCTCCAGGAGAGTTAGGCAGAAAACAGCACTTTAAGTGTTAACAACACTTTGCTCAGTACAGCTCCTTCCAGGGGGCGTGGTCCCCCGGGTATATATCCCCCACTCTGCCACAGCAGCCTCAGTTCGTAACAAAGCAGTACAAACAAAGGAGGGGCGGGTGCTGTGTCCGTCCAAGAACTCAGAGAAATGGATTTTACGGTAAGTACAAAAATCCTATTTTCTCTTTCGTTCATGGACGGACACAGCACTTCCTTAACTGTAGGGACGTCCCAAAGCAGTGTCAAAAGATTTGAGGGGTGGGAAAACACAACACAGCAAACCAAGCTTCACCCCAACAAGAAACGGAGATTCCCAACAGGGGAACCCCAACCTCAAACTGCCGCCTGTAACACTTTGCGGCCGAAGGAAGCATCCGAAGATGCACTCACATCTACCTTGTAGAATTTTGAAAAGGTGTGGACCGACAACCAAGTCGCGGCCTTGCACACCTGCAACACAGAGGCTTGATGACGGAAAGCCCAAGAGGCCCCAATTGCCCTAGTCGAATGTGCCGTAACCCGGAAGGGGGCACCCTTCCCTTCAGAGCATAGGCCTGAATGACAACTTGTCTAATCCACCGAGAAATGGTGGCTGCCGGAACCGCCAGACCCTTCTTGGGATCGGCCACTGACACGAACAGTGAGTCCGACCTCCGAAATGGAGCCGTAGCCGACAAATACACACGGAGGGCTCGAACCACATCCAGAGAATGTAGAGAGGCCTCCTTGCGGTTCCTAGGCTGAGGACACAAAGAAGGCAACACAATGTCCTCATTAATGTGAAAGGTCGAAACAACCTTCGGGAGAAAGGAAGGCTGTGGGCGCAACACCGCCTTATCCTTGTGGAGGACTAGGTACAGGACAAGGCCGCTAGTTCAGACACCCGTCTGACCGAGGTAATTGCAACCAGGAAAACTACCTTCTGGGATAAAGTTAATAATGGTATCTTCCGGATGTCTTCAAAGGGGGCATCCTGAAGCCCTGAGAGCACTAAGTTCAAGTCCCACAGAGGTAGTGGAGGCCGCACAGGAGGGGCCACATGTCGGACCCCCTGTACAAAGGTACATACCAAAGAATGCGCTGCCAAAGGCCGCTGAAATTAAACAGCCAAGGCCGAGACCTGACTCTTAACTGTACCCAGAGCGAGGGCCTGATCTACCCCCCGCTGAAGGAACAGCAGAATCCGGGACATCACATATGCCCGGGGGTGCCAGTCCATCTCCTCGCACATGGAGATGTAGGCCTTCCACGTCCGATGGTAAACCTTGCGTGAAGTAGCCTTCCGTGCATGAAGTATGGTAGAAATCACCAAGCCCGACAGGCCCCGGTCCTTTAAAACCTGGGTTTCAACAGCCACGCCGTCAAAGCCAGCGACTGTAAAGCAGGGTGAAAGACAGGACCCTGCGACAAGAGATCCTC
The DNA here is from genome assembly GCA_029574335.1 of Rana kukunoris. Classification (NCBI taxonomy): domain Eukaryota; kingdom Metazoa; phylum Chordata; class Amphibia; order Anura; family Ranidae; genus Rana; species Rana kukunoris. Next base: position 380,904,808 of record CM056051.1, read on the forward strand.
TCTCAGGGGCAGGCGCCAGGGGACGTCTGCCACCAGGCGCACCAGATCCGCATACCAGGATCGGCGTGGCCAATCTGGGGTGATCAGAATCGCCGGAACCCCTTCGGCTTCCAGCCTGCGTAACAGACGAGGAAGAAGCTGTAGCGGAGGGAAGGCATAGATTAGGCGATAGTGACCTAGAGGGGCCACCAACGCGTCGGCCCACGGGTCCCGCGACCTTGCCACAAACCGTGGCACCTTTCGGTTGAGACGGGACGCTAGTAAGTCCACCTCCAGGAACGCCCCACCGCTGATACAGGCTCCGAAACACCTCCGGGTGCAGCGACCATTCCCCCTGGTCGAGCGTTTGGCGACTCAGGAAGTCGGCCTGCCAATTTAGCACTCCCGGAATGTACACGGCCGACAGGGCCGGCACGGTTCTTTCGGCCCACCCGAAGAATGTGAGCGACCTCCGTCCCAGCTGCCACGCTCCGCGTGCCTCCCTGATGATTGATGTACGCCACGGCCGTGCCGTTGTCCGAATGGACCCTGACCGACCGGCCCTGCAGACCCAGGGACCATCTGGTCAGCCTTAGTCTGATCGCACGGAGCTCCAGAACATTGATCGGGAGCCGGGACTCCTCCTGAGTCCAGCGTCCCTGGGCTGACTGGGAGCCCCAGACACCCCCCCAACCGGAGAGGCTGGCGTCCGTCGTAATCACGGTCCATTGGCAGGGAAGAAAGGATTTTCCGGCCCGAAGCACCGGAGAGGTCAACCACCATGCTAGGGAAGCCCTGGTCAGAGACATCCAGAGACGAAGGGAGCTTGTCCCATCTTGACAAAATCTCCTTCTGCAACGTCCGGGTGTAGAATTGAGCAAATGGCACTGCCTCGAAGGAGGCCACCATCATTCCCAGGACCCTCATGCAGAACCGAAGAGAAGACCACTTCCGGGTCGACAACAGCTGCACCGCAGATTGCAGTGTCCGAATTTTCTCCGATGGGAGGAATACCCTTGCCTGCCCGGAATCCAGGGCTAACCCCAGGTATTCCAGATGTTGCGACGGCACCAGCACTGACTTCTGGATGTTCAGAAGCCAGCCGAACTCTCGGAGTGTTTGAGACAAGATAGACACGTCCTCCTCTAACTCTGAGTCTGAGGAAGCTCTCAGAAGAAGGTCGTCCAGGTACCCCACTATAGCGATCCCGCGCTGCCTTAGCAACGCCAGAATTGGGGCGAGTACCTTGGTGAAAACCCGGGGAGGGCCACAAATTGGAAGTGGTCCTCCCCTATCGCGAAGCGTAGAAACTTCTGGTTTCCCCCAAACATATGGGGACATGGAGATACGAGTCCATGATGTCCAGGGACGCCATGAAGTCCCCCTGACGGAGCGCAGCTATCACCGAGCGAATCGACTCCATCCGGAATTGTCGCACCTTGACGAAGCGATTGAGGGCCTTGAGGTCCAGAATCGGGCGAACCCCATCCTTCTTGGGTACCACAAACAGGTTGGAATAAAACCCCTGAAACCGTTCCTCTGGGGGAACCGGTACCATCACCCCTCTGACCAACAGATCCTGGACCGCGTCTGAGAGGGCTTTCCGACGCTCCGGAGGAAGTTGAAGGTTGAAGGGGAAGAATCTGGGTGGTGGGTAAGAAAGAAATTCTATTTTGTACCCAGAGGAAACTACCTCGCACACCCACCGATCGGAGAGAAGAGACTCCCACCGAGCCGCGAAGTCGCAAAGACATTCCCCCACCCGAGTCCCGGGTGAGGGCAACCCTTCATGCGGAGGCAGGCTTGTCCGCGGGCTTACCCGTCTTGCGGCTCCAGGGGCGCCTTTGTCCACCAGCGGGCGTCCTGGTGCCCTGAAAACCCCTCCCTGCAGCCCCGGGCGCACAAAAAAAACCGCTTGGGTGCGGTAAAGGAGGGACCTGGTTTACGGCGAGGTTCTTTCCCCTTCCCCGCCTGCGGGAGAAGAGTACTCTTACCCCCAGTGGCGGCTTTAATGATCTCGTCCAGGGACTCCCCAAACAGTCGGTTACCCTTGAAAGGCAGATTCGTCAAGGATTTTTTGGAGGCCTGGTCCGCAGACCAACACTTGAGCCAGACCATGCGGCGAATCACCACCGCGTAGGCAGAGGCCCTGGAAAGCAAGGGGATCGTGTCCAAGGCCGACTCACAAACAAATTTCAGGCCCTGCACCAGCTGGTCAGCTAGGTCCATACAGGTCTCGGAGGCACCTTGTGCCTCCAGCTCCTGGTACAGGCACTTAGCGTCTGTGACACCAGTGCCCCGGCCAGCGCCGGTCTAACAGCCGAGCCAACGACCGTGAATAGGTAGCGGGCAACCGCCTCCACCTTCCTATCAATGGGGTCCTTAAATGCGGGAGCCCCTTCCACCGGCAACGTGGTGGCCTTGCTCAGTCTGGACACCAAAGGGTCCACTGAGGGGGGAGAACTGCATTTTTTCATAAAATCCTCCTGAAAAAGGATAACGGACCGCAAAACATCTAGGTACAGTAAACACCTTTTGCGGTACGTCTCATTCCTTGTACAATAGCTTGTCCAAATAGGGGACACAAGGAAACACTTTTGCGGTGCGGGGCGGTTTACGGAACCCAAAAGGAACCAGTACATCTGAATCCTCCGCCGAATCCTCCAATTTTAGAGTATCTCGCACCGCAGAAATGAGAGCTCCAACAAAGACTTTATCATGCCCTGACCCTGAATCAGAGTCATCCTCACTGTCCGCGTGGGCAAGACCCCCCTCTGCTGACATGACAGAGCCTGATGCAGAGGCTGCAGTAATATCTGAGTCAGCATCAGAGACATCCTCAGAAATTGTTTCAGGGAGAGGGTGCTTTTTACCCCCCTTCTGACCACTCGCCTTTTCAATGCGGGCGAGAAAGGCCTTGAGGACTGCGGTCATAGCCTCTAAGGAGGCAGCAGAGGTCGGGGCCTGAGGGGTTAATTGCGGCATAGCCAGGGTGGAAGCGCCAGAATCAGACTCCATTGCGCCCCCCCACACACCTCAGACACTGCAGTGTAAAGCAGGGACCCACCGGACACCTCCTGACTGACGGACAGAGTAGGGGACCCCCGGGGAACTCAACACCCCACCCGAAGCTGCGATGCCCGAGGAGCCTGAGGAGCGCTGAGAAGTGCCGCCGCCGCGCTGTTCTGTGATTTCCGCGATTCGCGGGCTTTTCCTGCACTGGAACCGGCACTAGAGGCGCAGACCAACCAAAAATGGCCGCCGCGTGACAGAACGGCCACACGCGGACCACAGGGAAATGGCCGCCAGACGGAGCTGCCATTTTTGGCGCCGAAAAGGCACATTTGAACAGTGAAAATAAAAAGAAACACCCTGTCAGTCCACAGCCCACAGCACACCGCAGAGAAACGGAAAAAGTGATACACACAAGGCCAACTAGGCGCACACAGCCAGCCCAAGTCCCCTGTAACAGGCAGACCCCACACAGCCGCAGCCCCAGGGAAAATGGCACCCCCCGGAGTGTCGTCGTCCCCCCCGCAGCCGCCCAGCATAGGGAAGGAGGTAGGGAGAGAGGAAAGCAGGGCGAACCCTCAGTCGACCTCCCCAGGGAAGCACTAGCCATACCTACCTTGTCAGACAAGGCGTCTACTTATCCGTCCTGCGACCACCGGCTGGCGATCTTCCAGACTGAACCAAAATCCACGAACGGCATGGCAGTCGGCCAGACACACTGTGACCAGGCCATTGAGACCGGTCATATGTGTGCCCTAGGACAGAAGTCCCCCAGCCACCCCTGGAGCAACGGGGCATGTCGTGGACGACCACTAGCCAAGCTGAGGCCGGACAAGCTCGATGGCCTGACATGGGATGACTACAAGGATCACGGACCCATCCTGTCACCCAGTCGGCTGTTGCTAGAAGATCACAGGATCCAAAAAAGCAGGAACAAAAACAAGAAAACAAGAAAAAAACGCGAAGAAAAAGCCAGAGACATGGACTCCAGCAGGCCATGCTCTCCTGAATTAGGCAAAAAAAAACTGCTGCTGTGGCAGAGTGGGGGATATATACCCGGGGGACCACGCCCCCTGGGAGGAGCTGTACTGAGCAAAGTGTTGTTAACACTTAAAGTGCTGTTTTCTGCTTAACTCTCCTGGAGGAAGGACGGTAATACCCTACAGTTAAGGAAGTGCTGTGTCCGTCCATGAAAGAGAAACTATTTTACCATGTTCCCTGTGCTAGCTGACAATAGAAAAAGCATCTTCTCTCACAAAACAGTTCTGCAAAAAACTCTTCAGTATCCCACCTACATTCAGGGCAGGTACCATTAGTTTTACACGTTCCACCCATTTGCAGAAACCTCTCCTGAAAAGACTAGTCCAAAATGTGGTCTCTTATTTTTAAATATTATGTCAGCAAACATGAAGAAAGAGTATAACATCATCTTAACCTGAAACAGTGAGAAAAGCTGCTGCATTATGATATAGCCAACATGTCCTTGTTTACTGTATAAATCATTCACATGGCAGCGGCAGTTCCTGCCCTAGGACTGCCTCTGCTTATGCATTTTCTCCAATTGGGGTTCATTTGTAGTATTTTCACGACTAAACACTGATTGGGTGAAACACATAAGAAGGGGTGGTCTAAGGGTGGCGACTGTCACGGTCTTGTCTTTGCATGGTTTATACAATAAACAAGGATGTTTGGGATATATCTGGAGTGCAGTAGCTTTTTCCTCTGTTTCCAGTCAGTGGGTGTAGATGGCTCAGCTTGGAATGGTGATGGGACAGGGCTGCTTGGAGCAGAGGTGCCATCCTCCTAAGTTGGTATCTTTCTGCTTGCATCTGCTATCTACTGCCTACATAGTCACCCAAATAAATGGCACTTGGAATCCATTTAGGGCCAAAGGAAGCTGTTAAGTGTGGATTATACTACAGGAAGACTGGACAGTAGCAAAAAAAACGAAAAAAAAAAAACTCCTAGTCCCAAGCATGCTTTAGTTTAAAGGCAAAGCAATACTAATAGCATGATCATAAACACAGTGGGTGGGACCCATGTGTCAAGAACATCATGTCAGCCGTATGCATGTGTACATAAGCATGAATGTTTGTGGGCATAGAAGCCTAACTGGACCTGTGACTTTGAGCACACATACAGCACAGTATGTGCATATGCAAATGCGCATCATGCTGGGTACATACGCTTGCAATAGCCTAATCCTGAAAAAAGACCAAGCCGCACTTACAAATCTAGCGGTGTTTGCCTTGACAGTAAAGTGTAGAACCTGATCCTTGAGACCATAAATTTAAACAATGAAGAGAAATGTCTGGGGAAAAAAAGCTGGTTTTCCTTCAGGGAGACCATCAGGAATGACAAAAAGTTAGTATTTCTGAAGGAAGCAGGGGCTGTGAGATAAACTCTCACATCCAGAACTACCTAGTTCTAGGAAATAGAAGATCTCCTTCTGATGAACTGCAGCCAGACAGATAAAGATGAAAGATCAAGGTCTTGGTTGAGGTGAAAAGCAGAAACTACATTAGGAAGGAAGGAAGTTCTGAGCATCAACAGTACCTGGTCCAAGGCCAGAAAGGCCAGAAACCCCTTTCACATTGAGCCGCCCTGGGCGTCTGCTGTAAAACGCTGCAATTTTTAGCCGCACTTTACCGTCATTTTTGCGGTGCTTTTAACCCCCCGATAGTGACCAAAAAAGGGTTAAAAGCACCCGCAAAACGCTGCTACCGCATCGCTTTACCAGCGGTTCGGGGACGCTGCCCATTGATTTCAATGGGCAGGGGCGTTTTGGAAGCGGTGAGTTCACCGTTCCTAATGCGCTCCAAAGAAGCTGCTGGCAGGACTTTTTCAGGCGCTCTGCCAGTGCACTGCACCAGTGTGAAAGGGGTCTTAAAGAACAAAGGACACCAGCTCAGAAACATTCCTCACAAAAGGTTATGGCAAAAAGAAATGCTATCTTGTGAGTGAGAGTTGAAAGGGAACTGTGTGAAACTCTGCGCTCAGCAAAACGTATAACCGTGTAAATTCAAACAAATAAACTGAAGACTATACTGAACTTATCTGAATACAGGATAACAAACTAAATAAATACAACATAACATTGTAACAAGGTTTCCAAACTCCAGGAAGACTGCAAATAGCAAGTGCACTAAAAAGGTCTTGACAGTCTAAAGCTGGCCATAGATGAATCAAAATTGGCCAGCTTAGCGGAGAATTCCTCTATCTACCTCGCTTGTGTGGATGAAAGAACCTGTTGGCTTTTTCCGATCAGCCCGCAGGCTGATTGAATAAAAATTATTGTCATCTATGGCCACCTTTAGGCGCTCTAAAGCAGCCTATACTAGATACAGAGGTGGAAAAGGCTAAAAGTATGTTTTAAAGGGGAGTAAATAAGAGCTGAAACAGTCTCTTTCAGTTTGGGAATTATGGCAAAATATTACAACTCCTTAGAAGACATTTTTATCCATCATAGACCATGCCTATAATCAGTTTCACTGCAAGGCAGAAAGGCAACATAGAGAGAAAGGGAAACAGGGAGCTCACATCTGCTCTTATGGGATACTGTTTATTGCACTTTATGAATAAAAACTCAAAATCAATACACTCACATTACACGATTGGTAAAAGAGCATGTCCATATCTCCTCATCCACCTCTCCTGGATCTTCCCTGTAAGATGTTACTTGGAGACAGCTGGACACCATCCGGTTGACTGACGGTTCCCAGACCGCTGGCACTTACTGTAGCTGTGGCATGCACGATCTACTGCACATTGCATGGACTAGCTGGTACCGCACTCCAGTGTATAGGTTGCTATGACTATGAATTTCAGAGGCGTGGCCTCCTTTATCAAGTTACGCCCAGGATAAGAGCACACTGCATTTTATAGAGCCTTGAACAAGGCTATTCCCCAGATCTTAAAAGAGACCAATACCAGGAGAGACTACAACTAAGGTATTCATGGATCCTAGCTGGGTCTGGTGATTTAGCCATTGTGGGCGAGTAGTAGGAACACGTCAGATATTGGAGTTCCATGTGACTCTTGCAAGCAGGAGCAGCACTGAATAGCAAGAAAAAGTGCAGTGCGTGCGACACTTGACCCAGCAGATGACTCAACACTTTGGCTTTACTCCTTGTGGAGTGAAATTAACAGTGTGAATTTTGAAGACGCTCAGTGGCACAAATAATGGGGTACCTCCTTTTAACAGTGTGAATTTTGAAGACGCTCAGTGCCCTACTGACAAAATGAGACAGAGCAATCACTGAGGAAATGCAGCAGCTTCGCACCTGAAAAGTGCTCCAGGGCCAACTTTTTCCTCAGACCAATTCCTGAAGGTCACATTCCAGGTTAGCCCTACAATGCCCATACCAGTGGAGATCAGGTATAGCAAAATCAGGCTAAGGAAAGGTTGATCCAGATAGCTGTCATATATAGACCAGCTCAAGCAGGAATCATAAATTAACCACTTGCCGCCCTCCATATAGCAATATGACATTGGGAAAGCGGAAAGTGGTTGTGTTATCCTGACCAGACGTCATAGGACGTCTTTCAGGGTAACAAGCCGGCCCACAGGGCTGCGCAGCACGGCGATCAGAGGTGTTGTGTGTCGCATTGACACACCGCAAATCTGATTGTGGTATGGAGCCTCTGACAGAGGCTTCTTACCATGTGATCAGCAGTGACCAATCACAGCTGACCATCATGTGAAAAAGGAAGTGACCGTAAACAGCATTCCTTGGTTCACGCTGACAGGGAGAGCAGATCGGCTGCTCTCCCTGTCAGAGGGGGGTTGCCTCCTATCAGTGCCTAAAAGTGCCGCCTATTAGTGCCATCCGTGCCACCCATCAGTGCCCATCTTTTTTTTTTTTTTTTAAATCAAATTGTTGTTGTTTTTTTTTTTTGTTTTTTTTTAATGAAAAACCGCAGAGGTGATCAAGTACCACCAAAAGAAAGCTCTATTTGTGGGAAGAAAATTATAATAAAAAAAAATTGGTTACAGTGTTGCATGACTGCTCAATTTTCATTCAAAGTGCTGAAAGCTAAAAATTGTCCTGGCCAGGAAGGGGGGGGAAGTGCCTGGTATTGAAGTGGTTAAAAAGAAAAATGGTGATCAAAAAGGATTACATTTTTTTTAGCAAAGCTGCAGAAAAGATATTTATCCTGGTGGGAGACTAGGAAAAAAAACACTTACTGTAGGCAAGCTGGCGAATTGTCCAGTCCTCTTGTAGGCAGCAGTACAACCAACTATATAAGGCTTCTTTGTCAATTCACTGACACTTTTCGCCTTCGATATTTGTGTTTTATACAAAATATCCCAACAATATTTAAAGTATCAATTCAATACAGTTAATTGCCGCAAAAAGAAGGCAATTCATAAAAGAAAAATAAATGTTTTAATTATCTTTTGGGCTAGCCACTAACAAATGTATGGCACTCCCCTGTCTCCAAACATACTATATTGCTTCACAACTGGCACATGCCCATTGGTGGTTTCATCCTGAGGCCAACAATGTGGCTGCTGCCCTAGAGGCGGCCATCCTCACCTCATATAAATCTCTCCAGAACACACCGTCTGGCGCTTAGGGGGAGGGAAGGGGTAAATGTTTTGGCCATGACCTTGCGGATATTTAAAATCTCTAACTTTTACCACCCAGCACCCCGGCTAAATATACTCCCAACGCCCCGCTATGGGAAAACCCATGCCTACCAGAATTTCATCAGAGAACCGATGGGGGATACTGGTTTAAGAAAGGGGTAAAAAAGATATCGCACCTATTTTTAGACAATATGTTCAGCTCCTTTGAGGAATTCCAGAGAGACTGTGGACTCCAACGCACGGCTTACTTCCAATATCTACAGATACGACATACCGCTGCCGCACAATTCGGGCTGCAAAATATAGAGATGTGTACAGCTCCACTTAAAAAACGTACCGACTGATCCCTCCCACACCAAACTAGTTTCCTCTTACTATAAGGCTCTACTACACTCCACAATTACTAGGCTTACCACCATTGAACAAAGATGGCGCAGACATACCTGAGCTGACGGAGGAGATCTGGGATGAAATTCTTCTGCTCCAGATGCCCTCCATCTTCTCAAGGGACAAGGTGATCCAGACCAAACTGCTGTATAGATCGTATTTTACACCATATTTGTTATATAGACTAAAGAGATTATCCACTCCTGTGTGCACTCGATGTGGAATGGCCAATGGCATGTTTTTTCATACGATGTAGGAATATGCTCCGATCAGGAAGTTTGTTCGGATGTTACAGCCTTCATCAGCTCTGTAGCTGAGAGACCAAACATCGGTAATCCTCTTAGATGTCTGAGGCCGCGTACACACGAGGGGATATGTCCGCTGAAAACGGTCCGATGGACCGTTTCAGCAGACATCTCCGCTCGTGTGTATGGGCTAGCGGACAGATTTCTCCACCCGACAGATTTCAAAGCAAGCTTTGAAATCTATCCGGTGGGAATCTGTCCGCCCGACATGTCTGCTGGTTAGTACACTTACCAGCAGACATGTCGGCTCCCACCACCGCCGCGCCGCTGCCGAATGGATTCGGCGCATGCGCGGAAGTGTTTTACTTCCTGGTGCGGTGACGTGGCGGTGACGCGGCGGCGTCAACGTCACCGCCGCGTCACCACTACGTCACCGCGCCGTCCGGCGGCGGGGAATTTGATCCGATGGTGTGTACACGCCATCGGATCAAACTCCCGATCGGACATATCCGATGGAAATGGTCCGCGGACCGTTTTCATCGGATATATCCGATCGTGTGTACGGGGCCTGATGGGATATGTTGATGATGAAGCATTGTCCAAAAATGTGCAATCCTTTATATGTATAGTGATGTTTTACACTAGAAAAACGATAACCATGCACTGGAAATCCCAATCCACACCAACTATAAAGTTCTGGGACATAATAAATGAGATAAAATCATTACACGCAAAGCAAATTAGTTCAAGCCGTGATCTGTCATAATTGTGATGATTATGGCTTACAACTCATGAAAACCTCAAATCCACAATCTCAGAAAATTTGAACATTACATGCAATCTATAAAACAAGGATTGTACGTAGAACAATATCGGACCTCTGACAAGTATAAGCATGCATATGTACTCTGTACTTGGTTTGGGCCTCAATGTGGCGTGGCATGGAAGCTATCAGTCTGTGGCACTGCTGAGGTGTTATGGAAGACCAGGAGGCTTATATAGCGGCCTTCAGCTCTTCTGCATTGTTCGGTCTAATGTTTCTCATCTTTCTCTTGGCAATGCCCCATAGATTCTCTATGGGGTTCAGGTCAGGCGAGTTTGCTGGCCAATCAAGCACAGTAATCCCACAGTCACTGAACCCGACTTGGCGCTTTTGGCAGTGTGGGCAGGTGCCAAGTATTGCTGGAAAATGAAGTCAGCATCCCCATAGAGCTTGTCTGTGGAAGGAAGCATTAAAGGGTTTGTAAAGGATTTTTTTTATCTTAATAGCTTCCTTTACCTTAATGCAGTGCTGTTTTCATGTCCTCATTATTCGTTTTTGCTCTCAAGTTGCTGTAATACTTCTCTAATCTCCACACTTCCTGGTTGTCTGTTTCCTGATAACCATAGTACTGGGAGCTTTCTCTCTGTCGTCACTAATCAAGGAGGTGTGATTACTGTGGGCCAGATTCTTGTAGATTTGCGCATATTTATGCAGGCGTAGCGCATCTCTGATGCGCTACGCCGAGGCAATTTAAAGAGACAAGTCCTGTATTCCCGGACCACGTGCGTCCTACGTTGCGCAAGCGCAACGTAAATGTGTCGGCGTAAGCCTACGCAAGTGAAGGTAGGAGTGAGGTGGGCGTGATCCATTCAAATGAAGCGTGACCCAATGCAAATGATTTGTGGAATGAACGGAGCATGCACCGCACGTGCCCCGCCCCTCTGCGCATGCGCAAAACAACATTGTGCGTAATCCGCCTTGAGAAGGGCTGGCCCAGAGCATAAAAACGTCAGCACATGCACCCGTCGTGCGCAACGTTAGACGATTTCTTGGTTTGGTGGAGGGTGTCTGCTTCGCTACTTTATCATGTCTGAATCCAAGAAGGAGAGACGTAAGAGAAACTTTTCAGCAGATGAGAGGGCAATCGTGGTTGATGCCCTAGAAAAATACTACTCTCGGCTCCATGGTGCGGATAGTGGCAGCACCAGCAAATCAAAGAGGGATGAGATCCTCATGCGAATCGCTGCACAGGTCAATGCCCTCTCCCATGAGGTTAGGACCCCCAAGGGCATTCTTAAAAAAATGAATGACCTGCGTCTTGTTAAGGGCAAGCTGGCAACGATCGCTCGGCATGCCAGGGGCACGGGAGGGGGACCACCCTGTCCCATCAGGCTGACTGAGGAGAAAGTGGTCGCGCGCTGCCTTCAGAAGGAGCAGGTGGAGGGAGTCGGGGGCCACAACACCGGTGAGCCGGCCTTGAGGACAGGTAAGTGTGTTTTATCTACTGTGTAGCATGTGTGGGGGGGGAGGGAACATGTGACAAGTGTGTGGGTCCACCAACATGTGAATGTTTTGTGTCATCCACAGATGTGCAGGAGGGAGGTAGGCCATCCGATGCTGCCAGTGGGCGCCCTAGATCAGCCCCTGAGCATCCTGTTCCTCTGGATGACCCCCTTGGAACCCCAGAGGCCTTGGTGGAGGGAAATAGACATTCCTCAGCGCTGGAGGTGGTTGAGGAGGAGGAGATCCATACGGACCAGGAGGTCGTTCTTTATTTAGATGACTCCCCTATCTTGGCAGGACCATCTCAAACACCAACCCCCATCTTCTCCAGCTCCTCAGGATCCACCCCCAACCTCTCCAGTTCCTCCTGTTCCATCTCCCTCATCTCCAGCCCCTCAAGATTCTTACCCTATGCAAGGTCCCCTGCCACTCCTGCCCCCAGGAAGGCGACACGAAAAACCAGGGGTGCGTCCGAGATCCTGAAAGAAAACCTGGCCAGACAGCAGGTCGAACAAAGCCGGCATATGGGGGAAGTCGTGGTGGAGTTGAGGCGCCTAGCTGCCAGCCTGGCCTCCTCGGGTCCATTACTGGATGCGCTGCAGGATGTGGCTGGAAACAGTGCAGCAACAGTCACCAGCCTCGGGGAGCTGCAGGCAACAACGGCTGAACTTGTGGGGGAGGTTAAGGGCCTAAGAAATGATCTACAGGCCCAGACAGCTTCCCTGGAGGCCCACACAGCTTCCCTGGAGGCTGTGCTAACGCACATAGCGGTGGCATTGGAGGGCCGACAGGCAGCCAGGGAGGGACCTGGGGATGCTCCCCACCCAGATACCCCACCCCCCCAACCAGATGCCCCCCCCCCAACTGAGGCTCCCCCCAGGCAACTGAGGGCCAGGAGCTTGGGCACCAGACGTAGCCTGCGCCGGGGCAAGTGATTTTTCTTTAGATGCTTATATTTTGCTCTGGTTAAGAGCCTCTCTTTGAGTTTTATATTTTGCTCTGGTTAAGAGCCTCTCTTTGAGTTTTATATGAACACGGTGATGAGTGCAGCCTACAGTGTGAATGAAGTGTGAATGTGTGGGGGTGGCACTCCTGACAGTAAGGGGTGTCACCCTCGGTCGTTGTGGATAAATTCTCCCCACGCCCGTGTGAATGGTGTATGAATGGACAGCAACATCATTGGAGCCTTGACGCGGCGTTGCTGCTCCCAAGTCCTGCATGTTGGACTTGGGCTAATCCAATGTGATGTGGATGTGGTGTGTGTGATCTAGGGACCACAGTAGTGTGCATGCGTGCATTGTCCATGTGCCATGCTTAATGTGTGTGTTTAGTTAATTTGATTACGGTTGCCCTGGGGTGGTAATCATTCACCCATTAATGAGAATGTGCCACATCCTTGATAATATGGATTTTTTGAAAAAGGCATGAGAACATGCCTCTAACTGGGAAGAATTTGAACTTTATAGGCACAGAATTTTAAAAAAAATATGTATTTAATAGAAAAAGACACAACAATTACAACACGACATTTACACTGGACTATGCATTAGAATAAAGTAGAAAACATATAAATAATAAGAACCACATCGGTCACTCTGAAAAGCATTCTCTCCACCCAGCGCATATACTGTTTGAATTACATATAGCCCTGTGGCTAACAAGTGAATGCTTTTCAGAGTGACCGATGTGGTTCTTATTATTTATATGTTTTCTACTTTATTCTAATGCATAGTCCAGTGTAAATGTCGTGTTGTAATTGTTGTGTCTTTTTCTATTAAATACATTTTTTTTTTTTTAATTCTGTGCCTATAAAGTCCAAATTCTTCCCAGTTAGAGGCATGTTCTCATGCCTTTTTCAAAAAATCCATAATGTGTGTGTTTAACGTTCAAAGATTCGTTCCACAAGGCATCTCCTGACTGCTGTACCATCAGCAGACTGGGTCTCCTCTGGCAGGGGGGGGGGGGCTGTGTGGTTGGGGGGTCAGGTCATCACATATGTCAATCTCCAGGCCCTTTCTCACGGCGTAGTTGTGCAGCATGCAACATGCAACGATGATATGACACACAAAGTTGGGGGGATACAACAGGGCCCCCCCAGACTTATCCAGGCATCAGAAACGGGACTTCAGGAGGCCAAATGTACGCTCCACCACTGCACGGGTTTTGATATGTGCCGCATTGTATTTTCTCTCTCCTCTGGTTTGGGGGTTCCGGAATGGAGTCATGAGATGGGGCCCAAGTGCATATGCCGCGTCACCTGGAAGTGAAAATACAGGAGGATGTTAGTCATGCATGTGCCCCTTGTGATGTCAGCATCATGGGGAGGAGGGACAGTCATGCCTGCCACCCATGTCACTCACCAACCAACCAGCTGTCCCCATACACGTTCTGTTCAAATTCTGCTGGGATGGGGCTTTGACGGTATATGTAGCTGTCATGGCTGGATCCGGGGTGTTTGGCACAGACGTGCCATATGAGGTATTTGGCATCGACTATCACCTGTACGTTGATGGAATGCCAGTGCTTGCGATTGCGGTATATGTGCTCTGTGGCACGGGGGGGCTGTAGTGCCACATGTGTGCAATCAATGGCCCCGATGGTGCGTGGCAATCCGTCAATTAGGCAGAAATCACGCATTGCCCTCTGTCGCAGATGCTCCTGGGTGGGTCTGATGATTTGGTTAGCCATGCGTCTGAGGATTGCGGGGACAACCTGGTGCACACATCTGCTCATCTGGTCTGTGACATCCCAGCCACCACTCCACTTGTACGCTGAAAAGATCCAGTGGCAAGGAAATGGAGTGTTGCCAGTACCTTGACCAGTGGCTGCAGTGCATGTGACCTGTGTGTCTTGCTGGTGATGTCATCCTGCAGGGCTGTGGTTATTTCCAGGATGGCAGTAGGGGTGAATCTGAAGATGCGATACAACTCCAAATCACCCACGCCAAAGAGGCTAATGCGCGTTCGGTATATCCTCTGCCGTGCCCTCTCACGTGCCCTCCTCCTCCTTCTACGCGCCTCTTCCTCTGCACACACTAGTAGTGCTAAGACCAGGCCTGCCTCTGGCATGTTGGCATACGAATGTGTTGTCCAGTAAGTGCGATTGCTCAGCTCGTCAGGAATGATGCTGCTGTAGTTGCTCTCCAGCTGACATGCACACGTTTGGAGCAAAGCTACCCCTGCTTTATGAGGGGTAACTTTAGGCAAGCCATTCGTCTTACGCGCACCGCGCGTAGTCTTCGCCGAACGCGCGTAGTTTCAGGAATCAGCGCATCTCCCTCATTTGCATATTTGAATACAAAATCAATGGGAGCGCACGATGTTGCCGCGTAAATATGCGTTTGCGCTGCGCAATCGCAGAATAGCTAGTACAGGCAGGAAAAGCCTTCTTTCTGGCGTATCTGGTTCTGTGGCTGCGGGGCATAGATACGGCGGCGTATATTTGCTTTTACGCCGCGCATCTCCATATACGCCAGTGTAAGTTGTTTGAGAATCTGGCCCTGTGTGTCTAAAACCCCACAGCACCAATCAGTTTCGTTTTCCAAACCATCACTGCCCTGTATTGGCTCTGTACAGCAGAGAAGCAGGAAACATGCAAAAACGAAACTAGAAACTACAGGTACATTATATGATTGATTTTGATCTATTTTTAATCTTTTTTAAAAGGAATCAGTTAGTTAACTATTATGTCTCTATACCCTGTAAACAGTCTTTTTTTTTTTAATTTACAACTCCTTTAAGTGCTCCAAAATCTCCTGGTAGATGACTGCGTTGACCCTGGACTTAATGAAACACAGTGGACCAACACCAGCAGATGACATGGCTCCCCATATCAACACAGACTGTGGAAACTTTACACTGGACTTCAAGCATCTTGCAGTGTGTGCCTCTCCATTCTTCCTCTATACTCTGGGTCCTTGGTTTCCAAATGAGATGCAAAATTTTCTCTCATCAGAAAAGAGGACTTTGGACCACTGAGCAACAGACCAGGTCTGTTTTTCTTTAGCCCAGGCAAGACGCTTCTGATGTTGTTCAGGAGGCTTGACAAGAGGAATATGACATTTGAAGTCCATGTCCAGGATCCGTCTGTTTGTGGTGGCTCTTGATGCACTGACTCCAGCCTCAGTCAACTTGTGAAAGTCCCCGACGCTTTTGAATTGCCTTTTCCTGACAATCCTCTCCAGTCTGCAGTCATTCCTGCTGCTTGTGCACCTTTTTCTTCCACACTTTTCCCTTCAACATAACTTTCTATTAATGTGCTTTGATACAGCACTTTGGGAACATCCAACTTCTTATGCAATTACCTTTTGAGGTGTTCCCTCCTTATGGAGGGTGTCAATGATGGTTTTTCTGCACAACTGTCAGGTCAGCAGTCTTTCCCGTGATTGTGATTCCTACAGAACCAGACTGAGAAACCATTTAAAGGCTCAGGAACCCTTTGCAGGTGTTATGGCTTAATTGGCTGATTAGAGTGGGACACTTTGAGCCTAGAATATCACACCTTTTCACAATATTCAAATTTTCTGAGATTGTGGATTTAGGGTTTTCATGAGCTGTAAGCCATAATCATCACAATTATGACAAATCGCGGCTTTGCGTGTAATAAGTCTATTTCAAATATTAGTTTCACCTTTTAAGTTGCATTAGTGAAATAAATGAACTTTTGCACAATATTCAAATTTTTTGAGTTTCACCTGTAAGTTAACATACAAGGCTATACGGTTTCCAAAAAAGTTATCCAAAATATGGAACTCCTGGGTTACCTCAGATAGTACCTTATCACCTGCTCCCTAGGGCACAACTCGTGATAGGGATATTATGGTCCAATTACTGCCAGTGCCTACGCCCTGACTAAAGTAAACTATGCTGTGTGCTAATGTGTTCTGTTACAAACTATTCACCTGTGTACCTGATTAATGTATTGCACTATGTTTGCAGCAAAGTTTGCTATGATTATACGCCTGTGTAACTATTACATGTTATGTTTATAAAAAAAGTAGACCTTAAAACTAACAAATGTGCAAAATAAGAGTTGAAACATATAGCAACAGTATTTCCACTGCATGAGATATATCCAGCAGAGATGCTAGATGTCAGGGAGCTGGCACACGCCAATGTCCCAATGACTAGAAACTCGTCCCTGTCGGCTCATTCCGCTGTCATTCAGGAACTCCAGCAAGAGTCCCTGGTTTTTAGGATGATGGCAGGTGCCCTCTCCCTGACAACCATCATCCCTTAGCAGGGGCTGTCACAATGAGCAGCTATAGTAAAACCGTTGTGGGGGGTGTATAATAATAAGGGGGCGCTAATAGTAGGTGATAAATACATTCCAAATCCTAGCTTGAAACAATATATTAACTATAAGGTCAACAATATAATAGTGATTTAAAGTGCAAGTGCTTATATAATAACAACATTAAAAAATAGGTGCAAACAGGTCCAAAAAATGCAGCAATGATCACTAAATGATAAGCATTGGTAAGTCCATGCATCAAATGGTTGACTTGAGAGTAGAGACCATCACCACGGAACAGGTATCAAACTGGCAACACCCCTGTGAAAGGTAGAGGTAAGTGCCTACTTACCAGACCACCATGACCCTTCGTTTGAAAAAAGGATCAGGTGGAGCTTTAGTACAGTTGGTGGCCTAAGGTCTGGAACTAGCTTAATGTGACCAGGAACGCCTCGACGTACGTTTTATCTATTGATGTCGTCAGGAAGCTTTCTGTCGTATTTATAACCCTGGGTGAGATGTGATTGGCTGTATGAATTACACAAAATAAAAGTAAAAAACTGGCAGAGCCATCTTGTGGACGAATTTGGGTACTGCAGTCTATGTAAGACAGAAATTAATTAATTAGTGGGAATGCTTTAATAAGCATTCCCAGTATTGTTATTCGTTTTTTATTATTCTTCTTATGTCTTAATTTTATTCCGTACGTTTTTTGGCTCTGCGTAACTTCGCCATACTTTAAGCGATTGAGACCATTCAACTTTTAAAATGTTCATCTCATTTAGCTAACGATGGGACTTCTTCAAGTTTTTTTGTGCTATTTATACTTTTTAAAATATTAAGCTTTTAGTCGCTTTTTTTTAACATTGAAGTCAATGAGAACATGCTTTTTCCTGCTTCAAATCTCATGCCGTACAAAATGTATCTCCTCCTTCATACTTTCACTGACAGACACCAAACAAACTTTACCACGGTCACAAAATATTCAGCTATCCGGCTATGACTTTTCAGATTGAAATCTTTTATAGTTTTTGTGAAAAAGCAATTTACGTTTAGTGATTTTTTCAGAAAATGTTATCGATTACACTGCGTGTCTATGGAAAGCTGCTAGAGTGAGTCATGTGACCTTTACAGTGTGAGTTTTGTAAAAACTCTGATTATCTATAAAAAAGGGCGAACAAATTGCTCTCACGCCCACAAGATCTACTTGTCATACACAATTTATATATCAAATGGTAGGTATTTTTGTCTGCTTTCAGGCAATGTGATCAGTTTTGTGATGCGCATTTTACTTTTCGTTGCTGGAGCTTCTAAAGGACAAGAGTTCCAAAAATGTTCCCATAGGGCCTTCATTATAACGCGCTTTTAAAATTTGTTAGTAAGACACACAATTACACTCTTTTCTAAATCGCTGACATGGCCACATTTTTAAGTTTATCAACATAAATTTCATATCGATGCGTTCACAAGGGTCTTGTCTTTACAGCGGTGAAGTCGCTGTATCGATCGCATGTACGGTTGAGGATTTATTAAGGTTTGTTTGAAGGGTTCGGTAACTCATTTGGTCTGTGAATTAAAGGCATTTGTAATGGTAATTCTCTCTCAGTGCAATATTCCCCCTCACACACCTGCTGTGGAGAAAACCTCTTGAGGGGGAGGGGCGACCAGGACACTCTCTACTTTGCAGATAGAGAAAGGAGCTGTGTGTTAGTGGGCATCCTGCTCACTCCCTC
Source organism: Rana kukunoris (assembly GCA_029574335.1). Classification (NCBI taxonomy): domain Eukaryota; kingdom Metazoa; phylum Chordata; class Amphibia; order Anura; family Ranidae; genus Rana; species Rana kukunoris. Next base: position 380,923,255 of record CM056051.1, read on the forward strand.
CCCCATCAAGAGGCTTTCTCCACACCAGGGATAAAGCCTCGCATTACTGTGTGGAGTTACAGACAGAAGAACAGGAAGTGAGTATTTCTCAGAAGAAATAAGGACATTTAAAAGCAAAATCAAAGGATGAGGTAAGTAAAGGAGGACTGCACTAAGGTAAAGGAAGCTATTTAGGGAAAATTATTTTACATTTACAACACCTTTAATGATCAAAGAGAGGCTTTATAAGTACTGAAGGAACACTGCTTGTATGTCCTAAAGATAGTATAGTGGTTATGGCGAATGGCATTTGTGCGGGCTTAGCAATTCAGCTATTCAGCATTCCCACGTATTTTCCTCAGGAAATGCATTTTCTAGTTACTTTTAATTTCTGGCTTACACAGACTGCAGTACCCAAATTCGTCCACAAGATGGATCTGCCGTTTTTTTACTTTTATTTTGTGTTGTTCATACAACCAAATCACATCTCGTCCAGGGTTATAAATACGGCACCCATCATGTGACCAGGAAGCTTCCTGACGACAACAATAGATAAAACGTACGTGGAGGCGTTCCAGGTCACGTTCAGCTACTACCAGATTTGGCACAGAGAGGCGGTGAAACGCACACTACACCTACCCACGAGAGTGAGACACAGTGCAGCTCGTGCTCCACGTCACATCTAGCTGTAACACGCTTGATTCCTTAGTGCCATGGTCTCGGCACTTGCACAAGTAAGCGGCCATTTGGCTTTTGTTTTGAATCTGTTTTACAATAAATCGCAGAACTTCACTATGGCCCAGTTTTCTTCATTTTAATTATGGTAATTTCTTCTAATGGAGTCCATTCCTGGCCAGTCCCATCCAGGTACCAGTACAGACCTTAGGCCTCCAACTCTAAAGCTCCACCTGATCTTTTTTTAAACAAAGGGTCATGGTGGTCTGGTAAGTAGGCACTTACCTCTACCTTTCACTGGATGTCGCCAGTTTGATATCTGTTCCATGGTGATGGTGTCTACGCTCAAATCAACCATTTGATGCATGGACTTACCAATGCTTATTTAGTGACCATTGCTGCATTTTTTGGACCTGTTTGCACCTATTTTTTTTATGTTGTTATTATATAAGCACTTGCACTTTAAACCACTATTATATTGTTGACCTTAAAGTTAAAGTTAAAGTGGAGTTTCCATCACAATTGTTTTTTTCATTATTGTGCTCATTAGACCTAAAAAATAAATATGTTTTACTCATCTGGAAATGCCTGTTGCTATGCAGTCCCATGAAATCTGCCTTTGGAATCACCTAGGATTCTGACATCATCTCCCTCTAATGCTCCTGGGAAATGTGTGTCATTTCCCAGGATGCAGTGCACTACCCAATTATCACTCCCCATTCAAGACTTCTAGGAATTAAGTGCTTGTGGGCTTTACAATGCCCACAAGCAAAATGACAATGGTGTGGACATCTTTTTTGAATAACTATGCGGAGCGGTGGAGGATTGTAAAATAGTAAGTGGCCGGATTTATATTATAAAAACTCATGATGACCCCACTTTAATATATTGTTTCAAGCTACCATAATGCATTCTCTATTTATTCATAGTAAAACCGTAGCTAAATGTTTCACTTCCAGCTGCAGCAGAAAGTCCAGTCCACAATAAAATAAGGCGTAAAACAAAAGGCAATAAACACCACTGAATAAAAAAGTAACACGTTTTTTAATCCCAAACAGAAATTTCAAAAGCGGCTTGTGAAGTATGTGAAGAAAAGGAAAAAAATGGGGATATTGAGTAAGAATGAATCAGAATACCTGGTATCCAGCTCTACTAAAACACCTGTGATGTATTACACCCCTAAAATTCACAAAAGGCTAGAAAAACCACTGGGGAAACCCATTCTTAATGGTATTAATTCATTTTTTTCATGACTTGGAGAATACCTTGACACCTTGGTGAAGAAGGGACAGTCTACAACTCATACAAGATCTGAAAACAGTAAGGGGGGCAGAACACTACTTGTTGGTCACCATAGACGTCAATTCATTGTACACAAGTATTGCGCAAGAATATGGCCTCATGGGGGTTTCTACAGCTTTGCATGAAAAAACAGAACTTAAACAGGAACAAATCCAGTACATCCTGGAAGGCCTAAAAATTGCAATGGAATGCAACTACTTCTGGTACGACAAGAAATATTATGTCCAAATCAAGGGGGTTGCTATGGGGGCTCGTTAAACCCCCAGTGTGGCCAACCTGTTGATGAACCTTTGGGAGGATGAGTACATTTATAATGAAGATCATCCAGAGATTAAACTATACCAGAGATACATAGACAATCTCGTCATCCTTTGGGATGGAAGTGTAGAAACCCTCCAAAATTTCCTCTGTGAACTTGATAATAACAGATCTAACCTCACCTTTACTGGGAAATATAGTGCAGATAACATAGAATACCTAGATCTGGAAATCTATAAGAACGGAACATCATTGCACACAAAAACCTTCTTCAAAGGTACAGATCGCAATGGATATATCCCCGTCTCAAGTTGCCATCATCCGAGATGGAAAGCCAATATTCCCAAAGGTCAGATGTTGAGGTTAAGGAGGAACTGCGACTCAAACAAAGACTTTAACAAACAATCCCATATGATCATTGAGAGATTTAAAGAAAAAGGTTAACCGTTGAAAAGTCTTGACAAATTGAAAGTAGAACTGGCGCAGAGAGATTGCGCCAATCTGCTCACACAGAAAATCAAGGCAAACAAGAATCAATGTAGCACGGCCTTCATCACCGGGTTTAACACCCAGTATAAAGAATTTGAAGCTATACTGAAAAAATACTGGCCTATCCTGAAAGAGGACAACATTATCTCAAAGGTTCTTCCAAACAAACCTTCATTCATATATAGAAGGGCCCCGTCCTTGAGACACCATCTCGTTCATAACATCATCAACCCCCCTAAGAAGGTGGATATCTGCCCTGAACTCAAAGGGTTTTATAAATGCCAAAGGTGTTTGGCCTGTAAAGTACTGTAAAAAGTGAAAAGTACTGTAACACCAGGCCTAGTGTCACAACTCAGCGCCTCAGTGCAGAGTGACTTCAGTACATAAACCAATTAATCACATATGTAATCAGTTAGTCATGCAGCAAAATTAAATTTTCAGATCTAGATTCCTATTGCAACAAAAGGAAACAGATTAGCAGCTATTTAAAATCTAACAGTCAAATGACAGCTAGATGAATACATAAATAAAGATCATATAAAGAACAAAATAGTCCAAAATGATAAACAGCGCTGAAATATTGGTTTGAATGTCCAACTTCATAAAAGCATTCGTGTGATGACGAATTATCTCATCAGTAAGTGAAGATAGATTGTGGAGGATCCTACACCTCTTCCCAGAAAAAAGGAACACCACAAGTGGGGCACACTCCCCTTCGGGGTACACACTCACCAGAGGGTCTAATAATCAAGGCAACAGGTATCTCTCACTCGATCTTCCGTCTCTATAGCTTGGACCAGTGGGTTAATGCTCCACATAAAACAAATAAAGCACAGAGAAACTCCAAATAGTGCAATCTTGTTTATTAAATGTGAAAAAGAAACCCTCATAGATTAGATCGTAGCAGTGTCTTCCTACTGGTTCCGATTCCCAGGAGATGGTGTTTAGGCACAGCGTGCAAATCTCCTTCCTGGATGAACCACCCGTGGAACGCACGCGTCACTTCTGGGTCGTTGTAATGACAACAACCCGGAAGTGACGCGTGCGTTCCACGGGTGGTTTATCCAGGAAGGAGATTTGCACGCTGTGCCTAAACACCATCTCCTGGGGAATCGGAACCGGTAGGAAGACACTGATACGATCACTACTTTTGCCTGTGTTTAAACTACTGTTTGGTACGTGCATTTGGAGCGGGGGCAGTATAATCTATGATGGTTTATTTTTCACATTTAATAAACGAGATTGCACTATTTGGAGTTTCTCTGTGCTTTATCTGTTTTATGTGGAGCATTAACCCACTGGTCCCAGCTATAGAGACGGAAGATCGAGTGAGAGATACCTGTTGTTGCCTTGATTATTAGACCCTCTGGTGAGTGTGTACCCCGAAGGGGAGTGTGCCCCACTTGTGGTGTTCCTTTTTTCTGGGAAGAGGTGTAGGATCCTCCACAATCTATCTTCACTTACTGATGAGATAATCCGTCATCACACGAATGCTTTCATGAAGTTGGACATTCAAACCAATGTTTCAGCGCTGTTTATCATTTTTGACTATTTTGTTCTTTATAAGACCAGAAAGTATACAAGATTAGAAACCTCATTACCTGCAACACTACCCACGTTACATATATTGTGGAGTTCCCATGTCACCTTCAATATGTGGGTAGGACCACGATGCCACTGTGCATTCGCATACGCGAGCACATTAACAATATTCGTTAAGCTTTCCCTAAACATAACCTATCACGCCATAAAGATCCATCTGGACTTATCTTTTATGGGATAGACATAGTTAAAGACAACTGGAGAGGGGGAAATAAACAAATTGCCATATTACAAAATGAAACCAGTTGGTTACTACGTAGCACCGTGCTTTCCATTTTATATACTAATTGCATATGCAGCAACTTTTCTCTGCCACTTGGGGGAGCCTTGCTACATAGTTACATAGTTAGCCAGGTTGAAAAAAGACATCCAGTTCAACCATAAAAAAATAAAAAATAAACAAAATAAAACACAGTACAATCACATACACCCAACTCTATACCCACAGCTGATCCAGAGGAAGGCAAAAATAAACAGCAGAGCGATGATCCAATTTGCTACAGGAGGGGAAACAATTCCTTCCCGATCCCCAGAGAGGCAATCGGATTTACCCTGGATCAACTTTACCTACAAATCTTAGTACTCAGTTATATTACGTGCATTTAGGAAATAATCCAGGCCCTTCTTGAAGCAATCTACTGAGCTGGCCAGAAACACCTATGGATGGAGTCTGTTCCACATTTTCACAGCTCTAACTGTGAAGAAATCTTTTCGTATTTGGAGGTGAAATCTCTTTTCCTCCAGACGTAAAGAGTGCCCCCTTGTCCTCAGTGTTGACCTCAAAGTGAATAACTCAACACCAAGTTCACTATATGGACCTCTTATATATTTGTAAATGTTGATCATATCCCCACTTATTCTCCTCTTCTCAAGAGTGAATAAATTCAGTTCTTCTAATCTTTCCTCCATGTCTCTTATCAGTTTGGTTGCCCTGCTCTGCACTTTCTCCAGTTCTCCGATATCCTTTTTGAGAACTGGTGCCCAAAACTGGACTGCATATTGCAGATGAGGTCTTACTTATGATTTGTACAGGGGCAAAATGATATCACTCTCTGGAGTCCATACCTCTCTTAATACAAGAAAGGACTTTGCTCGCTTTGGAAACCGCAGCTTGGCATTGCATGCCATTATTGAGCTTATGATCAACTAAAAAACCCCAGATCCTTCTCCACTACAGATCCCCCCAGGTGTACTCCCCCTAGCATGTATGATGCATGTATATTCTTAGCCCCTAAGTGCATAACTTTACATTTATCAACATTAAACCTCATCTGCCACTTAGTCGCCCACTTAGACAGAGCATTGAGGTTGGCTTGTAAATTGGAGACAACCTGCAAGGACGTTATTCCACTGCATAGCTTAGTGTCATCTGCAAAGACAGAAATGTTACTTTTGATCTCAGACCCAATATCATTTATAAATATATTGAAAAGTAAGGGACCCAACACCGAACCTTGGGGCACACCACTGATAACCTTGGACCATTCAGAGTAAGAATCATTAACCACAACTCTCTGAATCCTGTCTTTCAGCCAGTTTTCTATCCATTTACAAACTGATATATCTAATCCTGTAGAACTTACCTTACACATGAGCCGTGTGTGCAGAACTGTATCAAACGCTTTTGCAAAATCCAAGTATACCACGTCCACTGCCACGCCTCTGTCCAGGGTTTTACTTACCTCTTCATAAAAGGAAATCAGGTTTGTCTGACAACTTCTGTCTTTCATGAATCCATGCTGTCTGCTGCTTAAATAGTTTGTTTCCAGCAAGAACTCATCCATGTGGTCTTTTATTAAACGTTACAGTATCTTCCCAACTATAGAAGTTAAACTAACAGGTCTATAGTTACTTGGTAAAGACGTTGTTCCCTTTTTAAATATAGGCACCACCAGTGGCGGCCCGTCCATAGGGGGCGCTCGGGCTCCGCCCCCCCAAGCTGTAAAAAAAAAAATATATATATATATATATATATATATTTTTTTTTAAATGTCTCTTTAAGAGTGACCAGGCGCCGGTCATGCGGCGGTCTATGGGAAGCTTCCCAGTTTGCAATCAGCTGATTGCAAGCTGGGAAGCTGATTTGCCCGAGTTTTGGGCGTGTGCAGGGCGCAAGCTGTGCGCCAGCACACACACCCACTCTCCAGTGATTTGTTCCTGGCTCATGTTAATTTGTTTTCATTGGCCGGGACCGGAGGGTGACTGGGCGGTGCTTTTTCAGCACTACGGTCACTTCCCTAAAGTCGGAGTTGCGGCAGGTGGGTGCAGAGCTGAGCCCGAGCAGAAGGTGAGTGACTAAGTGCAGGGATCGGAGGTGAGCTCTCTTATTGTCTCTCCCCGTAACATGCTTCCAATCCCCAGTCCTTACACTCCTCTGCTGGACGGCTAGCTACAGAGTGACGGCTCCACCCGGAGTGTATGTAGTGTGTCCTGTGTGAGCCTCTCCCTCCCCCTTTTTCACAGCTGCTGCAGAACTTCATAGAGGGGGGAGAGGGTGGGGCTGCTAAGTGTTGTGTGCAGGGCAGTGACTGGCAGCTGCCTGCCTCTCCATCAGCTGCGGGGTGGGTACAGAACGAGCAGAAGGTGAGTGACTAAGTGCTAGGATGGAGGTGAGCGCTCTCATTTTCTCTCCCCGTAACATGCTTGCTTCCAATCCCCAGTCCTCACACTCCTCTGCTGGGCGGCTACAGAGTGACTGCTTCACCCGGAGTGTAGTGTGTAGTGTGTCCTGCCGTGAGCCTGGCTTCTCCTTCCCCCACCTCTGCTAACTTTTCTCAGCTGCTGCAGAACTTCATGGAGGGGGGAGAGGGTGGGGCTGCTAAGTGTTGTGGTGCAGGGCAGTGACTGGCAACTGCCCCCCTTTCTGCATTCTAAAACGGCTGCCTCCCCACCCTAAAATGGCTCCCCCCTTCCTGCCTCTCCAATTCATCCTAAAATGTTCCCCCCACCTCTCCAGCCTAAAACGCCCCCCCCCCTGCCTCCACCCTTAACAATAACCCCCATGCTTGCCTCTCCATCCTAAACAATAACCCCCATGCCTGCCTCTCCATCCTAAACAATAACCCCCCCTCCCCACCTCTCCACCCTAAACAATAACCCCCCTCCCTGCCTCCACCCTAAACAATAACCCTCCACCCTAAACAATAACCCCCCTCCCTGCCTCCACCCTAAACAATAACCCCCCTCCCTGCCTCCACCCTAAACAATAGTGTTCTCTGTGTATAATATACAGTGTGGGCTCTGTGTAGTGTGCGCTCTCCTGTGTATAGCATGCGCTCTGTGTATAATATACAGTGTGGGCTCTGTGTATAGTTAGCGCTGTGTATAATATACAGTGTGCGCTCTTCTGTGTATAGTGTGCTCTGTGAATAATATACAGTGTGCGCTCTTCTGTGTATAGTGTGCTCTGTGTATAGCGTGCTCTCTCTGTATAGTGTGCTCTGTGTATAATATATAGTGTGCGCTCTTCTGTGTATAGTGTGCTCTGTGTATAGCGTGCTCTCTGTGTATAGTGTGCTCTGTGTATAATATATAGTGTGCGCTCTTCTGTGTATAGTGTGCTCTGTGAATAATATACAGTGTGCGCTCTTCTGTGTATAGTGTGCTCTGTGTATAGTATGCTCTGTGAATAATATACAGTGTGCGCTCTTCTGTGTATAGCGTGCTCTCTGTGTATAATATATAGTGTGCGCTCTTCTGTGTATAGTGTGCTCTGTGAATAATATATAGTGTGCGCTTTTCTGTGTATAGTGTGCTCTGTGAATAATATACCGTGTGCGCTCTTCTGTGTATAGTGTGCTCTGTGTATAGCGTGCTCTCTGTGTATAGTGTGCTCTGTGTATAATATATAGTGTCCGCTCTTCTGTGTATAGTGTGCTCCGTTTATAATTTACAGTGTGCGCTCTGTGTATAGCGTGCGCTCTGTGTATAATATACAGTGTGCACTCTTCTGTGTAGTGTGCTTTTTCTGTGTATAATATACAGTGTGGGCTCTGTGTAGTATGCGCTCTGTGTAGCCTGCGCTCTGCGTATAGTGTGCTATGTGTATAATATACAATGTGTGCTCTGTGTATAGTATACAATGTGTGCTCTGTGTATAGTGTGTATAGTGTTCTCTGTGTATAGAACACAGAGAACACTATACACTCTGTGTATAGTGTGCTCTGTGTATAGTGTACTCTGTGTATAGTATACAATGTGTTCTCTGTGTGAAGTGTGCTCTGTGTATAGTGTACTCTATGTATAGTATACAATGTGTTCTCTGTGTATAGTGTGCTCTGTGTATAGTATACAATGTGTTCTCTGTGTATAGTGTGCTTTGGGTATAGTATACAATGTGTTCTCTGTGTAAAGTGTGCTCTGTGTATAGTATACAATGTGTTCTCTGTGTATAGTGTGCTCTGTGTATAGTATACAATGTGTTCTCTGTGTATAATGTGCTCTGTGTATAGTATACAATGTGTTCTCTGTGTATACTGTGCTCTGTGTATAGTATACAATGTGTTCTCTGTGTATACTGTGCTCTGTGTAGTATACAATGTGTTCTCTGTGTACAGTGTGTCCAGGTATTGGGAGCCGTGACAGTTGAGGATGGGCAGGGAAGGACCTGGAGGGGTTTGCGCCCCCCCAAATTATTTTATCACCAGCCGCCACTGGGCACCCCATTGGCTCTACTATTCCCATCATTAATGAGTCCCTAAATATTAGATACAGTGGCTTTGAAATTTCAGAGCTCAATTCTGTATAGTATACAATGTGTTCTCTGTGTGAAGTGTGCTCTGTGTATAGTGTACTCTATGTATAGTATACAATGTGTTCTCTGTGTATAGTGTGCTCTGTGTATAGTATACAATGTGTTCTCTGTGTATAGTGTGCTTTGGGTATAGTATACAATGTGTTCTCTGTGTAAAGTGTGCTCTGTGTATAGTATACAATGTGTTCTCTGTGTATAGTGTGCTCTGTGTATAGTATACAATGTGTTCTCTGTGTATACTGTGCTCTGTGTATAGTATACAATGTGTTCTCTGTGTATACTGTGCTCTGTGTATAGTATACAATGTGTTCTCTGTGTATACTGTGCTCTGTGTATAGTATACAATGTGTTCTCTGTGTATACTGTGCTCTGTGTATAGTATACAATGTGTTCTCTGTGTATAGTGTGCTCTGTGTAGTATACAATGTGTTCTCTGTGTACAGTGTGTCCAGGTATTGGGAGCCGTGACAGTTGAGGATGGGCAGGGAAGGACCTGGAGGGGTTTGCGCCCCCCCAAATTATTTTATCACCAGCCGCCACTGGGCACCCCATTGGCTCTACTATTCCCATCATTAATGAGTCCCTAAATATTAGATACAGTGGCTTTGAAATTTCAGAGCTCAATTCTTTTAGGATCCGTGGGTGAATGCCATCTGGTCCAGGTGCTTTATCCACCTTTATTCTGTCTAAATATTTCTGGACCATATCACTTTTGAGCCATTGTGGATTTTGGGCTGAAGAAAGCATTTAATACATTTGCCTTCTCTTTGTCCTCAGTCACCCACTCTAGATTATTTTGTAAGGGGCCTACATGCTCAGACTTCACCTTTTTACTATTAATATATTTAAATAATTTTTTTGGGGTTTGTCCTATCTTTTGCAATCTGTCGTTCATTTTGAATTTTTGCATCCTTGATTTCCTTTTTACATATTCTATAATATTCTTTGTAACATTTAAACGACACTAGTGTACCTTCATTTTTATATTTTTTAAAGGCTATTTTCTTATTGTTTATAGCTTTTTTATCTTTGACCGTGAGCCACATAGGTTTTATCTTTAGCCTTTTAAACTAATTTCCCATGGGAATATACTTTGCAGTGAGGTCCCAAAGAGTCTTTTTGAAGAATTCCCATTTCTGTTCTGTGTTCATCGGTGCCAATATTCCCCCCCAGTCCAAGTCCTGGAGAGCAGTCCTCATCCTCTGAAAATTTGCTCTCTTGCTGAGCTGGGTATAGGCATCTCCAATGGTCACTAGCTCCTATGCAGTAACCGGGATTACCACCAGCACTGTGATTGGCCGCTTGCCCAGGGGGGGCAGTCACGCAGCACGACAGCACCCATTTAGACCAGCAAGTGACGGACGGGGCATATGCCTCAGAAGACGAAATATCGAGGCGTACTTGCGCAACGTCACTTCGAGGTTAGCGTGAGGTGGTGCGCAGCTGGAGCGCACGCTGTCCACCTCTGTTTACACGCTTGTTATACCTGTCTGCTATTGAGTGTTGTCACACCATAGCATATTTTAACATTTCTTTTTACCATTTTTTGTCATATTTTTTTTTTTTTAATGGCTTGTAGTCGCTCTTAGCAGCGCAGGCTTAATAAATTATAATAAATTAATAAATTATATTTTATACAATAACACACTATTGGAGTCCCCTCTGTATTTTTTGCCTCTGAGTGACGGTGGTGGTTGTGGTACCGTGTGGACCACCAACTGCAGAGTCGCAGACCTACTAAGGAATTAGCGGAAGTAGCATCTGAGGAGGCTATAGGACGTGTCCTACTGGAGAGTCGAAGACCAACTGAGAAGTAAGCAGGAGCAGCACCTGGGGAGCCTTATTTACGTGCGCATCACCCCTGGAGGGGAGTGCGATCTGGTGAGTGGGGACCCTTGAGGGGTGCACCGGGACCACTGCGCATCACTGTATATAGGACCACCTCCCTCACAGCAAGCAAACTCTCCTCCACTCCTATTGTCTGGATCTCCATTGTATTGGCCTGCTACTCATGATCCACCACACTGCCTCTCCTGTGTGTGGCATTTACTGAGACATACATAGACATTTTATATGATCCCATCTCTTTTTGGTCTTATGATTAATGTTTCATATCTGAGTCGTTATCACGTGATTTATGATTATTGTATTATATTTGCACCATTGTATTCAGTGTCTTTCCTAGCACACTGTTTTACTTGTTCAGTTTATTTTCTTTAATTGTTATAATAGTGTGCACTCTCTTTTTTGTCATATACCACATGCGATGAACATATTTTCACTCACTATTTCCTCACTTACATTATCCCTGTAGAACTGCAATATAGTGTGTTGGGCTCTATCCACACTTTAGGGTATATTGAAGCCACTGGATTTTGCTATCCGGCTCATCCATTCGGTGTATCAAACTTTATATACACTAGCATTCCTATATCACTTCTAATCTCAATTGAATCACTATTTATGGTATTGCACCTGTCACAGGCGTGCACTCAGGCAGCGCCATCACCCCATTCTTTAACTTTACGTTTTTTAATAAACAAAGGCTTATACCGCTCAAAGATTTGAATGAAATCACTGCTTTTGAGATAAATACTGCACAAGTTATTTTAACACAAAAAAAATCATGCAGTATTTAACTCTGCATGCAGATTCTCATCCCACTGATCAGAGTTATTAACCCCTAATGTCCCCACCCTCCACCCATGCCGCCAACTTCCCTGTCCCCAGGCTCTCTACCTCTCGCAGCTCCCTTCCACCTAAAACGACTCCCCCACTCTTCTCTCCCCTTCAACCCCCAGCACTGACCCCCCCACACCTGATCCAACCCCCCCCCCCCAAATTCGATCCCCCGCAGCCACCATATTAAGCCGTCATCCCTCCTCTGCCGCTCCCGCCGGCTTTAGGTGCTGCTGAGGGCTTGGGGGATCCAGATGTGTCCCTATTACTCAGATAGCCCCCCAATACCAGCCCAACACCCTCCGATTCATCCCTGCTTCGGCAGCATCCCTCTTTCTCCTTCCGCAGCCTGCAGCTTCTGTTCCGGTAAGCGGACAGGCTGCAGATCGCGGCAGGGGGAGGGGAGAGCAGTGCGGGTGATGTTTGGGCTTGGTAAACATGCAAGTGTGGCACCCTAGGCGCATGCAGCGATAATGGTGATTGCTGCTATGTGCCCACTGACATTTGATAATAGTAACCGCAAGTGTTACTGTGTATCACAGTGGTCATCAACCCTGTCCTCAGGGCCCATTAACAGGTCAGGTTTGCAAGATAACTGAAATACATCACAGGTGATATAATATGCTGAGGATAAGCTGAGGTATCCGTGGATAGGCAAATCACTGCTCAGTGATTTGCCTCTTACAAGACTTCGATCTGTGCCAAACACCAGGAGGCGGGTTTCAAGGTACTAACCCGGTGATATCATACCCCAAAAAAGATCCATAGAATGTTTGCCCAATGCTCGAAATTATGCTGGAGATGTGGGGTGGAGGTTGGCTCTATGCTCCACATCTTCTGGTCCTGTCAGCTTCTGCAGCCCTATTGAACTGAAGTACATTGTATTGTCCAAATATTCACTCACAGAACCTTACCAAAAGAGCCTGCTTTTTTCCTCTTGCACCACCACAAAATAACAAGTAAAGCATACAGGAAGTCTATTTTGCCCCTCCTGATCACAGCGGCGAAGGGATGCATTCTGCTTGTATTGGAAGCAGATGCAAACTCCATCGATTGCCATCTGGCACAAAAAGGTTGTTGACATTCATGCCATGGAAAATTTGGTAGCCACAGAAAAGGGTCTCCACGAGAGATTTTGTAAAATATTATTTTATTGGCACAAGTTCGTCTACTCTGAGGAATATGTAGGACTAGTCTTATGAACCCTTGCTAAATACTAGCGTACTCGTTGAAATAAAAAGAATGGGCACTGCTGCCGAACGCCTGCAAAGCACATCGGCTCTAAATGGGTGCATTTAACCCTTTATTCGGCCACTAGCAGGTGTTAAAATGGCCCCACTAGCGGGCGAATAGCACCGCTACAACAACAACCCACGCCCCAGTGTGAAAGCAGTCTTAGGCCGCGTACACACGATCAGACATGTCCGATGAAACATGTACGACGGACCATTTTCATCAGACCACGCTGAAGTGGTCTGTTGGTCTGATGTGCGTACACACCATCGGACCAAAATCCCCTCGGACCAGAACGCAGAACGTCTGAGTGACGTAGAACACAACGACGTTATGAAAAAACTAAGTTCAATGCTTCCAAGCATGCGTCGACTTGATTCTGAGCATGCGCGGGATTTTGGTCCGATGATTTTGTGTACAAACCATCGAACCTGTCCGACGGACAGGTTTCCAGCGGACAGGTTTCAAAGCATGTTTTGAAACTTTTGTCCGCTAGAAAACGGTCCGATAGGCCGTACACACGATCGAACATGTCCGCTGAAACTGGTCTGCGGACCAGTTTCAGCGGACATGTTCGATCGTGTGTACACGGCCTTAATTGTGAAAAATATGCAAAAAAAATGTAAGTCACAAAGAGGGCATATACATTTTCACAGCACCGTAGTTCTTAATGTTAACTCGCAGAAAAGTTAAATGTTTACAAATTTATTAAGGAACCTCTGTGTTCATAATACATCAGGATTTTACTTAGTATAAGCCTCTTGCAGTCCCTTAAATAACAGAGCTCAGACCTTGTTTGTCTAATTCTCTCTGCCCCTTGCATCCCCTCAAATGTTGCTGTGCTATTAGTCATAGTAAAAGCCATGAATATATAGTGAGCGTGATGGGCACCATTTCGTATTCTGTCAGGCTTCTCAACAACAAAAGCCAGTGCTTGCAACAGATTCATGTACCTGTCGGAAACGGGGCACAGAGCCCAGCACTGTGGTCAATTCATCTTCAGTGCAGCTCATTAACTCTGAGCTCCCTGCCTGAACACTGCACCTGTCACACAGTACTCTGAAAGCATAGTTCCCCATCAGGTCCGTGACCCTTGTGATCGACAGTGGATGGCAGAGGGTGGATTCCATAGCCTCTATTCAGCCCAATAGGAGCTATGCAAACGGCCCCTGCCAACTCAGTGAAGTTGGGCTATATTATCTATTGGCCAAGACTGTACGTTTAGAAGCAGCCATTGATTGAACACACAGCACTGAAGGATGTATGATCTTTTGTGAATGGCAATGCTTTTCTCCAGACCTGCACCCGTTGCCAGAGACCAGAGATGTCATTCATAAATCTATCACCTTTTTTAGCAGCATTGTTGTACCATACTGCTTAGCAATAGCAGGATGGATTTGAATTTAAAGAGCAAATTAAAAAAATGTTATGCTCTCACTGTGCAGAAATTTGTGGATTTTCTTTTTGGGTTTGAATTTACCTTAAAGGGTTTAATAAAAGTTTAAAAGGAGAAGTTCACCTTTGTTACATCCATATGTAGGTGTAACATGTTACAGTACAGCACCTGCTTGCACTCCCCTTATACCCCCCCCCCCCCCAATGACAGCGGGCGGGGGACCTTCTCCTGGCACCCGCTGCCACATTTCAATAAAAGCACAGCCCACACAGCCACATCATTCATTCACAGTTTGCTGAAATCTTACCTTTTCCATTAAGGTGTTTGGATTGAATACACAGGCAACGATTCAGAATTTCAGAAACATTGTTATAGATGAATTCATAATCCTCATTCCCATTCGCCCGCACAATGACATATTTGTATGGTATGTCTCTATTCAAACTTTCCTTAGAAACTTGAGTCTGCCCTTCATACAGAAATCCATGGTCCTTGATTTCTCTTTAAAATGAAAAATGCAAGTCAACATCTTACAAAACATTATGCTTGAAATTTAAACATACAAGTTAAACATTTTAGCACATATTGTGCATATTTAAAGGCTTATGTTTATTTTTTTTATACGTTAAACTAATAAACCGGTTATACTTACCTGGAAAATTATGCATATTATAAAATGATTCCTTATTACCCAGTTAGGTTAGAGATAAAGATTCAGGATGATGTATTCCAGGTGACACAAATATAGAGCCACTGAGTACCAATTTTGACTGATTAGCGTAGACTGTTTACAAGTACATGTATATTAATATCCCTTTTCTATATTTGTACAACAATAACATTTATATATACACGTTTACTTGTTCTAACTGGGGGAAAGGAAGAGAGAGGGGAGAGAGAGCCTCTCTGTTAAAATCATTGAAGGTAATTTATTTTTGCAATTATGTATTGTAACGCATGTTCTTATTCATATTAATTGATGCATTTTCTGTCATTTATAGCAAGAAGCTTATAGCATATCTACGATACATGTACGGTCCTGAAGTGGGGGATTTGCGTGAAAGTACATGTAAACAGTATATTGATATGCTTCTATATTAACCAAAAGGTTCTTCTATATAAAAGTGTTTTTAATCATTTTTTCTGTAACTTTTATCTTTTCCTTTTTCTATATTTAACAATAAAATGTATATATACTGTTACTTTATTCTCATTTGGCATATTTAAAGTCCCATCACCCTACTGTATACTGTACTATTTTCCAATATATTTATGGGATGATGCCAATGCAAACTTGCTAATGATTCCCATGACATGTCACCAGTTTTAATATTTCATTATAATTATCTGCTCTGGGCAATGGTTTCCTCCTCTCTGGCGCTTTTAGTCCCTCCAACTTTTAGCCCCTCCACCTTTCTACATGTGCAGGCTCTCTTCCAAGCCAGTCTGTGTGCTTCTATAGAAACGTTGTTTTTTCCAACTTCATCATTAAAACAACGTTGCCCACACACAATCGTTTTAAAAAAATGCTCTAGCAAAGTGCGGTGATGTACAACACGTACAACGGCACTATAAAGGGGAAGTTCCAAGCGGATGACGCCACCCTTGGGGTTGTTTTAGCTGATTTCCTGTTAGTAAAAGACGATTCACGCTTTTCTGTCTGTTACCATTACGAATGGTAGTTTTACGAGAACAAACGCTCTCATCTCATAACTTGCTTCTGAGCATATGTGGGTTTTTAACGTAGTATAAGCCCACACACAATAATTTTTTACAACCCGAAAAACTACATTGTTTAAAACGTTGTTAAGAATTGCAGGATGTTCGGAATATTGTCGTTTTTCAGAACCCGAAAAATGATGTGAAGCTCACACACAATCATTTCAAATGACATTTTTTTAAAACCTCATTTTTTTCATGCCGAAAAATGATTGTGTTTATGCGGCATTAGTATCAACATACCATGCTTCTCCAGGTTCAGTGTCAGCATTGTTTGTGGACAGCCTTGCTTTTCTCCACTTCTGTCAGTCTTAAAAATAGGATTTTTAATAACAGCTTACTTGTAAAATCCTTTTCTTGAAGTACAGCACGGTACACAGAACCTCTATTCATTACTTAGTAGGTTGTATAGCCACCAGAGGTGATTGGACACTGGCACAACCAATGAAGACAAGTTCCCCTCCATATAACTCTTCCCATAAGGGAAGTACTGTAGCAAAGCAGTAAGGACCCCATAAGAAGCAGGGGACCTCTGTGTCCCATGGTGTACTCCAAGAAAAGGATTTTACAGGTAAGCAGTTATTAAAAATCCTATTTTCTTTATCGTACACCACGGGACACAAAGCCTCTATTCATTACATAATGGGAAGTCCCGGGTTAATGCTCCATGAAGGGTGGGAGACACAGATCCAAGCAGGCCGTTAACGGACAAGAAGCCCTAGACCGCTGCCTGCAGCACACTACGCCTGAAGGCAGAATCCTCTTACATCTATTTGATAGAATTTGGTAAATGTATGGACTGAAGACCAAGTTGCAGCTTTACAGATCTGAGCTATCGAAGCCTGGTGATGCACTGCCCATGAAGCACTTATAGCCCTGGTAGAGTGCGCCTTAACAGAAAAAGAAGGAATCTTGTTCCTTAAACCATAAGCTTGAATAATTACTTGTCGCATCCACCTAGCAATGGTGGATTTTGATGCCGCTTGGCCCTTTCTGGGACCATCTGGCAGAATGAACAAAACATCTGTTTTATGTATCCGGACAGTTGCCTGCAGATAAACTTTTACTGCTCTCACTTTAACGCAGCAATTCTCCCTTCTAAGTTGTTCAGGGCTATCACCAAAGTGTCCTCAGTGACATATGCAGGCACTGGCACCACAGGAGAGGCTGCAACTCCTGATAGAGGTAATGGCTCATCCTGTATAGGTGCGTCAGGTATTACAGTAGGAGAAGGTACCGAGCAGGCACGGCTAGAGCCTCCTGTCTCAGGCGGCGGTGCTTTTTTGTCTTTCTTAGTCCTTGAATTTCTTCTCTGGGTAGACATTTTACTAAGCAAAGCCAAGGTACCAAAAAACGCATATACTACTGTGCTAGTTTAGCAATTTCACATAAGTATGCAACTAATTAAAACACAGCTTCATGCTAGAGTAGGTGTCTATCTTTGGGAGTGCTTAGCCAACCACATGGAGATCTTACGTGCCCTTACGCTGCGGTGTCCCTTCAAGGAAAGCTCCAGGCTTGTGAGGCTAATTTTATCACTTCCTGCATGATTTTCCATAGGAAATAGCGTGCAAGCTCACGGACCCGCCCCCTCTCCTTGCTATTTAGCATACAGAACACCCCGTGCATGCACGCGACCTAGAGGGTAATGGCAGCGATCAAACATGAGGATGATCCCCCTGCCACCTGCCTGAGAGGAGGAAAAGGCAGCCATCCATGGCAGAGCTTCAGCAGCGGAAGGAGTGTGCTCGTCTGGAGGAACTGACACTGTTCTGGAGCATGGTGAGTGGACCTCAGCTCCTTACTCCCTCCAGTGGTGGCCAGAAAAAAAGACACCTACTCCAAAATAGGAAAGGTCCTTAAGTTTAAAACGTAGGACTCTTTCCTGGCTTACCTTCTCCCCGCCACAGCTTTTCGGCAAAGCACAACCAATCTTCCCCCATCACGGCGGGGTATTTGTGCCAACCTTCAGGGATACAAGTTCCTACTTAAAAAAGGCCTCTTCCCTGGGCCTTGTAAAAGACTCCGCAAGGACTTTTAGCATAGTAGCGAAAGTGCTGGACCCAGTTCTCCACGAGACTCGGATACCATCCAGTTTTGGCACAAAATTTTAGGCGTCTTGGATTTACCCGAAAGTGTAGCCCTTTTATCCCCCAAGGGTTTCTTTGGCAGAGCTTCCTTCAGAAAAATCCTACTCGCGTCCAACACCTCAGACTAGAGCTGCAGGAGAATCATTATCGCGATTCTCCGGCCACCACAATCTCACCTGCTTGATTTGGCGATTCTTAGCGTGCACATGCTGCTGTGGAGTGAGGCTGCCTGTGTCCCTGTGTTGGAGGGGAGGAGAATCATCGGCCTCGACGGAGCCAGCGTGAAACGCAAATGGCTTGGAGATACCGGAACTGACGGCAGCTAAGACCAGGAGATACAGGAACTGATGTCTGAAGTCAGTTCCGGTATCTCCGAGCCATTTGCGTTTCACGCTGGCTCCGTTGTGGCCGATGGGCAGGACTATTAATCCCAGGGGACAGTGCAGCTAGTACAAGGCAAGGCAAGCCTGTACATGTCACACAGGCAAGTGTAAGCTGCTGCTAGTATATCATTTATGTATGTATTCTCTCTGGCAAATATTCATTTTATATATTCTCTCTGGTAAATAAAATTTTTATATATTCTCTGGCAAATATTAATTTTATATATTCTCTCTGGCAAATATTCATTTTAGATATTCTCTCTGGCAAATATTCATTTTAGATATTCTCTCTTGCAAATAATTTTATATATTCTCTCTGGCAAATATTAATTTAAAATCTCTCTGGCAAATATTCATTTAAAATCTCTCTGGCAAATTTTAATTTCTATATTCTCTCTGGCAAATATTAATTTCTCTCTTTCTCTCTAAAATAATTAAAGTACCACCCCCCATGAGTTTGCACGCAGAACGCATACGCAAGTCTCGCCCGCATATTTAAATTACGTCCAAACCACATGTGAGGTATCACCGCAAATGTTAAAGCGACGGTAATACTTCTAGCACTAGACCTGCTCTCTAAACAGGTTACCTATAAAAAAAATGTAAACCGTTGCCTATGGAGATTTTGAAGTACCGAATTTTGGCGCCATTCCATAAGTGTAGCAATATTAAAGCGTGACATGTGAGGTATCTATTTACTCGTTGTATCATCATCTGTCACATTATACCAAAAAATAGGCTAACTTTACTCTTTTGTTTTTATTAACGAAAATGTCCCTCCCCCTCAAAAAAATTAAAATTAATCGCGTTTAAAAAATTACTGTGCAAATACTGTGTGACATTAAAAATTTCCAATAGTTGCCATTTTATTCCCTAGGGTGTTTGCTAAAAAAAAAAAAAAATAATAAAAAAAAATACATACATACATAATGTTTGGGGGGTGTAGGAGAGGAGTGTCAGAATGTACGCAGTATATAAATTGGTTAAAATAATTCAGTGATTCCATAAAAAAATATTTCCCACATTAAAGTGCTGGTGAAATTTTCCCAGTGTTTTGGCCTAGAAGTCCTCCAGCGCCAGGTTTATTGGGTGACACTGTTTGTTTCATTGCTGTTTTTACACCCAGGCGGATGCCGGGTGACAGTTTGCACTCCCGTTTTGTTTTCTTTTTAGGTACATGTGTCCACCGCACCGCAGCAGCATTTTCGTGATTGGAGAATATACAGTACACAGAGGACACTTTTAGCCCAGCTGGGGTCTTCTGTATCAGGGCAATCACTCCTTGACAAAGTTTAAGTAGCGCTGTGTATTGCGCGAGACAGATGTGCTTGTCTAAACTGCGTCATAATCAGAACAGCAGATGCGACAGTCGAGAAGTTAAACAGAAACGAAAAAGAGTAGAATAATGAGTGAGGCAAAAGCCGCAGGAGGCAGAGCAATGCGCAAGTCAGTCTGATAAAAACGCGGACGTTATTTTAGTACCGAAAAAAGGATCTTATTCCCAAGTGTGGGCTTATTTTGGTTTTAAACCAGATGATGATACTCAAAAAACTATATACTGCAAGCAATGTTTAGCCATTTTTTCTGCACCAAAGGCCAACACCACAAATCTCTTTAAATCACCTGAAACGTAACCACGTACAACAGTATGATTTGATGCAGAAAAACAAAATCGGTGCTCAATCACAAAGTACCTGCAACCAGACAAAGCAAACATCAATTAAAGCAACACTATTCAATGCAACACCGTACCCAACAACCTCTTCCAGGTAAAAATAACTAATGCAATCACATTTCACTTGGCTAAAGATATGGCTCCCATGACCACAGTTGAAAAAGATGGGTTTAAAAAACTCATCCATACCCTTGATAAGCGCTATTGCGCGCCCTCTCGTAATTATTTTTCACGTGTTGGAATCCCTGCTCTGTACAACAAATGTCATGAAACTGTTGAAAAGGAATTGCAAGGTGTAATTAATTTTGCAGCAACTTCAGATTTATGGTCAAGCAGAACAATGGAACCATACATGAGCTTAACAATCCATT
Organism: Rana kukunoris; assembly: GCA_029574335.1. Taxonomy (NCBI): domain Eukaryota; kingdom Metazoa; phylum Chordata; class Amphibia; order Anura; family Ranidae; genus Rana; species Rana kukunoris. The sequence continues at coordinate 380,943,859 of CM056051.1, forward strand.
TCATTACTGACAAATTTGAGATGAAAAGTCGGTGCCTGCAAACTGGGTTTTTCTCTGAGGACGACACTGGTGAAGCTTTGGCGCAGGGATTAAAGGATGCTCTCCTAAACTGGAAGACTCTCACACCACTGGCAGACTTCACAGATGCCCTTTCAGGAGAGCAGTATGTCAGCGTCTCTTCTGTGAAACCAGCTCTCCACCTTTTTAAGTCTTTTGTTTGGCTGTTAGGGAATAGGACTCTGATCTTATTCGCACAATGAAATCAAAGATCATGGGGTATCTGGAGGAAAAATATCAGGACCAAAAAACACAAAACCTTTTTGACATAGCCACAACACTCGATCCCAGGTTTAAGATGACTTACGTTAATGAGGATAACCAAACTGCTGTCCGAAACAGACTAAAAGAGGAGATGTCAAAACTAGCAGTTAAGGAAAGTCTCCCTACAACTACTACTAGTAGCAGTCCTGCTAAGAAGACTCGAAAGACCTTGGGCAGCTTTTTCAAAGCAACACAAAGAAATGAAGGGCCACCAGATCCAAACTCAGATACACAACAACAACAATCCATCACCTTGACCTTGGAGCTACAGTCTTACCTGTTCTTAGGCAACACTGACAGTGAAGATGATCTGTTAGTCTCGTGGAAGGCTCACAAGGAGCAGTATCCGAGATTGTCTGCACTGGCCAGAAAATATCTTTGCATTCCTGCAACCAGTTCCCCTTCTGAAAGGGTTTTTAGCACAGGGGGCAACATTGTCACTTGTCGTCGTTCTGCACTGAAGCCACAAAATGTGGATAGGCTTGTGTTTCTAGCTAAAAATCTTTAAATCAGTTTATGTTTATCTGACATGATAGTTACTACCTGAATGTTTTTTTCATTACATTGTGATTTCTTTAAAATTGCTTTAAAATTTCAAATTCTTTAAAGTTTGATTGAAGCCAAAGTTCAGTATTATGGCTTATTTTGGAACAAAGAACCGTTCCCCAAATTCCCCTTGGATGGGACTTTTAAGGCCACAAACAATACGTTAGAAAATTGATTTATTTTTACATAAAAAGATAGATCACACAACAATGATCAATGGTTAAAGGCATACACCACTAGATGTGATATAATACAATACATTTGACAGACAAAGCAAAACAAATTATGCTTTTTAACCATTGATCATTGTATGTGATCTATCTTTATGTAAAAATAAATTAATTTGCTAACTCACTTCAGTGTTTGTGGCCTTAAAAGTCCCATCCAAGGGGGAACAGTCGTGCTTTGTTTGTTCTATACAATGAATCCAGGGATGTGGCCACTGGCCACTACATTCACATTATCCAGTGTCATAGTGATGATCTCCCTTTTATATATGGCTTATTTTGTTGCCATTTGGTTTGATAACCTAATGTTTAGAGATTGTAAATTTTTTAAATAAAAAGTTTTTTTGAGAATCGTGATCTTCATTCTAAGCAAAAGAATCGTGATTCTCATTTTTCCCAGAATCATGCAGCTCTACCTCAGACACTGGCCTTATGGGAGGGGAACTTGTCTTCATTGGTTGTGCCAGTGTCCAATCACCTCTGGTGACCATACAACCCACTATGTAATGAATAGAGGCTCTGTGTCCCGTGGTGTAGGATAAAGAAATTAGGATTTGGGGGGACCCTCGCCTCCTGAGCGCCGGGCATCCTGCTGTGGTGGGTTTTCTCTCCCTCCTGATCCCCCCTCCCGTCCCATCATGTGAATCGCTGTGCTTAAAAAAAAGGGGGGAGGGAGAGAGAAGGCATGCTACGTCGTGGGGGGTGGCTTAGTGCGGCCGACAAGCACGATATATATGGCGCATGCATGAGGCGGCTGCCTTTAAACACTCACTCTGAAGTGAGTTTGACTGAAGGAAAGACACAGCAGCATATCTGGGCACTTAGGTAGTATATGGTAGTGAATACAAGCATTATCAAGGCACATCCACTCAGCATCAGCCTGGGCACTGATAACGGTAGATAAAACAGTGTTTGACTAAAGCTCAGCAGCAGATGCATTTTATGGTAGTGCTTTGTGCTTAGGACCATGTAATCCCAAAAGAGGAATGGAAAATCAGTAGGGAGGAGCGCAAGGGCACCGTGGTCAGGGTCGGCGAATCCTAGTCTTGCTACCACAGGATCATTCTCCCCTGATAGACCTGAAGTGGCTGACCGGGATGAGCCATTGTCTGCTTTAGGCATTGTAGCGACTTCCAACACTCCAGCCTCTGCATGCGTAACTAAGGACGATTTGGCTGCAGCATTAGCTGGCTTTGAAGGTAAGATAGCTGATTTGTTTGCATCCTCCCAGGCTGGAAAGAAGGGCGATGGGTCCCCCTCCCCTGCCCCAGGTCCCTTAGGGGAGTAGAAATGGGTAGAGGATGTTGAATCACTCTTGGGGGACCAAGTAGAGAGGGAGGATGGTTCCTCCTTTGGGGGTTCAGCCTCCGAAGAACCTTCCTCTATCTTGCAATCCCAGAGGCTGCTAGTTCAATCCCTTATGGAGTTGGTCTATTTGGGATATAAATTGCCCCTGGCAGAGGTGGCTGAAGTTTCCTTTTCAGATTTGGGTTCTTTAAAGTCCCCTCAGGGGTCTCACACATTCTCTATGCACCCATTTTTGGAGCAACTTCTATATGCAGACTGGGATCACCCAGATAGGCATTTTATGCTTTCTAAGAGATTTTCGCTTCTCTATCCTATGGAGAAAAAATTCAGGAAGAAGTGGAGTGTACTACCAGTGGACACTGCCAGTAGACAATGTCCAAGTGTTTAAAGATCCAGTGGATAAAAGATTGGAATCTTTGCTTAACCACTTCCCTACCCACCCATAGTCAAATGACATCCACAAATGGGATCTCTCATCCTGGGTGGACGTCATTTGACGTCCTGGGCTTCCCGGCCATCTAGGGGGCGTGCGTGTGCCGCTGCATCACTCGGAACCTAGTGTGCATGCCGGGCGGCCGTCATGTCACCCGCGATTGCCTGTGATTACAGCAGGAGGAGAGGAGACCAATGCGCTCTTCTGTCCCACCAATGTTCCCCCTTTCTCATCTGCCCCATCACTGTATCTCCATGCACATCTGCTCAACCAGGGAATCACCTTCTAATCTGTCCTAACACTGAACTTATCTGCTCCCCTGCCCCACCACTATAACCCCCTCTCTCATCTGCCCCACAACTGTACCTCCTGCACATCTGTCCCACCTCTGTCCCCCCTGTTCTTCTGCCCCAAAACTGTACCTTCCTGCTCTTCTGTTCCACCTCCAAACTCCTGCTCGTTTTCCCCACTGCTGTACCCTCCTTCTCATCTGCTCCACCGCTGTACTCTCTTCACCTCTATGATATGCGTGATATGCAGTGTGGTGAAAGGAAGCAGGCATGAGACACACCTACCTGTCCTGGCACACTCATCCTGCTGATCCACCTCTTGCATATAGCCCACGTGCTTGTAAGTGATATATGTAATGTAGGGTTGTCCCGATACTGATACCAGTACCGGTATCGGGACCGATACTGAGAATTTGCGGGAGTATACTTGTTCTGGCAGTTTGATAGACAGATCACCTGTCCCCGGGATTGGACGGGTGATCTGTCTATCAAAGTGCCCAAGCAAGGGGGGAGTGTCTACACATGGCGCGGCAGGGAACACACAGCTATTCAAATGAAAGCTGTAATGTTCCCCGCACTGATTAACTAGGCGGCGGCGGCATCTACGGTATGGGGAGACATGGCTGCATTTGTGGGGGAACATGGCTGCATATGTGGGGGGACATGGCTGCATATGTGGGGGACATGGCTGCATATGTGGGGGACACGGCTGAATCTGTGGGGGACACGGCTGAATCTGTGGGGGACACGGCTGCATTTGAGGACACATTTAAAAAAAAGTATCGGTATTCGTTATCGGCGAGTACATGAAAAAAAGTATCGGTACTTGTACTCGGTCCCAAAAAAGTGGTATCAGGACAACCCTAATGTAAATGTATGTGATGTCACATACAAGCATCTGGAATGGATGTACAATGGTGAGCTCAGGTCAGGGGAATTTTCTGAAAGCAGTGGCCCTGTGTGCAGGATCATAAGTTTGGCCCCCGCAGCAGAGAAAAAGTGGTTGGGTGCGATTTTCATTGTGCTGAATACTGGCTGTGGCTTAAAGGGATACAGATTGCAGGGGTTCAGTGGTGACACAAAGGTTCAGGAATAATTTCAACAAAGTTCCCGGAAGCTCAACAGTAATTCCACAAACTGTCATCTGATTGTGGTTTTCTCAATCACAGTGAAATCCCTTCTTTCTGAGATTGGTAGTGGCAACCAAGCAAGTCATCTTCCTCCATATGGTGTACAGGGCTAGCAGGACTGTGATTGGCTTAAAAGTGGCCAAGACAGTCGTCCTCTTCCTGGAAACAGGGACTGCCCCCCCGCTAGCAGAACTGCACCCAATCTCTTCCCCATCACAAAAGATGATCACAGCTACAGAAAAGTTAGAGAACCAAACAATGTTTCTCATCTTTTACAATGTGTGGGGGCATAGTGCCTCCCCCTCAGTGCAGGTGCAGCGTAGGGAATTCGGAAATTGGAATGCATCAGTGTCTCACTGACAGACACTTCCCTGCGCTGCTCTACTGATGGGGAATCTAGGATGGAAAAGGACCTTGGGGTCCTAGTATATGATAGGTTCATCAATGGCATGCAATACCAAGTTGCTGCTAACAAAGCAAACAAAATATTGGCATGCATTAAAAAAGGGAATAATTCCAGGGATAAAGCGATAATTCTCCCACTCTACAATACTCTGGTCCGGCCGCACCTGGAGTATGCTGTCCAGTTTTTGGCACCAGTCCTCAGGAAGGATGTACTGGAAATGGAGCGAGTACAAAGTAGGGCAACAAAGCTAATAAAGGATCTGGAGGACATTAGTTATGAAGAAATGTTGCAAGCACTGAACTTATTCTCTTTGAAGTAGAGACGCTTGAAAGGGGATATGATTTCAACTTACAAATACTGTACCTCACTAGTAACCCCACAATAGGGATAAAACTTTTTTGCGGAAGGGAGTTTAACAAGACACGTGGCCACTTATTAAAATTAGAAGAAAAGAGGTTTAACTCTAAACTACGTAGAGGGCTCTTTATGGAAGAGTGGCAAGGATGTGGAATTCCCTTCCACAGGCCGTGGTCTCAGTGGGGAACATCGATAGTTTCAAAGAACTATTAGATAAGCACCTGAATGACTGCAACATACAGGGATATACAGTGTCATACTGACATATAATCACACACATAGGCTGGACTTGATGGACCTCACCTACTATGTAACTATGTAACTTTACTTTCCCCTCAAAATAACTCAGCCATTAATGTCTAAACCGCTGGCAACAAAAGGCAGTACACCCCTAGGCGAAAATGTCCAAAGCAAGTGTGCAAGTGTGTAAAATGTTGTGTTATTGCTCTTACTCTCTCATATTGGTCATTGGAAGTTCAACATGGCACCTCATGAAAAAAGAACTCTGTAAAGATCTGAAAAAAATAATTGTTGCTCTACATAAAGATGGCCATGGCTATAAAAAGATTGCCAAGATCCTAAAACTGAGCTGCAGAACGGTGGCCAAGACCATACAGGGGTTTAACAGCACACTCAGAACAGGCCTTGCAATGGTGGACCAAAGAAGTTGAGTACACGTGCTTAGCATCTCATCCAAATATTGTCTTTGGGAAATAGACATATGAGTGCTGCCAGCATTGCTGTAGAGGTTGAAGGGGTGGGGGGTCAACCTGTCACTGCTCAGACCATACGCCACACACTGCATTAAACTGGTCTGCATGGCTGTTGTCCCAGAATGGACCAGTGAGAGAAGAAACGGCATCTACACGGATAGACCTATACACTGCTATAGTTGTGAAGAGGATCCCAGCTGAAGACAGGAATTATTCTGAAGGTCCTGGTTTGCTTCATACCCTGTCTGCTGTACCTACATTGTTCATGGTGGATCGTTGGTACTCGGCTGTTGTCATACACTGGTTAACTACAGGACCAGAGTTTAGGACTTCAAGTCTACGTTGGTCCTGGATTAATGTCCCTCCACATCCCCATCTCTACGGTCGCTTGATTTATTTTTTTATCCCACATGGAACCACTTTGATTGAGTGTAAAATATTGCTGACCATACTCATCCCTGCTTGTTACCCCCTGATGAAGGTGCATAACTAGAAACGTGTCGGATACCAGGGTATACCACTCACTGGAGAGTTACAGTGTCATTGCAGTTATATGTTCTGTTGTAGAGTTTGTGTTTGTTTTGTTAGTTACATGCATACCATCTTGTATGGTTCAGGGTTTTAACATTTGTATCTTTGTCAAATGACAGCTTCTATGTAATAAAATACTGTTTTTTTATACGCATCACAGTGTCAGTGGCTTTCAAAGTCCAACCTAAGGGGGTACAGTTCTTTGTTGTCCCAGAAGGATGCACAAGAAAGCCTGCAAACCGTTTGCTGAAGACAAGCAGACTGTCCTTACATGAATTAGTGTAACCATATCCTGTGGTCTGATGAGACCAAGATTAACTTATTTGGTTCAGATGGTGTCAAGCGTGTGTGGCGGCAACCAGGTGAGGAGTACAAGGACAAGTGTGTCTTGCCTGCAGTCAAGCATAGTGGTGGGAGTGTCATGGTCTGGGGCTGCATGAGTGCTGCCTGGCACTGAGGAGCTACAGTTGAATGAGAAAACCATGAATGCCAACACTTACTGTGACATACTGAAGCAAATCATGATCCCCTCCCTTCAGAGACTGGGCTGCAGAGCAGTATTCCAACATGATAACAAACCCAAACACACCTCCAAGACAACCACTGCCTTGCTAAAGAAGCTGAGGATAAAGGTGATGGACTGACCAAGCATGTCTCCAGACCTAAACCCTATTGAGCATCTGTGGGGCATCCTCAAACTGAAGGTGGAGGAGCGCAAAGTCTCCAATATCCACCATGATGCCATCATGGAGGAGAAGAGGACTCCAGTGGCAACCTGTGAAGCTCTGGTGAATGCCCAAAAGGGTTAAGGCAGTGTTGGAACATAATGGTCGCCACAAAAATATTGACACTCACTCAAATATTGTACTCACTTTTTTTGCCAGCGTTAATGGCTGTGTTGAATTATTTTGAGGGGACAGTAAATCGACACTGTTATACAAGCTGTACACTCAATACTATAGATTGTAGCAAAGTGTGTATATTTATTTATTCTTTGCAGTATATATACACTTGTGTATGCACTGCCACGTGCATTGAGCATGCCCAGGGAATTAGCCATTTGGGATATATCTCTTGTTACACTTCGCGTGCTCAGGGACTCAAGACTTTTAAAATCCCTTAAATAAATAAATGGTAGGCAATGCACTTGGTGCTCAGCATCTCACATAAATCGAATTCAAAACTCCCACAGCTGTCTTCACAAATCCCACACAATCTCTGTGCCGAAGCAAATTTAAAGGATAAGTTCACCTTTGGGAACGTTACATGTTCCTCCAGATTTTCGGGTGGAACATGTTCCCAATGCTGCTGCCTGATGACCCCCTCCCTGTGGCAGCAGTATGGGGAGAAGTTGAAAAATACACGACTGCGTCATTCAGACACACAGTTCTGTGTGTCTGAATTTACTACAAGACCCGACACCCTTGGCAGTTGCCGGATTGTAGTTCTCAAACCACCACAGCGCTGTGGTAGTTTATTGAGTCTTCTTGTCAGGGGGTATCAGCTTACTCACATGGGATGTATGAATAAGCCAATAAACTGACAGTGTGCAGGAGACCTGCATAGCTCCAGTGATCCAGGCCCCAGACTCCTGCAACAAATTTTTTGGGGATCAACAACATCTGGTGAGTGTGCATCTACACTTTAATTATTACCGCAGGATTATGCAAGAAGACGTTTTTAGGGGGGCGTGGCCAGGCAGCGGATGTAGCCGGACGCACATTCAGATCCTCTCCGCCGATTCTCCTGAAAGACTCCTGAAAAATAACAGACCTACCTGCTGTTTCGGCCCGATCGTTGCTGGAAAGTCCGCTGCATACTCCGGTACCGTCTGTGTCCTGAATCGAGCCCGATGTCCGTCGCTAAACAGCAATATGCGGCCCGGTCTGGGGACAGCATGTCCCATCAAAATGGCGCCCAGGCCCGACGAACGCCTAAAGAGAAACACAGGGAGGGAGCAGAAAAACTTTTCTCCATGACGCTCGCCACGGATTCTAATACTCACCTGGGAAAAGGGGAATCATCCGGCGGATCGTCGGATGCGGATGACACTGTTCCCCTGGAGGATGGGGGTGGATCGGGATTCCCCTGGAACGCTGTGAGTACTCCTGATGGCAGCTCTGCTAGGCCTCAGGCCTCCACCAGCCCTGACACAGACGGTGAGCCCTCTCTTAGAGATATATTCACTGCTATAACCTCCTGCAATACCTCCATTACTGCTCTAGCTGCTGATATTAAGGGAGTGAAAGCAGAAATTTCCTTTCTGAGGCAGGATGCACAAAAGTTGAGGGAAAGGACCTCTGCAGTGGAAGGTAGAGTGAGCTCCATTGAGGATGACATGGCTCCCATGCAGAGGGATCTCACATTTAACAACCACCTTCTAACACAACATTCATCTCGCTTGGAGGAGTTAGAGAACAGAATGAGAAGAAATAATGTTAGGATGGTGGGTCTGCCCGAAAGAGCGGAAGGGAAAAATCCGGTTGAATTTATTGAGAACTGGTTGGTGAATGCATTTGGCAAGGAAGTGTTCACTCCATTGTTTTCTGTGGAGAGGGCACACAGGGTGCCTGCCAGGCCTTATCCACCGGGGGGCCCCCCGAGACCTTTTCTTTTCAAGCTACTTCACTACAAAGATAGAGATGCTATACTTCACAACGCCAGGATTAAACCGGAGGCCATGAGAGTAGATAACGCAAAAATTTCTTTCTTCCCTGATTTCTCTGCTGAGTTACAAAAGCAACGCGCAAAGTTCCTAGATGTTAAACGGCGCCTCAGAGCTCTAGATGTCAAATATGCCATGCTATACCCCGCCCGACTGAGAGTAGAAGCACTAGGCTCCGTTCATTTTTTTGATTTACCTTCTGCAGCCGCACAATGGATGGACCGAGAAGAAAGATCAATCAAGGAAAGCAGAAACCAACGCCGGGCACAGCAAGACGGGTGATGTACTGTTCAACTTATCCTGATTCTTACCTTCTTTTACCAAGGCGGAAGAGGTGCTAGGATTTGACTTCCCCCCCCTTTTTTTGTTTTCTTCTGTCTGACATCAGGGTTACCTGATCTAGCTGCTGAGAAGTTTGGACGCTTAGGTGCGCTTCCACTGCTGCCCCCATGATGGTCTGGTACAGACCTCCTTTTGCCCTGCGGCACCCAAGTTTGGCCATGTTGGCCTGTTATTCTTCAATGTGTTTTTCTTCGTTTTTTTATGTTTGTTTATTGTTGCTGGACTCATACTTATATGAAGGCTCTACGAAGGAATTACCGTCACCACTATTCCAGATGGTTACTGGGGCCCCTGGCACCCTTCGACCTGCTACTTGTGCATGCTCCTGTATCCATCTCCAATTGAAACTCCCACCGCTACTGTGTTGCCCCCCCCCCCCCCAAGTTTTTCTTTTCCTTTTATTATTTTTATGTTCCCCAGAAGTGTTCAATAATATGATGCTGTTTTTATGGTCCAATGCCCCCTGCTACCTTAACTGCAGGAGATATGTCCTTGCTCGGTATATCCTTGTTGTAACAGTATATGCTCTACAATGTCTAAGCTAACCAGAATTGTGTCCTGGAATGTCAGGGGGTTGGGCAGCCCTGTTAAGCGCTTGGCTGTGCTCCGCACGATCAAGCGGTTGGGCGCGGATGTCATTTGCCTGCAGGAGACTCACTTCTCCCCGTCCTCTACACCTCAATTTGCAAAACGGCAGTTTGGGCACCAATACCATGCTACATTCTCGGTGTACTCGAGGGGAGTGAGCCTCCTGGTTAGACGGGGTGTACAATTTTCAGCATTAGAGGTACGAATTGACCCAGAGGGTCGGTATGTTTTTGCTCTATGTTCACTATACGGGACTAAATGTATCCTCGCAGGACTATATATTCCCCCTCCTTTCTCCGCTAATACCCTGAAATTGCTGACAGATTTTCTTGCCCGCTTCCCGGGCATACCGGTGTTGGTGTTTGGGGATTTTAATAATTGTCTAGACCATACCAAAGATAGATTGGCCAGTCGTGGGAGACCGGAGCTGCAAAGGCAATCGGGCCCTACCCCATTTGCTCGTTTGCTCATGGAGATGGGCCTGATAGATGTATGGCGGGCACGCAACCCAGATACCCTTATGTACTCCTGTCAATCTGCTTCGGTGGGGGGCCTGTCCAGAATTGATCTGGGGTTGGGGAATGATTTACTGATGGCAATGTTAGAATCTTCACAGTATCACCCCCGACAGGTCTCGGATCACTCCCCCCTATCGATAGATGTTCATTTTGGGGCGCGTAGGGGTAACACCCTCTGGAAACTTAACCCTTTTTGGCTCTCACTTATTCCTGAACCAGACCCCATCCCTGATCTACTACAAACTTTTTTTAGACATAACTTAGACTCGGCGGGGTTGGATGTGGTCTGGGAAACGGCTAAGGCCTTTCTAAGAGGACAGTTTATCAGAGCGGTCTCCCAGATCAAATCCTCCACCAAAGAGTGGGAGATGTCAATCCTGGAGGAGGCCCGCGTCTCGGAAGCTAAATATGTAGCCAATCCCACAGATGATACGAAACGCACGTGGCTGGCTGCCCAGTCTATGCTGAGAGATCTCTCTCTACAACTAGCTGAGAATAAACGTTTTTTTTTTGCAACAAAGTCATTTTGAGGAGGGTGAGAATACAGGGCATATGCTGGCACTAGTAGCCAGATCGCAGCAATCATCCGCACATATTGTATCCATATTAGGGGTTAATGGGATTCCCTGTTATTCCACTCACGATATTATGAATGTTTTTAAAACCTTCTTTCAAGATGTTTATTCATCCAAGGTTAGGCCCTCCCGAAGTGATATTGGCGCATTTCTAGACAGATACCCTTTGCCCTGTTTGTCCACTTCGGATGCTGCTGTGCTTAATGCCCCGTTGACCGAGGAGGAACTGTTGGAAGCTTTGGCACATGCAAAAAATGGTAAGGCTCCGGGAGCTGACGGGTTACCATCCGAAGTCTACAAACGGTACTCGGCCCAACTTCTTCCAGTTCTGCTTAAAGTGTACAATCATGCCTTTGAGACGGGATCTCTCCCTTCGTCTATGAACGAGGCCCTCATAATAGTGCTTTTAAAACCCGGCAAGGATGCTTTATCCCCAGATTCATATAGGCCAATTTCTCTGCTCACTTTCGACGTTAAATTACTTGCCAGGATTCTGGCGAATAGATTGGCTAGCTGCATCCAAAAAGTGGTTCATAGAGATCAGTCTGGATTCATCCCTACACGATCTACGTCCCAGAATCTACGTAGGCTTTTTCTGAATCTGCAGATCCCCACAGATAACGCGGGCAATAGGGCCGTCCTTTCTTTGGATGCGGCTAAAGCATTCGATAGTGTAGAATGGCCCTATTTATGGGAAACGCTGACTAAATTTGGGGTAGGCCCCACATTTTTGAAATGGGTTCAACTACTATACAGCGCCCCGTCGGCGAGACTGCGCATTAATGGAGATGTGTCAGACTCGTTCCGACTTGCCAGAGGCACTCGGCAGGGATGCCCCTTGTCGCCCCTGTTGTTTGCCCTGGCCCTAGAGCCCCTGGCTATACATATTAGGGGGTCGCAGGATATAGTTGGGTTCCACAGGGGACCGAGAGAGGATGTTGTCTCACTCTATGCGGATGATACTCTGATATATCTGGGCGACACCGCGGGATCTCTGCAGGGGGTGATGGACCTGATAGCCGATTTTGGTCGGCTGTCAGGTTTCAGCATCAACTGGAACAAGTCAGTCCTGATGCCCTTGGACCCTTTGCCGGGCCCCCTACCGATCTGTGCGCAAGATATTGAGGTGGTAAATGAATTTAGATACTTAGGGGTACAGGTAACCCCGGACCCTACTCAGTATCTGGATAAGAACCTGTCCCCATTGTTGCAGAAACTTCGGCTGAAGTGCTCTGTCTGGAGGAAGCTGCCACTCACCGTTACCGGCAGAGTTAATTTAATTAAGATGATATGGGCCCCTCAGCTTCTTTATATTTTTCACAATGCCCCGGTATGGATAACCCACAGGTGGTTCACACGTATAGATACCCAGTTCAGAGAATTGATCTGGGGCAATAAACCAGCTCGTATCAGCTTGCGTTCTTTGCAACTTGCGAAGGACCAAGGTGGTATGGCGGTCCCTCATGCCAGGAATTATTTTATAGCCTCGCAGCTTCAACATCTGTGCAATTGGGGGGAGGAGGATGATTCTGACCCTATTAGGTCTTTGATAGTACCCGGGAATCCAAGTCTCCCGGCTCTGGTATATCTAGAAGCAGGCCTCACACAGTTTCCCACTGCCCTCCCCACTATTAGTTTACTGATTAGACTTTGGGAATATGTTCGAGCTATCTTCAAACTCAAGGCAGTGTGTCAGTTTACTCCGATATGGAGGAACAAATACTATAGAGAACTCTTTAAGCTTAAGGGGTTCAGCTCATGGGAAGAGGCAGGAATTCAATACATATCTCAACTATACGAAGGTATAATACTCAAACCTTTCGCGGCCCTAAAAGAGGAATTTCATTTACATAACGGTCAATTCTACCAGTATCTGCAACTAAGACATGCCATACAATGTGAAGACAGACTGTCCCCTTTCGCCCAAATGGTGCACCCTCTGATGAGAGATGTACTCTCAACAACTGAAAAGGCAGGATTGATATCTAGGGTATATGCAAAGTTACTCAATTTAACCCACGATACGGGTAAGCTTCCCTGTAAGAGGGGGTGGGAGCGGGATTTGGGGCCTATTGATGGAGATGTTTGGGAATTGTGCCTGACGTCTGCTCCCCAGGTCTCGGTCTCCGCGTCACAGAGATTGTCACATTTGTACCTCTTACATAGGGTGTACAGGACCCCGGCTAGGCTATATAAATGGGGCCTCAGGGTCACCCCTCGCTGTCCAAAATGCGAGGCACACCCCGGGGATCTTCTCCACATGATGTGGAAGTGTCCAAAACTCTTCCGGTACTGGAAGTATGTGCTGGAGACCATCTCACTTGTATTTCAAATACCTGTTCTACAGGACCCAGTTGTCTGCCTGCTCGGTGCCCTGGAGCTACCCGATTTGTCGCCTAATGGCCATATTGCTGTTATACGTTCACTCTATATTGCCCGCAAAGAAATTGCGCGGCTTTGGATTACACCGAGGGTACCGACGGGTGGACAGTGGGTGAAACGAGTCAACAGTTTATTAATACGCGAGAAACTAACGTACCAACACCGAAATGTATTGAAGAAGTTTTATGGAATATGGCAACCCTGGTTAGATACCCCGGGATTAGGTCCTCTTGAACTGGTGAGAGATAGATTACTACAGGGTTAATATATTAGTACAAGGGGGGGCTAGTCTAGTCTAGCTTAGTTTAATTTGGGATATGTGCTATAGAGAATGGAGCTGCAGGAGCGATGGGGGTGGGATGGTGTGCGGTACCCCTGGAGAGATTACCCGGGGAAGCAATGACTTCTATGAGCCATGACCGACTGTGGGATTACCTTCACTTTTTGTTCCAGCTTTGGTTTTGTTTTGCCTGTTTTCCTTTCTCCTTTATCTTTTCTCTCTCTTTGATTTCCTTTCGTCTCAAGCTCTTTGCCAATATGTAGGATTACTGGTGACACAGTCAGGTCATGTTTATGAGGAGAGAGGGACATTTGCTGTACAGGGAAATATCTGGTAATATTTCTTCCTATATGCACTCCAGATGTCTTTTATGATCCAAATATATTTTTGTATACGAATTCTGTACTGTCACGTGTTCTGTATAAAATGTGAAGCTGTACCATGATATTGTTGATCTGTCTGTGTATGTTACTTTATTTCTGCCTATTTTCAATAAAAACCTTTTCTGATTTAAAAAAGAAGACGTTTTTACTGGATGACAAAAAGGACACTATAATTTTATTTCACATTTATTTTATATATATTTATTTTAGCTAGGTTTTGTTTGTTTTTTGGCACTACACAATTGATGCAATTTGGGTTTAAATGTTGAGCAGGGAATTTTTGTGAGGATCTTCTCTTTGCTTAATTATATCATCTTAGATGTTATTTTTTGGCAATTCACAATTTCTGTTTGCACATGGAGTTATACATACTTGCAGCATTTTTTCAAACTTAATATAATGTCAGCAAGCACTGTCTGCACAAAGTGTTTGTTGTTGTGTGCACTTTTAACAAGGACAATAAGCAGTCTTGTGAATTCAACACAAATTGCAGACTCTTACTAAGCCATGTAAGAGATAATAAAGCATTTCATAGTGCAAGCCCCATATTTTTGGAAATAAATATTGTGCATCTACTCACATAAGTACAAGCATAAATCCTGTAAACTAATATAAGTTTGAAACATATTAAAATTACGAACTGGGGCAAACTTAAAGGAGTTGTAAAGGATTTTTTTTTTTGCTGAAATGACTGTTTACAGGGTATAGAGACATAATAGTTAACTGATTCCTTTTAAAAATGATTAAAAATAAATAAAAATCAATCATATAATGTGCCTGCAGTGTCAGTTTCATTGTTTCATCTAGTTTCATGCTTGTGTGAAGGACAGAGACACAGAGCCAATACAGGGCAGTGTTTGTTTTTAAAATGAAACTGATTGGTTCTGACGGGTTTTAGACACACAGTAATCACACCTCCTTGATTAGAGACCACAGAGAGAAGCTCCCAGTACTTTTTTCATAAAGAAACAGACAACCAAGAAGTGTGCAGAACAGAGAAGGATTACAGCAAAAACGAACAATGAGGACATGAAATCAGGACTGCATTAGGGTAAAGGAAGCTATTTAGCAACAAAAAAATGTTTCCTTTAGTGACCCTTTAACCACTTAAGACCCGGACCAATACGCTGGCAAATGACCCTAGGGGTTTTTGCGATTCGGCACTGTGTCGCTTTAATAGACAATTGCGCGGTCGTGCGACGTGGCTCCCAAACAAAATTTGCGTCCTTTTTTTCCCACAAATAGAGCTTTCTTTTGGTGGTATTTGATCGCCTCTGCGATTTTTATTTTTTGCGCTATATACAAAAATAGAGCGACATTTTTGGAAAAAAATCAATATTTTTTACTTTTTGTTATAATAAAAAACCAATAAACTAAATTTTAGTCAAACATTTAGGCCAAAATGTATTTAGCCGCCTGTCTTTAGTAAAAAAAAAAATCGCATTAAAAAAAAATTAGCTACCTAGCGGGAACAGCGACACTAATATAGCGATCAGAAAAATGATCGCTTAGTGACGCTGGCAATAGGGAGTGAAAGGGTTAACTAGGGCAGTGATCAAGGGGTTAAAACTTTATTTGGGGGGGTGGGGGGGGCTACCCTGACACTAACACTGACTGACTGTCACACTGTCTGTCACACTGACACTAAATACAGTAATCATACATGTATGATTACTGCATTCAGTGACACTGTGACAGGGGGGGGGGGGGGGGGGGGGGGGGGGCGATCGCGGGGGTTAAATGTGTTTGTGTGTGTGTCAGTGTGCTGTTTGGTGCAGGACTTACTTGTTCTGTAGTGATCTCTCCTCAGCGGCGCTTGAAACAAACGCCGAGGGAGAGATCACGTCGCTTCCTCCTTCCTGTGTTTACACAGGAGGAGGAAGTGACAGGTCAGGCGGGCGCGCGCATTGGCTGGGAGCGATCCGGAGGGGGCGGATGAAAACGGATAGCCGCCCCCACTTGTCGGATCGCTCCTGCAGCCGCGCGGACCGCCGCATGTACGGGGGGGGGGGTCCGATCGGACCCCCGATCCCCCCCAAGGCACCAACGTATATATACGTTGATGTGCCTGTCGGTGCCATTCTGCCGACGTAAATGTACATGCGGCGGTCCTTAAGTGGTTAAAGTACATGGTGGAGCAGGGATGAAAACAGTGATTCCCTACTTTATGTTTATTAGACATCTGCAATTTGTTTTGTTTCTAATTCGTTTTTTAACAAATTTTGACAAATTCGTTAATTCTGAAATCTCCAAATTCTCGAATTTCCAAAAAAAGCAAAAAAAACGAATAAAACTTTTTTTTTTTTGACATTTAGATTTTCAAATTTAAGATTTTCAAATTTTCGATTTTCGAATTTTGCAATTTCGAATCTCGAATTTTCAAATTTCGGAAATTCAAACATTTCGAAAATTCAAGATTGGAAATTGCAAAATTTGGAAAATTCTAAAATTCTGAATTCAAAAATTTGAAATTTGAAAATTCAGAATTAGAAAATTCTGAATTTCCCAATTTAAGAATTTCCCGAATTCTTGAAAAAACTAATGAAATGAAAACGAAAAAAAAACAAATTTTTCGGTAGTGCACATGTCTAATGTTTATTGTTCTATTATGTGTAAAAAAAAAAAAAATTGTTTGGCTATACTATTATGATCCTTTGTATTAGGATACATATACAGGCATACCCCACTTTTAAGTACACAATGGGACCAGAGCATGGATGTAAAACGAAAATGTACTTAAGGTGAAACAATACCTTTTTTCGCTTATAGGGTGTAGTGGGGGGTCAGGGGGTGTAGTGAGGGTATCAGGAGCTGTAGTTAAGGTCTCAGGGGCTGTAGTGGGGGTGTCAGGGGCACATTAGAACAGGGCGGGCTATGCTCTGAGCTTCAGCTCCTTCTACTGCGGCTGCAAAATGTCTGTACAGTACTTGTAAGGCACTTTACATACACTCACGGGTATGTCCTTACTCGCGAGTGTATGTAAAGTGAGTGTACTTAAAGCGGGGTATGCCTATACCAACATACATCTGATTTAGTAACACTGTGCACATTTTTTTCCTGAGATTTGAGATATATTGCTTGTTACACTAAGCAAAACCAAGGAACACCACAGAAATGCAGTCTACATGCATGTGACAGCACAGTGGATAAGTGGTTAGCACTTCTGCCTAGCAGCACTGGGGTCATTGGTTCAAATCCCAAACATGACACTACCTGCCTTGAAGTTTGTATGTTTTCCCTTGGCTGTGTTGTTATATTTTATTTTTGCCAATGTTGTACTTTTCTGACAGGTTTCAAATAATTGAAACAAAAGCGATGACATTACAAATAAAGTGAGTGCGGGTTTCCACCCAATCTAGAACAGGTACTATTGGTCAGGTATGGATTAAAAATTATGGTGTGATCCTGCACCTATATGTAAATTTTTGGATGCTGTTGACAAATGTGCTTGTCAACAATTTGGGTGAAGCTGCCCTCACAAATTTGAGATTTACTGGGTGTGTGTAGGTGTGCCAACAATACAACCTATGTTATTTAACCACTTCCCGCCCAGTCAATAGCAAATTGACATGCGGGAAGTGGTTCTGTTATCCTGACTGGACGTCTATTGTCTATTGACGTCATGCAGGATAACAGCTGCTGCGTGCCTGTGGGGGCACGCATATCGGCGATCGGTGGTGCGGTGTGTGTCCGTCTGACACACCGCTACACCGATCTTGGTAAAGAGCCTCAGACAGAGGCTCTTTAACATGTGATCAGCCGTGTCCAATCATAAACAGGAATGAACGTTGATCGCTCTTCATGACTCGCGTCTGACAGACGCGAGTAGAGGAGAGCCGATCGGCGGCTCTCCTGACAGGGGGGGTTCGCGTTGATTGTTCGTTAGCACAGCCCTCCCTCAGATGCCCGACCAGGACCACCAGGGAAGCCTTCAACATGCGGATGGACAGGTACATCCCCCATGGCCATGCACATGTTACAAAACATGGCCAACATATGCCAATCAGTGCCCACAAATGGGCACTGACTGGCACCATAGTAGCACATATAAAAACTGAGATGCCCAGCAATGCCACCCACCAAAGTAACCAGTGCCACCTATCCATGCCTACGTATCAGTGATTATCTGTGCTACCTATCAGTGCCACCCATATGTA
This sequence comes from Rana kukunoris, assembly GCA_029574335.1. NCBI lineage: Eukaryota > Metazoa > Chordata > Amphibia > Anura > Ranidae > Rana > Rana kukunoris. Next base: position 380,962,011 of record CM056051.1, read on the forward strand.
TCCATCAGTACCGCCTATGAGTGCCCATCAGTGCCGCATACCAGTGCTACCTATCAGTGTCCATCAGTGCCGCCTATCAGTGCCCATCATCAGTGCTTATCAGTGCCACCTCATCGGTGCCCCATCAGTGCAGCCATATCAGTGCTTGTCATTGAAGAATAAAACATATGTATTTACAAAATGAATTTACAGAAACAAATAAAAACCTTTTATTTTTCGAAATTTTCTGCCTTTTTTTATTCGTTGCGCAAAAAAATTTAAATCACAGAGGTGACCAAAAAAAATCGGGTACAGTGTTGCATGAGCGCGCAATTGTTACTCAAATTGCAACTGCACTGAAAGCTGAAAATTGGCTTGGGCCAAGGTGCTTAAGTGCCTGGTATTGAAGTGGTAAACAGACTGAAGTAGTGGGGATTGCTTTGCCTGAGAAGAGGCCAGATTATTTACCGTCGGTTCTTGCTTTTTTTTTGGGGGGGGGTGGGTGGAATATTGTGCATAATAACCAACACCCCACTAAGGCTCTGGTTTGATGACTGTTTTGTCTGCTGTAATTATTTTGCATTTGGTTCAATTTTGGGTATGGCTTAAATTTTGTGTCTTTTGTGCATTCCAGTCATGCGTTTATTGTTTGTGAACATCGGCTGACCCTTGTCTTGTTATTAGTACTGACAAATCTCAAGTATTAGACTTACAACTCCTAGCGTTGCTCTAGTTTACTTAACCACTTGCCTACTGGGCACTTTTACCCCCTTCCTGCCCAGGCCACTTTTCAGCTTTCAGCATTGTCACACTTTGAATGACAATTGTGCGGTCATGCAACACCATACCCATATGAAATTGTAATAACTTTTTTTTTTTTTTTTACTTTTTTTTGGTGGTATTTAATCAACTTTTTTTTGGTAAACAAATGGAAAAAAATATTAATTGAAAAACAAAAAACAAAACATTTGCCATAGTTTGTTATTACATTTTGTAAACCGGTAATTTTTCTCCTTCACTGATGTAAAATGATGAGGCTACACTGATAGGGCGGCACTGGTGGGCACTGATAAAGCTGGCCTGATAGGCGGCACTGATGAGCACTGGTAGGCGGCACTGATGGGCCTGCACCAATAATCAGATTATCAGTGCCAATGTGCCTGTATCACAAATCGGTTGTCGGCTCTCTTTCTCTCCTCACGCTCTAATTCTGACTAAAAGAAAAGCCGATAACCGACTTGTGTTTACTTCTGTGATCAGCAGTCATTGGGGGGAGGTGGTCGGTGTAGTTTGTTATATGTGCAGGAAGGTTTATGCATTTAACATTGTTATGGGTAATAAGGCAAATTTATAAGCCTATTAACATAAGAAAACAATACATTTCATAACTTACTTTGAGTAATTCATCTCACAGATGGCGTCTGTCCAATCACGATACCCTTTTATCTTCCCGCCTTTCACTATCACTTTGTCCTCATTAACTTTAACATCAAAATACTTGGAAACAATGACATGGAAATACAACGTGATGCAAATGTCAGGTTCATGTTCCCTGTAGACATAAGAATTAATAAGTTGTATGCATCCATTAGTTTAAAAAAAAATGAATTTTAAACTTTTGTATTTAGCTTAAAGCAATCATATCACTTTACAAAATCGCAAATAGAGCTATATCTCTAATACAAGACTGTGTACACTCATATATCCCATTGCCTGCACTCCAAAATACCACTCCATCCTGAGAAATGTTGATGTGAAGTCCACAGGGAAACCGACACAGCATCGTAACTGCTGCCTTTCAGGAAATCACAGTTTTACATACAGAATGCAGCCTAACCACTCACATTTGTTTTAAGTGCAGTTGGCCATACCTAGATCAAAATTTGTCCCATGGACCACCTGTTTTTCAATCCATGCAAGGGCACCAGGGGCGTAAAAAGCCGGCTTTGGTGCGCGCGGGGGGGGGGGGGGGGGGGCAGTGATGCGGGCGCAGTGTGACCTACTTGAAAGACATACCCTGACCTAAGTGTGTGTGCGTCAGTACACACACACACACACACACTGACATGTACAGTATGTATGCGCGTGTGTATGTCAGTACACAGACTGATGTGTCAGTTACACATTCCATGAGATCAGCATGTAAGGAAGCTCTTAGGGACACTAGCATGTCTTTCAGGGTTGTTTCTGACACATGACCTGACCTTACCTACATACACCGACACTGACATGTCCTACTGACACTGACATGTCCTACTGACACTGACATGTCCTACTGACACTGACACTGACATGTCCTACTGACACTGACATGTCCTACTGACACTGACATGTCCTACATACACTGACACGTCGGGAGGCTTAGCAGCCGAGGGGGAGAGGAGAGCCGCCGAGCAGGGACCAGGGATGTGGCGTGGCACAGCGGGCAGCTGTGGTGTGCAAAAATGGATGAAATGTAAAATGATGAGCGCAATAGTCAGGGGTCAAGTCCTGGGGAAAAAAGTGTGGAACTCCCACCCATGATCCACTCCCCCACCAAAAAATATATATAAAAAATGATACGCTTATATGCATGCATATTTCACACCCCCTTACATTACACAGCACCCTGCATCCCTGGACCCCTTTACATTACACAGCACCCTGCATCACTGGACCCCATTTACAATACACAACACCTTGCACCTCTGGGCCCCTTTACATTACACAGCACCCTGCATCCCTGGACCCCTTTACATTACACAGCACCCTGCACCTCTGGGCCCCTTTTCATTACACAGCACCCTGCACCACTGGACCCCCTTACATTACACAGCACCCTGCACCACTGGACCCCTTTACATTATACAGCAAAGTGAGAGAGGGGGGGTCAGAATGAGAGAGGGGGGGTCAGAGTGAGAGAGGGGGGGTCACAGGCAGAGAGAGGGGGGTCAGAGTGAGAGAGGAGAGAGAGAGGGAGCAGGGTCTGGTCGGTGAACATGCTCATTCACTTGGAATGTTTCCCGGGGCTGGCTCACTGGTTCATTCAGCAGTCAGTGTGGATGCCTGTTTTTAATCTTCCCGCCCACCTCCCCTTCTTCAGGTGAGCACACAGGAGGGACGGGACTCAGGAGAAGTGAAGCACTGAAGCTGTTTGGGACTTGGGAGAATGGATTGGATGGAGCACACAGGAGGGGCGGGACTTGGGAGAACGGAGAGTGATTGGTGGACACTGGACAGTGAGTACACATAGCAGAGCGCCCTGCTGGAGGGGGGGGGGGGGGCGGGTGATTTCTGAAGACATATAAGAGCAGAGAGCTGCACAAGGGGGGGCTTTTCTTGTTCTGCACCGCGGTCCCTGCTCGGCACTCGGGGATCGTAATAGAACACTTCATGTCTGAGACTCGGGGCTTTTCGGCGGCCCATTCGGGGCTCCAGCTTACTTAGCCAACCCCTAACGACGCGCCTGAAGGGCACCTTGGTTACACAGAAGTCAATCTTTACTTCTGTGCAACCATCCTGTTGGATAAATTCCATTCGATCATCCCCACTGTCTATAGTCAGCAGTACTCATCAGTGTTCTTATAGCGAGGAAGTCTCCTCGCTGACACAACACAATAGCTTAGTGGGAGTGATTACCCCATCCACATCGAATGTGCGAATAGGGAAATTAGGTCTGGTTTTTTTCATTCAGCTGGCTGGGTTAAAGGGAAAGGCTGCTACTAGGCTCACAAACAGTTTACTTTGCAATGGCTTTGACACAAAGCCATCACCACAAAAGTTTTCAAATTAATTCATAAAACAGTTGCACATAACTGTAAATACATATATTCCTGTATAACTCTGTCAGAAACAGTTTCAGCATACTACACCTTTTAAAAGCTTCTTGTTGTTCTTTATCTATCTTTTCTTTATTGGAAGAATCTCCAACTCCACCTTGCAGGTTTGCAGCAGCTTTGCCCTGTTGGTTAAAAAAAATAATAATGAAACTGAGATATGATTATTTCTTTAGTAAAACAAACGATGAAACAACTTTTTAATGGTGAGCTGTTTAATTCTCTAAGTGCATTAAACATACTATAAAAACAAAACTCAAATTCATATATATTCAGATCAGTCGATCTTCTAAGCCAGAAAGGCATCTATACTGTGTCCGTACAATCAAATATACAGTATATACCAATAATGCAGAACAACACAAACTATCAATCTTTCTCCACCACAGTGAGAACTTTTTACACTGTCCATTATTTATTCCTGTTGGTAACTTTTCAACCCAACACACATGAATGCCTTCCCCAAAAACTGAAACCTCACTCACCCTCCCTTTGCCGTTGTTATTTTTTGGGACTCATTTGTTTTACAGTGTTGTGCTTACATTCATGTTTCGTGCACAGATATATCACAGTTTGTCATTTTGGATGGTTAATTATAGAGCATAAGGTGGTAGATGTAATTTAAGTGCTGCATTATTGGTATATTTGTTTGGGGGTTAGTGGGGGTACATACACCTATCAGCCATAACACTAATGACCACCCTCTCTAATATTGAGTAGGTCCCCATTTTGTCACCAAAACAACCCTAACCCATGAAGGCATGTACTTCACTAGACTTTTGAAGCTTTAATGCGGTTTCTGGCACCAATCCGCCAGTAGGAGATCAATACCTGTGCCGGCTTGCCTTCTTCCCATACTGCATTCTACTGCCATCTTTTCTCCACTTAAGAGATGCGCACACACCCAGCCATCTACATGATGTAAAAGAAAACAGGACTCATCAGACTAGGCCACCTTCTTCCATTGCTCACTGGTCCAGTTATGATGCTCTCATGCCCATTGTAGGCAATTTTGGCTGTGGCTTTTGGGCAGCCTAATGGGTCTTTAGCTATGCAGCCCCATGCACAACAAACTGAGAGGTGCTATGCACTCTGACACATTTGCTTTTGAACCAGTATTAGCTTTTTCAGCAGTTCCAGCTACAGTACAGTAGCCCTTCTATTGAATTGGACTACATGGGCCAGCCTTCGCTCCCCATATGCATCAATGAACCATGGCTGCCCTACCACCAGTTTGCCAGTTTTCCTTCTTTGAACCACTTTTGACAGGTCCTGACCACTGCAAACCGGAAAAATCCCAGAAGAGCTGCAGTTTTTGGAGTTGCTCTGATCCAATCGTCTTGCCATTAGAATTTGGCCCTTTTTAAAGTTGTTCAGATCTTTACAATTTAACGTTTTTTCTCCTTTCAACACAACAACTACAGAGGCAACATATTCACTTGCTACTTAATATATCCCACCCACTTTTTAGATGCGTTTGTAATGAGATAATTCATATTATTTACTTTAACTGTAAGAGGAAATGTTGTCTTGGTCTTCAAATTCTTCAGATCTTATTCCACTCGAGCATCTGATGGCTGTGTTGGAAAAATAAGTCTGATCCACAGAGCTCTCACCTCGGAACTTACAGGACAAGGATCTGATATTTTTGTCTTGGTTCCAGATACCAAAGCATACAGTAAGAGGTCTAGTGGGGTGCATGTCTTGATAGATAAGGGTTGTTTTGGTGGTAATAGTGCGTGTGTGGGCAAAAAGGCTACCTACCTAATATGACCACCCACCTAATGTTATGGCTGATTTGTGTGATCCTTACAATGCTTAGGAATAGGGCAACACAATGTGCTGATTCAGTTGGAGCACAGAAATCACCTTAGGTAAAAGGTTCCTTGGAGAGAAGCATAGTCAATGCCTAGACTCTGAAAGCCAAGCTAAGTTGGCTAAAAAGACAACCTAGAGTGTAAAGAACGACAAGGGAATCTCTCAAAGAGACTCAAAGGGTGAAGTTTGCAAAACAGACAAGACCAAATAGGCCGCATAGGCAGAGCAATCTTTGTCACACTCTGCACAAAAGCTTTTACAAAAGAATAAGACATGATATGTCTCAGAAACACAATGATCAAGGCTTAAAATTTGCCACTTGATAGTGCTTGAAGCCAGAGACATCTCCACACCAATATAGAGAAAAGCCAAAGATGTGCACCACATCACCACATCATACTGTGGGGAATAAAACTAACAATGGTACGCTTTCCTTGCGTCTTGGGCTTCACCATGCTGTCAAATAAAGTGATTGCAAAGCAGAAGATTAGACCCTGCAATGGCAAGTCACACTGATCTGGAAGAGCCGTTAGCTGCTTGTCCGCCAAAAGAGTTACAATGTCCGCATACCACATTCTTCTTGGCCAAGCAGGTGTAATCGGAATCACTGAAATGTCCTTATCCTTTATACTGCACAACAGGCAAAGAAAAAGCTGCAATAGAGGGCAGGCATAGATTAAGAAAATCTGATCCCAAGGAGTCACCAGTGCATCAAATGCAATCCCTGATTCAGGACACAAACCTGTCCAGTTTGTTGTTGAATCTGAATGCCAAGAGATCCAACTTTAGTGACCCCACCGCAGACAAATCTGCAAACACTCCCAAGTGAAGGGCCCATTCTTGATTCAGCCGTTGGCAGTTGAGAAGGTCTGCTTCCAAAAGTTTCACACTGGAAACGAATGAACACAGCAGAGAGGGCTAGAACATGAAGTTTTGCCCAAGATAAGATCAGGTTTGCTTCCCTCTTGACAACTGATGTATGCAACAGTGGCATCTTGGACTGCAACCCAAAGGGGAAGCCTCCAGAAAGGCAAATAGACCAGTGTAGGAGAGCCAGCCAAATCATCCAAATTTGCAGGATGCTGATCAGCAACTTTAGCTTCTCTGATGACCATGTTTCCTGAACTAAGAGGCTCTCCCCCCCTCCCCAGTCTCATAAGATGTCACCTGCCATTAAGACCTCACAATTTATCAACAGGAAGTGTTCCTTTTGTATCCAGCATCTTGATAGATATCCACTATTCCAGAGCTGACCTGGTCTTAGGAGTTAGATGCATTGGCAGGTCTAAGGACTCCTGGTGTTTGTCTCATACAAACAAAACAACGTTGAAGAGTTCTGGAGAGAAACTGGCAATAAGGGACTGGAGTGAAGACAGTTACCATCTTCCCCAGCAACCTCATGCAGACCCAAATCAAGGGACATTCTAACAACCTCATGGTTGAAGACACAGGCACTTTTGCCTATCTCAATTTTTTTTGGCAGGTACCCATTCACCTGAAGGTGGCAGCATAACGAAGGTAGTCATGTATATGAAGTACCCAGAGTCCTGTAATGTATGAAAGAGGACATTTTAAAATGGAAACACTTTCTGGCAGGGTTGCGAACCATGCAGCAATTTACAAACAATTTGTACAAATCAGTCATTTTTATAACTGTCCATAAATGTCTGTTATGGACATTTTCTGTCTGTAAAAATCAGAGCCTTTTCGCAGAGTAATAGCAGGCACCTTCTCCAAAGGATACTGGGAGCATTGAGCAGGAGCAGGCCATGGAAGGAGTATGCAACCACATTTGCTGATATTGCTCCTCTAGTCCTGGCTGTAGCCCTGTCATGGTGGAGTGGTTTGACCTTGATCTCTTCTCATCCATGGTGTTCAGTGCGTGCTGGGAGTCTGGGGCCATCAGCTGCCTTGCCTTCCACCCCAAGCACATGTCCTCCCAACCCTCCCATGTAGCTGGCTAGCCTAGGGGGGTTGAGAATTTCATCTTACCGCTCCATCTCCAGGAAGAAGCACAGAACCGCCCAAGTGTCTGATCCCTTCATCACACACTTCCAGGCCATGACCGACACCTGTCTGCTGCAGAGAAGGAGACAGGAAGTGTTGGACAGCTCAGGTGAGACCATATACAGGGCACACCCTGGGCACCTTAATTCAGGAGGGAAGAGGCAGGGGATGGGGAAAGGTGAAAAATTCTTGTGCAGTCCTGCTGTGTATTGGGACTGTAATAGCGAACTGTCAGGACTCTAATATAAGTGGGATCTCTGGGAGACATGATTTGTGGCAAAACACTGAGAATTCTGATGAAAGGGGGGACTGTGCCCTTATGTCAGAGTTCCCCTTTACACTAGAGTACATAGTGTTCTCAGGGTCTGCAGTGTTCCCTCTTATTACCTCAGAGTTCCCAGTGACCCCCCCCCCCCCTTTAAAGCACAGGTACGCCCACCGCTGCAAACATTAAAAGTCAGCAGCTGCACATACTGCAGCTGCTGACTTTTAATAAAACGGACACTTAACGGTCCTGGAGTCCAGCGATGTTGGCACTGCAGCTGTTTCCATCAGCTGTCGGGTGCTGCCGCCTCCATTGCGAGTAGAGAATCTGGCAGTGTAGCCTTACGGCTTTACGCTGGTAATCAATACTCGCGGGTGAGGCTCCCGGAAGTGGGGACAGCATACCTGTGAAAGACAGGTATCCAAATGTGCACCGGAGGGGGAAAGGTGTACAATAAGCAGAAGTTCCACTTTTGGGTGGAACCCTGCTTCAAACCAGGGTTCCTGGAGCCCCCCTTACATCCCCAGAGTAACCCTTTCTGTCATATTTCAGGTTACCAGTTAAAAAAAAAAAAGAAGTGATCCGCCAGTACATTTTTCAGGTTTTGGCAGTTAAAAAAAACTTGTATTCTGGTGCCAACTGTTTAAAAGGCCATTTCCATGGATAGATTTCCTCTTGCTTTCTGTTGTTTCTAAAGAGCAGGAAGCAATGGCAAAAAAAAAAACTGACAGTTGTTTTAACCCATTCGCCAAAAATGAAAAAAAAAAAAAAAAAGTTTTAGCTTTAGACATACTTTAAGACCCCTTTCACACTGAGGGAATTTCGCAGGTGCTATAGCACTAAAAATATCGCCTGCAATCCACCCTTAACCACTTAAGACCCGGGCCTTTAGGCAGGTAAAGGACCTGGCCAGTTTTTGCGATTCGACACTGCATCGCTTTAACTGACAACTGCACGGTCGTGCGACGTGGCTCCCTAACAAAATTGGTGTCCTTTTTTCTCACAAATAGAGCTTTCTTTTGGTGGTATTTGGTCACCTCTGCATTTTTATTTTTTTTGCGCTATAAACAAAAATAAAAGCGCCAATTTTGAAAAAAAAACAATATTTTTAACTTTTTGCTATAATAAATATCCCCCAAAAATCTATAAAAAAAAAATGTTTCCTCAGTTTAGGCTGATACGTATTCTACCTATTTCTAGTAAAAAAAAAAATCGCAATAAGCGTTTATCGATTGGTTTGCGCAAAATTTATAGGGTTTACAAAATAGGGGATAGTTTTATTGCATTGTTATTATTATTTATTTTTTTACTACTAATGGCAGCGATCAGCGATTTTTTTTGTGACTGCGACATTATGGCGGACACTTTGGACAATTTTGACACATTTTTGGGACCATTGTCGTTTTCACAGCAAAAAATGCAATAAAAGTGCATTGTTTACTGTGAAAATGACAAATGCAGTTTGGGAGTTAACCACAAGGGGGCCCTGAAGGGGTTAAGTGTGACCTCATCTGTGTTTCTAACTGTAGGGGGGGCGGGGCTGGACATGTGACGTCATTGATTGCGTTTCCCTATATCAGGGAACGAACGATCAATGACAGCGCCACAGTGAAAAACGGGGAAGCTGTCCCCGTTCCTCAGCTCCGATGACCGATCGCGGGACTCCAGCAGCGATCGGGTCCGCGAGCCCCGCGGAGCTTCGGACCGGGCCACGACCCACGCCTGGGCACTTAAAGAGGACGTACCTGTACGTGCTTGTGCCCAGCCGTGCCATTCTGACGACGTATATGTGCAGGAAGCGGTCCTTAAGTGGTTAAACAGCTCCTCTATTCACTCCTTTGCATACTAGCTCATTATGCTTTTGTCTTGCAGGGTGTATTTTTTAATTTATTTTCTTCAGAGGGTTTACTTCCTCTTTAACACAAACAAAACATTTCACATATTTTCATATATTCAGTTAGGTGTCATATGTTTTAGTAACATTTAGCTCTGGTTCACACTGGTGTAATTTGACATGTCAAATCAGCGGCATTTGCTGGCAATGGCACTGTCCTAATCGGTGCGACCGCGCTTCTGCGGCGCTGCACCAATTACAAAAAGTTAATAATGTAAAAAATGGGGTAATGGCGCTACCTAATAACGCTTATAGAACCATATGTGCTCAAACAGTAGAACAGTAAAAAAGTGTATGTCGAGTACAATATGGGGCGTGGGTAAGGTTTATAACTGGATGTGCCTCAAATAGGCTATATATCAGTAAACATGGTGTAATGTGCACATTGGGGAGGGACAATGAGGCTGGTGATGAAATAGGCAAGATACTAAGAATCTAGCCTCTATCCCTTATTGGCCCACTAGATATACACAGTAGGTATGTGGGGTTTAAAGATACAGCCAAAAAAAAGAAAAAATATATATAGATAAATATATGTCAGAGCCCAGTAATATCTAATGATCACCATACATATGTACCACACTGGATATGCATAAATACAATGACACAGCCCAACCCAATATTAATGGTGGTATGCTAGTCCAATAAGGTTGCTGTGATACATAAAACAAATAAGGCAAATAAACCAGAGGGCTGATAAAATATAGAGTCTCTCATATACAAGTCCTATGCAATAATAGTATGAATGAAGGGGGGGAGTGTATAGGTCTTGCTGTGAAGGGGGTGCTTCTAGGTGCCAGACATCCAACGGTGTGGTCCCGGTGCTCCCCTCAGGGTTCCCCACTCACCAGATGGCCAACCCCACCAGGGGTCACAGGCATAGATCACAGACTCCTCCGATCACAGCTGGTGTTCACTCCTCCCAAGGCTATAGTACTCCGATGTTGGTTTAACCAGTTCCCTCCTTGTGTGGGAATATGAAGGGTTCCTCCGTTCTACAGCAGGGAACACACACAGCGTCGTCTCCACTACCAACCAGCACTCCGCTATACCTACATATCTTTACAATTACAAAAAGTTGTTTCTGTACTACTTTTTGCACCTGCACAGATGTCTCTAATCGCAGCCGAAATCGGTACTGACAGTTGGGAGTGAAATCGTGGAAGTTCAGCTGAACTGGCATGGCTTCATTCCCGCAGCTTAGTGTGAACCTGGGCTTAGACTCCTTAACATGGCACACTTGCCTACCAAACACAAAGATTTCACAGTTCTGTAGTAACTCACCTTAGCATCCGCATTATTGTTTTTGGAATTCTCTTTTTTCTGTGCTTTATTGGTCGTGTTTTTGGATCCTTTTTCTTCTTCCTTCCTTGTATCTTTCTGAATCATTCTATTACCTGGTTCTGGGGGAGAGGCATTAGTACTTTCATTTGTTTTTTTTTCATTGTCAATTTTATTTTGTGACCTTGTTGTTGGTTCAGTTTCACATGTTTTATCACCACAAGTTTTTTCATTATATTTATTCTCCAGTGCACGGTTGTTTTTCTCTTTGTTTGCTAAAACCTTTGTGTCATTTTGTCCAGCCTTTGTAGAAGCATCTACCTTGGTGTCATTTTGTCCATCTCCACCTTGCAAAAGTTCAGCAGTGTTGTCCTTCTGATGAAAGAAATTAGAAAAATAAGAATTTTGACTAGTCTGTAAATTCCATATCATAAAGTACAGTACACAAGGCCAAGTATTAATAGACCCTAGCTTTAAGGCTTGTACCTTCATATGATTGGACACCCCCTATAGCCCTACCCCCCTCATTGTAAAAAGCAATGCAGGGTGTTGCCTGTGCCCTGTTCTGTACTACAAAATATGGAATTTACTAAGTCTTATCTTAATTATACAGTACAGGACACAGGTTCAGTGTTCAAAGACTCTGAGATAACCCTAAGCATTGAAAGAGACAGCTGAGCAACAACTTGGCAAAACAAAACTTTGCCAACAGGCTCAACAACAAGATTAAAAAAAAACTTTAGACTGCCACTGCAAGAACCTTGTGGCCAAAAACTGCATTTGTAGAAGACTTGACTTCCACCTTGTAAAGAAACTATGGCCCAGATTCAGAGAGCGATTACGCCTGTCTAACTGGTGTTAGACAGGAGTAATTTCAAATTTTGCGCGCCGTATCACTAGTTTGAATCCTCAAACCATGATACGGCGGCTTCGGGCTTCGATCCGAGAGGCTTACGTCTTCGTAAGCCTTCGGATCTACGTTGCGATATTTTTGCGGCCGCTGGGTGGAGTCCGCGTCGTTTTCACCGTCGGGGTATGCAAATGAGTTTTTACGGCGATCCACGAAGGTACGAGTGTCCTTCGCAATCGCCTACGTCATTTTTTGGCTACGTAATGTTAGAGCAGCTTTTTGCTGGTCTAACAGTGCGTAACCCATGTTAAGTATGGGCGTCGTTCCCGCGTCAAATTTAATTTTTTTTTTTTTTAACGTAACTCGTTCGGGAATAGGAATGTACGTAAACGACGCTACTACGACGTAACGACGTGATTTCGCGCAATGCACGGCGGGAAATTTGGGAACGGAGCATGCGCAGTTCGATCGCCGCGGGAACGCGCCTATTTTAAATGCTTCACGCCCCCTACTCGCGTAGATGGATTGCGCCGGGAGAAATACACTACGCCGCCGTCGTTTACTGGACAAAATCTACCTGGATTCCACGTAGAGCCACGTAAAATACGGCGGCGTAGTGTATTTCGGAAACGCTACGATAATCTAATTCTCTGTGAATCTGGCCCTATGTCTTCATTGAGGTGGAAAACTGATACCACCTTATGAAGGCAGGATGGTTATGAGACTATCTTACAAGACATCTACCACTTCAGAGTAAAGTCTGACAGATGTGATAGAGACTAAACAGGCCACTTTGCAGGAAAAGTCGTCTAAGAAGATATCCCTGATGGGTTTAAAAGGAGGTTTCTGCAGGTTGAAAGAGAATCAAATTGATATTTCAAGGAAGCATAAGGTGGTGTGCTGCAAGGGGGGCTCAATACAAGATAAAGGTTTTGACAAGGGAGACTGAAAGCCAGGAGGTTTTTTAAAAAGAAAAGACAAGGACAAAACCTGTTCTTTCAGAGTGCTTAAAGCAGAGCTCCAATCGTTTTTGCGTTTATCACCCACTTAATGACCTTAGGTGTTTTTCAGATTTGGTGTTTGCAAGACGAAAACAGTTTTTTCTGCTAAAAAATTGCTTAAAACCCCCAAACATTATATATTTTTTTCTAACACCCTAGAGAATAAAATAATGGTCATTGCAATACTTTTTGTCACACCGTATTTGCGCAGCAGTCTTACAAGCGCACTTTTTTTGGAAAAAATTCACTTTTTTTAATTAAAAAATAAGACAATAAATTTGGCCCAATTTTTTTTATATATTGTCAAAGATAATGTTACGCCGAGTAAAATGATACCCAACATTTCACGCTTAAAAATTGCGCCCGGTCGTGGCATGGCGTCAAACTTTTACCCTTAAAAATCTCGATAGGCAACGTTTAAAAAATTCTATACAGTAGGTTGCATCTTTTGAGTTACAGAGGAGGTCTAGGGCTAGAATTATTGCTCTCGCTCTAACGATCGTGGTGATACCTCACTTGTGTAGTTTATACATCGTTTTCATATGCGGGCGCTACTCACGTATGCGTTCGCTTCTGCGCGCAAGCTCGTCGGGACAGGGCGCGTAAAAAAATGTTTTTGTTTGTTTTTTATTTATTTTATTATTTTTTACACTGAAAAAAAAATATAATAATTTGATCACTTTTATTCCTATTACAAGGAATGTAAACATTCCTTGTAATAGAAAAAAGCATGACAGGTCCTCTTAAATATGGGGTCAAAAAGACCTCAGATCTCATATTTGGACAAAATGCAAAAAAAAAAAAAAATTGAAACTGTCATTTTTTTCAAATGACAAAAAAATAAAAAGTTTATCTAAGACGCTGGGTGGGACTGACGTTTTGACGTCACTTTCGCCCAGCAGAGCTATGGGGACGGGCGGGGGCCATGTTGGCCTCACTCGCATCCCCACACAGCAGCCGAGCGGACCCGATCGCCTCCGCTGCTACCGACGGCTCCGGTAAGTGGCGGAGGGCACGGGAGAGCGGCGGGAGGGGGGGCCCTCTCCCGCCACGATAACGGCGGTCTTGTGGCGAATCCGCCGCGGAGACCGCTGTTATCGTTTACAGGACCCTTAGCACTAAAGATGGATACCTCGGTTGTGGCAGCAGCTGCTGCCGTTACCGAGATATCATCTTTAAAAAAAGGACGTATATATACAGTGAAGGGTCCTTAAGTGGTTAAAGGCCAACAGCCCCAAAAATGTAGCTGTTGCCATTTATTAAATACACACTCCCCTGTCCCAGGATCCTGTGTTGTGGTCAGCCGAACCATAACTTCTATCTCCGGCACCAACATTTCAACTGTGGTCACCTGGCTGTGACAGCTTTTTATTGCAAGTTTTGTTGAAAACACAATAAGGATTTTCTTGCTTTTTTCAGGGGAGTAATGACAGACTCAGAGATTTTTTTGTCTCTTAAGATCTGGGCTTCAACGTGCCATTAAAGCCAGAGACTGAGGCCACGTACACACGATCAGTCCATCCGATGAGAGCGGTCCAAAGGACCATTTTCATCGGTTCACCGATGAAGCTGACTGATGGACTGATGTGCCTACACACCATCGGTTAATGAACTGATCGTGTCAGAACGCGGTGACGTAAAACACAATGACGTGCTGAAAAAAATTAAGTTCAATGCTTCCAAGCATGCATTGACTTGATTCTGAGCATGCGTGGCTTTTTAACCGATGCTTTTGCATACTAACAATCCGTTAGGCGTCCATCGGTTCAATTTTAAAGCAAGCCCTCTGTTTTTTGAAGGATAACTGACCGATGGGGCCTACACACGATCGGTTTGGACCGAGGGAAACCGAACCTCAGTCCGTTTTCATCAGTTTGAACTAGGGTTGTCCCGATATCGATACTAGTATCGGTACCTGGACCGATACCGAGCATTTGCGTCAGTACTTGTACTCGCACAAATGCTCCCGATGCTTCACCGATACCTGGGATGGGAGTGAGGCATCGTGTAAACAGGAATTCGCGGGCAGAGTCGTGGGTGGATACCTGGGAGGGAGCGAGGCATTGTGTAAACAGGAAGTCACGGGCGGAGTCGTGGGCGGAATCGTGGTCGGAGCAAAGATTCGAGCAGAGTGCTGTTGCAAGTATGCTGGGCGGAGTTGCGGGTGGAGTCAGTGGGCGGAATCGTAGTTGGAACAAAGATCCGAGCAGAGTCCTGGTGCAAGTAAGCTCTGTAACGAACACGCGCGCATGCCCGGCGGGCGCGATCGCCGCCGGGCACGCGCGCGTTCGTTACAGAGCGGGGAACGGGAGGTATGTGTGTAAACACATTCCTCTCGTTCCTGTCAGCGGGGGAAACGCTGATCTCCCGTTCATACAATGTATGAACGGAAGATCAGTGATTCCCCCTAGTGAGTCCACCCCCCCATACAGTTAGAACACACCAGGAACATACTTAACCCCTTCCCTGCCCCCTAGTGTTAACCCCTTCACTGCCAATGGCATTTTTGTAGTAATCCAATGCATTTTTATAGCATTGATCGCTATAAAAATGCCAATGGTCCCAAAAATGTGTCAAAAGTGTCCGATGTGTCCGCCATAATATCGCAGTACCGGAAAAAAACGCTGATCGCCGCCATTACTAGTAAAAAAAAAATATTAATAAAAATGCCATAAAACGACCCCCTTTTTTGTAAACGCTATAAATTTTGCGCTAACCAATCAATAAACGCTAATTGCGAATTTTTTTTAACGAAAAATATGTAGAAGAATACGTATCGGCCTAAACTGAGGAAAAAAAATGTTTTTTTATTTCTTTTTTGGGGATATTTATTATAGCAAAATGTAAAAAATATTGCATTTTTTTCAAAATAGTCGCTCTATTTTTGTTTATAGCGCAAAAAATAAAAACCGCAGAGATGATCAAATACCACCAAAAGAAAGCTCCATTTGTGGGAAAAAAAGGACACCAATTTTGTTTGGGAGCCACGTCGCACGACCGCGCAATTGTCAGTTAAAGCGACGCAGTGCCGAATCACAAAAAGTGCTCTGGTCTTTGGACAGCAATATGGTCCGGGGCTAAAGTGGTTAAAAGCAGTTTAAAAAGAGCTTAAAAATACTGAGATCACATGGAGCCTGTGAAAGCCATTCTGTGCCTGCGCCCACACATTGCACTGCATCCTCATCTGCAGATGAGATGCATAGAATTTAATAAAAAAAGTGTAAGGGCTAAACTAAGAACTTTTTAACATACCTAAGTTTCTTCTGAACAGACACAACTTATGCAATAAGAGAGTCTCATGAAGCAACAGCTACTCAACTTTAGAACTCTTGGCCCTACATTTATTCTGTACTGTACCACCGACTCCACAGTGGGTTTAAGCAAACTGTCGCCAACTTACAAACAAACCGAAATGCACCTTTTGATTGGGCAACTATGTGACATATGAGGTTTAACATGACTATGTGAGGTTTAGGTTGATAAAAGTAAAACTCACACTTGGGGCTAAAAACATGCCTGCATCATACATTGTAGGGGAATCAAAAGTGGGGAAGTCGACCATTAAGAAGCATCTGGGTGTTCTGGTAGATCAATGACTTAGGGCTGAACTCCCGAAAAAGGAAAATCTTCCTTTGTAGCGGAGATCCCCTTACACTGCAAGAGTTAAATGCTTATTTATGCCTAACAAACCTGGACATTGTTTTTTACCTACCTGATCCCTCACTCCCTAGCAGTTGGCACGCACTGATTCTCCCAAAGCTACAACCCTTGGTGTCATTACATACAATGCAAGGCTGAGGGGTGACTGCAGGAGCGAGAGCTTAGGTAAGTAAAAGTTATTTTTCCAGGTACCCTAGACCAGTGTTTTTCAACTCCAGTCCTCAAGGCACACCAACAGGTCATGTTTTCAGGCTTTCCATTATTTTGCACAGGTGATTTGATCAGTTTCACTGCCTTAGTAATCACCACAGCCATTTCACCTGAGGGAAATCCTGAAAATTTGACCTGTTGGTGTGCCTTGAGGACTGGAGTTGAAAAACACTGCCCTAGACATCATTGTGTAGCCCCCTGCTCCTAAAGAAATGGGGCTATAATGTAAATTTAGTTTTTGGCTGAGCTGTAAACAGCTAAGATTGATTGTATCTAATTAAGGTAACTAGCTCCTGGCTGCCAAGTCCTGTGAGAGAGGCTTATCCAGAAATCATAACGGTCGCTAGGTCTGTGTGAGAGACCTATCCAGGTATTCAAGATCTCCTAAAAGAAAACCGTTTTTGTCATTTGGATTTTAGCCGTGATCTGCTAAAAGTATCTGAAACCTCCCTAACCCTCTATCATGTTACTGCTTCCAAGTTCTACATTAAAGCATTGAAAAATACTAAAGTGACTGGCGCCCACATTTGTTCTAACTTCTCATTATAGCCTTGGACTCAGCCCTGGGGTGAATGCAAGCTCGCTCCCTGTCCCTGGAGGTACCCTTTCTACTCCCAATATACCCAGGGGGGTGCTACAATTGCAAAAAAGAACTAAACGTCTGCACACCCAAGGGCTACCTCCTTAAATGTATATTATATATATATATATATATATATATATAAAAAATAAATACAAACATTTGTCTGTTTTTATGACGCATACATTTCAAACGTATGTACATTCATCCCAGGAACTTGCAGACCTGGGAGAAACTGAACTAATTGAGTACATGGAAGGTACCATATGGATTAACTCAGATCTCCTAGACCCCCCTCCATCATCTGGGTTGATGAATAAATCAAAATTGTTCCCAAGCTTTGGAACCAACAGGTAGCTCCAGATGTTTCTGGAAACAATCACATACGATCTACGTTCTATTGAATGGGAACAATTGGCTCAACAATGAAAGAGATGGCTGCACTCCAAGATTAATCAAAAATCTATAATTTCCGAACATCCCAAGTGTTACAAACAGACAGGCAGGTAGACTAGTTTCACATACCAACAGGTGCACTTATTAATTATATGAATAGTGTGTGAAACTAATCTACCTGCCTGTCTGCTTGTAAAACTTGGGATGTTCGGAAATTAAAGAATTTTGATTGCTCTTGGAGTGCAGCCATCTTTTGTTGTTGGTCGTATGCAGAGACGAGTCAGGGCGGGCACCCGTGAAATCATCAGGCTTCCTGTCTCACCTGGAGCAGCAAATAATTTTTCTTTGGATATTCGACAATTGACTCAAGGTGAACGTATAGCCCTACGAGAACTACCTGCATTGTTAAACTTAGTGATACAGGAGAAAATGTATTCCTGTGACATAAGAGGGACTACCTAGAAGAATTATATAGGCAACTATAAAATGGCCCAAAAATCCATTCCCTGACTATATTAGCGAGATTAACTATTGTATTAATAGTTGAGAAACCCTTTCAAAATTGGGCACTCTACACCTTTAGAGAATAATTCAGTACAGCATAGTTATTTACGGAATAACTCTGTATCAATTGCAGGTTAGTGATAACCAATACATTGATGTTTTTAAGAAATTGGTGCTTCGAGATCTTGATAACTTAAAACTCAAGAAAATATCGGGCCCTATCCATATCATGAAGGGTATACAGAATTTGAAAAAAACGTAACAACATTGTAATACGTCCTGCAAACAAAGGGGGGGGGGGGGTAGTTATTCAGTCCAAAGAACAATATCACCAAGAATTACATAAACAACTAGAAGATGCAATTACATACACCAAGCTGTTAGGGAATCCAACTTCCAAATACAAAATGGAATTGAAACAATTGATCCATCTTGGCATTAAGAAGAACATTCTAAATAAAAAGGAATCAGTATTCCTAATTCCAGAGTCAGGTAGAATGCCGGTCATCTACACCATTCCGAAGCTACACAAAGATAAAGATAACCCCCCTGGGAGACCCATTGTAAATGGGATTGACTCCCTTACCTCAAGAATGGGACAATATCTAGATTTCTTTATGCAGCCGGCAATACAACAAACTTAAGCCTACCTTAAGGATACAAAACATGTTTTACAATTACTAGAGGAGGTTCCAGTCAGAGAAGGCAAAACATTTATAGCGACAGCGGATGTATCATTCTTATACACCATTGTTCAAGACCATCAAGCGTACAGCGCTACTAAATGGCTATTGAGGAACTATACGATGTTGGTGTGCAAACAATGGAAATATTTTATCAAGTGTCTAGAGTTTAGTCTTAAATTAAACTATTTTTGGTATAACCAAACCTTTTTGGTTTGCCCCCTCGGTAGCTAACGCCTTCATGGCGCAATGGGAGGAAAGTGTAATTTATTCCAACACTCCGATTGAACTCACCTTCTATAAACGTTATATAGATTATGTGCTTATAATGTGGAATGGCACCAAAGATTGACTTGAAGAGTTTCTTATCCAGATTAACATCAATGATCAGAATATCAAATTGATATGCAACATTAGTGACAAACAAGTTAGTTTCCTAGATTTGGAAATTATGTTGTCACATAACAAACTCATTACTAAAATTCATTTTAAAAATATTGACACCAACAGTTATTTATCTTTGAATAGTTGCCATTTCAAGCCATTCTTATATAATATCCCTAAGGGACAAATAGTATGCATTAAAAGAAAATCGCACAAAAAGTGACCGACTTCCTCACTCAAGCTGAATTTTATTGGTAGGAGATTTAGAACTAAAGGGTACTCTGAGGAATTTATTCAACAGCAAATTCAGATTGTTTCAGGACTGAATAGAAATGATATGCTGCAAGGAAAGAAAAAACAACACTGCTAATCGGAAGCACCAGAGTCAATACTTGACTATAACACTCAACATAAAGATATAGAGAAGTTAATTAAAAAACACTGGCACATTTTGATAAGTGATAAACATCTCAAAAATATTTTGCCAGATAGACCCAACATTGTTTATAAAAGGGCACCGACTATTAGGGACATTCTTGTCAAAAATGTGATTGACCCTCCCCCACGCAGCGGTTATACCTTTTTTAATAGGAAAGGGTTTTTTCCCCTGCAAATATTGTTATGCCTGTATCCATACCAAAATTCCGCAAGTTAAAAGAATGGAATTTATAGCCATAAAACGCTCAGTGCTCAGTGTTCCGCCTATCACAGATGAGAACGAGGCGGAAGCACGGCTTTTGAACACTGGATGGATGGCCGCCGTCTGACTGTATGCATGACTCGGCTCTCATTAGGTATGCAGATTGTCGCAGTGAGGCTGTAATGGATGCAGTAATGTATATAATGGCCACAGTGATGTTTGTAATGGGCACAGTGATGTTTGTAATGGGCACAGTGAGGCTTGCAATGGGCACAGTAAGGCTTGCAATGGGCACTGTGATGTTTGTAATGGGCACAGTGAGGTTTGCTATGGCACAGTGAGGCTTGCGATGGGCACAGTGAGGTTTGCTATGGCACAGTAAGGCTTGCGATGGGCACAGTGATGCTGCAAATGGGCATTGTTGACCCTCTCATCCACTTACAGTAGCTGCTGCATTTTTCACCCTAGACTTATACTTGCGTCAATAATTTTCCCAGTTTTTTGTGGTAAAATTAGGTACCTTGGCTTATACTCGGGTCGGCTTATACTCGAGTATATACGGTACTTACAAAGAAAGAACATGAATACCCAAGGTGGATGATTATAACAAACCTACATTACATGTCACCCCTAAGGTGCACAAAGACGTATCAAAAACAGGACGACCTAACGTTTTAGGCCTAGGAGATCCATTAGAAAAAGTAGGCAAATACATAGACAGAAGACTAAACATTTAATAAGAGCGCTACCCGCTTTTTTTTTGGACATATTACGAAGATTGATGAATTTTACTATACCTGGCGATTGCATTTTGGCAGGGTTGTACGTTGAGTCTCTATACTCCTCCATCCCACATGAGTTGGGGATACATGCGGTTTCCCAATAGCTTGACATTTGTCATCCTCTGGCTGAACTATTAGTGGAATTCATGCATATGGTGTTGACTAACAACTTTTTTTTATCTTCAACAGAAAGTATTATCGCCAGAGAAGAGGAGTTGCCATAAGAGCTGCACGTGCCCCCTCTTATGCTTGTTTACATCTCGGATGGTGGGAGAGGGAGGAAGTCTATGTTCACCCAGTCTTTGAAAAACACGTTGCCTTATGGGTTCGTTATATTGATGATGTGCTGGTGGTGTGGAAGGGCTTATCGGAACAATTTGGTAAATTTATCTCGGATCTCAATCAGAACAATAGAAATATCTACCTTACATTCAAGGTGGACCCTTACCAAATCAAATTCCTGGATATACTGAGCCGAAAGGAAGGTTTCAACTTGGTAACAAAAACCTTCAGAAAACCTACAGCCGGTAACACCCTCCTGCATGCCACCAGCCTTGGCCGTTGATTAAGGAAATCCTTGCAAGACAATTTTTGAGAATTAGAAATTGTTCAAATATAAAAGACTTCTATGCTGTGAGTAGGGCGATCATATGTAGATTTAGAGCAATGGGATATTCCAAACTCTGTTATCAGGGCCCTATGTCTAAGGCACTAAATAAAAGTAGAGACAATCTTGGAAATGGATCAAAAAGATTTCAGTACCTCACAGGAATCCAAACAAAAAAAAAAAAAAGTAGTAGTCACTACCTATGGGACTCATTGGAACCAACTTATGGTATTGAACAAACACAGGCATATACTGTTATTAGATAACAGACTTAAGAAAATATCAGGTCCTCCACTCAATCTAATAGCCAAAATGGCTCCAACCATTGGTGACCTACTGGTTCAGAGGGAGTATTACCCAGGCAAGGAAATCTAACCTGCTCTTATCATACATTGCACCTCTTAATGGTATGCACCCTTATGTAGTGAAAACAAAAAAACTTTAAAAGGATATTGAAGGTAAACAAACCTTTAAAATAAAGCCCTTTGTTAACTGTTCGTCTTCATTTATAGTATATCAGATCATCTGCCCTTGTGGCAAGATATATGTTGAGAAAACCAGAAGAGAAGGGGTGATTAAGTCGAGGTACTATTACAAACAGAAGTAAAATAGATTTTTATTTTAAATTCACTGTGCCCAAATGGGTTGAACAGTGATTTATCATTACAATGCTTCCTGTGAATTAGGGAACAGATAGCTTATGCTCCCAATTGAAACCACTCCCTAGCCCCCTCTCTGACAAAGATGTGTTTGTTGTACTTTACCCTGTTACCCTATGTATAATGAAGCCACAGTGCTGTAATGCCTAGGTATACTAATACTATGTTCTTAGTTCCTGTTTTAAGCTCTTTGCTATTTTTTTCTAGACATATTTATGGTACACTACCCTTCTGTTTATACAGGGAATGGGGATGTTTAAGGTCTAGGTATTGGTTTCAAGGCTGATATCTTTGAAAATTAGCTAATGTGTGGACACAAGAGCCCAATTTTGGATATAAAGACCACATATGGAAAATTTCTAATAGCGATTAGATGCATATGCTAAAGATGTGTTATACCCCAAAAATTGGCAGTTTATCGGCACGCTTTCCCCTTTTTTTGCTCCTCCTTAATGTGTCCATTGCTATAATGGTAAGGACACAGACTCCATTTATTTATATACATATATAAAATCTTTTTTATGTCCTTACTGGCATGTGCAGGTGGTCGTATCCACAATCGCACTATAATAGGCAATTTAGCTTACTTGTACATTGGTTACTTTAAGAAATATTGTTAGGGGTGGGACTCAGCCCTGCATTTAACCCAGTGATAGCCTATTGGTCTCTATGTCCTTACAAAGTTCCGGAGGGCAGAACAAAACATGTTGGTGTCGGGACGGCCCCTCCCCACCTTCTGCAGTACCGCATGGCATCCCAAGCACATATGATTACATAGCTCAACCTGTTTAAGCAGTACTGAAAGGAGTCAGAAGCCACAAGCCACTACTGGCAGCGCCTGGTGTTTATACATGGCTTATCGTAGGAAGAGTCTAGTGGGATTGGTTACTGATGCCTATGAAAACCGGCCCTATAAAGCAGGGACTGCGAGTACCATCTGACACCTCGTTTCAATACTGGTCAGTCCCACATCTTGGGACCAGCCCAGCAGCAGAGGCCAAATCAATGACACTTATGGAAATCAGAGTTTGCATGTACATGGTATAGGCATATGGACATTGTTGATGCTCTTACTACATCAGTCCCCTTCTCTACTAAGTTTGCATATGGCTCCGGCTCATGTGGACACTTTTAGGTGGTATACTAATACTCACAGCAAACTCCATTACAATGCTTGATTACTGGGACCTGACCACACTACTTACTAGAGCTACATAAATATGGACTTCGACTGCAGCCTTCCCTGCATGTGATTAACCCTCCAAGCATCCACTTATGCATTCAGTCCGATAGATCATGGACTATTAGCTGGTTCTCTTTGAAACTAGGACCTTACTTAGACTTACATACGCAGAGCGAGGTGTTGGGTATTAACATCTTTATGTATATTGGGTACAATTTCACCATGGTTCCTGCAGAGTTCTGTCCATATATTCAGATCGTTAAGTGGGTTATGTGTATGGTTCTAGCCTTGGAGTAGCGTGTGCATTTCATTCGCCCATTGTGGTTGTAAGGTGGTATGCCAGCTATACCAATGCTTGAGCAGGATATATCCTAATATCCAATGCAGGAGCTAGTAGCATGAACTTTTAAAGGGTCATTTTGTAGGGTGGACTGTCCCAGCTCTGGTTCAGAGGCTGGTGGGATGGGATGGGATGTGGAGAATGGATGGGGCGGGGGGGGGGGGGTGGTGTTGAGAGCCTTGTGATGCTGTATGTTAATATTTTTTTCAGAATACATTTAAGGAGGTAGTTCTTGGATGTGCAGTGGAGGAGTGGGGAGCTGAGACACTGAGACTGCCATCAATTAGGGCAGCTGGCTGATCCCTACTTGGAAGCCGAGATGATGGCAGTGATGTCATCGGAGAGCGGACTTCAGACCAATGTCCGATGAAAACAGGTCACAGGAGTGCAGAACGAATTGCACTCCTGTGACCCATAGGAGAATCCAAGCCTAAAAAGCTCAGGCTGGACTTCTCCTTTAAGAGAGAGAAAGAGAAAATATGACTATTGTCCCTGTTCAAAGCATTAGTAAGACCTCCTCATCTGGAACATGGGGTTCAGTTTTGGACACCAGTTCACAAGAAACATGTTGGAAAAATTGAAAATAAGGAAAGCGAAACTAAAACGGGGCATAGAGGACCTGAACTATGAGAAAAGATCATCCCTTGAGAAGAGACATTTAAGGGAATATGACCACCATGTATAAATATATAAATGGTCCATATAATGAATTTGCAAAAATATTCACTTCAAAGTGACTACAAAGGCCAAGAGGGCACTCTTTGCATCTGGGAGGAAAAGTTTTTTAACCTCTACATATGAAAAGGCTTCTTCCAATTTAGAGCTGAAAAAAATGCGGAATGGACTACCTTGTGAACTAGTTCTAGCCAGCTGTTGATGGTTTTAACCGCTTCCTGCCCCTGCTATAGCCAAATGATGGCTACAGCGTGTGCTTACTTTGCCAGGAGGCAGTATACTCACAGTATACTCACAAATCACGCCTTCCGAAAATACCCGAGTGTCACTTTGGGTATTTTCGGAAGGCGTGACACGCCTTAGCAGCCCGTCAATCAACTCCCCTCCCTTCTGGAGAAATTTTTGATATGCCTGTATATCACCACCAAAATGTGAGTGGTTTTCTTATTTTTGGCTTTGTAATGAAATTTGCTTTTTAAAATACTACACCCAGAGGCGCCTCTCTCCTTGTTTGCCATCAATCAACTCCTCTTGGCTTAGGAATGCCCATTCCCCTCAGGATTCCCTGCTCGGAGCCGGATAACAATGACTCATAAAACAATAAGTACAAAGAAAAAAAACAAAAACCCAGCATTCTGCAGATGTTAGCAGTATGCTAGATCTAATGTCAGAAAGTTGATTTTTGGGTGAACCTCCGCTTTAAATACCCCCAAAAGAAAGCCCTATTTGTGTGAAAAAAATTATAAAAATTTGATATGGGTACAGTGCTGCATGACCATGCAATTGTCATGTGACAGCGCTGAAAGCTGAACATTGGCTTGGCAAGAAAGGGGTGAAAGTACCCAGTAGGCAAGTGGTTAAAGGGGTGTTCCACTTTTCTGTTAAAAAGAAAAAAAAGGGGTGTTCCAGCCATTTTTTGTGTTTATTAAAAGTCAGCAGCTACAAAAAGTGTAGCTGCTGGCTTTTAATAAACATACACTTACCTGCTCCACGGTTCCAGCGACGCACCGGCCGGGGCTCCGCTCCTCTCCCCCCCTCCCCGGCTGGCGTCTTCACTCCAAGTATGGGTACCCGGCCGTGACAGCTTTTGGCTTCACGGCAACCACTGCACATGCGCGAGTGGCACTGCGCCGTCCGATTAGACAGGCGATCTTTTTTTATCTCAATTGTTTTTTTATTTTATCTCAGCTTTTAACATACATATTTCCAAGATCAAAAAATACAGACAGATTATTACAACTTTCGTAATTATATACTGAATTAACTGATTCCTGCACCCCTAACGGGCACCTCGTGCAATGTTGGGTATTGTCTTTATTGTGTTCCTCCCCCCCCCCCCTTTTACCCGCCTCCCATCCCCCCTTCCCCCTCCCTTCTCTTCCCCTCCCTTGTGAGCATACAAACATGGTATTAGGTGGGATAATTTAACATCAGTTGCCTCCGTTCCTGCTGTTTAACAGACAGGCGATCTTAAGCTCTAGTCAAGTGATTATGCCTGGGTCGCCAAGGCTAGATCCTATTGTTAATATGAAAGGCTAGATACCCCTTAAAACAGAGTGCAATATTTATTTTGCTGTCAACATATTCAGTTAGATGCTACATGTTTTTAGACAACCAAGAAACAATTTGCAACAGCACACTAACACAATGAACACATAAAGGTTTGACAAATTTTGTAGTAACCAACCTTAGCATCCTTGTTATTTTGTTTGGTATCTCCATTTTTCTGTGTTTTTTTCTCATTTATGTTTTTAGATCCTTTGCGGTTTTCATTTTTGATTGTATCCTCTTGGATTAATGTATTAGAGGTAACTGGGAGACTGTCTTTAGTAATTTCTTCAGGTTCCTTTTCATTTTGTGTTTTTGTTGTCAGTTTAGTTTCACAAATTTTACCACCAGAAGTATACTCACTATCTTTAGTCGCATGTCCACAGTTGTTGTTTTTCTCTTCATCAGCTGAAACCTTTGTAGCAGCATCTACATTTTTGTCCTTGTCACACTTGTGGGCAGGTGGCACCTTGTGTTTGGTGTTTTCTGCTTTTGATTCCACTTCAAGCGCTCTTTCAGGAATAGCTGACTTTTGATTTTTTTTACCCATGTCAGGTTTTATGCTGCTTTTGCCTGTATTTTGCATACCTGTGTTAATAGTGTCCTTCTTATTACTGCTGTGAATATTTTTTGATCCTTCTTTGTTCTGTACATTTTGATTCTCATGCTCATTTCCAAGCTCAACCTTTTTAAGTTTAGAGTCAGTTGACATGTCCAAAGTACTCTCAAACATTTTTAGTTCTTTGACCTGGACAGCAATTATCTTCTTATCCTTGGAGGCCTCTTTCTCACTGACACTCTTAACTTCTAAATCAGCAGAACTATTCACAATGCTTTCAGGAACCTCTTTATTTGAGGATACTAAAAGTTCCTCTCTTTTGGACACATTGGGTATTTCATCTTTAGCTTCCTTTTTGTGCTCATCCTTGTTAGGTGGCACATCTTTATTGTGTATTAACACTGCATTCTCTTGTCCAGTACTAGGATTTTCCCTATCTTTTGGTACTGTTTCACCATCGTCAGGATTGGCTGGTGTATTGGTAGCATTAGCATCAGCATTTTCTATAGTCAATGCAGTAGGGTGTATGCTTTCACTAGTAACAAGGTCTGTAAGGCTGCCACATCCATCATCATCATCGCTTTCAACAATAGTGGAATTTTCCAAGTTAGCTGGAAGTGAAATAAATGCCGAGTCACTGTCTTTCTTCTTTTTACTTTTCTTTCGGTTTCTCTTCTGCAAGATAAATTAGTACTTTTTTTTTTAATAATCATTAAATGTTGGCAAAAGCAGACATAGAGCAGGTCTAGACAAGTCATTATGGCCATATTGCCAACTGGGTTAAAAAATAAAGCACAGCTCATTCCTAACTATTTGGAATGTTCATTCTACAGTATATGGAGGACCAAGTTACCTAGCTCTTTAAAGTAGACCTGAACTGAGAGAACCACACCGGTCACACCACTTCCAGTGTCACCAGACCAGTGAAGCCAGCAACAGTGTTCCTGATCGCCACTACGCTAATCCCAGTGTCACTAGACCAGTACAGCCAGCAACAGTGTTCCTGATCTCAGCCACACTAGTCCTTGAGTTACCAGACCAATGCTAGTCAACAACAGCATTCTTGATCACTAGCCACACCAGTCCCAGTGTCACCAGACCAGTTTAGGCCAGCAACAGTGTTAGGATCGTCACCACACCAGTTGCCAGACTAGTGCAGCCATAAAAAGTACTCCTGATTGCTGCAACTCCAGGGATAATGTTACCAGACCAGTGTATACCATCAACTGATCAACATCACACCATTCCCAGTGTCACCAGACCAGTGCAGCCAGCAAAAAGGTTCATGAACCCCATAGCACAAGTCTGTGTCACCAGATCAGTGTCAGCCAATAACAATGTTCCTAATCACTTCCACACCAGGCACAGTGTCACCAGAGAAGTGTAAGTCAGCAACAGTGTTTCTGATTGCTATCACACCAGTCCCTGTGTTACCAGACCAGTGCAGCCAGTATCAGTGTTCCTAATCACCGATACACCAGTCCTATGGTCACGAAAGTAGTGTAAGCCAGTAACAGTGTTTCTGATTGCTGCCACACCAAGAACCAGTAACATTGTTCCCGATTGCCACCACGCCAGTGGCAGTAATCAAAACTAGTGCAGCCAGCAACAGTGTTTCTGATGCACGGTAAGGAGGCACTTGAAAGATGGGCTGCTTGGTCGAATCGCAAGAAAAAGCCATTACTACGCAAATGCCACAAAGTATCCCACTTACATGTCAAACAGCACATAGGCAAGCCTTAAACCTTCTGGCACAAATTCATTTGGAGTGATAAGACCAAAATTTTGCTTTTTGGCTACAACCATAAATGCTACATTTGGAGAGGAGTCAACAAAGCCTATAATGAAAGGTACACTCATTCCTACTGTAAAACACAGAAGTAGATCGCTGATGTTTTGGGGGGGGGGGGGGGTGTGAGCTACAAAGGCTCAGGAAATTTAGTCAAAACTGATGGCAAGATGAATGCAGTACATTATCCAAAAATACTGGAGGAACATTTGCATTCATCAGCTAGGAAGCTGCGCATGGGACGTACTTGGACATTTCAACATGACAATAATCCAAAACACAAGGCCATATAACCTGTCATTGGCTACAGCGGAATAAAGTGAAGGTTCTGGAGTGGCCGCCTCCTGACCTCAGTATCATTGAGCCACTCTGGGAAGTTTATGCAAGACAGCCCAAGAGTTTCCAGGAACTGGAGGCTTTTTGCCAAGTGAAATGGGTAGCTTTACCATCCGAGAAGATAAAAAGCCTCATCTACAAATATCACTAAAGACTTCAAGGTATCATTGATGTTAAAAGCGGCAATACACGGTGATAAGAACTGGGGTATGTAAACTTTTGATCAGGGTCATTTGGCTAGTTTCTGCAATTAAAATGTAAAACGATTAAACGTAGTTGATTCATAATAAAGGGCTTTAGCCAAACACTAACCATGAGAGAAAGAAAACTGTGTGATATTATTCATATTCCCTGAAAAATTGCCAAGAAATCATAAATTCTGCCAGGGTGTGTAAATTTATGAGCACAACTGTATATATACACACACACATATACACACTGTCTCACAAAAGCAAGTACACCCCTCACATTTTTGTACTCACTTTTTTGAGATACTGTATATGTGATCGCTTTAACGATAATACACTATGTAGTCCTACCGCTTCCTTCCCATGCACTGGATCATGTTTTATTGCGGAGATCATTGTGGGCCTCTATGAGGTCAACATTAAAGCTACAGGCAGTACCCAAGAGGCACTGTCATGGTTTATAAATCTCTGGAGAACTGATATATGGGAGGTCATGTACATCTGGTAAGAAGATAGTGTGCAATATGGTGGTGCAGCACTGAAGTGGACACAATTTGTTGAGTGAAGTGTCATGTGTGCTCTAAAAATTCTGGATGGCCCTTCTGCACACTGCTATACACTCTTTCCAGCAAACTATGCAAAATGTAAAACAGTTTTTTTGCCAACCTATATTGCAATACAATGATGCCTAACTATGTTAAAGTAATCCCTTTTATGGTTAGTCCTATACTGCCATGCCACTGCAAATGCTAGAGTGGACACAATGCCAACCTGGGGCATAGAGACACAAGGTGGGGGGGGGGGGGGGGCTACTAGGTTCAGGTCTGGTCATTGACTTGCAATACAACAAAGAAAAAAAAAAGATATACATGCGCTAAAATCCCAATAGCTTGTACATGTATTTAACCACTATCCAACCGCCATATAGCAAAATGACGTGCACAAAGTGGTTCTGTTATCTCGACCGGATGTCATATAACGTGATCAGGATAACCCAGCGATCATTGATGTGGTGTGTCAGTCTGACACACCACATCTCCGATCTGGGTAAAGAGCCTCTGTTAAAGTCTTGTTAACACGTGATCAGCTGTGTCCAGTCACAGCTGATCACAGTGTAAAACAGGAAAAGCCAAATATAGTGGCTTTTCCACTATCGCAGGGATATGAAATTAGCGGATCTCCAGCTGTTGCAAAACTACCCATGATGCCTCTGGGTGTCATGCTTGTGGCTGTCAGAGTCTTGCTATGCCTCATGGGACCTGTAGTCATGGGACCTGTAGTATTGCAATAACTGGAGGTTTGCTAACTGCATATTCCAGACGCGAGTAGAGAAGAGTCGATCGGCTACTCTCCTGACAGGGGGGGTCTGTGCTGATTATCAGTGCAGCAGCCACCCCTAAGATGACCACCCAGGAGCACCAGGGATGCCACCCATGGCCCCCAGGGATGCTGACCAAGGATGCCCACCCAAGGATTCCACTCAGGACCACCAGGTATGAACTTTAGAGGTGCCAATCATTGCTCACTGTAGATGCCAATCAGTGCCCAGCAGTAAAGCCTGCCAGTGCCTCCTCATCAGTGCTGCCTATCAGAGCCATCTATCAGTGCCACCTATGAGAGCCCTTCAGTCCCGTCAATCATTGCCCATCAGTGTCACCTATCAGTGCCCATCAGTGCTGCCTTTAAGTGCCCAGTGTCACCTCTCAGTGGCAATTAGTGCCACCTTATAAGTGCAACCTCATCAGCACCCATTAGTGAAGGAGAAAAAAATAGCTCAATTACAAAATGTTATAACAAAAACAAAAGAAAACATTTTTTTATTTTGTTAGCAAAAAATAAATAAAAAATCTGGTGATCAAATATCACCAAAATAAAGCTCTATTTGTGAGAACAAAATGATAAACATTTTGTTTGGGTACAGTGTTACATGACTGTGCAATTTTCATTCAAAATGCGACAGCGATGAAAGCTGAAAATTGGTCTGGGCAAGAAGGGGGGGGGGGGTGGGGTGCCCAGTATTGAAGTGGATAAACTATCTGGTGCTAAAGGCTGTCCATCATAGCATCTGCAGTGGCAAGGTAGTGTAGGACTGACCATAAGAGGGATTACTTTGGAGCAGTTGGTCAGCTCAACCATGTATTTCAATATATGTAAAACTAAAAATCTCTATTTTACATTTGCATAGTTTTCTTGAAGGGTGTAGCAGTGTCCAAAGGGTCCATCCAAAATTTGTAGTGTTAATATGTGGTCATGCCCTTTTAGCACCTGGTAGTTTAACCACTTCCCTACCGAGTCATTGTGAAATGGCATCGGTATGGACCCTCCCTTCCTCCGGGTGGACATCATATGACGTCCTGGGCTTCCCAGGCGGCTAAGGGGGGGGAAGTGCGCCCGCCGCATCGCTTGGGACACGGTGCACATGCCCGGCAGCCGCAATATCCGCCGGGCACCCACAATTGTCCGCAATCACGGCAGGACAATGGATCTGGGTGTGTCAGAGGAGAGGAGACCAATGTGTGTTCCCAATACAGAGGAACACACATCCGTCTCCTCCCCTTGCAAGTCCCCCCCCCCTACAGTTAGAATCACTCACTAGGGAACATATTAACCCCTTGAGCGCCCCCTAGTGTTAGCCCCTTCCCTGCCAGTCACATTTACACAGTAATCAGTACAGTTTTATAGTACTATGGGGTCAATTCACAAAGCTTTATTTTCAGATTGCGAGTGTTATTTTAATGATTTTGCACGTTATTGAAGCTAGTTCAATTCACTAAACGATTTAACGCTTTGAAAAATCATCAAATAACGTTTCCCTACACAGAACCGATATTTTAAGGTGTGGATCCTTATTAAAGAGTCAAATCGTTATTTTAAAGATTGAAAACGTTATTTTAAAGAGTCAAATCGTTAAATATGTACAGAAGTGCAATTCACAAAGATTTTTTTGACAGTTATCAATCGTTAAGCAATCGTTAAATTAACACCTCCCTCAGGGTGGCGTTATGACATTTCCCAGGCGATATTTTGTTGTTAGAGGAAGCTTTTGGCGATTTTTGTAGTGTAGTGAAGTTTTTAGTAGTGTTGGGCAAGCTAGAACCGTGCTCTATTTGAACTTAAAATTATCCAGAGGCAAAGAAGAACACGTTAGAATGTTGTTCAGATTTATAAACGTGTATTCCCTTCACATACTATTTTGGATGACTTTTCTGAAACCCAGGTGATAGCTAAATTCCGATTATCATCTCCCATGATTTATTCTCTGTATGAGGAAATACACATGGCTTTAGAAAAGCACACAATAGAAATTTTGCACATCACATGCTCAATCTCCATGTGTATTGCTTGTGTCTCTCTCTCTCTCTCTCTCTCTGTTTCTGCTCTTTTCCACATGCAGCTGTTCTCCTCCCCTTCTGCTCCCAGAATGCATCTCTCCAGAATTATTTAACGATCTTAAGAGTTATTTTAACGTCCCAAATCTTAATAATAACGTCTGAGTAGTTAGCATAACGTTTGGATAAAGAGTCAGTTGAAAACCATAACGACTATGTTAAATAATGATTATAGCTTTCGTGAATACCATGTTTGCTAGCGTTAAATAAGGAGTGCTAATTTAACACATGAAGAAATCCAATAACGTTTCTCTTTGTGAATTGACCCCCTATGTGAATGTGAATGGTCCCAAAAACTTGTCAAAAGTGTCCGATATGTCCTTCGCAATGTCACGGTCACAATAAATAAAAATAAAAAATAAAAATTGAAGATTGCCGCCATTAAAAAATTGAAATGTAATAAATCTATTCCTTATTTTGTAAATGCTATAGCATTTGCACAAACCAATCAATAAACGCTTATTGATTTATTTTTATTTTTTTAATTGTGATATTTATTACATCAAAAAGTAAAAAATATTGTGTTTTTTTCAAAATTGTTGCTCTTCTTTTGCTTATAGCACCAAAAGAAAGCTCTATTTTTGGGGAAAAAAACATAAAGATCTCATTTGGGTACAGTGTTGCATGACCGAGCAATTGTCATTCAAATTGTCATTGAAAAATAAAAATTGGTCTGGGCAGGAAGGGGGTGAAAATGCCCAGTACTGAAGTGGTTAAATACATGTACAAGCTATTAGGATTTGAGCACAGGTATATATTTTCTATGTTTGCTTTAAACATACACATTGTTGGACATTTATTGTTTGCAGTTTTTTTTTTTTATGAGTCTTTATCTTCACTGGTTCATTTAAAATGATAATGCAGCAATTTTTTATTAGGTTTTGTTTAACCACCATGTTACAAAAATTGCGGCTTGGTGGAGACAATTTTTTTGGAGTATCATTTATAAACGGTGCTGCTAAAAACACACATGGGTGACCATTGCACCATTTAAATATACCTCTGATCCAGTGGTCATTAGACAGGGCAAATTACAAGCAAAATGTGATCACTATGAATCAATCACAGTGATCACAAATGTAAATAAAAAGTGTCAACAAAGCCATACCCTTCTGCCAAATGACTTTTCAGTAACCCTGCTCTTATTGACCAACATTGACGATTTGTAATTCTTATACTGCTAGAATTAGTAAATAGGAGAGTATATTATCCCTTTCATGCCTAAGCCTATTTATGACATTTGGTGTTTACAAGTTAAAATCTGTGTGCCAGATTCAGGTACATCTGCGCATTATTGGACCGGTGTAGCGCACCGCCTTTACGCTAGACTTGCGCAATGTAGCCGCGTAATCACCCTATTCTCGTAGCTTTTACGCAGAAAATTGCGCATGCGTAACGTTATTTCAGAGGCGCAAGGCGGAGTAATACAAATTGGGAAGGACGTGGGCGTGTTACATTGAAATGACCTGTGACCCCATGCAAATGAAGGGCCGGCCGGCTCGCGCATGCGCGCTTGAAGGAGACCATGGTCAGCACCTCTGTGCGCATGCTCACAACTCGGGAACGGCGCAATCAGTGAAATTGGAAATGGACTAAGGACTACGCAGACAGCATAAATAGACAGACACAAACGCACTTCCATTGCAAAAGTACATCCCTTTGTCCCTTCCCATTTAACAAAGTGCTTTTGTCCCGTTGTTAGTTGCGTTGTGTTTTGTATTTGTCAGATTAGTGTACTGTGTGATCAAGTGTTTGTTAGTAGATCTTTGAAAGTGTTTTTTGATAAGTGTTTGAGAGACTGTTTGTTTGATATATTTCTGGTCGTTTGTTTTCTTGCTTAATTGTTGCTGTTTGTTTTTGTGACTGATTTTTGCTGAGTGCTTGTGTGATTTTTTGGGTGTTAGTTTTCTCTTTGTGTGTGTTCTTGCTTGATTGGTTGTGCTTGTTTTTGTGACTGATTTTTGTTGACTGGGAGTGAGTTTTTGTATGAGTATGACAGAGAGAAAGAGAAAACTAAATTTCACTTTGGGGGAGAAACAAATTCTTGCCCGGGCCATTAGCGATTATGGGCGTTTCCTCCACGGCCCGGACAGTGCCAACACCACCCCGGCCAGGAGGAGGGAGATTTTGGACATGATCACTGAGCAGGTCAATTCAGCGGGGGAGGGGGAGACACAGAACCGGTCTGGGATTGATAAAAAGATTAATGACCTCCGGCGTCTGGTCAAAAAGAAGCTGGCCAGAATGCTTGCCCATGCCAGGGCCACAGGAGGGGGCCCACCATGCCATGTTAGGCTGACAGCGGAGGAGCGTGCGGTGGCCCTGACCTTTCATCGGCATGAAGTGGAGGGCCTGCCCGGTTTTGACTCAAGTCCGGAGCCCGTGGTGCCAGGTACGTTTTTTTTTTATATCAGGTGTGTAGCATGTGTGGGGGAGGGGTGAAAGGGAATATGTGGCAAGTGTGTGGATCCTCCAACCTGTGAATGTTTTGTGTTATCCACAGATGTGCAGGAGGGTGCAGGGCCATCTGGCCTGACCGCACCATCCCCTGGACAGCAGCCTAATGAGGCCCCCCCGACAAGGCCGGAGTCCACGGAGGAGGTTGAAGAGGAGGAGGAGGTTGAAGAGGAGGAGGTTGAGGAGGAGGTGGAGTCCATGTCAGGCACTGGCCTATTGTTGTTGGAGGACCGTTCCCCTCTGGCTGGCAGCAGCCAGCCCTCCCTAAGGGGGAGCCCCCCCTCCTCCCCCAACATGGCTCCTCTCCCAAGGGCCTCCCCTTCTCCCCGGCCACAAGCATCAGCTGGAGGCAGGAAGGCGACCCAGAAGACCAGGGGGGTGGCCGATCTCCTGCCCGCCACTTTGAGAAGGGACCAGTTCCTCCAGACCCGCCATCTGGGACAGGTCAGCCAGACATTGGTGCGGATAGAGGAGAGCCTGTCCTCCATCAAGGATACACTGGGGAACCTGGACTGCCACTCCTGGGCTTTCACAAACTGCCTTAACGACCTGCAGACTACATCAGCAGGCATTGGGCAGGATGTGAGGGCCCTCACCCAGGCTATCCAGGCCAACACGGCAACACTTGGTGCTGCCCTGGACAGAATAGCCGTGGCCTTGGAGGGCAGGCCGCTAGGTGGGCAGAGATCAGGGGCTGCTCCTCCTTCCCCGGTTTTCCCTCTCCCCCATGAGTCTCCCCTGAGGAGCTGGGGCCGTGGCCGGGGGCCCCCCGGGCGTGGCTCACGTCAAGGGCAATAATTTGTTTTTCCCTTTTTTTTTTGGCCTTTTTTTTTTTTTTTGCTGGAAATGTTTTGATTTTGCTGGTAATTTTATTTTTTTGGGTTGTGAATGCTGTTTGAATGTGGGGGTGACATTCCTGCCAAAAAAGGGGTGTCACTCTCAATTTTGGTGGAGTAGGGTTCCCCAGGACCAGGGAGAAGTGATCCCCAGGTCCGTGTGAATGGTGTATGAATGTTCAGTGACATAATTGGAGCCTTGGCGTGGCGTTGCTGCTCACAAGTCCTGCATGGTGGACTGGTGCCAATCCAATTTGATGAGGATGTGATGTGTCTGTGCTAGGGACCACAGTGGTGTGCATGCATGCATTCTCATTGTGCCATGATTAATGTGTGTGTTTAACGTGCAAAGATGCCTAATGTGAGCTGTCTCCTGGCTGCTCTTCCTCAGAAGACGGGGGACCCTCGGTTTGGGGGGATTGTCTGGTTCAGGGGTCAGGTCATCACGTAGGTCAATATGCAGGCCCTTTCTTACTGCAAAGTTGTGCAGCATGCAACATGCACCGATGATATGGCACACAAATTTTGGGGAATACAAGAGGGTACCCCCAGACTCATCCAGGCATCGAAAACGTGACTTCAGGAGGCCAAAGGTGCGCTCCACCACTGCACGGGTTTGGGCGTGTGCTTGATTGTATCTTTCCTCTCCTGGGGTTTGGAGGTTCCGGATAGGAGTCATGAGATGGGGTCCCAGTGGATATGCAGAGTCACCTGTAAGGGAAAAGACAGGAGGATGTTAGTCATGCATGTGCCCCTTGTGATGTGTGCATCATGGGGGGGTACAGTCATGCCTGCCACCCATGTCACTCACCAACCAGCCAGGTGGCTCCATACACGTTCTGATCGAATTCCATTTGGATGTGGCTTTGACTGTAGATGTAGCTGTCATGGCTGGATCCGGGGTGTTTGGCACGGACGTGCCATATGAGGCCTTGGGCATCGACTATCACCTGTACGTTGATGGAATGCCAATGCTTCCGATTGCGGTACATGTGCTCTGTCTCATGGGGGGGCTGGAGTGCCACATGTGTGCAATCAATGGCCCCGATGGTGCGTGGGAATCTGGCAATTCTGTAGAAATCTGTCATTGCCTTCAGCCGCAGGTCCTCAGTGGTGGGTTTGATGATTTGGTTGGCCATGCGTCTGAGAATTGCTGGGACAACCTGGTGCACACATCTGCTCATGGAGGATTGTGACATCCCAGCCACCACTCCACTTGTACGCTGAAAAGAGCCACTGGCAAGGACATGGAGTGTTGCCATGACCTTGACCAGTGGCTGCACTGCATGTGAGCGTTGTGTTGGGCTGGTGATGTCCTCCTGCTAGGTTGTGGTTAATTCCATGATGGCATGAGGGGTATAACTGAAGATGCGATACACCTCAGAATCACTCATGCCAAAGAGGTCTATGCGTGTGCGGTATATCCTCTCCCGTGCCATCCTCCGTGCCCTCCTCCTTCTTTGCTCATCTAAAGTCAGTAGTGTAGCTATGCGCGACGATGCCCCTGGCATGTTGGCATACAGATTGTTGTGCAACACGTGTGACTGCTGAGCTCCTCACTAACAGTGTTGCTTTATCTAACATGTAGACGTTTTTTCTCTTTTTAGACCAGCTTTTATATGGTCTAATTTTAGACAGGACATTTTGCTGTTGCGCACACTGCGTAGCCTGCGCTGCCCCAACGTTCTTTTGTGGATCCCCGTAAGTCCCTCATTAGCATATTTCACTAGCAAATCAATGGTCTGTCTAGCGCAGTTTTGCGCGGACGGATGCGCCTGTCTAACGAAATTACGCTGGACAAAAAAAAAGTAGATTTCTTGCGTATCTCGTTTCGGGGGTGCCGTGCATCGAAACGCACGCCCACATTTAGACTTACGCACGCGCATCTCCTGTTGCGCAGGCGTAATCGCTCTCTGAATCTGGCCCTGTATTTTTTGCTAGAAAATTACTTAGAACCCCCAAACAATATATATATATATATATATATATATATATATATATATATATATATATATATATATATATATTTAGCAGAGAATCTAGAGAATAAAATGGTGATTGTTGCAATATTTTATGTCACACGGTATTTGTGCGGCGGTGTTTTAAACGCAACTTTTTGGGAAAAATCTACTTTCATGAATTAAAAAAAAAGTAAAGTTAGCCCAATTACGCCAAGTAAATAGATACCAAGCATGTCACGCTTTATTATTGCACGCACTCGTGGAATGGCGACAAACTACGGTACCTAAAAATCTCCATAGGCGACGCTTGAAACTTTTTTTTTTACGGTTACCAGGTTAGAGTTACAGAGGAGGTCTGACGATCGCGGCGATATATCACATGTGTGATTTCATATGCGGGCGCGACTTCCGTATGCGTTTTTTTTTGTTGCGCAAGCTGGCGGGGAGGGGGGCGCTTTTTTACATTTTGATTACTTTTATTGCTGTCACAAGGAATGTAAACATCTCTTGTGACAGCAATAGGTGGTTCAGGTACTCTTTATGTAGGATCCCTCCTTTGCACTTAAAAGTATTCAGATCACCGAAAACGGCAATTCTGAATACTGTGTACTTTTTTAAATCCGGCGCCATTGGCAGCCGAGAAACCCGGAAGAGACGTCATGACGTTGCTTTCGTGTTTACATTTCGGAGACTGAATCAAAGTGGTTTAGGGTTTAATTTCAGTCTGAGCCTGGTCACTGGAGGCGCCAGAACGAGGATCGGGTCTCCCGGGTGGGACGGGATGCCTGGTCACAGTGGCGAGAGGCAGCGGGAGGGGGGGTGTCCCCTCCCGCTCCTCCTGCATAACAACTGAGCGCCTTTTAGCTGCATCAGTTGTTATATGCGGATAGCCAAAGGCCGGCTCTAAACAACGGCTGCAGGCATCATCCCAGGATAACTCCCGAAAAGCCGAGGACGCATATATGCGTACGCTCGGCGTGAAAGGGTTATATTATATTTACTTGTTTCAAACTTTTTTTTACATTTCCTTTTTTACTTTCTGGTTTCCAGGCCTAGGAAAATTATGTTATACATCCCAGGAGTGTTTAGGAGGGGAGGATGGTTTGACTACCAATGTTATGATGAAAAAACAACCTTAACAATTATGGACCTCATCCTGGAGAAGCTTAAGGAGGCCCTGGGGGATGATGGGATCCCCATGGAGGTGTACACTCAATATGGAGAGGTGCTGTTGCCCAAACTACTTGTTTTAACTCCTCATTTAAGTCGGGAAATCTAACCACATCCATGACAAGGGCGAACGTTATCCTTTTACTGAAAGCAGGCAATGATCCCTTGGATCCTGGCTCGTATAGGCCCATTTCGCTGTTGCAAACCAATGTTAAGATTCTGGTAAAGGTATTAGCTATAAGGGTTAATAAGGTTATCCTGTCCATCATTCACCCGAACGGCAGGGTTCATGCCACGTATACCGCGACCAACCTTCGGCGGTTGTACCTAAATATGCAGACCCCTTCGGACTCCGTCGGCAGTAGGGCACTGTTGTCTCTTGATACCAATAAGGCATTCAAAAGTGTTGGCTGGCGGTATCTCTGGGCGGTGCTGGCTAGGTTTGGATTTGGTCCTAATTTCCTGAGGTGGGTGAGACTTCTGTATGACGTGCCACAGGTGGCCATATGCATGTCTGATAGGATGTCCCATGCTTTTGCACTGAGCAGGGGGACCAGGCAGGGATGCCCCCTGTCCCCCCTGCTCTTCGCTCTGGCTATTGAGCCCCTGGCGACCCTGGTGAGGAGCTGCCCCACGGTTCGGGGCTTTAGATATGGCGAAATGCATGAGAAAATCATGCTGTATGCCGACAACATGTTCCTCTTTCTGGAGGATTAGGGTGACTCATTGACTCAGGTTATGTCCCTTATCACTGACTTTTTTTCGGGCCTTACCATCAACTGGTCAAAGTCAGTTCCTAGATGAGACGCCCGTGCCTGTGGAGAGCCTCCCCTGCCCTGTCGCTGT
Source organism: Rana kukunoris (assembly GCA_029574335.1). Taxonomy (NCBI): domain Eukaryota; kingdom Metazoa; phylum Chordata; class Amphibia; order Anura; family Ranidae; genus Rana; species Rana kukunoris. The sequence goes on from CM056051.1 coordinate 381,001,303, forward strand.
AGTGTCATCTTTCAAATATCTGGGTGTCTGTGTGTCCCCTAAAATAACAGATTTCTCCCAATTAAATGTCTATCCCCTATTGACCAAGTTTAGAGTCAAAATACACATCAGAAACAAACTGAAAACGTCCCTAGCGGGCAAGACAAAATTATTAAGATGATCCTAATGCCGCAACGGTTATATTTGCTCCACAATACACCGGTAGTTATTACACTTTAAATATTTAGAGTTGTTAATTCTCTCTTTAGGCAATTTTTATGGCACACCAAACGGCCTAGGATAACACTAGAGCAATTACAATGCCCAAAGGAGGGAGGGGGCCTTGCTCTGCCCAATCCTTGGATATATTACTTGGCCACACAGCTTCAACACTTGATAGGAGCCATGGTCCTGTTGCCTGCGGCTTCATCAGCCCGGCTTCTGTTGCTGGGCTCGGGTGCCGACGTGATCCAATAAAAGTATGCCCACCTACTCGCTCATTCAGAAGGTATGGAAAAAGGCCAAACAGCTCCAGAATGTAGCAGGGTTTACCGAGTATAGTCCTCTCTGGGGGAACAACACATACACTGAACTGGCCAAGATTAAGCAGGGACCCAAATGGTGCCCCATGGGTATTATGCACATCAGACATGTTTTCCATGGCATATACTACAGGTCGCATCCGACACTAAGGGTGTAATCTCCCAATGCTATAATATGCTGCTATCATTGTTTCTGGAGGGGCATCCTGTGAGGGTAGTGGGTCAGTGGGAGGTAGATGTTGGACCCATTGCAGGGGAACTCTGGGAGGAGGCGCTACAGGCAGTTAATGCCTGCTCGCTTAATGTGTCATAGAGAGTGTCTCAATTGTACATTTTACTGAGAGTGCATTTTACCCCGATGAAACTCTTTAGAATGGGGCGGGCACCGGACCAACTGTGTGGAAGGTGCAGGGCGGTGCCAGGGGACTTGATTCACCTGCTCTGGTGTTACCCCAAACTCCATAGATACTGGACGGAGGTTCTGGTTACACTTAATTCAGTGTTCCATACCAACGTTCCACTGGATCCACTTTGTTGCCTGCTTGGGGTTCTGAAGGGGGCGATATCGGAGGAGGTGACCAGAGTGGCATTTGCCAGGGCATTGTTCCAGGCGAGAAAGATCATTCTTAACTGTAAATCAAATATACCGAGAAATAAAGCTGGGAAATTTCTCAGACTTTGGGATCAATGGCTAGCTTTACCTGGTCTGAGCCCCTTGGAATTGGTTGAGATGACATTGCTAGAGGGTGTATAGGTGCAGAGGATAAGAGAAGGGATACTTGGTTGGGCACTTGGTAAAATCTCTGAATGGATGGGTGGCCTGTGGAAGGGGGTGGGCAGAATATGATATGCATGAAGAGATTATGAGCAGAGTGTTTATTTTCCTGGTTGTGTGCTGTGCTCAATGACTTGTGATATGTTATTTCAATGTCTGAATACAGTGTACAGTATTTCATGATTTCATATTTTGTATGTTTTGTGAGCAATAAAAACCTGATTAAAAATAATAATAATAAAAGGAGTTGTAAAGGCAGAAGGTTGTTTATCTTAAGGCCTCTTACACACAGATCAGTTTTTCTTCAGGTTTTTCTTTTCAGTTTACCAAATCCATCTAATATGAGGTCAAACCTCAAGAGTCTCAATTTGTATGCAATCAGGCAGGCCCTTGTACTACATAGTTTTGGTAAACTGAAAAGAAAAACCTGAAGAAAAACTGATCTGTGTGTAAGAGGCCTAATGCAATTCTGTGTGTAGCAGCGTCCACAGCACCGCCTAATTACTTATGATTTTAATTGCTTTAATGTAGCGGTCTCCCTGACTTCCAAGGGCCTGATGGTGACCTCTAGAGCCAGGGAGAACAGACATTCCTCCACAGGGTGTAGGTTACTAGACATAGTGGGTGTTGTGCAAGGTCGAAAACAAAAAAAGATTTGATTTCTCTTAACAGGAATGGTGGGAGAGAGGGTTAGGGCACAGGACACCCTTAGGCAAATGCAATAGCAATTAGGCAAACTTTGCAGACAGCAATACAGATAAAGGGCCTTTAAGCCAAATGCAGTAATCTGTATCTTGTAGCAACTGCTGTCTCTTATAGCAACAACTTCTCTCACAGCATCCTACTGTAGATCTTCCAGTTTAACTCACAGTATCCCACTGTAGATCCTCAAAATCTCATCTACCTACTGGATCCCTCGAGCTTCACCCACAGCTAACCACTGTACTTATCTTCAAGCTTTACTTACAGCTACCCACCATACTCCTTCAAGCTTTACTCACAGCTACCCACTGTGTTCCTGGATGAGTCTCCGCTGAAGCTTTCCCACTTACTTCACCATCCCCGGCTAGTGAAGCGTCTGCTCTGGTACTCCTTCAGAACTTAATTTCTTCCAAACTTGCCTCTGGTAACAGGAGTGATCGTCCCTCCAGGAACTACTTCTCCTTTACCCCCTGCAATGAACAGGCTCCCCTTGGGCTAAGCCTCTAACACACGTGGTTCCGCTCCAGGCTTTAGGCTTAATCTTTGCTGCTCCTCCTTTGCGGAACCCAGAATTACTGGATAGGCCTCACAATGACCTAGATGCCAGTAGGACTCCTGGATAGGACTCATGCTTCAGGCCTAGCAACCAGGAGCTGTCACACACACACACCGCAGCCCCAGGCAGGAGGAACCCGATCAACCTGACTCCTCCCGAATAAATTACCTATCCCAGCATGGACAGCTGCCAAAAGAAACTCCTGCTGATTGGCCGAGACAACTTATTTACCCATCATCCTAATGTTAAAGACAACAGTGTCACCTTTTGTCAGAAGAGAGAGACCACCAAATAAAACTCAGAGCCCGAGGAGGCAGACACCGATTGTCAAGAGAATAGGTATGGTGATTAACCCATGAAAAAATTGAGTTACCTCCCTCCAATGCTCTTGAACCGGTAGTCAATTGCAGAATATATGTAGGAAGCCTGCAAGGGTGTCAGAGCATCTCCAGCAAGCAGGAGATGAGGTTGGGAAAATTCAGTGAAGGCGTTGGGGCATATAGTATATTCTGTGCAGGATTTTCAATTGGATTAGCTTGTCCCTAGTTGCAACTAGTGGGTAATCCCACATGTCTTCCCAGTCTTCATTGTCCAGCTAATGTACCGCCGCTCGCCACACCATCTGCTATCCTTAATTTCTCTCATTTAGGTTGGTTCCATTCCCAGAAGAGAGTGGTGTGATAATACTATAAAAGCCCTCATTATACTGTGTATCATTGGTTATTTAAACATGGGAAGGTTTCTTTCTTGCGATGGATGTGGAGGAGGCATTCGATATAGATGGGCCTATATGGCTAAAGTACTTATGGCCCTTGGTTTAGGAGAGAAAATGTGCAAAAGAATTTGTGCTCTGTACACCTCAGGCCAGAGTTAAATTGAAGGACCACCTATCGGATGCATTCTCGATATTTAACGGCACTCCGCACAAGTGCCCCCTCACACATTTTTGTTCTGTAACTAGAACCTTTTTTTTTATTTTTTACACAGTCTACGTAACAACCCTGACATTAAAAGATATTTCTTTCCCAGATAAAGAATACAAAATTCTAGCATATGCGGATGATGTCGCCCTTTTTCTGCCTGAGCCTCTTATAACTCTACCCAACCAAGAACATTTTAGTCAAATATCAAATCCAAAGATCAAAAATAATAAATCATATGAGTTGAAAGTGACTCACACCTGACATAGTTCAGTGTTGCCAAAGAGAATTCCTGTTTGTTTGGAAAATAGGTGAAAATCACATGCTTAGGGATTCAATTCAATTCAGATAAGTATTAGGGAGGCTGCAGCACACCCAAGGTTTTTTTATTTTAAAGCATAGAATTCATTAGGATAAAAAAAACTTCTGCCTTTACAATCACTTTAATTACAAGATGATTTCAAAATGATACAGGATCCAGTCTCTACTTAACAAAATGTATCTCAATATGACAGATCGCTGTTGGAGATGCAGGACTGTGAAAGGAGACATGATGCATGTGCCCCCAGTATTTAACAATATTGGACACAGGTTCACACAATTAAATTAGGCAGAGTTTACGCTAGATCTTTAGCTATGCATATGGTTAGTGCGCATGGATGTGCATCCCTACACATTGGTGGAATCAACTTGCCCCATAACAAGACTAAATAAGATAGTTGAAATGGATGAGCCAATATATCACTCATAAGACAGATTTTCAAATATAGTAAAATATGGTCACACTGGTGTAATTTTAAAATGACCACTTACTACAAAAATTCAAAAAAAGATTCAATTCGCAGATAGCTTGCTGCCAAGCCCTGTCAGTGGTGAAAATAAAATGTTTTCTCCTGTGCCCCACCTTCCTCCACTTATATTCTCTAACCACTCCTATATTTTCTTTCTTCTGCTGCATTACTGTTCCCCCCCTCATTCAATTACATCTTCCCCTTCCCCCGTATCTGCAATTTTTCTTTTTTCTCTTTCCCTCTCCTCGTATTTAGACCCCATGTGGCGGATATCGGCATTACCTCTATGCCTGCGTTTTTTAAACTAAAAACTTCATACCTTTCATTGTTCCCCTTGTGAAAAGAAAAGTCATTCTACAGCCATGGGCAAAGTTTTGAGAATAACACAAATATTTTTTTTTAAAGTCTGTTGCTTTAGTGTTTTTTAGATCTTTTCATCAGATGTTACTATGGTATACTAAAATATAATTACAAGAATTTCATAAGTGTCAAAAGCTTTTATTGACAATTACATTAAAGGGGTTGTAAACCCTCGTGTTTTTTAGGATAAAATGCATTAAGGTGAAAAAAATTGTCACTGACCAGCCCCCCGTTTTACTCACCTGAGCTTGTTCATTGCCACACGGGAGTCCCCTCTCTGGCTGGGGTTCTCGGCTCTTGATTGGATAGATTGTTAGCAGTGCAGTCATTGGCTCCCGCTGCTTTCAATCAAATCCAATGAAGCAGGGGTGGGGTGAGTCTGGCATTCTGCGTCTATGGGCGCAAATGCTGGACTCGGGAGTGCACCCTCACAGTAACCCCCAGGGAGATCGCTTCTCCTAGGGGGTTTTACCGATGCAGGGAGGAGCTCTGGGCACCATTGGGGGACCTGCACAGTAGAGGCAAGTATGATATGTTTGTTATTATAAAAAAAAAAGGAGGTTTTACAACCCCTTAAAGTTTATGCAAAAGAGACAATATTTGCAATGTTGACCCTTCTGTTTCAAGACCTCTGCAATTCCTCCCGCCATTCTGTCAACCAACTTCTGGGTCATGTCCTGACTGATGGCAGCCCATTCTTGCATAATCAATGCTTGGAGTTTGACAGAATTTGTGTTTTTTTTTTTGTTCATCCGCCTCTTAAGGATTAACCACAAGTCCTCAATGGGATTAAGGTCTGGGGAGTTTCCTGGCTATGGACCCACAATGTTGATGTTTTGCTCCCTAAGCCACTCCTTATCACTTTTTCACCTATGGCAAGGAGCTCCATCATGATGGAAAAGGCACTGCTCTTGGATGGTTGGTAGAAGTTGCTCTTTGTACCATTCTTTATTCATGGCAGCGTTTTTAGGCAAAATTGTGAGTGGGCTCACTCCCTTGGCTGAGAAGAGAAGAAACCCCAAACATGAATGGTCTCAGAAAGCTTACTGCCGCGTACACACGGTCGTTTTTTGCGATGAAAAAAAAAACAACGTTTTCTGTGAAGTAAAAAACGACGTTTTTGAAACGTCACTTTTCAAAGACAATTTTGCATACACACCATCGTTTTTTCACAAAAAGCGAGGTTACGTTCACCACTCTTTTCCATTGAAGCTCGCTTCATAACTAGCTTCTGGGCATGCGCGGGTTGAAAAACGTCGTTTTGAACGACGTTTTTGCTACACACGGTGACTTTTTGTGAAACAAAAAACGACGTTTTGAAAAACGACACAAAAAATTCAAGCATGTTGGAATTTTTTTTTGGTCGTTTTTTTGAAGACAAAAAACGACGTTTTGCCCACACACGATCAATTTAAATGACGTTTTAAAAAACTTCGTTTTTTTTCATCGCAAAAAACGACCGTGTGTACGCGGCATACCTGTTGGCATGATACAGGACTGATGGTTGGGCTCACATTTTTTCGCCAGACAAGGCGTTTTCCTGATTCCCCAATCAGATAGAGATTCATCAGAGAAAATTACCATATATACACATATATAAGCCGACTTTCTTAATACATTTTTTATGCTGAAAAAGCCCCCCTCGGCTTATACTCGAGTGATGGTCTCCCGCAGCCTTCTGTTGTAACAAATCCGCGCCCCCTCCTCGTCCGTGATAGACGGAACACTAATACAATAATGCTGGGAAACTGGATCTGTGTTCCGTCCATCACACGTGGAGGAGGCGGGGCTTTGCTACAGTGGATGGCCGCCTGACAGTTCAAGCGGTTGTAAAGGTACAATTTTTTTCCCTAAATAGCTTCCTTTACCCTAGTGCAGTCCTCCTTCACTTAACTCATCCTTCGATTTTGCTTTTAAATGTCCTTATTTCTTCTGAGAAATACTCACTTCCTGTTCTGGCTGTAACTCCACACAGTAATGCATGGCTTTCTCCCTGGTGTGAAGTGTCGTGCTCACTCCCTCCCTTGGACTACGGGAGAGTCAGGATGCTCTCTACGTTGCAGATAGAGAAAGGAGCTGAGTGTCAGTAGGCGTCCTGACTCTCCTGTAGTCCAAGGGAGCACGACACTCCACACCAGGGAGAAAGCCTTGCATTACTGTGTGGAGTTACAGACAGAAGAACAGGAAGTAAAGGATTTCTCCAAAGAAATAAGGACATTTAAAAGCAACATGGAAGGATGAGGTTAGTGAAGGAGGACTGCACTAAGGTAAAGGAAGCTATTTAGGGAAAAAAAAATTGTAACTTTACAAACCCTTTAAGACTGCATGACACAGGGGGAGACCGTAATTAAAAAGGTACACGAGGCTGCAGATGGGCACAGTGAGGCAGCAGGTGGGCACTACTGATACAGATGGGCACAGTTAGGATGCATATGGGCACAGTGAGGCTACAGATGGGCATTGTTTACCAATAGCTGCTGCTTTTCCCACCCTAGGCTTAGAAGCCAGACCATCTCCAAAAGTCTTTGCCTCAACAGCTGCTTACTGCCATTCCTGAGCAAGCTCTGCACTGGTGGTGCCCCAATCCTGCAGCTGGATCCACTGTAGGAGACGGTCCTGTCACTTGCTGGACTTTCTTGGGGGCCTTGAAGCCTTCTTCACAAATGCAGTGGACAAGTTTTTTATGGGATGAAGTGAACTTTCATGGCAAAGTGGGACTTTGCAATTAATTGCGATTCTTCTGATCACTCTTCATAAGATTTTGGAGTATATGCAAATTGCCATCAATAAAAATTGAGGCAGCAGACTTTGTGAAAATTCTTATTTGTGTAATTTTCAAAACTGCTGTATGTGGTTTCTGGCTACCATGGTTCATCTTTTTTTCTATACTGACTGTCGCAGAGATATCTTTTTAACTGAAGAAGATTATTGTTTTGTTTCTTGTTCTGTTTCTTTTATTTTTATGTTTAACATATGGCTGTCATGTTTGTACTTCATATTAAAACGTTGATAAAAACGTTATGAAAAATAAAGAAAAGAAACAGGAACAGAGAGTCAGCATGATCCAGTGGGGATAGAAGAAACACAAGAGGATGCAGCAAGCAGAGCATAGATAGGCTTCCAAAAGAGAAGAGAAAATGGAAATAAAACTCTTGCCTTTCTTTTCTTAACTGGAGGGCCAGTATCCATTAGGGACTTTGGTTCATCCTCTATTATTTTGAATTGGTCACTGGTGTTACCAGTTTTGGTTATATCTGCAATCAATTCTTTTCCAGGTTCCAACTCATTTAGAAAAGAAGGAGTATGTTCTCCACTTCCAGAAGCAATTTTTGCATCATTAATTTCTGCAAACAAATTAAAAGCACATTAGACAAGTAAATTAGCCACACATCTATTATAAATACACTGTTTACAGTATTACAGGTGCTTTGAAAAAGTGCGAGTATGGTCTCACTTAGGAATAATTAATAGGGTAATAGAGTACCATCATCCAAGAATTGATGAGAAAAGAGGGGGGGGGGTGTGTGAATGGGGGGAATAGTTGCTGAAGCTAGACCCAACACATACCCGCCAAGTTGAGGTGTGGACTATCTCGGTACAAAATAGGTCAGGGTAAACAATATGATAAATAAAAAATGAATTTATTAAGTAAAAATGTTGCATTAAAAACAATAGTGTACATCAAAAGATTGGTCGATTCTCTACTAGTTTCGCGGGATGTCCGCTTCTTCAGGAGAACCAATCTGAAGGACAATAATGCAATGAAAAATATAAAATACAGGTAATACAGTTCAGCAGTAAGTTAAAAATTGAATAGACATAGAGGTTTTACCCAAAGTGTAACGAAGCAGGCGCGGAGCCAAGTCTGCCCAAAAGGTGATCCCCCTGCAGCGAACGTGGGGGATGGTATGTGGATCTCTGAAAAATTAGCATACATTAAGTTGGAGGAGGTGGCACAGAACATGGATAGTGATTATGGTGGGTTGGATCAGGGGAGAGGGGGAGTAGGAATAAAGGAAAGGTAGAAGCAGGGGGGGTGGAGTAGGGGGGAAAGGAGGAGGGGGGGCGCCGGGGGGGGAGCAGGAACAGGGTGGGGGGAAAGGGGAGGAGAGAGAGAGAGAGAGAGAAAGAGAGAGGATGGGAGGAAAAGAGAGGGAAAAGGGGAGGGGGGGAGGAGTGGAAGGGTAGGAAGAGAAAGGGAGGGGATGGGGGAGGGGGAAAGGCAGGAAGAGGGAAAGAACGAGGTGGGAGTACAGCCAGGTAGGGGAAGAGGGGGAGGAAAAGGAAAAAGAAAAAGGAGGGGGGAGAGAGAAAAAGAACAGGGGTAAAAAGGAAGGGGAGGGGTAGGGGGGAAGAAGCAGTGAGGAAAAGCAGGAGGAAGGGGAAGAGAGAGGGAATGTGGACAGGTTTTTACCCCTGTTCTTTTTCTCTCTCCCCCTCCTCCTTTTTCTTTTTCCTTTTCCTCCTCCTCTTCCCCTACCTGGCTGTACTCCCACCTCGTTCTTTCCCTCTTCCTGCCTTTCCCCCTCCCCCATCCCCTCTGTAACAGAATGGCCCGTGACACCCAGAGACGTTGGAAGGATGAGAGATACTCTTGTGCCAGCAGCACCAAAAACTCTTGGGTCGAAATCCACCCTGTGCCCTTTTGGGTATAGGGTGGCTAATAGTGAATCATAATTCATATATTACATGAGATGGGACATTAATAATACTTCATATTGCAGGACTGAGATATCACAAGGAGTCATGATGACATGACCAGGTCAGCCAGTGAGTCATACCTTTTGTATAATAGGCTATTGAAATATCCTAAGGTGTTGGCTAGTCAATGTAAAGACACCCACTCTCACTGCCATTGTGTGATAAAGCTGTATATATAACTTATTCAAGTAGATGTCTGTGTTATTATTAAAGGTTAATTGAACACTTTTGAAGATGCGGGGCCGACCGGTCTACATGGTTAGCTTACCTGAATGCCTTTTAGAGTGTGATTGAAGCCCCCCATGGTGTGAAGGGGGTGGAGATTACATTGTCCTGTGATTAACTGCATTATGTTGTACTGGATATAAGCAAGCTAAGAACCAATAAAGTTATTCATACATTTTGGAAACTAGAGAACGGAGCGCAGTCTCGTTTATTCTGGGAAATGGAATGGATCATGTCTGCCTGGTTGTTGGTGTGTCGGATAAGCTTGTCGTGGTTGGATGGAAGGTTGTAAGCGGTGGTAACCGTTACATTGGTGGCAGCAGTGGGATGATTCCATCACCAGAAGGACGGCTACAAGGACACATGACAATGGAGACGGTGTATGAACGGATGAAGCTCTCTTCCCTCATGGACTTACTGGAGAGCCGGGGCAGACCGGCCAGCAACCGTAAGAAAAGGGACATTATCGCAGAACTGGTCGAAATGGATAGAGCTAAAAGGCCCGCCGTAACGGACAGGACACCCAAGGAAGAAAGTTTTGATCGGGCTGTTAACCTAAGACTGGCACATTATGGTCCTAACCCTCCACCGGAGATCAGGGACCGAGTTATTGCAGCTCTGAATGCCACCTTGCTACAGCGAAGACACAGCAGCACCAGCTAAAGGGAGAGGAGAGGTGCAGATACCAGTCTCCATGGAAGAGGAATTCCAAAGAAGGTTACAAGAGATGCGGATACAGCATAGAGGACCAGTATCAGAGGAGGTCCTGTTGGGATGGTCGGATGTGATTCGGTGCCAACTCTGGAAGGAAGCGTTAACTCGGGAGCAGCAAAACCAAGGAAAGGTCCTGCCCTCCATCTATGCAAGGTACTGGCCGCAGTATGATGTACGAATGCTGTTGTTGGGGAAACAACCGAAGCAGGAGTGGACAGCTGAGTTAAGCAGGCTGATCCGGGCAGAGATGCAGCTGGATGAAAGCTACAGAGCCCTCCAGTGGTATGTAGCCCAAGAGTGCCCGTGGCCAGCAGATGACAGCCCCACAGAAGGCTATGACTATGATGGCCTGGGATAATTATATTGGAGGATGTCCAGTGATCCCGACTTTGGGGATGATCGGGAGTGGCGCTTGGAGGACATAATGGAGCACAGAGAGGAGAAATTGAATATCTCGGGAGGCCACTGGTCACAGGAAGATTTAGAATTTCTGGCCATTCAAGAATGGAAACTGGAGGTCGCCTACAGACAGCTGCTAGACTCGGCTCAGCAGCAGGATGGGGCTCCCATTGCCTGGGACTATGAGGAAAGGTCAGATAACTGTGAAATCATGGCTGATGAATCGGCAGTGGAAAATATGGAGATTTTCATCCCTAAAGCCGAAGCGGATGGTGTGGAGTTCCAGGGAGCCGGGGCGGTTGGCCCCCCTCTCCAGCAACAAGCTGAGGTGGTAAAGCTTTTACCCCCAGCTGAATCACTGGCAACAGAGCAGGGTACCCCAAGCCTCTGCTCCCAACTAGCAGAAGAGGGGGACCCTGTGGTAGTGGATGGGACTGTGGTCTCCACTCACAGCAACTCAGCGGAAGAGCTGGTAACAGAGCAGAGTGTCATAGGCCTCTGCTCCTCACTAACAGAAGAGGGGGTTCCTGGGGTAGTGGATGGGACTTCAGTCTCCACTGGCACAACCCCAGAAAATGGTACAGGACTGGGACAGGAGGATGTCTGCTTTGCTTTGCAAGCACCGGGGGGTTTTCACCAAGCACCAGTGGATGGGACTTCAGTCTCCACTGGTATACCCCAGGAAGGGGGGGCAGTTGGCCCAGACCCCCAACAGCATGATGGACTGAGCCCAGCTACCCTGCCTTCTCCCCAGCGGCAGGCGTGTTCTCTGAGAGAGGCAGAGGTTGGCGGGGTGAGTAATGCTCAGTTTGGAGCCATTTATTTGGGGTACAGTATGGATACCAGCATTGGAGGACGGGAACTACTGACGGACTTCGGAGTCAACCCGTTTGGGGTTCCCTCCTGTGTCCGTCTCCCACCGAAAGGGGAGAGATGTAACAGAATGGCCCGTGACACCCAGAGACGTTGGAAGGATGAGAGATACTCTTGTGCCAGCAGCACCAAAAACTCTTGGGTCGAAATCCACCCTGTGCCCTTTTGGGTATAGGGTGGCTAATCGTGAATCATAATTCATATATTACATGAGATGGGGCATTAATAATACTTCATATTGCAGGACTGAGATATCACAAGGAGTCATGATGACATGACCAGGTCAGCCAGTGAGTCATACCTTTTGTATAATAGGCTATTGAAATATCCTAAGGTGTTGGCTAGTCAATGTAAAGACACCCACTCTCACTGCCATTGTGTGATAAAGCTGTATAGATAACTTATTCAAGTAGATGTCTGTGTTATTATTAAAGGTTAATTGAACACTATTGAAGATGCAGGGCCGACCGGTCTACATGGTTAGCTTACCTGAATGCCTTTTAGAGTGTGATTGAAGCCCCCCATGGTGTGAAGGGGGTGGAGATTACATTGTCCTGTGATTAACTGCATTATGTTGTACTGGATATAAGCAAGCTAAGAACCAATAAAGTTATTCATACATTTTGGAAACTAGAGAACGGAGCGCAGTCTCGTTTATTCTGGGAAATGGAATGGATCATGTCTGCCTGGTTGTTGGTGTGTCGGATAAGCTTGTCGTGGTTGGATGGAAAGTCGTAAGCGGTGGTAACCGTTACACCCTCCCTTTCTCTTCCTACCCTTCCACTCCTCCCCCCCTTTTTCCCCCCTCCCCTTTTCCCTCCCTTTTCCTGCCATCCTCTCTCTCTTTCTCTCTCTCTCTCTCTCCTCCCCTCCCCCCCCCTGTTCCTGCTCCTCCACCCGGCGCCCCCACCTCCTCCTTTCCCCCCTACCCACCCCCCCCCTGCTTCTACCTTTCCTATATTCCTACTCCCCCTCTCCCCTGACTCCACCCCCCCCTGCTTCTACCATAATCATTCCTATCCATGTCCTGGGCCATCTCCTCCAACTATCCATGTCCTGGGCCATCTCCTCCAACTTAATGTATGCTAATTTTTCAGAGATCCACATACCATCCCCCACGTTCGCTGCAGGGGGATCACCTTTTGGGCAGACTTGGCTCCGCGCCTGCTTCGTTACACTTTGGGTAAAACCTCTATGTCTATTCAATTTTTAACTTACTGCTGAACTGTATTACCTGTATTTTATATTTTTCATTGCATTATTGTCCTTCAGATTGGTTCCCCTGAAGAAGCGGACATCCCGCGAAACTAGTAGAGAATCGACCAATCTTTTGATGTACACTATTGTTTTTAATGCAACATTTTTACTTAATAAATTCATTTTTTATTTATCATATTGTTTACCCTGACCTATTTTGTACCGAGATAGTCCACACCTCAACTTGGCGGGTATTTGTTGGGTCTAGCTTCAGCAACTATTCCCCTATTCACAAGTTTACTTGCCGAGAAACCCGAGAGTGTGTATACTTACCTGTCGCCGTGGAAACCCGCGCATGCTTGAATTGACTTTGACGTGATGTGTGGTAGCTTCCTAGGTATATGTAGGGTGCAGCAAGATGGCAGCGACAGCATCGAATGTGACGAGCGCATGCTCGTTGTACGCGATGAAGTCACCGCGTTCTTTCCTTTCAAGAGAACCGCGGTTCTTTTGAAACGAGAGTCTGTACTCTCTGGCAGCAAGAGATTCTTGCCAAGAATCTCATCAGGGAAAACAACCTTTTTTTTCCTGACGAGATTCTTGCCCGTGTGTACAGGGCTTTACACTTAAGTATTACTTAAAGACATACTCTATCTTTTGAGAAAAAAAATTGTGAATGTATTCATTTTTTTGCATTGGAGCTGGCAAAGCAGTTCAACTGCAAGCAGTGCATTGTCGTGGTTACAATACACAGGCTCCTGCAAATTATTTTTCCAAAACCTGGCATACATGGGATTTTGGGGCTGGAAATAATCAATGAAAAAAAAAAAAACAACAACACACTTCATTACTTCAGTACTCTATTGAGATCTATGGGTCCCTCTGCCCCAGTGGAAGATGGGACTTTGTAGTCTTCCTTTCCCAGATCTGTGTGAACAGATATGGGGTTGAATAATGAAGCTGTGCGGGCAGGCTATGCACTAAATTATAGATAAAAAAAAGCGGCAGAACTTCGCAATTCAGGTACAACTTGCGATTTTGTGGCTACTATTACCACTATATCTTTAGATTTCCCAGGAAAGTAATGACAAAAGATAATTTAAAGTTCATGTACATGGAGGTTTTCTAGGCATTTTTGTTATGCAATTGACTTACAGTACAGGGCTGTACTCTTCTACTTCTTTGTACAGTATTGCCATTTACCCATGCATGTGCATCCAACACATTTACCGAATGTGAAATTTTCACCTTCAGTTAATACGTCCAACATGTGTGGGCAGGTTAACACAATGCAAAGAAGCATTGGCGTTTACAACAAGACAGCTGCATACGACCACTTACTTGTATGGCAGGCTGTATGCGGCACCTATGGCTCCACGGGCACTTGAAAGCACTAGAAAAATTAAGCTAGACATATAAAAAAACTCCTACACATTCTCCACTTAACTACTTAAGACCCGGACCATTATGCAAGGACCTTGCCCCTTTTTAAGATTCGGCACTGCGTCGATTTAACTGACAATTGCGTGGTAGCAAAAATAAAATTCAATATTTTTTTACTTTTTGCTATAATAAATATCCCCCAAAAATATATAAAAAAAAACATATGTTTTCCTCAGTTTAGACCGATACTTCTTCTTCTACTTATTTTTGGTACAAAAAAAAAAAAATATCTCAATAAGCGTTTATTGATTGGTTTGCGCAAAATGTATAGCGTTTACAAAATAGGGGATAGTTTTATTGCATTTTTATTAATAATCTGTTTTTTACTACCAATGGCAGCGATGAGTGATTTTTGGATTTTTGTCATTTTCACAGCAAAAAGTGCTATAAAAATACACGGATTACTGTGAAAATTACAATTGCAGTTTAGGAGTTAACCACTAGGGGGCACTGTAGGGGTTAAGTGTGACCTCATATGTGTTTCTAACTGTAGGGGGCGGGGTTGGACGCGTGACATCAGTGATCGTCTTTCCCTATATCAGGGAACAGACGATCACCGACACTGCCACAATAAAGAAGGGGAAGGTGTGTTTACACACACCTCTCCCTATTCTTCAGCTCTGGTGACCGATCGTGGAACACCGACGGCGATCGGGTCTGCGGGTCCCGCATGCGCGGTCACGGAGCTTAGGACCGGGTCTCGAGCGCGCCGCCGTCGGTGCGCTCGCGACCCCACGGCTGGGCCTTAAAGAGACACGTACAGGTACATGATTGTGCCCAGCCATGCCATTCTGCCGATGTATATCGTCGGTAGGGGGTCCTTAAAGGGTCACTAAAGGATTTTTTTTTAGCTAAATAGCTTCCTTTACATTACTGCAGTCCTGGTTTCATGTCCTCATTGTTCGTTTTTGCTTTGAAGTAGCTGTAATCCTTCTCTAAACTCCACACTTCCTGCTTGCCTGGTTCCTTATGAAAAAACTCATGGGAGCTTTTCACTGTGGTCCATGATCAAGAAGGTGTGATTACTATGTGTCTAAAACTCCTCAAAACCAATCAGGCCGTGTACACACGGCAGAGAACCTCGACGGGCAGAACACATCGTTCCGCCCGTCGAGGTTCTCTGCCGGCCGTCAAAATCGGCGACCCGCCCGTCGGGAATGGCAACCAGCCATTCATCCAGGCGGGCCGTCGAGCAAATAGAGAGCGTGCTCTCTATTTCTGCTCGACGGGCTTCCCGACGGGAAGCTCGCCGAGAGCGTACACACGCCCGAGGTCCTCGCTGGAATGCAGCTTTCAGCGAGGTTCTCGCTGGTTTCCAGCGAGAACCTCGGTCGTGTGTACGCCGCCTCAGATTCATTTTAAAAACAAACACTGCCCTGTTCTGTGTGTCTCTGTACTTCACAGAAACATGAAACTAGTTTAAATACAAAAACTAAACTGCAGGCACATTATATGATTGATTTTTATCTAGTTTTAGTCATTTTTAAAAGGAATCAGTTAACTATTATGTCTCTATACCATGTAAACAGTCATTTCAGCAAAACAAATTTTTTCCTTTACAACTCCTTTAAGTGGTTAATAAAAAAAAAAAATATTCTGTCTCCCTGCCAACGTGGCTGTTAAAGCCACTGTGTAAAGAGCTCAGCGAAGCTGGCCCCCCTACAATCAGCACAAATAAAAACTCAAGTGTGTTTCTTTAGTGCTACGTTTGTGCTGTTTTGTGCCGCAAAAAAATACGTTTGTGCTGCTTTTATTTTGAAGATATTAGCAATTGTTTTTTCCAGACTATGACATCATCTAGCCCCCCTACAAGCCCAAATGACACAAAACTGGTCTCATTGGTTAGTGCTACGTTTGTGCTGTTTTGTGCTGCTAATATTTCCGTTCTATCTTTTATCGTTTTTGTGTTATTAATGATTTATTAAAGGTCACCAAAGGTCACACAGCCCCCCTACAAGCCCAAATGACACGAAACTGGTCTGGTTGGTTAGTGCTACGTTTGTGCTGTTTTGTGCTGCTAATATTTCCGTTCTATCTTTTATCGTTTTTGCGTTATTAATGATTTATTAAAGGTCACCAAAGGTCACACAGCCCCCCTACAAGCCCAAATGACACGAAACTGGTCTGGTTGGTTAGTGCTACGTTTGTGCTGTTTTGTGCTGCTAATATTTCCATTTTATCTTTTATCGTTTTTGTGTTATTAATGATTTATTAAAGGTCACCAAAGGTCAATCAGCCCCCCTACAACGCCCAAATGACACGAAACTGGTCTCATTGGTTAGTGCTACGTTTGTGCTGGTTTGTGCTGCTAATATTTTTATTTGTGCTGTTATGGTTTTAAAGTTATAACAGTTTATTTATTTTTTTCAAACCCCACTCACTTTGCCCATCTTACAATCAGCACAAATAAAAACTCAAGTGTGTTTCTTTAGTGCTATGTTTGTGCTGTTTTGTGCTGCTAATATTTCCGTTCTATCTTTTATCGTTTTTGTGTTATTAATGATTTATTAAAGGTCACCAAAGGTCACACAGCCCCCCTACAAGCCCAAATGACACGAAACTGGTCTGGTTGGTTAGTGCTACGTTAGTGCTGTTTTGTGCTGCTAATATTTCCATTCTATCTTTTATCGTTTTTGCGTTATTAATGATTTATTAAAGGTCACCAAAGGTCACACAGCCCCCCTACAAGCCCAAATGACACGAAACTGGTCTCATTGGTTAGTGCTACGTTTGTGCTGTTTTGTGCTGCTAATATTTCCGTTCTATCTTTTATCGTTTTTGTGTTATTAATGATTTATTAAAGGTCACCAAAGGTCACACAGCCCCCCTACAAGCCCAAATGACACAAAACTGGTCTGGTTGGTTAGTGCTACGTTAGTGCTGTTTTGTGCTGCTAATATTTCCATTCTATCTTTTATCGTTTTTGCGTTATTAATGATTTATTAAAGGTCACCAAAGGTCACACAGCCCCCCTACAAGCCCAAATGACACGAAACTGGTCTGGTTGGTTAGTGCTACGTTTGTGCTGTTTTGTGCTGCTAATATTTCCGTTTTATCTTTTATCGTTTTTGCGTTATTAATGATTTATTAAAGGTCACCAAAGGTCAATCAGCCCCCCTACAACGCCCAAATGACACGAAACTGGTCTCATTGGTTAGTGCTACGTTTGTGCTGGTTTGTGCTGCTAATATTTTTATTTGTGCTGTTATGGTTTAAAGTTATAACAGTTTATTTATTTTTTTCAAACCCCACTCACTTTGCCCATCTTACAATCAGCACAAATAAAAACTCAAGTGTGTTTCTTTAGTGCTATGTTTGTGCTGTTTTGTGCTGTTTAAATTTCCTTTCTATCTTTTACTGTTTTTGTGTTATTAATGATTTATTAAAGGTCACCAAAGGTCACACAGCCCCCCTACAAGCCCAAATGACACGAAACTGGTCTGGTTGGTTAGTGCTACGTTTGTGCTGTTTTGTGCTGCTAATATTTCCGTTCTATCTTTTATCGTTTTTGCGTTATTAATGATTTATTAAAGGTCACCAAAGGTCACACAGCCCCCCTACAAGCCCAAATGACACGAAACTGGTCTCATTGGTTAGTGCTACGTTTGTGCTGTTTTGTGCTGCTAATATTTCCGTTCTATCTTTTATCGTTTTTGCGTTATTAATGATTTATTAAAGAGCTCAGCGAAGCTGGCCCCCCTACAATCAGCACAAATAAAAACTCAGGTGTCTTTCTTTAGTGCTACGTTTGTGCTGTTTTGTGCCGCAAAAAATTACGTTTGTGCTGCTCTTATTTTGAAGATATTAGCAATGTTTTTTTTACAGACTATGACATCATCTAGCCCCCCTACAACACCCAAATGACACGAAACTGGTCTCGTTGGTTAGTGCTACATTTGTGCTGTTTTGTGCTGCTAAAAAAATATTTGTGCTGTTATGGTTTTTAAGGTATAACATTTTTTTTTGTTTTTTTCAAACCCCACTCACTCCCCCCCCCCCCCCCCCCCCCCCTTACAATCAGCACAAATAAAAACTCAGATGTTTCTTTAGTGCTATGTTTGTGCTGCTAATATTTTTATTTGTGCCGTTATGGTTTTTAATATATAGCAGCTTGTTTTTATTTGATAATAACCCACTCACGTTGCCCCCCATGTTATTAAATCTTAAAAACAAACGTACTATTTGTTAGTGCTACGTTTGTGCTTTTTTGTGTCATAAAAACACACATTTGTGCTGCTTTTATTTTTAAGATAATAGCAATTTGTTTTTTCCCAGACAATGACATCACCCTGCCCTCCTGTCCCATACCTGGTTAGTGATCTCCTGGTTAGAAAGCAGCAATTGAAGCACAGCAAAGTATGAGTGCCTGTGATTAGTCCAATAGACTGCATGGTGGCACCAGTCAGCTGGTGGATGTGACAACAGAACCGGCTGATGGCATATAAGCTGGCACTGAGCTTGGCTGGCGGCAGACTGTGGGTAAGCAGCTGGAAGCAGGAGACAGGTGAAACCTTGCTGGACTGAAGAGCTGTAGCAGGATGCAGGGTCAGATGAGCCGGGTCCATAATGGTCGGGCAGATCAGGCATAGACGGCAGACAACAGGATAGTTGGGTCACAAGCCAAATCAGCAACGGGAGTTAGATCAGGCAAGAACAGAAGGCAGAATCCAACGGAGGTCAGGAGCAAGCTGGGTTAGGATCAGAAGTCAAACGCAGCAATCAGGAGCGAACACACAGAAGCTGCACACCAAACTGCAGCCTGTTTAAATAGTCTGTCTGGCGCCAGCATTGATGACAGGCTCACGCTCATCTGCCCGGCCAGTTGCCAGTCTGCGCATGCGCATATGTATGCACAGGGAGACATCATTTGTGCTATGGGCAAGCCTTTGCTGACAACCCCTACAACAGCCAAACAAAATGAAAAGGGGCTGGTTGGTTAGTGCCACGTTTGTGTTGGTTTGTGCCATTTTACTCTCCATTCTAGCTCCTTTTGTTTTTCATAGGGTTGTCCCGATACCACTTTTTTAGGACCGAGTACAAGTACCGATACTTTTTTTCAAGTAGTCGCCGATACCGAATACCGATACTTTTTTTTAAACGTGTCCCCATATGCAGCCATGTCCCCCCACATATTGCTGCCATGTCCCCCCACATATTGCTGCCATGTCCCCCCACATATTGCTGCCATGTGCCCCCACATATTGCTGCCATGTCCCCCCACATATGCAGCCATGATGTCCCCCTACCTGATGATGATGATGCCGCCGTATACAAAGCTGCCGCCGCGAACATTACATGCAGCTTTCGTTTTTCAATAGCTGTTTTCCCTATTGCCCGTCCTGTGTAAAGGACACTCCCTCTTGCTCGTGATTGGACAGATCCGTCCAATCGCTAGCAAGGGGGATTGTCCTTTACACAGGGCGGGCCATAGGGAAAACAGCTATTGAAAAAAACAAAAGCTGCATGTAATGTTCGCGGCAGGGGCTTTGTATATGGTGGGGTCGGCAGGGGGCGACGGTGGCGGGGGGGGGGCGCAAAGTATTCTATTTGGGTATCGGGGGTATTTTCGGGAGGTACTCCCGCAAATACTCGGAATCGGTCACGATACCGATACTGGTATCGGTATCGGGACAACCATAGTTTTATTTATTTTTCATTTATTGTTGATTTAATAGAGGTCACCCAGCAGCCCTACAAGAGACACAAGACATGAAACCAGGCTGGTTGGTGCCTCCTTTGTGCTGGTTTGTGCTGTTTAAGTATCAGTTCTACTGCTTTTTGTTTTTCAGCTATTTACTATTTATTAAAGGTCAGTAAAGGTCACTGGGTTGGTTGGTTAGTGCCGCGTTAGTGCTGTTAAAATTACTATGTGTGCTGCTTTTTTATTGCAAACGTTTTTTTTAATTAATCAAACCCCACCTCCCCCACTATAAAAGCATAAGGATGTGAAACTGGCTGATTAGTTAGTGCTGCTACTGTGCTGCTTAAACATCCATTCTCTCAGGTTTTAAAATTTTAAGTTATTTTTTTTATATAGTATATACTATAGTTTTACAACATATTTTTGTACAATTTGTATGTAAATATAAGCAACTTTTGTTATTCCCTATGTCACTTACATAACTATAACTTTATGTACAGTATATTGCTATATTACATGCTATAATGGGTTATTTTTAGACCTTTTATTTGTGTTACATTGTAACCATGTTCATGTGTCTGCACATAACAAAATGTAGTTTTAGGCTCCTTTTACACATGCTGTCTGATCAGGTGCGCCTGTCCGTTTTTCAGTCGTACCTGATCGGATCGGACACTCCATTCACCTCTATGGAGCAACAGATGTCAGCGGTGACATGTCTGCTGACATACACCGTCATCCGATCCGATCTATTCCGCCAAATCCAGATGGATGGAGGTCCTATTTTACATCCTTCTGGAGTCCCATAGAAGAGAGCAGAACTCTGACAGGTCCATCTCAGCACAGTGAGTGGAGAAAGATCTGTCATCGGCTTGCTTAGCACGTATTAACAGAGTCCATCAAAATGAACGTACCCCATGTGAAAGGGGCTTATGGGTTGACTGTATTGATTGGGAAATGTGTCACCACAGTCTCACTTTGAATACTCAGTGCTAACAGCACAATTGTTGTAATGGATGGAGCAGGTGATAAGATGTGCTTCTTGCTGTCTTATTTCACATTTTCATTTGCGCAGCACTGGATTAATAGCTCTTTTTCTTTCTTCTTCAAGTTTTACATCCATGGCATAAGACTTAAAGGAGAAGTCCAGTCTGAGCTTTTTAGGCTGGGCTTCTCCTAAGGGTCATAGGAGTGCAATTAATTTTGCACTCATATGACCCGTTTTCAGTAGAGAGCGGTCTGAAGTCCACTCTCTGCTGACGTCACTGGAATCAGTCGGGGCAGCGCATCATCACGACTTCCCAAGTCTGGATCCGCCAGCTGCCCTGATTGATGGCAATCTCAGCGAGTCACTGACACACCCTCTCCCCGCCCCTCCACTGCCCAGTGCTCCAAGGAGCGCTGAGAAGTAGAGCAAGGCGATGCTGACTGACAGGGGAGGAGTGAGAACCCAGCCATCGGCGGTGTTCAGTGGCTCGGATCTCAGTGTAGAGACAGCTGGGACAGGTGCAGCATCAGCCTGACGCTGCATCCACCGAGGTAAGTATGAATATCAAAAAAAAAAAAAAACATACCGTATTTATTGGCGTATATAACACGCACTTCAATTTAAGAGGGAAGTTTCAGGATTGTTTTTGCCGTATTCTCCAAGCACTTGCTCTGTAATTCAAAGTGGAGGGCTTGTATTTAAATTAAGCACGCCCCCGCGCCGATCGAACTGCGCATGCGCCGGCCGTACAAATAGCCCAGTGCGCATGCTCCAGCTCACGACGGAAAACGCCAATGAAGCCAACGTGAGCATCATTGACGTAAAGCCCTATTCGCGAACGACTTTGTCATTGACGTAAAGCCCTATTTGCGAACGACTTAGTAAAAAGACGACGCTGTCCCGAGGCCATACTTAACATGGCATACGACGGACCTTCGGAAACCTACCCCTCATATAGCAGGGGTAGGCTTACACTTACGGAAATGACGTAAACGACGACGAGGCAGCTCAAAAACTTCCGGGAATCAGCATATCAGGCTCATTTGCATAGTCAAATGAGAAAACAACGTAAACGCCACCTAGCGGCCAGAAAAAAATTACATCGAAGATCCGACGGTGTAAGTGTCTTACACCTGTCGGCTCTACGCTGTATCTATGCGTAAGTGATTCTAGGAATCAGACGCATAGATACCCGGGCCAAAAAACAGAGATACATCGGTGTATCTTGAGATACGCCATCATATCTCTTTTGAGAATCTGGCCCTATGTGTCCATCTGCAGCCTATGTGCTCATCTGCAGCCCTCTCTCATCTGCAGCCCTTTCTCATTAAAGCAGTCTGATGCCCATTAGCAGACTCACCATCTCTCATGCAGTGCGGCCGTCATCTCCTGTTCACTCGGCTCTTAATCGCGTCGGCAGTCACATACACAGTCCTGCCTCCGCTATCGCCATTAGAACTAGCTCCTGTGATTGACAGAACACTGGTCTAATGCTGGTGGCGGAGTCGGGACTGTGTGTGTGACATCAGAGCCGAGTAAACAGGAGATGATGGCTCTGTGAATTCCGGCGGCGCTTGTTCCCCTCTGAGTCCGAGAAACACTATTGGCGTATAACACGCACCCGTGATTGTCCCCCTATTTTCAGGGGGGAAAGTGTGTGCTATACGCTGATAAATACGGTACTTCTCTTTTAATTTTATAAATACCATTAACAATGTTGAAGCATGCCTTCATTATACAGGTAGCAGACAGGGTAAAATGAACTGGCTTCACTTGAGGTCAGCCTGATTATAGCAACAGCCAAAAGAAAATACCAAATCTCATGAATTACAATAGTAAAATGTGTCTAAAATATTTTAATTCCACAAATCATGTTCTGAATTGTGGATCATAACGTTTGTATGAAAATTACAACAAATAAAGAACAAACAAACCAAAAAATAGCGAATAACCATATCAGGGTCTGACTTTTTTTTAGCCTTCATTAAACGGCATCTTCACATGTCCATGAGAAGCCAAAACCTTAGCTACCTACAGTACATTTATGAAACTCGGAACTACAAACAGCTAACTCTTGTGTACAGAACAGCATGGGGGCAGATCTTGGTGTGTGAATTCACCACTGCCATACCATTTGACAAATCATCATATTTTTCCCAGGTGAAATCAGACCTTTTACAGTAGGCTATGTAATGGCCTAGAGAGCTTCTGGTAGCTGGTTGGCAGAATGCAACAACACCTCTTAAAGTGAACCTGTTCCCCTTTAATTCAAGGTCCTGTGGAAATTTAAAGAGTTCTGCTTCAAGAAATATCTCTTCTGAACCTTTGCTTTGTGTTTCACCAGCTTCCCAGAATCCTATGTCAGTATCAACACAAAGGTGCTGTCCTGTTGTTATGGTGTGTTCCACAGTACCATTACAAAGAATGTTTCCAGAAACTGAAGGGTCAAAAAAACTGCATTTCTCTGGGAGTGTGTTGCACATCGTGGATCCGTGATAGGCATTTTGAAGGTTTTAAATAAATGTGTTTGTTGACAGCTTCTTGTAGAGCTGAAACTCCTCTTGACTTCAGTGTGTCTTGGTCCACTGATACAAATGCAATATTTCTTGAAGCTCCAGAATGACGTGAACATGTTTCTGAAGAACATTTGCTCTCAGCCACTATGCTGGCCACTGTTGTGAATACATTTGAAATTATTGTTGATATGTTGCATTCAGCTTTAACCACCTGGAGTCCTCCTTTAATTTGTTCTGCTCCAAATATGTCCCTTAGGATTTTACCTCTCAGCATGTAGATTTCTTTTTGTACACCTTTTTCTGCCATGGTTTTCACAAGGTGGAAAATGTCTACATTGCTTATTTCTTGGGCCACATAACTACTGTAGGATGTGCTGTCACAAAAGGCACTACAAAGGCACTGGCAAAATGCATCAAATGCACAGGTGTTTGTAACTCTCATTGTGTGTCCACACACCTTTACAGGTTGCAGGTCTCTGATGTTGCCATTCCTTATTAAACCTAATTTTGCCTTTTTCATTGAGACTGATGTGTCTGCATGCAACCACTCTGTACAAGGGGAAAGGTATGTACTCCTTCGTTTTTTGGGAGGAATAGCAAGTCCTCTCCAGTTTTCAACAACATTGTCATCTGCTGGGTAAATTGACTCTTTATTTGCTGGACCAGTTTCAGCTTTGACAGTATCATCACAGACTGTGGGTGTGGAAATCTGGGAAACATTGTCTCTTGCAGCTGATATTCTCATACGTCCTTCTATGAATGATAAGTGGTGGATGAGAAACTTGTCAACTCGCATTGGCAGGGTTTCATGTTTGAGAACAGAGTGCTTCAGATTCTTAAACTCAGCCTCAACACTCGCAGAACTTGCTGTGACATTAAAAGTTTTGAAAAATGGAACCAGTATTCCAGTCCAAAGTGGCAGGTAACAACAAAGACGTGTAATATGAGGAACAATTGCAGGTAAAAAATGTAAGTTGTCTCTGTCACCGTTGTCTGCAGCTAACAACTTGCACTCATCACGCAAATTGACTACCCACTGTTTCAATTCAGTTGAGCATGCGTCAAGTTGTTCTTTGGGTTCTGGACCGTCAGTTTCATCCTCAAGCTCTTCAGGGGGCAATGTCACACATCCTTCTGCAATTCTTTTCTTTAGGAAGATTTTACAAGACTCTGACATTAGTGTTTTTCCCATTTCATCACATCCTTCAGCTTCACTTAATGCAACTATAAAAATGGCCTTGATGATATCTTTGGCATCAGCAAGGGATACAGATGTGATGAGCTGTGCTACAGCCCTTATGTAAAAGTCTTTGACTCTTCTGCCTTTTTTTCTCAGACACTCCCACCTGGTGACTAGCTTGATGCAATGTGCCACATCAACTCTGACAAAGCATGGGGGCAGTTTGGAAGATTCCTTTTCCATCAATACGCCAAAGCAATTGTTAATATAAGTCACAAGGTCTGGGTAAGGTGTAAAAGCCCTCACAATAGCACCAAGTAAAGCCATGGAAAAATCACATACTGTTTCTTTTGGCAGAGGAGCACCTGCACGTTTCCATTCTGTTAACCAATATGCTATTGCATTGATGTCATGCTTTTCAGACAGCATTTGAATTACTGGTACCTTCATGGCTTCCTCTGTATTTCCAGGTATAAGTACACCTTCATATAAAAAAATGTGTCCAGACACACCTTGTGGGCGTTTCAGTTTTTTAACAAGGGAGCCCGTGGCATCAAAGGCAACAACACTGGAATGTTGTTTAGACTGGGTTTTGTATACATACATTTGCGATGTTGACCAATAGTGGACAAAGAATTTATCAAGTCCAATGTCATGCACACTGCCATAGTGGGGAAATGAATATTTCATGTGAAGGACAGATATAAGGGGGTCTTTGTCAAAAACTTCCCGATTTCCTTTTTCTTGTTTAACTTTCCGTAGAACAGACAAATTATGTAAATGGCCAGGCTCTGGGTCGCCAACATCCATAAGTCGTAGCGCTTCAGAAGCACGCCAAATGTTTGGATGTTTTTTGCCCTCACATAATTCACTGGAAATGTCAACACGTAGGTCCCCTGACAGCATTCTTTTTGATTTGCCAGAATGAAGATATTCGCTTTTTTTATATACTTCACAATTTAATTTTAGTGATTGGTCATTGTTAGGTTTTTTGCCACAGTAAATAAAGAGTTCGGCTTCACACTCTTTACAGAATCCATTGATTTTTATGTAACTTTCCCCTGATGGAAACACTTTTGCCCTCTTAAAGACCCACGTACATGGATATTTTTTTGAAAACCATATGGCTTCATTGATTATATGAGTCCATGCACCACGTTTTAGGACCTCATAGTTGCGGCCTTCAATATATCTGCTGTCTTTACAACAGTAAGTTACAGGCTCAGGAAAAATTTGCTGCCACTTCTCAGGTGACAGGACTACATCAAATTTTTCTACATCTTCATGTAGATCACTGTTTTGCTCAGAGTTAGAAGTGTTCTCATCAGTTCCATCTAATATTTCAGGGCCAGGGTCCTGTTTTGTCTGCACACATTCCAAACCAAGCTGCTGGTGCAGATTATATCTGTTTAATTTAACTAATGTGTAAAGAGCCTTGGAGGATATGTCCCAATTCAGATGTTTACTTAGATCTTCCCATACCTTGGCTGATGGCATAACAATTTTGCCATCTTTCACAATTTCTAATGTTCTCTCTACAATGATTCTAACAATCTCTTCCTTTGGCAACTTTGGTACCCTGGGCATCTGTAAAACAATATAAAATTATGTGACGTCTTGGATGAGTGTAAAAAAGAAAAACAAAATTATATTGTCTTTTGTTTGTGCTGAAAAAATTAATGTTTGTACTGATGTTCTGTCAAGTTAGACAACTCATTGAATGTTTCAATTAACTGTAATATGTGCATGTGCAGTACAGCGGTTTGGAGATTCTGATGGAATATGATGTCCAGGGGGGGCCCTGGCATCTTCAAAGTTAGAAATCCAAGACAATGTGATGGCAGACCCTCTTCCTTTTTGAATACTTGACATGCTAGGGGCCTCATTGCTAAATTTCGGGGGGCCTCTAGCCTACTCCCAGCATGCATATATACAAACAGGCAAGGGGGATGGTCTGCCATCAACCCATCTTAGTTCCCTCAACTTTAGAGGTTTTAGATATACCCAAAGATATCATAATCTCTAAACTAGGGATATTTAATTAAATTCTATGTCACTAAAATTCTCTTTTAGCCAAGGTCCAAAACTCAAGTTTGTGCTATGACCTAGAACATTTGTAGTCACTGTATGTCTATCAAAAACTGAGAAATGTATACTTTCCATAGCATTTCAACAATATTTTTTGTCAAGTTTCAGTTTCAACATTCTTACATTAGTTGTCCCCATCAGAGTGCCCCTTTCCATCATATGTGCTCATAGAGTGCCCCATTGCATCCTATTTCCCATCAGAGTGCCCCTTTACATCAGGAGTCCCCACCCATCACAGTGCCCCTTTACATCAATTGTCCCCATCAGAGTGCCCATTTCTATAATTTGTGACCACCAGAGAGCCCCTTCACACCATATGTGCCCACCAGAACGCCCCATTACACCATATGTGCCCAGCAGAGTGCCCCTCTTCATCATATGTGCCCATCAGAGTGCCTCTTTCCATCATATGTGCTCCTCAGAGTGCCCCTTTACATCAGGTGCCCTCATGAGAGTGCCCCCTTTACATCATATGTGCCCAACAGATTGCCTCTTCATATCATATGTGCCCATCAGTGTGCCACTTTACACCATATGTACCCATCATAGTGTCCCTTTACACCAGAGGTGGCAAACACAAGGCCTGCGGAACTCTCCAGTCATCCTCCAGACCCTTACTTTCTGCTTTCAAGCAATGCATCCAACTTCTTCCCAGCAGCATCATAAGGAAAGGGGGGTGCACTGTGATGTAAGGGAGAGTGGGGGACTCAACTTCTGATGGTGGGGGGGGTTCTTGACATCTAATGTAAGGGGAAGGGATGCGCTGGACATCTTAATCTTACAGATACAACTAGCCCTTTTGAGGGCAACCATAATGCTGATTCGGTCCACGATGACACCCCTGCTTTACACCATATGTGCCTATCAGAGTGCACCTATAAACCCCATTCAAGTGAACAGCATACCTGCACACGTCAAGTAGCTGGACAGGCACAGTACATTGTAGAAGGGAGGAGCTGCAGAGGGGAGTACCTGGGTGGATCAACTTGCTACAGGGGGTGGGGCCCACATGTAACATCACTGGTTGCTGGGACACCGGCGATATCAGAAACAAATGACTGTTGAGCAGCTGGGGTCACGCCCTGCATACTGGTGGGCTGAAAGTGTGGACATGGCATTGTTCAGTCTTCCATTTACTGAAGGCTGCTCTAAACATTTCCAACCAGCGCATGCACAGTACAGCTACGAGATTTTCATGAGTTGGCGATCTTGACAGAACAATGGTTTCGTTTTAGAGAAATTTCACATTATATTTTACATTGTGTCACCTCTAGTCCTGCCCACTTTACACCCCCATGGTATTAAATTTTAAATATAAAGGCACCATTCAATTGTTTTACCTTTTGTGCCTTAAAAATATTCTCCCCTCTACCTTGCACCCCATCTAACAGTAAAAGCTATAGCTACTGCAAGCTTATACTTAAAGCAGAGATCCACCTAATTTTTTTATTTAGATGTCAGCAGCTACAAATACTGCAGCTGCTGACTTTAAAATATGGACACTTATCTGTTCAGCGCGCCTGCGATGATGGCCCCTGAGGTCAACCCGTGCCTCGGATGCTGCCATCTTCGTTAAGGGAATCAGGAAATGTAGCCTTGCAACTTCACTTCCCGATTCCCTACTGCGCATGTGCGAGTCGTGCTGAGCAATCAAAATGGTCCCTCCTGTCTTCTGTCTCCCAGAACGGGGGACGACAGGATGTGATACATAGACCCCTGCAGATTCTGTGGAGGTCTACGCCTGGAAGTGGGTGCAAATACCAGATTAGATAGGTATCTGCACCCCCTCCCCATGAAAGGTGCCGAATGTGGAGGGGGGGTTCCGAAAAGCGGAAGTTCCATTTTTGTGTGGACCTCTGCTTTAAGTATTCTCCATGCATCAGTGTCTTCAACACAGCACAGCCTGAGTTGCTAGCATTATGTGGTTTAAATCTCAAATATGTGTGTGTGTGTGTGTATATATGTAGAATATATATATATATATATATATATATATATATATATATCACATACATCATACAAGTGTTTGAAGTGTAGAATTTCCACAGTCTGGCCTAGCATTTACAATTCCCTTACAGTTTACCATTTAGTTAAAGTCATAAAGTCAGAACAAATAGGTACCCAGTTTGGGCAAAAAAAGACAAAAGAAAAAATTGGGAGTACAGTTACCAATGTACCTTCGTGTGTAGACAGGAAATGATTTCAATATATTGCTACATGGATTCAAAAATTCTGGATAACACAGAACACAGTGTATACACATGGATGCATCACTAACAAACACATCAAAAGAAAAAATAAGTGGGCTATACTTTAATTTACTTGATTTACACTCAGGTAGCAGTCAAAGCATCAAGCATGAGGTTGCAAAAGCTGTAAAAACAAGTGGGTTAAACTTAAATTTACCCTGTAATCTTTCAGGCAGCAGTCAAAACATCAAGCATGAGGTTGCTTAAGCTGTATTAGTGCCTTCCTCCAAGGTACTGTGTGCAGTGCTTACAGAGCCAGGTACAGAGGAGGAGCATTACAAAAATAAACTCCAGGCTTAGTAAGAGGCCTAGCAAGGAACAATGTAAAAAATTGTGCTATTATAACAAAATGGATATTACAATTTAGAAAAACATTTCTACTGACTAGTGAAAAGTGTTTGTGTAGCTTGCACTCCTCTTTCACCTGTTTCCATACATTTTAAACAACAAGACACCAATTATGTTCTTTGCCCTCTAAATATATTATACAGCAAACCAATAGATAAGTACAACTTGGATTTCTCCATTATATTTTTTCAAGCATACATGAAAATCATACTTATTTTTTCACATGCACAGACTGTTAAAGAAGTTCTGTCAGTGTGAAAGAGAAATTGTTAGCATGTGATTCTAACATGCAGAGGGGGTTTCATCAACTATAATGTACAAGATCTCCAAAACCAAATCAGCACAAATGTAATTTTGTTCACAAGTTATCACAGATGCAGCACAAATGAATGGTGTAATTGTTATAGTATCTAATAACATGGGATGCCAAGTGGGTGGGGTTTGATAAAAAAAAAAAAAACTTTTCCAATAAAAAAGCAGCACACATAGTAATTTTAACAGCACTAACGCGGCACTAACCAACCAACTCGGTGACCTTTACTGACCTTTAATAAATAGTAAATAGCTGAAAAACAAAAAGCAGTAGAACTGATACTTAAACAGCACAAACCAGCACAAAGGAGGCACCAACCAGCCTGGTTTCATGTCTTGTGTCTCTTGTAGGGCTGCTGGGTGACCTTTATTAAATCAACAATATATGAAAAACAAAAGGAGCTAGAATGGAGAGTAAAATGGCACAAACCAACACAAACGTGGCACTAACCAACCAGCCCCTTTTCATTTTGTTTGGCTGTTGTAGGGGTTGTCAGCAAAGGCTTGCCCATAGCACAAATGATGTCTCCCTGTGCATACATATGCGCATGCGCAGACTGGCAACTGGCCGGGCAGATGAGCGTGAGCCTGTCATCAATGCTGGCGCCAGACAGACTATTTAAACAGGCTGCAGTTTGGTGTGCAGCTTCTGTGTGTTCGCTCCTGATTGCTGCGTTTGACTTCTGATCCTAACCCAGCTTGCTCCTGACCTCCGTTGGATTCTGCCTTCTGTTCTTGCCTGATCTAACTCCCGTTGCTGATTTGGCTTGTGACCCAACTATCCTGTTGTCTGCCGTCTATGCCTGATCTGCCCGACCATTATGGACCCGGCTCATCTGACCCTGCATCCTGCTACAGCTCTTCAGTCCAGCAAGGTTTCACCTGTCTCCTGCTTCCAGCTGCTTACCCACAGTCTGCCGCCAGCCAAGCTCAGTGCCAGCTTATATGCCATCAGCCGGTTCTGTTGTCACATCCACCAGCTGACTGGTGCCACCATGCAGTCTATTGGACTAATCACAGGCACTCATACTTTGCTGTGCTTCAATTGCTGCTTTCTAACCAGGAGATCACTAACCAGGTATGGGACAGGAGGGCAGGGTGATGTCATTGTCTGGGAAAAAACAAATTGCTATTATCTTAAAAATAAAAGCAGCACAAATGTGTGTTTTTATGACACAAAAAAGCACAAACGTAGCACTAACAAATAGTACGTTTGTTTTTAAGATTTAATAACATGGGGGGCAACGTGAGTGGGTTATTATCAAATAAAAACAAGCTGCTATATATTAAAAACCATAACGGCACAAATAAAAATATTAGCAGCACAAACATAGCACTAAAGAAACATCTGAGTTTTTATTTGTGCTGATTGTAAGGGGGGGGGGGGAGTGAGTGGGGTTTGAAAAAAACAAAAAAAATGTTATACCTTAAAAACCATAACAGCACAAATATTTTTTTAGCAGCACAAAACAGCACAAATGTAGCACTAACCAACGAGACCAGTTTCGTGTCATTTGGGTGTTGTAGGGGGGCTAGATGATGTCATAGTCTGTAAAAAAAACATTGCTAATATCTTCAAAATAAGAGCAGCACAAACGTAATTTTTTGCGGCACAAAACAGCACAAACGTAGCACTAAAGAAAGACACCTGAGTTTTTATTTGTGCTGATTGTAGGGGGGCCAGCTTCGCTGAGCTCTTTAATAAATCATTAATAACGCAAAAACGATAAAAGATAGAACGGAAATATTAGCAGCACAAAACAGCACAAACGTAGCACTAACCAATGAGACCAGTTTCGTGTCATTTGGGCTTGTAGGGGGGCTGTGTGACCTTTGGTGACCTTTAATAAATCATTAATAACGCAAAAACGATAAAAGATAGAACGGAAATATTAGCAGCACAAAACAGCACAAACGTAGCACTAACCAACCAGACCAGTTTCGTGTCATTTGGGCTTGTAGGGGGGCTGTGTGACCTTTGGTGACCTTTAATAAATCATTAATAACACAAAAACAGTAAAACATAGAAAGGAAATTTAAACAGCACAAAACAGCACAAACATAGCACTAAAGAAACACACTTGAGTTTTTATTTGTGCTGATTGTAAGATGGGCAAAGTGAGTGGGGTTTGAAAAAAATAAATAAACTGTTATAACTTTAAAACCATAACAGCACAAATAAAAATATTAGCAGCACAAACCAGCACAAACGTAGCACTAACCAATGAGACCAGTTTCGTGTCATTTGGGCGTTGTAGGGGGGCTGATTGACCTTTGGTGACCTTTAATAAATCATTAATAACACAAAAACGATAAAAGATAAAATGGAAATATTAGCAGCACAAAACAGCACAAACGTAGCACTAACCAACCAGACCAGTTTCGTGTCATTTGGGCTTGTAGGGGGGCTGTGTGACCTTTGGTGACCTTTAATAAATCATTAATAACGCAAAAACGATAAAAGATAGAACGGAAATATTAGCAGCACAAAACAGCACAAACGTAGCACTAACCAACCAGACCAGTTTCGTGTCATTTGGGCTTGTAGGGGGGCTGTGTGACCTTTGGTGACCTTTAATAAATCATTAATAACACAAAAACGATAAAAGATAGAACGGAAATATTAGCAGCACAAAACAGCACAAACGTAGCACTAACCAATGAGACCAGTTTCGTGTCATTTGGGCTTGTAGGGGGGCTAGATGATGTCATAGTCTGGAAAAAACAATTGCTAATATCTTCAAAATAAAAGCAGCACAAACGTATTTTTTTGCGGCACAAAACAGCACAAACGTAGCACTAAAGAAACACACTTGAGTTTTTATTTGTGCTGATTGTAGGGGGGCCAGCTTCGCTGAGCTTGTGTAAAGTACATGCAATCCCCTCTGTTATGCATATTTTTTACAAAGCATATCAGTCGCTATCACTGCACAATGCTCTGGACTGACGGCACATTTAGTGTGCCCTCAATTTAGAGTGCGGGTGATGTCACAACTGCAGAAAAAGTGAACATTTCCTAAAATGTGTACGTTTAGAATATATTCACTGTACCCAGATGAATTTAGAACAGGCAAAAAAAATTTCAGTACAAAAAATAATGGTCTTGCCTGGTGCAGCCCTTCTGTACTGTTTTTGGAATACTTTGTGGTAAATATAGCACACCCCTCAACCATCAAAAGTGAAGGTGTTTGCTGTATCGACTGTGAGGAATGACCTACCTTGATTCACAGAGACTGGCAAGGAGGTACGTAGCGACGTCCCACATTCGCAACAGAATTTGGGGTGTTCTTCCTTCGATTCATGACCACATTGGTAACACTTCATCTTCTACGATGTGCTTTCGTAAATCTATTGCACCATATAAATAATCATTATTTTAAAAAAAACAGAAAAAAAAAGTATAGTTCATGAAAGAAACATATAAGGTCTACATTTGACAAAGCTAGTCTTGTTGCCCCTCTTGTTTCCATACTTTCTGAGTCACTTACCTGAAGCAAGTATGCAGATAAAGTTTACAGACTTTTCTGCGATCCGAGTGCTTGTTTTTGACTGGGTCACCATAACAGCCCAGCCTAGCATTTCCACAGAGGTTAGAAATGGCAGTGCACATATGTCTCGTGACACGTTTACTTTAATGTGACTCTGTCAGGAGGTGAAGAAATTTACACTGGCAGTACCCCGTGAAGTATCATAATATTAACCTGTCAGATGGCCCATTTATTAAAACCTTGCTTTGTAGCAGAGCTACTGACACCAATTCCATTTAATGGTCCTGGGTGTGTGGAATAATGTTTACCTCGCTGGCTGCTGGGGTTCCTCCCACAGACCTAAATGTTACTACTGTGTCCTAAAGTGACTAGGGGCCAGCAGGAAAAACCACAGCATCCAACAGAGTGACTGGCAATTTCACAAATTGTAATTACTTGCCGTCTGCCCCACAGCAGTTTTACTGCTACAAGGCGCAGCTGTGTTTCCCTGATCATGAATATATTCATGATCCGGCTCTTCTGAGTAGGGTGCGCGCATGCGCTCTGCCCAGCAGCAGGTATTACAGACTTGATGTCTTCCGGCAACTGCCGATCATCCCGCACAGAGACAGAATAGCGGTCTACCTATGTAAACAAGGCAGATTGCCATTCTGAGCAGACAGCGGGGGTGGGACCAAGCCAGGCTGTGTGTCTGATTAGATCGAAACAGCCTGGCTCAGGATCAAGCACGCACAAGTGCCCCTATGGGAGGCAACTTCCTGTGGGATAACACGCAGCAGGGATTCAGGGTGAACCAGAAGGACTGGGGGGGGGGGGGTGGAGAAGCGAGAAGAGGAGAATTTGGGCTGCTCTGTGCTGTACAAAGCCAATGTACAGAGCAGGCGAGTATATGTTTGTTATTTAAAATAAAATAAAGCTTTACAGTCACTTTAGTGATTCTAAAGGTTGCAATTGTTTTTTAAAGTGGTTGTAAACCCTTACAGACCAATTTAAGATTAAGGCTTACCTGTAGGTGCAACAAATATCTCCTAAATCTACACAGCTACATTTGCTAAAAGGCTGCACTGCGCAGCATAGACAACAGCGCAGGCACACTGAGCGTGCCTATAAGTGACGGCTCCCGCGCGCAATGAGGAGGGGGGGGAACGGGACGAGGAACAAGAGTCGCTTTGGGGGCTTCGATCTCAGGTAAGCAATTCATAATTAGCTAGTATATGCATACTAGCTCATTATGCCTTTCTCTTGCATTTTTTTTTCTTAAAGAAATGTATTAGAGGGTTTAAAACTTCCTCTTAACCACTTCCATACCAGGCACTTACGCACCTTCCCGCCCAAGCCAATTTTCAGCTTTCAGCACTGTCGCAATTTGAATGACAATTGCGCGGTCATGCTACACTGCACCCAAACAAAATTGGCGTCCTTTTTTCCCCACAAATAGAGCTTTCTTTTGGTGGTATTTGATCACCTCTGCGTTTTTTTTTTTTTGTGCA
Source organism: Rana kukunoris (assembly GCA_029574335.1). NCBI lineage: Eukaryota > Metazoa > Chordata > Amphibia > Anura > Ranidae > Rana > Rana kukunoris. The sequence continues at coordinate 381,035,780 of CM056051.1, forward strand.
ACAACTTAAAATAGAGCGAAGATTTTGAAAAAAAAATAAAGTTTTTATTTTTTTCTGTTAATTTTTTTGTAAATGAGTATGTTTTCTCTTTCAATTATGGGCACTGATATGGTGGCACTGATGGGCACCGATGAGGTGGCACTGATGGGCACCGATGAGGTAGTTCTGATGGGCACTGATTAGGTAGCAATGATGGGCACTGATAGGCGGCGCTGGTATTGGGCACTGATGGGCACTCATGGGCGGCACTGATGGGCACTCATGGGCGGCACTGATGGGCACTCATAGGCAGCACTGGGCACTCATAGGCAGCACAGATGGGCACTCATAGGCGGCACAGGTGGGCACTCATAGGCGGCACAGGTGGGCACTCATAGGCGGCACAGGTGGGCACTCATAGGCGGCACAGGTGGGCACTGATAGGCGGCACAGGTGGGCACTGATAGGTGGCACAGGTGGGCACTGGTAGGTGGGCACTGGGCATGGATTGGCACTGTGGGGTGGCACTGACAGACACTGGGGTGGCACTGATGATCACTGAGGGGTGGCACTGATGTATCAATGTTGCCAATCAGTGCCCATGTGTGGGCACTGATTGGCATCATTTTTTTTTACTGCCCCCCCTTTTTTTTTTTGTCATTTTTTTTTTTTTGTCATTTTTTTTGGTATTTTCTTTTGTGTTTTTTTTATTTCCCTGGTGGTCCGTGTGGCGATCCGAGGGGGGGCTGCGCTGATAAACAATCAGCGCGAACCCCCCCTGTCAGGAGAGCCGCTGATCGGCTCTCCTGTACTCGCGTCTGTCAGACGCGAGTGAGGAAGAGCCGTCGGCGGCTCTTCCTGTTTACATCGTGATCAGCCGTGATTGGACACGGCTGATCACGTGGTAACGAGGCTCCGCCGGAGACTCGTTACCGAGATCGGAGGTGCAGGGTGTCAGACTGACACCCCGCATCACCGATCGCCGCGCTGCGCGCCCCCACGGGCGCGCGCGGCATTGAAATCGTGCTAGACGTTTGAGAACGTCTAGTCACGATTTCATAACCACTTCCCTGCCGTAAATCGGCTATTGGCCGGGCGGGAAGTGGTTAAATAACAAACAAACTTGTTAATACTTACTGTACCTGCTCTGTGTAATGGTTTTGCATAGCGCAGCCCAGATCCTCTTTTTTTTTAGGTCACCTGTTGGCTGTCCTGGCTCCTCCCCCTGCCAAATCCCCCCAATAGCAAGCTTCTTGCTATGAGGGCACTCGAGCAGTCTCGCTCCTCTGAATAGATATGGTCCAAGGCCCCACCTCCTGCTCTCTCCTCATTGGCTGTGATTGACAGCAGCAGACGCCAATGGCTCCTGCTACCGTTTGAGCCAATGAGGAAAGAGAGACTTGGGAGAGCCACTGCTCTCATGAAAATTGCTGGATCCAGATGGTGCTCAGGTAAGTATAAGATGGGGGGGGTGGGGGAAGCTGCACCCAGAAGTTTTTTTTTTAACCTAATGCATATAATTTAATTAAATTGCAGGTAAAAAAAAACAGACATATCAAGTATTTAACATTTTTACCTGCAGCATTTTCCTTTCAATAAATGATTGTTATACACACATGCAATGTGCCTTTGATCTTGCTAAAAAAAAAACTTCTTCAGGAAGAGTCCCTAGTACAATCCTGCTGGGTGAACAATAAAAAGGGAATACTATATAGTGTAATTTGTAGAGGAACTAAAGTATTTTAGAACCACAAAATGAAAACACTCAATTCATTTTTAATATTCAAAAGCAAGCTCACCCCTCCATCCACGACTCCATGTTTTATTTTACTGAGAATCCACTTTGAAAAACACCCCCTAGCAATTTTAGCTGCAGTCATCTTGAGTAAGAGCAGAGAATTCGTACAGCATTCAACTCCCCAATCCACCTAAGAAAGTCCCTTCTCTTCTTCTTCAGTTGAAAAGAAAGGACCCTTCAATGTCCAAGATTCGTGGGATGATCGGTGTAAAAAGTAATATAATATGCCCTCATATCTATTTACTAATGCTAGCAGCAAATCATTAAAAATAGTTTTTGTTGATTGAGAGAGTTTAATTCCACTAACCACTTGAAGAAGACCAGGGCTTTTTCTGACACTGTTTACAAGTAAAAATTTCAATTTTTTTGCTAGAAAATTACTTAGCACCCACAAAAACATTATAAATATATTTTTTAACCACTTCAGCCCCGGACCATATTGCTGCCCAACGACCAGAGCACTTTTTGAGATTCGGCACTGCGTCGATTTAACTGACAATTGCGCGGTCGTGCGACGTGGCTCCCAAACAAAATTGGCGTAGATTTTTTTCCCACAAATAGAGCTTTCTTTTGGTGGTATTTGATCATCTCTGCGGTTTTTATTTTTTGCGCTATAAACAAAAATAGAGCGACTATTTTGAAAAAAAAATGCAATATTTTTTACTTTTTTCTGTAATAAATATCCCCAAAAATATATAAAAAAACGTTTTTTTCCTCAGTTTAGGCCGATACGTATTCTTCTACATATTTTTCATAAAAAAAAAAAAATCGCAATTAGCGTTTATTGATTGGTTTGCGCAAAAGTTATAGCGTTTACAAAATAGGGGGTAGTTTTATGGCATTTTTATTATTATTATTTTTTTTACTAGTAATGGCGGCGATCAGCGTTTTCTTTCAGTACTGCGACCTTATGGCGGACACTTCGGGACACTTTTGACACATTTTTAGGACCATTGGCATTTTTTTAGCGATCAATGCTATAAAAATGCATTGGATTACTATAAAAATGCCATTGGCAGTGAAGGGGTTAACACTAGGGGGCGGGGAAGGGGTTAAGTGTGTTCCTATTTGTGTTCTAACTGTATGGGGGGGTGGCCTCACTAGGGGAAATCACTGATCTTCTGTTCATACATTGTATGAACAGAAAATCAGCGTTTCCCCCCGCTGACAGGAACGAAAGCTGTGTGTTTACACACGCAGCTCCCGTTCCCCGCTCTGTAACGAGCAATCGCGTGTGCCCGGCGGCGATCGTGCCCGCCGGGCACGCTTACGGATAAATACAAACATGCTGTCCACTATCATCTGATCTTTCCTTACAGGAAAGTGGGGCTCTGACAGGTCCATCCCTGCACAATGAGCAGAGACAGACCTGTCACCCGCCTGCTCAGTGGGGATCAACAAATCGATCTCCCACAGAGATAGAGTACGCTGAGCAGATCCGCTTTGTGTGAAAGGAGCCTAAAAAGCAAAAGATCAAAAAAATAAATAAAAGTGATCTTTTGCTTTAAAATAAATAAAAACAGCCTGGTTTACACTGGGCTGGACCGGAAGTGACATTATGACAATCGCTCCTAGACCATAGAAGCTTCCTAGGCCATAGAGATGAGTGAAGGCCATCTTTACTTTGCTCATCTCTGACCAGCCACCGCCAAGGCCAGATTGGTTCCTGGAGCTACCGGTCAACCAGGTAAACACAGAAAGCTGGCGAATAAAGGGTTAGGGTTAAAAGCGCCCCCAAATCGCTGCTGCTGAGGCACTATTTTAATCCCTTTAGCGCCTGAAAAATGCCTCGGTGTGAAAGAGGTGTTACTAAATTACATTTAGCTTTGTAAGGCACAATGTAATACAAACTGCCATTCTTTTTTATAATTCTGTTTTCACCTTTTTTTCCTGCCATTTTTGAGATGTGACATATTTTGACAATGTCATTGAACAAAAATGGCCCACATGGACATATTAGGACAATGATGTCAGCAACATCCCTGCCTCTTTGTGGCTGTGGGGCAGAGAATTCCCCCGGCCCCAGCACATAGGGTCAGCGGTCTGTGACAGCCTCCTGCAGGTTTGGGCCAAACCTAAGCTCATCTCTAGACCTTACAGGGTGTAGAATATTGTGAGAACATATAAAACAAACTTTGAGCTTTCCATAATACCAATTGTATATGTATAGTTCACATAAAAATATAAGATTTTTGTTATTTTTAGTGATGACAGAAAAAATGTTTAACTACTAAATCTAAAAGTAAAGATGCTTTTTTTGCCTCTGACACCTATCCGCCTACATCTACAGGCACCAATTTTTCAGATACACAGGAGAGCAGGACACACCCCTGAATGAAATGAATGTCATTTTAAAATAGACAAAAAAAAATGGTGCAGCTAATAACTTATTTAACACATTAATTGCCAATTGCCTTTTTTTTTATTAGTATTATTATAATTATTATTAACACACACACTAAAATATCATTTTTTTTCCCCACATGAAAACACAACTTAAAACCCCCCGAAATATTATACTGTATATTTTCTGAAGGCAGATGGCATAAAAAGGATAGTAGAATAGCATTTATTGTTAATAAATAACCATAATTAAAAATAAAATATAAAATTGCAACTATCACCATTTTATTTTCTAGGGTCTCTGCTAAACAAATATATATATATATATATATATATATATATATATATATATATATACACACACATACACACACACACACACACACACACACACATACAGTGCCTTGCGAAAGTGTTCGGCCCCCTTGAACTTTGTGACCTTTTGCCACATTTCAGGCTTCAAACATAAAGATATAAAACTGTAATTTTGTGTGAAGAATCAACAACAAGTGGGACACAATCATGAAGTGGTACGAAATTTATTGGATATTTCAAACTTTGCTAACAAATAAAAAACTGAAAAATTGGGCGTGCAAAATTATTCAGCCCTTTTACTTTCAGTGCAGCAAACTCTCTCCAGAAGTTCAGTGAGGATCTCTGAATGATCCAATGTTGACCTAAATGACTTATGATGATAAATAGAATCCACCTGTGTGTAATCAAGTCTCCGTATAAATACACCTGCACTATGATAGTCTCAGAGGTCCGTTTTAGCCCTGGTTCACACTGGGCTGCGGGAGTGAAGCAGTGCGAGTTCAGCTGAACTCGCACGATTTCACTCCCGCCCGGCAGTCCCGATTTCAGCCGCGATTTCAGAGACATCTGTGCAGGTTTCTGGACAGATGTCAATGTAAATCGCAGGCTGAAATCGCAAAAAGTAGTACAGAGACTACTTTTTGAAATCGGTGCAATGCCGCAGATGCAGCGTCGCACCGATTAGGACACTGCCATTGCCGGCAATTTGCGGCAAAATCCGCCGTTTTGACATGCGATTTGACATGCCAAATCGCATGTCAAAACGCACCAGTGTGAACCAGGGCTAAAGCACAGAGAGCATCAGGAAGAACAAGGAACACACCAGGCAGGTCCGAGATACTGTTGTGGAGAAGTTTAAAGCCGGATTTGGATACAAAAAGATTTCCCAAGCTTTAAACATCCCAAGGAGCACTGTGCAAGTAAAATTGATGGGAAGATGGATGAAGCCAAATGCAGGACCATTCTGGAAGAAAACCTGATGGAGTCTGCAAAAGACCTGAGACTGGGATGGAGATTTGTCTTCCAACAAAACAATGATCCAAAACATAAAGCAAAATCTACAATGGAATGGTTCACAAACATATCCAGGTGTTAGAATGGCCAAGTCAAAGTCCAGACCTGAATCCAATCAAGAATCTGTGGAAAGAACTGAAAACTGCTGTTCACAAACGCTCTCCATCCAACCTCACTGAGCTTGAGCTGTTTTGCAAGGAGGAATGGGCAAAAATGTCAGTCTCTCGATGTGCAAAACTGATAGAGACATACCCCAAGCGTCTTACAGCTGTAATCACAGCAAAAGGTGGCGCTACAAAGTATTAACTTAACCACTTAAGCCCCGGACTAATATGCGGCTAAATGCCCAGAGGCGTTTTTACAATTCGGCACTGCGTCGCTTTAACAGACAATTGCGCAGTCGTGCGACGTGGCTCCCAAACAAAATTTGCGTCCTTTTCTTCCCACAAATAGAGCTTTATTTTGGTGGTATTTGATCACCTCTGCGATTTTTATTTTTTGCGCTATAAACAAAAATAGAGCGTCATTTTTGAAAAAAAAAACAATATTTTTTACTTTTTGTTATAAGAAAAATTGAATTAACTAAATTTTAGTCAAACATTTAGGCCAAAATGTATTCAGCCACATGTCTTTAGTAAAAAAAAAAAAAAAAAAATCGCAATAAAAAATAAAATAAGCTACCTAGCAGCAACAATGACACTAATACAGCGATCAGAAAAATGATCGCTTAGTGACACTGGCAATAGGGAGTGAAAGGGTTAACTAGGGCGGTGATCAAGGGGTTAAAACTTTATTAGGGGGGTACGGGGCTACCCTGAACCTAACACTAACTGCCTGTCACACTAACTGTCACACTGACACTAAATGCAGTGATCAGTACATATATGATCACTGGATTCAGTGACAGTGTGACAGGGGGGTGGTCGCAAGGGGTTAAATGTGCCTATGTGTGTGGTGTCAGTGTAGTGTTGGTGCAGACTTACTGTGCCTCTTCTCTCATCTCGGCGGTTTGAAAATACCGCCGAGATGAGAGCTGCATCACTTCCTCTGCCTATGTTTACATTTTACAGGCAGAGGAAGTGACACGTCGGCGGCGCACGGGATTGGCTGGGAGCGATCGCGAGGGGGCGGACAGAAACGAACAGCCGCCCCCTCAAGAAGGATTGCTCCCAAAGGTAAGACGACCGCCGCACGCAGCAGAGGGGATCCCGATCGGACCCCCGACCTGCTAGAAGGCAGGGATGTATATATACGCCCATATGCATGTACGTGCCCTTTTGTGGATGTAAATAGGCGTGCGGCGGTCGTTAAGTGGTTAAGGGGGCTGAAAATTTTGCACGCCCAATTTTTCAGTTTTTTATTTGTTAAAAAAGTTTGAACTATCCAATAAATTTCGTTCCACTTCATGATTGTGTCCCACTTGTTGTTGATTCTTCACAAAAAATTACAGTTTTATATCTTTATGTTTGAAGCCTGAAATGTGGCAAAAGGTCGCAAAGTTCAAGGGGGCCGAATACTTTCGCAAGGCACTATATATATATATATATATATATATATATTTATTTAGCAGAGACCCTAGAAAATAAAATGGTGGTTGTTGCAATATTTTATTTATATTTTATTTTTAATTATGGTGATTTATCCACAATAAATGCTATTCTATTATCCTTTTTATGCCATCTGCCTTCAAAAAATATACAGTATAATATTTTGGGGGGTTTTAAATTGTGTTTTCATGTGGGGGGAAAATGAATATTATAGTATGTGTGTTAATAATAATAATAATAATTATAATAATACTAATAAAAAAAGGCTCTGGCAATTAATGGGTTAAATAAGTTATTAGCTGCACCATTTTTTTTTTTATTTGTCTATTTTGAAATGACATTCATTTCATTCAGGGTTGTGTCCTGCTCTCCTGTGTAGTGGCATACAGTACAGACCAAAAGTTTGGACACACCTTCTCATTCAAAGAGTTTTCTTTATTTTCATGACTATGAAAATTGTAGATTCACACTGAAGGCATCAAAATTATGAATTAACACATGTGGAATTATATACATAACAAAAAAGTGTGAAACAACTGAAAATATGTCATATTCTAGGTTCTTTTGCTTTGATTACCGCTTTGCACACTCTTGGCATTCTCTTGATGAGCTTCAAGAGGTAGTCACCTGAAATGGTCTTCCAACAGTCTTGAAGGAGTTCCCAGAGATGCTTAGCACTTGTTGGCCCTTTTGCCTTCACTCTGCGGTCAAGCTCACCCCAAACCATCTCGATTGGGTTCAGGTCCGGTGACTGTGGATCCAGGTCATCTGGCGCAGCACCCCATCACTCTCCTTCTTGGTCAAATAGCCCTTACACAGCCTGGAGGTGTGTTTGGGATCATTGTCCTGTTGAAAAATAAATGATGGTCCAACTAAACGCAAACCGGATGGAATAGCATGCCGCTGCAAGATGCTGTGGTAGCCATGCTGGTTCAGTATGCCTTCAATTTTGAATAAATCCCCAACAGTGTCACCAGCAAAGCACCCCCACATCATCACACCTCCTCCTCCATGCTTCACGGTGGGAACCAGGCATGTTGAGTCCATCCATTCACCTTTTCTGCGTCGCACAAAGACACGGTGGTTGGAACCAAAGATCTCAAGTTCGGACTCATCAGACCAAAGCACAGATTTCCACTGGTCTAATGTCCATTCCTTGTGTTCTTTAGCCCAAACAAGTCTCTTCTGCCTTTCTTTAGCAGTGGTTTCCTAGCAGATATTCTACCATGAAGGCCTAATTCACACAGTCTCCTCTAGAGATGTGTCTGCTGCAAAAGATGGCTACTTTGAAGAACCTAGAATATGACATATATTTTCAGTTGTTTCACACTTTTTTGTTATGTATATTAGGGTTGTCCCGATACCACTTTTTTAGGACCGATACCGAATACCGATACTTTTTTTAAATGTGTCCCCAAATGCAGCCATGTCCCCACATATATTGCAGCCATGTCCCCCATATATGTAGCCATGTCCTGTCCCCCATATTGCAGCCATGTCCCCCACAGATGCAGCCATGTCCCCCACATATGCAGCCATGTCCCCCACATATGCAGCCATGTCCTGCCCCCCATAGATGCAGCCATGTCCCCCCATATATGTAGCCATGTCCTGTCCCCCATATTGCAGCCATGTCCCCCATACCTAGTAGAAGATGATGCCGATGCCACCGCCGCCGCCGCTGCTGCCGTGTTAATCCCTGTGCATTACAGGCAGCTTTCGTTTGAATTCTTGTAATGCCCGCCGCGCCGTGTATAGACACTCCCCTTCTCGGGATTGGACGGATCCGTCCAATCCCGAGCAAGGGGGAGTGTCTATACACAGCTCCGTGCATAGACACTCCCCCTTGCTCGGTATTGGACAGATCCGTCCAATCCCGAGAAGGGGAGTGTCTATACATGGCGCGGCGGTTATTACAAGTATTCAAACGAAAGCTGCCTGTAATGCGCGCTGTAATGCACAGGGATTAATGCATGCGGCGGCGGGGGGGGCAGTATTCTATTCAGGCATCGGGGCAATTACTCCCGCAAATACTCGGTATCGGTCCCGATACCGATACTGGTATCGGGACAACCCTAATGTATATAATTCCACATGTGTTAATTCATAGTTTTGATGCCTTCAGTGAGACTCTACATCTTTCATAGTCATGAAAATAAAGAAAACTCTTTAAATGAGAAGGTGTGTCCAAACTTTTGGTCTGTACTGTATATATAAATATATAAATCAATCATGTTTGGGTGTCCCAAGTAATTTTCTAGCAGAAAATAATGATTTTTTTTTTTACAGGAAAGGGTTTGGTCTTTAAATGGTTAAACTGAGTTCTTTCTTTTGATAAAAGAACAAAAAGATACTTTGTTTCCACTTATTTATGTGCTGTATTAAAACTTGGCAGGCTGCCTGGATTTTGTCTATTCAGCTGTGAGAACTCTGCACTTGTTAGGCTCCATGCACACTAAGGCCCCTTTCAGACGTCCGCATCCGTCCGTCCGTTTTTACAAGTCCGTTTACGATCCCCGCTGAGCCGACGGACACACACGGAGCGGACACAAAAACGGTCCACTCCGTGTGAACGGAGCCTGAAGCTGATAAAAGCTATAAAAAAAACGCCAGTAGCTTTGCAGGGAGTCTTGCAAAGTTTTTTAGCGTTTTTGCAATAGCTTTAGCTTTTATCATTTTTTTTTTTAATGGATAAAAAAAACGCTAAAAAACTCTGGTGCCGGCGTTTTTTGGGCGTTTTTCAGCATTTTGCTTTTTTTGCGTTTTTCCCGCAAAAAAACGCACTTTGAATGCAAATTTCTGTCGTTCAGAAAAAAGCCAATAAACTCCAAAGCTCATTAACACTGAAAAACCCCCAGGTTTGCATGGGCACAAAGGCTAACAAAAAAAAAGCCAAAACGCCAATAAACTGCAGTTTATCAGCTTCAGTGTGCATGGAGCCTTAGAAAGATCGTGACATGCGGTTTTAGGATTGTGACGGGAAAAATATCACAATTTCAATTCTTTACGATTATTCGCGCAGCTCTAGAGTATATACACACACACACATCTAACAATCTTAGTCAGGAGGACAAAATTCTTACTGCTTTATCTACTCACAAGGAAATCACTACCAAATCTGGTGATAAAGGGGGCTCGATAGTGATAATGGATACAGATCAATATGAGAGGGAGATTTACAGACAACTGGCAGATACCAATGTTTATATTCGTCTGGACACATCCCACATATTGTGTATTAAACATAATAAAAAACACTGTAGCACAGGCAGTACAACAAAATATCATTGACGCCAATACACAGATATATTTAATTTCTGAACATCCAGTTACCCCAATTATTTATGTATTACCTAAAATACATAAAAAAAAAAAAAAACTCTAGATGCCCCATTCTGTCTAGCACTGATTCAGGGACTATGCCATTAGCCAAATACCTGAACAAATGTTTAACACCATTAATTTTCCACACTTGGAATATCGTGCAAAAGTTCATTTATTTCACTAATGCAACGTAAAAAGGTGAAACTAATATATGAGATAGACTCATTACACGCAAAGCAAGATAGTTAAAGCCACGATTTGTCATAATTGCGATGATTTTGGCTTTCAGCTCATGAAAACCCCAAATCCACAATCTCAGAAAATTTGAATATTGTGAAAAGGTGCAATATCCTAGGCTCAAAGTGTGCCACTCTAATCAGCTAATTAAGCCATAACACCTGCAAAGGGTTCCTGAGCCTTTAAATGGTCTCTCAGTCTGGTCCACTAGGAAGCACAATCATGGGAAAGACTGCTGACCTGACAGTTCTGCAGAAAACCATCATTGATACCCTCCATAAAGGAGGGAAAGCCTCAAAAAAGGTAATTGCATAAGAAGTTGGATGTTCCCAAAGTGCTGTATCACAGCACATTAATAGAAAGTTATGTGGAAGGGAAAATTGTGGAAGAAAAAAGGTGCACAAGCAGCAGGGATGACCGCAGCCTGGAGAGGATGGTCAATAAAAGGCCATTCAAAAGTGTTGGGGACTTTCACAACGAGTGGACTGAGGCTGGAGTCAGTGCATCAAGAGCCACTATACACAGACGGATCCTGGACATGGGCTTCAAATGTCGTATTCCTCTTGTCAAGCCACAACAAACAACTTCAGAGTCTTACATGGGCTAAGGAAAAAAACACACTTGGTCTGTTGCTCAGTGTTCCAAAGGCCTATTTTCTGATGAGAGCATCTCATGTTGCATCTCATTTGGAAACCAAGGTATGGAGGAAGAATGGAGGAAGAACGGAGCGGCACACACTCCAGTGTGAAGTTTCCACAGTCTGTGTTGATTTGGGGAGCCATGTCATCTGCTGGTGTTGGTCCACTGTGCTTCATTAAAGTGACACTAAAGTCAGGATTTTTTTTTTTTTTTTAAATAACAAACATGTTATACTTACCTCCACTGTGCCGTTCGTTTTGCAGAGTGGCCCGGAAAGCTGTCTTCTGGGGTCCCTCGGCGGCTGTCTAGGCTCCTCCTCGCAAAAGTTTTCGATCTTCATGCGAGGGCGCTCGCACGGTGGAAAGCTTTTGCGAACGCGCTCCCGTGATACAGTGGCGCCCATAGCCGCCGACTGTATCACTCGGCTCCGCCCCCCCGGCGCGCCGCGTCATCCGCTGTGATTGACAGCAGCGCCAGCCAATGGCTGCGCTGCTATCAATCCGCCCAGCCTAGCCAATCAACGGCCAGGCTGGGAACCGAAGAGGATGACGTGGACGCGCCCGGGAGATTCGAACGGTCAGGTAAGTAAAACGGGGGCTCCGGGGGGGGGGGGGTGCTGTAAGATGTTTTTTTACCTTTACAACCCCTTTAAGTCCAGGGTCAACGCAGCCATCTACCAGGAGATTTTAGAGAACTTCATGCTTCCTTCCGCAGACGTGCTCTATGGAGATGCTGACTTCATTTTCCAGCAGGACTTGGCACCTGTCCACACTGCCAAGAGCACCAAAACCTGGTTCAATGGCCGTCCGATTACTGTGCTTGATTGGCCAGCAAACTCACCTGACCTGAACCTTGCACTCCTGGTATTGCCAAGAGAAAGATGAGACATGAGACCGAACAATGCAGAGGAACTGAAGACCGCTATTGAATCATCCTGGTCTTCCGTAACACCTCAGTAGTGCCACGGGCTGATAGCTTCCATGCCATGCCAAATTGAGGCGGTAATTGCTGCAAAAGGGGCCCAAACCGAGTACGTATGCATGCTTATACTTTTCAGAGGCCCGATATTGTTCTACGTACAATCCTTGTTTTATTGATTGCATGTAATATTCTAATTTTCTGAGATTGTCAATTTGGGTTTTCATGAGCTGTAAGCCATAATCATCACAATTATCTTGCTTTGCATGTAATGAGTCTATCTCATATATTAGTTTTCAACTTTTAAGTTGCATTAGAGAAAGAAATTAACTTTTGCACAATATTCAACATTTTCAAGTTTCCCCTGTTTACGAGACACTCAATATTTTCTTAATAAGATTCGGAATCTTACATTACCTCCAGGCTCAATGCTGGTCACATGGGATGTGGCTAATTTATACAAAGCCATTCCACACAATCTAGGTTTAGAAGCATGTCAATGCTTGTTAGACAGTTCTAAAAAGTACATTTCTGCACAAATTACCTTTCTCTTGGACCTATTGAGAATAGTTTTGGAAGAGATATAAATGTAGAAGTAGTGCTGCACTGTGCATTAATAGGTGATAAAGTGCAAATGTGCTCACGTGACAGGTACACTTAAAAGGCAATACATGAATGTTCAAAATAGCAACAATAAAATATAAATAATCAGCTGCGACAGTATAAACAATGGACTGATAAAGTGTCCAAATACTGTGAAAAGTGTACCACAAAAAAAATGTGAGAATAAACTCTAAAACTTTAAAATGCCATCATCATGTGACATGTGCAACCATAAATAAATATATTCACACAAAAATTCCATAAAATGAAATAAAAATGCATTTTAAAAAAAACGCAGTGCAGATAATGTCCATAAGGTGCGAGCTGGATGGATGGCTGTGTGTGCAGAGTGATCAGGGTGAAGGTGCTGGTGCTAGTAGTTAATCTCTGGTATTGAGTGCTACCGATAGGTGGTTGCTGGTTCTCCGTGCAACTTAGGGTATAGGTGTCCCCTTACCTTAGCGCTGTAAGCGTATGAATGTGTCTTTCAATCTCCTGGTGGCTCCTGACGTCTCAGGCCGCGTACACACGATCGAATTTGTCCGCTGAAACTGGTCCGACTGACAAGTTCAGCGGACAAATCTGATCGTGTGTATAGGCTAGCAGACATGTCTGACCGGCGGACAAATTTTAAAGCATGCTTTAAAATTTGTCCGCCGGCGACATGTTTGTCGGATATGTCCGCTGGTTAGTACACTAACCAGCGGACATATCTGCCCTTACAAGCGTCGTATGGATGCGACACATGCGTGGAAGTTTTTTATTTCCTGGTGCGGTGACGTGGCAGCGTCAACGTCACCGACACGTCACCGCGCTGTCTGCCGGTGGGGATTTTGATCCGATGGTGTGCACACACCGCCGGACGAAAATCCCGAGGAGACATGTCCGATGAAAACAGTCCACGGACCGTTTCCATCGGACATGTCCCTCCGTGTGTACGCAGCCTCGGGCTCCCCTGGTATGTATCTTTACTTTGGCATCAAAGTCCCCTTTAAGTGTCCCTGGTGTATCTGTATCAGATAGCCTCACATTGGGGCAAAATGCCGGATGATCCTCCATGACATGCGACGCGTGAAGGCAGATGTTGTTTTTCTACAGGAAACGCATTTTAGAGACGGCTCCCTCCCGGTGCTTAGAAACCGCTTCTACCCACATGTCTACGACTCTGTGTTTGCCGAGGCCAAGTTGAGAGGAGTGTCGATCCTCATCTCAGCAAGAGTACCGTGGACATGCACAGACACAAAGACAGACGCTCGGGGACGCTTTCTGTTCCTGAAGGGTTGTGTGGGAGAGGTGAAGATTACCTTTGGGAATCTTTATGCTTCGAATGTCCAACAAGACATATTTATTAAACGTCACATAGAGCGACTTGCACAGTACAGGGAGGGACAGTTGACAGTCGGTGGGGACCTTAACGTACCGTTGACGCCTTTGGAGGACACCTCGTCCGACACCTCTTCAATTTCACAAGAAGCGTGCAAACGCATAGGAGCAGCCCTACACTTGGCCCAACTAATAGATGCACGGCGGCTACTTCACCCGGGGGGAAAGGGATTACACCTTTCACTTGAGGCCTCACTAGACATACTCCCGCATTGACTACTTCCTGATTCCCTATGAACATTTACAGGTGGTCAGTGAAGTTACCATAGGGTCAATAACGTGGTCAGACCACGCCCCGTTTGGTCTGCGTTATGCCATCTAAGACATTTATGCGATGCAGAGGCCGCCGTGGAGACTGAATGAGGGTCTCTTTCAGGACCCTGAGGTCCTGGCTGACGTGGTTAGGGAAATTGGACTCTACTTTGCATGCCCGGCTGCGACGCAGGGGTGGTTTGGGAGGCACACAAAGCGGTCATTAGGGGCATCCTTATCAAGCATGGTGCATGCCTAAAGTGACAACGGACGACCCAACTGAACCTGCTACTACACGAGCTGCAGGACCTAAAGTCAAAGCACAAATCGACACCCACCAGGCAACTGGGAGTGGAGCTAGATAGCGTTAACACGAAAATCACAGACCTGCTGAACTTTAAGGCCAAGAGGCCAAGGCGGCTTTGCAGATTTGTAGGAAGAAAATATGAGTCCAGGGATAAATGTGTTAGACTCCTGGCTCAGACACTACGGACACAAAAGCTTTTATCTTACATCCCACGCATTACACCCGCCGGAGGACAGAGACTTACCCTACACCGCCACATCACAGAAGAGTTCAGAACTTACTATGAATCCCTATATAACTTACCTAAGTCACCCCTGCTGTTTGCCCTGTCACTGGAACCCTTTCTTTGCCACGTCAGATTGAACCCGGGCATCTCCGGGATAGGAGTTAAGGGCGTTCAATATAAGGTGTCAGCCTACGCGGACGACCTGATGTTTTCCCTGTCAAAAACAGCTGACTCCCTCCCTAGCCTGATGCGAGAGTTCGACGTATATGGGCAGATCTCCAATCTAAAGATGAACTTTAGTAAATCGGAGGCAATGGGAGTGGGGTTATCCCAGCCTCTGTTAGCAAACTTTAAGACGCGCTTTCATTCAGACACAACGTTAAAATACCTGGGCACCTTCATACCGACGACCATCTCACGCCTTTTTAAACTCAACTTTCCTCCCCTTCTAAAGATAGTACAGACTTTATTAGAGCAATGGACTTGTGGCCTTCACTCATGGTTTGGATGCTGCAACATCCTCAAGATGTCTATCCTACCCAAATTCCTTTACCTCCCGCAGGCCCTCCCGATTCACATTCCAGTCAGTTTCTTCAAACACAGGCCATTTTTATTAAATTCCTTTGGGCAGGAAAAAAAAAAAAAAACATGCATACACATAAAGGCACTCGCGCTGCCAAAGGCGTATGGGGGCCTGGCTATGCCTGACATCCAAACCTACTACTATGCAGCACACCTCAGTAGGCTATTAGACTGGTGTCGCAATTCTGACACCAAGCTATGGTCACAGCTCGAACAGTCGCAGAGTGAGATCTCCTTGCCCGGGACCCCCGTGGTGTCTGATGGGCCTCACACCTAGTCTTAGGAGTCACCCACTGGTTGGCAACACGATCAAGACTTGTGCACACTTGCTGGAGCGCTCTTTCCTCTCGTCCCGCAGCTCACTTCTGAGACCCATATTGGGCGACCCTCGGTTTGTGCCAGGCCTAATAGACAGGCCCTCCCATGCCCTGAGGGAGACGGGCATGCATCAGGCTTCACATTTTAGTTCTATGGGAAGGTGGGCAAGTGGAAAAGAGACCTAAATTGCCACTTTTCCGCTACCCAAAAGCAGAACATTCTCAGGTTCACGCACAAGTCCTCCCTCTGCACCAAGACGCAGGAGATGAACTACAAGCTCCTCATGCATTGGTATTGAATGCCAGACCTGTTGCACAAGTTCTTCCCAGCGACTACAGACCTCTGTTGGCGCTGCTGGGAGGACAGGGGCACCCTTCTACACATCTTCTGGTCCTGCCCCTGATTCCAGGGTTTTTGGGGGGAGGTCCACAGGATAACGCAACAATTCACAGACCGCATTATCCCATTCGACCTGGCCTACTACCTTCTGCACACTAATGACACACCGACTCGCGTCTACAGGACTTCAGTTGTGCGCCACTTGCTGGACGCAGCGAAGGCCTGTATCCCAATTCTCCGGAAGGCCTCGCACAAGCCGACCATTGCTGCATGGATTAAAAGGGTGGACGAGGTGGATAGATTAGAGGACTTAGTCCTAACCAGCCAAAACAGACAAGAACAGTATAAACAGACCTGGCAACATTGGAATCTTTTTAAGTACTCCAATGAAGGGCGACTACTGAAAGGAGAGGTTGGACCGGATATAGCCGCTTCCCACCCCCTTCCGGACTGAATCCCCACTATACTCTTGAGTGCCCCTGGTTGCTATCAGAGGTGCCGCCCTGCGACGCAGATAGCGGACGTGAGCTCTCTGCGAGCGATACAAACAGATCCATGTCTGTGGGTTGCACACACACCCCCCCCCTTCTCATTTTTGCCTCCCTCTCCTTTTCCCTCCCCCCAAGCTACCCCCTCTTGCCTGCTCTCTTCAGTTTTCTCTTCATCTTTTCTTTTACCTATTTTATACTAACTTCCCTAGACGTAAAAGGAAAATGAACGGACCGGTCCCGGTGGTTTGCAGTGTACCTGCATGGTACACCGGGGGTATTGTTACTCCATCACTATCTCAGGAGAGCCTATCTTAGGCGATTGTTTTGTTGATTTGATGTGATCTGTTGTATTGTTCATGCTGCGGCCTCTGTGGACCGATTCCTCGGATATAAATAAAACAAATTGAAAAGTCGCAAACATGTCCAATATCACTTCTGGTGCCCTTCCGGGAACGCAAGGCACCGGAAGTGATATTGGACAACTGATTGCCGCAGCCGATAATTTATATTTTATTGTTGCTATTTTGACCATTCATTAATTGCTTTTCAAGTGTACCTGTCACGTGAGCACATTTGCACTTTATCACCTATTTATTTTTGACACTTTGTTATTTTTTTACTCATTCACATAGGGTGGGAGGCTGGTATCTAGGGGCCCCTCCTTGTTAAAGGGGGCTTCCAGATTCTGATAAGCCCCCCCACCCGCATACAGCGACAACCAGCGGACGGGGGTTGTTGGAAAGAAGCCCTTCTCTCCCATCAACATGGGGAAAAGGTGCTTTGGGGTGGGGGACGCAGGGCCCCTCTGTCCCGAAGCCTCCTCACCTCATGTTGAGCGCATGTGGCCTGCTATGGTCCAGAAGGGGGGCGCTCGACCCCCCCCCCCTTTCCTGACCTGCCAGGTTGCATGTTTGGATAAGGGTCTGGTATTTTTTGGGGGCGGAACCCCACACCAATTGCTCTGGGGGGCCCTTCAAGATCCTCAGCGCACAAGCCGCACTGCAAGTCGGATCATCATGATCTAACTTGTGGTGCAAAAAAATAAAAAATAAGAGGCTTAACGCGTATCCAGTGTTGAGCCGCGTTAGCAGCATCAGTTGTTTTTACAGCTCTAATGCCGGTCCTCAGAATGCGCTGGCCCCGTTTTTTTTTTTGTACAGCTTGAAAACAACTATGCCAATTGCAGATCCTGCAGCTTTTGCCTGTGTGTGCATTAAACATAGAATAACATGGAAATGCGTTTTATGCTGCAAAAAAAAAAAAAGTCTGACACTGCTAAAAGCAGCTGTAAAAAACGCCCTATGTGCATGAGACCTAACTTGTAAACAACAAATGTCTGAAATAGGTCTGGTCTTCAAGTAAAAAAACAATATTGATCCAATCAACACAGAGCTGTCATAATTGGCGTATTTTTTATCTGTCTGGAGTTCAGCTTTAAAGAGATCCTGTTGCCAGACTATTCATTTCAACAGGAATCATATCATAAAACGATATATGCATGTAACCATTTTTATGAATATAAGGTAAAATCCTCCCTTGTGTAAAAGGACCTGAGACTTTTGCTGTGAGCCACTATCTTGGATGTGATGTCAGCAGCCCCGGCAGATCTCACATTTGCAACTCATGTGACACTGTATAGCAATACCCCTCACTTCTCCCCCAGCAGCTACATAGACACTCCCAGAAGAGGAGAAGACTTTCGCCTCGTACACACGATGGGATTTTCCGACGGGAATTGTGTGATGGCAGGCTGCTGTCGGAAAATCTGACCGTTTGTATGCTCCATCGAACAATTGATGTTGGAATGTGGGATAGCATGCTTTAAAATTGTCCGCCAACAATTGTGCTATATACGCCCTTCAGACAACAATTCAAAGTACAAACACGCATGCTCAGAAGCAATGCTCACCATAACACAACATTAGCAGAAGTTGCACAAAGGATGGCGCTTAAGAGCTGAAAAAACACGTAGTTTCGATTTTGTTGGCTGAAAATTCTTTAACGTTTGTATGCAAGAAAAGTTCATGGCCAACGCCCTTTGGACAAAAGTCCTACACTTTGTCCATGGAAAATCCAAATGTGTGTATCAGGCTTTAGATGCGCAGCGAGGGAGGAGGAGGTGTTGGGGGAATTACATTCCTAAAAATTTCAAATTCGATGGCAAGTTCAAAAACACATTGGCCCAGATTCACGTACATCTGCGCATTATTGGACCGGCGTAGCGCACCGCCTTTACGTTAGACTTGCGCAATTTTGCCGCGTAATCACCCTATTCTTGTAGCTTTTGCGCAGGAAATTGCGCATACGTAACGTTTTTCCAGAGGCGTAAGGAAGAGTAATACAAATTGGGAAGGACGTGGGCGTGTTACATTGAAATGAGCCGTGACCCCATGCAAATGAAGGGCCGGCCGGCTGTTCGCGCATGCGCGCTTGAACGAGACCATGTCAGCTCCGATGTGCGCATGCTCACAACTCGGGAGCGGCGCAATCAGTGAAATTGGAAATGGACTAGGGCAACGTTGTGAACTACGCAAACAGCATAAATAGACACACACAAACGCACTTCCTTTGCAAAAGTACATCCCTTTGTCCCTTCCCATTTAACAAAGTGCTTTTGTTCTTGTTGTTCGTTGCGGTGTGTTTTGTAGTTGTCAGATTAGTGTTCTGTGTAATCAAGTGGTTGTTAGTAGATTTTTGAAAGTGGTTTTTGATAAGTGTTTGAGAGACTGTTTGATTAATATATTTATTTTTGTTTCTTTTTCTGCTGTATTTTTGTTTTGTTTTTTGGGGACTGTTTCTTGCTGAGTCGTTTTCTCTCTGTGTGTGTGTTTTTTTGTGATTGGTTGGGCTTGTTTGTTGACTGGGACTGTTTTTTTTTGGAAGGATGAGTGAGAGAAAACGCAAGCTGAATTTTACAGTTGTGGAAAAACAGATTCTTGCCCGGGCCATTAGCGAGTATGGGCGTTACCTCCACGGCCCAGAGAGTGCCAACACCACCCCAGCCAGGAGGAGGGAGATATTGGATAGGATCACTGACCAGGTGAATTCAGCGGGGCAGGGGGAGACACGGACCAGGTCTGGGATTGACAAAAAAATCAATGACCTCCGGCGTCTGGTCAAAAAGAAGTTGGCCAGAATGCATGCCCATGCCAGGGGCACAGGAGGGGGCCCACCATGCCGTATTAGCCTGACAGCGGAGGAGCGTGCGGTGGCCCTGACCTTTCATCGGCATGAAGTTGAGGGCATGCCCAGCTTTGACTCAAGTCCGGAGCCCGTGGTGCCAGGTAAGTTATTTTTTTTAAATATCAGGTGTGTAGCATGTGTGGGGGAGGGGGTGAAAGGGAATATGTGGCAAGTGTGTGGATCCTCCAACCTGTGAATGTTTTGTGTCATCCACAGATGTGCAGGAGGGTGCAGGGCCATCTGGCCTGACCGCACCAACCCCAGGACAGCAGCCTAATGAGGCCCCCCCAACAAGGCCGGAGTCCGCGGAGGAGGTTCAACAGGAGCAGGACAATCATGAGGAGCAGGACAATCATGAGGAGGAGGAGAATCATGAGGAGGAGGAGTCCATGTCAGGCACTGGACGTTTGGGTTTTGAGGACTCCTCCCCTCTGGCTGCCAGCAGGCAGGCCTCCCTAAGGGGGAGCCCCCCCCCCTCCTCCCCCAACATGGCTCCCCTCACAAGGGCCTCCCCTTCTCCCCGGCCACAAGCATCAGCTGGAGGCAGGATGTCATCCCAGACCCCCAGGGGGTTGGCCGATCTCCTGCCCGCCACCCTGAGAAGGGACCAGTTCCTCCAGACCCGCCATCTGGGACAGGTCAGCCAGACATTGGTGCGGATGAAGGAGAGCCTGTCCTCCATCAAGGATACGCTGGGGAACCTGGACTCCCACTCCCGGGCTTTCACAACCTGCCTAAATGAACTGCAGACGACATCAGCAGGCGTTGGGCAGGATGTGAGGGCCCTTACCCAGGCTATCCAGGCCAACACGGCAACAGTTGGTGCTGCCCTGGACAGAATTGCCGTGGCCTTGGAGGGCAGGCCACCAGGTGGGCAGAGATCAGGGGCTGATCCTCCTTCCCCGGTTTTACCCCTCCCCCATGAGTCTCCCCTGAGAAGCCGGGGGCCGTGGCCGGGGGCGCCCCAGGCATGGCTCACGCAGAGGGCAGTAATTAGTTTTTCCCCCAATTTTTTGTTTTTTAAAAAATTTTTTGCTGGAAATTTTTTGATTTTGCAGGTCATTTTTTTTTTTTTTTGGGTTGTGAATGCTGTGTGAATGTGGGGGTGACATTCCTGCCGGAAAAGGGGTGTCACCCTCTATTTTGGTGGAGAAGGGTTCCCCAGGACCAGGGAGAAGTGATCCTCAGGTCCGTGTGAATGGTGTATGAATGTACAGTGACATAATTGGAGCCTTGGCGTGGCGTTGCTGCTCACAAGTCCTGCATGGTGGACTGGTGCCAATCCAATTTGATGAGGATGTGGGGTGTGTGTGCTAGGGACCACAGTGTTGTGCATGCATGCATTCTCATTGTGCCATGATTAATGTGTATGTTTAACGTGCAAAGATGCCCAATGTGAGCTGCCTCCTGGCTGCTCTTCCCTCAGAAGACGGGGTAACCTCGGTTAGGGGGGGATTGTCTGGTTCAGGGGTCAGGTCATCACGTAGGTCAATTTGCAGACCCTATCTTTCTGCAAAGTTGTGCAGCATGCAACATGCACCGATGATCTGGCACACAAAGTTTGGGGAGTACAAGAGGGTACCCCCAGACTTATCCAGGCATCGGAAACGTGACTTTAGGATGCCAAAGGTGCGCTTCACCACTGCTCGTGTTTGGGCATGTGCTTGATTGTATCTTTCCTCTCCTGGGGTTTGGGGGTTCCGGATAGGAGTCATGAGATGGGGTCCCAGTGGATATGCAGAGTCACCTGTAAGGGAAAAGACAGGAGGATGTTAGTCATGCATGTGCCCCTTGTGATGTGCATCATGGGAGGGGATAGTCATGCCTGCCACCCATGTCACTCACCAACCAGCCAGGTGTCCCCATACACGTTCTGATCGAATTCCAATCAGATGTGGCATTGATTGTATATGTAGCTGTTATGGCTGGACCCTGGGTGTTTGGCACGGATGTGCCATATGAGGCCTTGGGCATCGACTATCACCTGTACATTGATGGAATGCCAATGCTTCCGATTGCGGTACATGTGCTCTGTCTCCTGGGGGGGGCTGGAGTGCCACATGTGTGCAATCAATGGCCCCCACAGTGCGTGGGAATCTGGCAATTCTGTAGAAATCTGTCATTGCCTTCAGTCGCAGCTCCTCAGTGGTGTGTTTGATGATTTGGTTGGCCATGCGTCTGAGAATTGCAGGGACAACCTGGTGCACACATCTGCTCATGGAGGATTGTGACATCCCAGCCACCACTCCACTTGTTCTTTGAAAAGAGCCACTGGCAAGGAAATGGAGTGTTGCCAGGACCTTGACCAGTGGCTGCACTGCATGTGAGCGTTGTGTTGGGCTGGTGATGTCCTCCTGCAGGGTTGTGGTTAATTCCAGGATGACATGAGGGGTGAATCTGAAGATGCGATACACCTCAGAATCACTCATGCCAAACAGGTCTATGCGGGTACGGTATATCCTCTCCCGTGCCATCCTCCGTGCCATCCTCCGTGCCCTCCTCCTTCTTTGTTCATCTAAAGTCAGTAGTATAGCTATGCGCGACGATGCCCCTGGCATGTTGGCATACAGATTGTTGTGCAACACGTGTGACTGCTGAGCTGCTCACTAACAGTGTTGCTTTATCTAACAAGTAGACTTTTTTTCTTTTTTTAGACCAGCTTTTATCAGCTCTAATTTTAGACAGGACATTTTGCTGTTGCGCACACTGCGTCGCCTGCGCTGCACCAATGTTGTTTTGTGGATCCCCGTAAGTCCCTCATTAGCATATTTGACTAGCAAATCAATGGTCTGTCTAGCGCACTTTTGCGCGGACGGATGCGCCAGTCTAAGGAAATTACGCGGGACAAAAATTTTTTTGCGTATCTCGTTCTGGGGATGCTGCGCAACGAAACGCACGCGCACATTTAGACTTACGCACGCGCATCTCCTGTTGCGCAGGCGTAATCGCTCTGTGAATCTGGGCCATTGTGAGTGAATAGAAAATTGTTTAAGGAAAATGCTGCAAGTAAGCATTTGTAATACATGATTTTTCCTGCATTTTTTAAAATAGATGACAGGGTTTCTTTAACCACTTCAGCACCGGGCCTATTATGGCACCTCTCTCCTTCATTTAAAAATAATAATCTTTTTGCTAAAAACATTGGGCCAGATTCACATAGAATTAGATTATCGTAGCGTTTCCCAAATACACTACGCCGCCGTATTTTACCTGGCTCTACGTGGAATCCAGGTAGATTTTGTCCAGTAAACGACGGCGGCGTAGTGTATTTCTCCCGGCGCAATCCATCTACGCGATTAGGGGGCGTGAAGCGTTTAAATTAGGCGCGTTCCCGCGGCGATCGAACTGCGCATGCTCCGTTCAGAAATTTCCCGCCGTGCATTGCGCGAAATCACGTCGTTACGTCATTTTTTCTTGAGTAGCGTCGTTTACGGACATTCCTATTCCCGAACGAGTTACGTAAAAAAAAAAAAAAACATTTAAATTCGACGCGGGAACGACGGCCATACTTAACATGGGCTACGCACCGTTAGACCAGCAAAAAGCTGGTCTAACAGTACGTAGAAAAAAATAGACGAAAGCGATTGCGAAGACCGCTCGTATCTTCGTGGATCGCCATAAAAACTCATTTGCATATCCCGACGCATGAAAACGACGCGGACTCCTCCCAGCGGCCGCAAAAATATCGCAGCGTAGATCCGAAGGCTTACGAAGACGTAAGCCTCTCGGATCGAAGCCCGAAGACGCCGTATCATGGTTTGAGGATTCAAACTAGTGATACGGCGCGCGAAATTTGAAATTACTCCTGTCTAACACCAGTTAGACAGGCGTAATTGCTCTGTGAATCTGGGCCATTATATATATATATTTTTTTGATTTTTTTTGCAGACACCCTAGGGAATAAAATGGTAGTCATTGCAACTTTTTATCTCGCACGGTATTTGCGCAATCATTTTTCATTCAAATTTAAGTTTATTTTCATAAAATAAAGAACATACAGAGTAGTAAACACAATACAGAAGATACATCAGGAAATATTGCTTTGACGATTATAAATGACGCAATCATTTTTCAAACGCATGAATTAAAAAATAACAAAATAGTAAAGTTAGCCCAAGTTTTTTTTTTTTTATCATGGAATGGTGCCAAACTTCGGTACTTAAAATCTCCATAGGCGACGCTTTAATTTTTTTTACAGGTTACCATTTTAGAGTTACAGAGGGGGTCTAGTGCTAGAATTGTTGCACATGCTCTAATGCACGCGGCAATATCTCACATGAACGGTGTTTACATATGTGGGCAGGACTTGCATGCGTGTTCGCTTATGAGCGCGAGCTACCGAGACAGGGGCGTTTAAATTTTATTTATTTTTTACACTTTTTTTGACATTTTTATTTTTTTGATCATTTTTATTCCTATTACAAGGAATGTAAACATCCCTTGTAATAGGAATATATTGTGACAGGTCCTCTTTATGGAGAGATGCGGGGGTCAATAATACCCCACATCTCCCCTTCAGGCTGAAAAACATGAGATTGAGAAAAAAAAATAATCACGATCTCATGCTTTCAGCCGCGATTGCGGCTTTGTCTACTTCCAGGTACCCGGGCGTGATGTCACAACATGCCCCCGATGGCACAAAAAAAGAGCCCGGAGAAGCACCGGGTGGCGGCGTGGGGGGTGCCTATAAGAACGATCAAACGGCAGAACCGCCGGCTGCATACAATGATATCTGAATGATGCCTGTAGCTGCTCATATGACTTCCTCGGTGTAGAAGTGGTTAAAGCCTAAGTCCCCTTTCACACTTATACGATTTGTCCCGCGATTTTGGACTGCAAAATCGTATGACAAGTCATTCTCCATTATTTTCAATGACTACCATTCATACTGGCACAACTTTAAGTTGTGCCTACTTCAAAGTAGTCCTTGCACTACTTTGGTCCGATTTTGATGCCACTTACACAGGCATTCATTGAAATCGCGACAAAATCGTGGTAAAATCGCGGCCGCAAAATCGTGGTAAAATCGCGCGACTTTGAAGTCGTACAAGTGTGAAAGGGGGCTAAATCCTGCCAATAATGTATTATTTTTTATAACTTTTAAACAGAGTGGGGAAGAGTTTAATAGTCTATTTATAAAATTCAAACTCATTGCACGGATGTCAGAAACATTTGCACAAATTAGAGGTAGACTGATATGGGTTTTTCTCTGGCCGATGCTGATATTTAGAAATTGGGACGGCCGATGGCCGATATATGATGCCGATTTTTGTGGCCGATATTTTAGATCGATAAAAAAAACAAAAAAAACACACAACCTCACCCACTCCACTCCTTCCTGCTTACCCCTGTCACTCTAGCACACACTTGATGTCCTCAGTATAGATGGCACTGGTTCGGAACTGGCAGATGGCACTGACAATTGGAACTGGTTGGCACTGGCAGGTGCCACGGAGTGGCGGTGGCACTGGCGGGTGACACTGGCACGTGGCACCGACAGACGGGACCCAGCTGCTAAATTACACCAGCCAATTATTGGACTGCTTTATAGAGCGGCATACACGTAGCGACCCACCCAGATACCATCCCATTGGCTGGTGTAATATAGCTGCTGGGTCCCGCCCACCCCCGACATCAAGCTGACAGCTCCTTTCTCTCTCCTCTCTGTTACTTGTCAGTTTCACACTCTGCCACTGAGTGTGGAGAAGGGAGGTGGATTGGCAGTCAGTGTAAAATATAGGCCTAATTTTTGATAACAATCGGCGGATGCCGAGTTATCAAAAATTGCCAAATATTGGCCAATATATCGGTTTGCCTCTAGCGCAAATGGAACAAAATTTGACTGTATGTTTTCAAATAGATTAACTCTTGTATTATGAGCTGCTTTTAGTGGCCAAAATGCAGTATATTTTCTTAATGAGGTATTTCAGAAAACAATACTGCATTTTGGCCACTAAATTAAGTCAACTCGCATCAAAGTTGGACCAAAGTAGTACAGGGACTACTTTGAAGTAGATGCGACCTCAAGTCGCACAGATATGAAGGGTACTCATTGGAAATCATGGGTTACGACTTGTAATGCGACTTTGCAGTACCAAGTAGCATGACAAGTCGCACAAGTGTGAAAGGGGCCTAAGTTCACCTTTTCAGGCAGAATTTCAGTCTTCATAATAACTAGAAGTCTTTTCTAATGTCTTTTTTGCCAAAGATTAAAATTTGCATCTGTAGTTCAAAATAAAAATAATGCATTCTGATTTCATCACTTCCTGTAGATCATGTGATAATCCAGGAAGCTTCATGTGTCATCATCATGCACTGCCTTAGGCCGCGTACACACGATCAAACTTATCCAATGAAAACGGTCCGACGGACCGTTTTCATTGGATATGTCTGCTGGGCTGTTTTGGTCTGATGGTTGTACACACCATCAAACCAAAATCCCCGCGAACAGAGCGCGGTGATGTGGCGGTGACGTTGACGCCGCCACGTCACCAAACCAGGAAGTAAAATACTTCCACGCATGCGTCGAATCCATTCGACGCATGCGGGGGATTTTTGTCCGCTGGTTAGGCGTACTAACCAGCGGACATGTCGGACGGACGGGTTTCCAGCAGACAAGTTTTAAAGCATGGTTTAAAACTTGTCTGCTGGAAAAACCTGTCTGCTAGCCCGTACACACGGTCGGATCTGTCTGCTGGAACTGGTCTGCGGACCAGTTTCAGCAGATATGTTTGATCGTGTGTACGCGGCCTTAAAGGAGTTGTAAAATGTTTTCCCTAAAATTATTGTCTGCAAGGTAGACAGACAGAATAGTGTAATGATTCTGTTAACAAATTAGTAAATACCTATTAAATTCTTTCATCTATATCACCTCCGGCGTTCTAGTTTCTGTTCTCTCATTCACTTCCTGGTTTGCATCATTTGTTCATGTAAGAACTACATTTCCCAGTATGAATTGTGGCACGCCCAGTAATTCACACCTCCTTGAAGTCTCTAACATGTAGAGAGCGTCCTGCCACACATGTAGTTCCCAGGAGAGGGCAAGCACATTACTGACCACCGCAGTAAAGTCTCCCTTTACGGTGGTCAGTAAAATCAGACAAGCGGGAAGTGAACAGAACAGAGAAAAAAATAGAGCAACTTCTGAGCTAAAAACAAACAATGAGGAAGTGAAAAGAGGAATGTCTGCGTGTAAATGATGCTTATTATAAAAAAAAAAAAAAAATCCTTTACAACCCCTTTAATGCATTACAGACAAGAGCATGTTTTACCACTCTTGACCACACCTCCCTCATTACTATACCAAATAACTTTCCTACTTCTTCCTTACTTATACTAAAGGTGTTCTTTCCACCACATATAACATGTGTACTCGGATAGATCTCTTATTTGTGACCAATGCTTTTTGGAATCGCTCTACGGGGGGGGGGCGTCGATTGGATCACCGACGATCTCAGACCATGCATCCATCCATCTCTGTCTCTCTAGCTTCTCTATCTCCAGATGTCCATCAATGGACGTGGAGGTTAAACGAAAACCTGCTAGATGATGCAGTGGCACAAAAGCGGGTCTCAGACACCATTTCTTTATATTTCAAAGAGACCATGATGGGAGAGACGGGGATGGCATTTGTATGGGAGGGATATAAGGCTGTGATCTGGGGTGAACTTATCTCTAGAGTTATCCCGATATCACTTTAAGACCAAGTACAAGTACCAATACTTTTTTTCCCCCAAGTACTCGCTAATACCGATTACCGATACTTTTTTTTATGTCATGTGACAGTGGCACATGTCAGTATTTTTTATTTTTACAATGTTTTTTATTTGCAATTTTTTGTTATTTTTTTTTTTATGATGCTTTCTTTTTTTTGGGGGGGGGGGGGGGTGGATGGTGCCAGTGTGTTTTTTATTTGAATTTTTATAATTTTTTACAATAATTTTTTATTATTTATTGCAATATTTTTCTTTTTTTTTAGCCCTGTTGGGGGGCTTTGGTAAGATATAAGGGGTCTTAACAGACCCCTGACAATCTCTCCTTTGAGACAGAGAAAGGGACTAAGGACACAGATTCCCCACTCCCTTTCTCAGCAGCCTCAGCTGCACTGAAAATGAATGGACAGGTGACAGAGACTCCTCTCCATTCATAAACTAAAGCATCGTAAATACAGGTTACAATGTTTCAGTTATGTGAATGGACAGAGTCATTAAATCACGGACTCTGCTCATTCTGAAAACAGATCAAGGACAGAGGGGGCAGAGGAGGATATAAAGGGGGACACGGAGCGCGGAGGGGGACGCGGAGCACGGAGGGGGACAGCAGAGGAACAGAGGGTGACACTGAGCGTGGAGGGGGAGAAAAGCAGCACAGCAGGGGTACACAGAGCGTGGAGGGGGAGAGCAGCACTGGAGGAGCATACATGGACAGTCAGCAGTGAGGCTTTGGGGGGAGTTAGAAGCACCGATCACTGCTGTATAAATTTCACTAAAGCAGCAGGGAAAAGCTGTCAGGCTTTATTGAAATCTATACAGGGAGATTGGTGCTTGCAACTCCCCCCGCCGCACTGATCATCCCTGACTGCCCAGGTATTGGGTAAAGCATCGGAGCATTTTCCCAGAGTACTTAGTACAAGTACTCTGGGAAATGCTTGGTATCGGTACCGATACTTGTATCAGTATCAGGACAACCCTACTTATCTCCCAGGGATCTAGGCTCAAAAAAGCAAGCAGTGGGGAACTTCAGTCCCAACTGGCCCAACTAGGCACCACGGAACTTAAACACAAAATGCCATAGAACGGCAACCCTCTATGAGGAGCTTAGGAAAAAGCTTTCCACTTTGTTTTTAACGCATACATGGGATAGACTGAGATATGTTTCTCATAAATGTTACGAGTTTGGAAACAAATGCGGGAGGCTACTGGCCAGGGCCCTTAAAACAACAACGCACGTCCAGCCACGTTTATAAGCTGCAAACTGCCTCAGGCTCCCAACCGGTGCTGTCCTCCAAAACTGCAGACACCTTTCGGAAATACTATGCCCAACTTTACCAGCTCCCTGCCACACTCACAGGTCACACACCCTTACAGAAATCAGACTGTATTTCACAATATCTAGAAAGAGGGCACTAGCCCCCTAATTGCCAACAGAGATTGAAATAGTTATTAAAGACCTTCCGCTAGGAAAGAGTCCTGGCCCATATGGGTTCACCAATACATATTACTGCAAATTTTCACCTCTCCTGTCTGATCGCATGTGCACATATTTTAATGCCCTGGCATCAGGCACTTCCCTTCCGAAAGAGGCAATGTTAGCACATATTGCTGTCCTCCCGAAGGAAGGGAAGGACCCATCCACCCCCAGTAGCTATAGGAGGATCTCATTGTTGAACACTGATATCAAGATCTTATAACTGTCAAACACATTCCCGCTGATCTCCCTTCCTAACATTATGGCAGAACTACAGAGATTGCATTCTCTCTTCAACTTTAAAATCAATTATAGTAATTCGGAGATCCTTCCCCTTGCTATTCCTCCTGCGATGTGCTTCCAACTTCAAGCCTCCTTCTCCTTCACGTGGTGCTGCTCCTCCTTAAAATATTTGGGCAATTACCTCCCAGCTGCATTTGCACAACTATATACGTGTAACTTTTCCCCTTTACTCACCACGATTAAAGCTGATCTTTTGCAATGGGATCGTACCACCTTCAGATGGTACCTATAGCGCTACCCAGATCTTTCTTCTCAGCCTTCAACAGCCTGTTCCTAAAGATTATATGGCAGGGTCGTACACCGCGCTTGGCCCTCCACACACTTTAATGTCCTAAGAGGCTTGGGGGGCTGGGGGTCCCCTCCATACAAAGGTACTATGAGGCGGTTGTCCTGCAAAGGATTCTCGACTCGCAACATAATACTGCCACCAAATCTTGGGTTCCCATTGAGAAATTCCTGGCTGGACATAACTTGTCTTATGCTCCATGGCTACCCCAGGAATGCTGAGGCCTTTCAGATTTTGTGTCGCCAGTCTCTGTCCACGTGCTGATGTTATGGAATACACTACAGGGTACTGCTGTCACACCCCAGGGGAACACTTCTCCTACTTCCACATCTGGGCAAGGGATGGGGAGACGCGATGTGGAAGGTTTGTACACGAGCAAGGCCTAGTCTTCTTGGACAGGCTCCTCTCCTATTTCAATCGCTTCCCAATGGACGAATGGCGCTTTAGACAATTACATCACTTTATCCGCAGTTTGCCTCACCCAGTCCGACCTCCTTCCTCCCTGACCCCATTTGAAAGGCTATGCAAGTCTATAGACCCCATTCCTCACTCTATGTCCATGCTTTACGAGATGTTGCAGTCTGCAGAGTCCTAGGGTAAGCCAATATAAGGAGTGGGACCTGCAGCATATATATTAATGGAGACTCAATTGAGTGGTCGTCAACCCTGTCCTGCAGGGCCCACTAACAGGCCAGGTTTGCAAGAAAATGTCATTTGCTGCTCAGTGATTGCAGTATTCCAGTCTGCATCTCCCCAAGGTAATACATAAAACCTGGCCTGTTAGTGGGCCCTGCAGGACAGGGTTGATGACCACTGATCTATATCATCTCACTCACAAGAGCTTAGTGGATACTAAGATGCAAGAAAATAGCTTCAAGCTGCTGACTCGTTGGTATAGGGTCCCAATGACCTTGGCTAGGATATATTCGATGGCCTCTGCTTGCCTGTTGGAGGGGCTGTGGGCTTCGAGGAACCTTTCTGCATATTTGGTGGGAATTCCAGAGGCTTCAGCACTTCTGGCAGGATATCAGGGCCCAGATAAAAAGTACTGTAGATGTAGATTTGCAAGATTCCTCGCTGGAGTTCATGCTGCACGTGCCATCCACTCCTCTCAGCCTTTACTGTAAATCAATTCTTCCACACCTCTTAAATTGCTGCCCGACGTCCGATTCCCATACATTGGAATTCGGCCCAGGTCCTGGGGTGACCTGACTGGGTGCATCCGCTCAACACTATTATGGCAGCGTTGGAGTGGATGGCGAAGTGCAAGGACAGGTATGATAAATGTTACGCTATATGGGCCACTTGGATACATTGTACGTCAAATATGACACAGACGCCACCTAATGTCACCCTCAGACAGGCTCATTAGAGGATGATGGTACATAATTTCCTGGAGGGTGAGACCTGCGTGCCACAAACCCTGTTCTTTATAACAGTTACAAATTTACACCTATTGCTGTTGTGCTACTTGATCGTTATGTTCATTGTTCTCAGGTATGCCCATTCCCCCACCATTTAATTTTGGGTTATAATAGATGCAGCGCGTGTAGTGTTGTATCCTAAATGTGAGAACGCAATCCTGTTTTGATACAACGGTTAAAATGCCCACAAGCCGCTCTATTGTTGGGATATAACTTGATGAAGTCATATGAAGCTAGCTACTGAATGTATCAAAGGTTTCTTTGCTCTTGTAACCCAATGCCCACCTTGTTCCCCTATGTACCCCCCCAAAAAATACTAAAGGTGTTTAAAAAAAAAAAAAAAGCATGTCAAACTTACCTGCTCTTTGCAATGGTTTTACACAGGTCACACGCTCCTCCCTCCTGCTGAGTGCCTGCACAGTAATCTATTTGCAATGGAGGCATTCGTGCGTGCTTGCCGACGATCCCCCTCTGTGTGTCCACTGACACACAGTGTGGCTCATCCCAAAGCCACCCTTCCCTCCTCACAGTACCAGAAGCACATAGTTCCTGCTGCTGTCTCTGAACCAATGAGGAGGGAAAGATTTGATAGTGCCGCTGCTCTTGTGAACATCGTTAGGTTGAGCTCAGACTCAGATAATTAACAGTGGGGGCTGCACACAGGTAGAGAAAAAAAACTTCAGCCTTTAGACCCACTTAAGGGGGCCATACATTCTACAGTCTGATTGTACAACTTCCTTTAAGCCAGATATAGATGGATCAACATTTCAATCCATTTATGTGTAGGCTGGTTGTACTGATGTCAATCCATTGACCAGCTTAAATACAACCAGTCTTTCTGGATTTTTTCATTTTTTATCACAGCCAGCGGCTAGATCTGCCAGCAGTGATCATTCCACTCTGACAGCTGGGAAACCTCCCACTGTCAGAATACAATAGCTCTGTGTTGAATTGGGACTTGAGTTTTTGTTTTGCAACTCACAGTTGCAGGAAAGAAAATTGCCTAAAAGGGGTTGTAAAGGTTTGCTTTTTTATTTTCTAAATAGGTTCCTTTAAGCTAGTGCATTTTTGGTTCACTTACCTTTTCCTTAGATTTCCCTTCTAAATGTTTTTTTTTCCTTTGTCTGAATTTCTCACTTCCTGTTCCTCCTCAGTAAGCTTGCTCCCATCATCCGAGCTGTTCTGGCTGGGGGTTAGTCAGCGTGCTCGCCCCCTCCACAGCGTCTTCCTGCAGGGATGTAGTCCCAAGGAAGGGGGCGAGCACGCTGACTAACCCCCAGCCAGAGCAGCTCGGATGATGGGAGCAAGCTTACTGAGGAGGAACAGGAAGTGGGAAATTCAGAAAAGGGAAATCTAAGGAAAAGGTAAGCGAACCAACAATGCATTAGCTTAACCCCTTAATGACCGCCGCATGTACAAATACGTCGGCAGAATGGCACGTACAGGCACATTGGCGTACCTGTATGTCCCTGCCTAGACGTGGGTCGGGGGTCCGATCGGACCCCCCCCGGTACTTGCGGCGGTCCCCGTGGCTTCATGAGTGATCCGGGACGAGGGGGCGGCTGTTTGTTTTTGTCCACCCCCTCCGAATCGCTCCCAGCCAATGCGCGCACCCCCGCCCTCTTCCTGTGTAATTACAGGAAAAGGGGAAGTGATGTAATCTCTCCTCTCGGCGGTATTTTCAACCGCCGCTGAGGAGAGAAAACATCACACAGTGAGTCTGCACAACACTACACTGACACCAGTACACATAGGCACATTAACCCCCCCCCCCCTGTCACAGTGTCACTGAATGCAGTGATCATATATTTACTGATCACTGCATTTAGTGTTAGTGTGACAGGCAGTTAGTGTTAGGTCCAGGGTAGCCCCCGTACCCCCCCTAATAAAGGTTTAACCCCTTGATCACCGCCCTAGTTAACATTTTCACCCCATATTGCCAGTGTCACTAAGCGATCATTTTTCTAATCGCTGTATTAGTGTCGCTGTTGCTGCTAGGTAGCTATTTTTTTATTTTTTGGGGATTTATTTTTACTAAAGACATGTAAAGTCAATGTTTGACTAAAATAAACTACATTTTAGTCAAACATTTAGGCCAAATGTATTTTAGTTTATTTTTCTTATAACAAAGAGTAAAAAATATTTAATTTTTTTCAAAAATGTCGCTCTATTTTTGTATATAGCGCAAAAAATACCATCAAAAGAAAGCTCTATTTGTGGGAAGAAAAGGACGCAAATTTTGTTTGGGAGACACGTCGCACGACCGTGCAATTGTCTGTTAAAGCGACGCAGTGCCGAATTGTAAAAACGCCTCTGGGCATTTAGCAGCATATTGGTCCGGTCCTTAAGTGGTTAAAGGAACCTGATTAGAAAATAAAAAACAAACCTTTACAACCCCTCTAATGTATGACCAGCTTTAGATCTACCTTCAGCTATGTAGAGCAAGGGCCTGTCTGATTTGACACAAACTGAATAGAATGTTCATGAGGGTCCTCGCATTCCAAAGTTACAGTGACTCCAAAGGAAATTGTACAATCAGATTGCATAGTGTACAGCCATCTTACATGGGAGGGAGTCGGATAGAGAAACTCAGCTGTCACGGTTCTTGTGTAAACACACTAATTTCACTTTCAGGCCCCATTCAGTCCTAGTGCAGTGGAGTGCACACATTTTTTGTCACTTTTTCCTGTGACACACATAGGACAGTCCATTTAACTCAATGGCCTACCCTACATACAATAGGCTTATCAAGTGGATCATGGGGCATTTTGGTGTGTTGTGGTTTGCACATTTATTGTGCGTTTTGCCAAGTTTGTTGAAAATGTTTGCACGCAACAAAATGCAATTTTACTTCTGTTTACAATTAGAGGCACGAAGGGTGTGACTAGTTAATTTTTAGGTGTTTAAAGGTAACCATACACAACACAATCTGATTGTACAATCACCTTTACCAAAACTATATAGCAGGAGGACACACCTGTTTAATTTAATCACTCTGTATCCAATTGGGTAGGCCCTTTCACTACAAGGTTGACAGTAGATTTACAGGACATTATATGGTTTATGGTGAGCTTCCAGTTTTACAGACTTCCAGGGACCTGCTTTGAATACTACAGCTCTGCTCCACTTAGGCTGTTATGTGATCGCTCAGATCCTGCCAAATTCTTGGGCCACCAACCCCTGCCTTCTATGTGCCGGTCCTTGTCTCCCCTTCCCTCCCAGCCTGGAGCCTCCTCCGTGGCCCTGCTGCACCTTCTGTCCCTGTTTCTCTCTCGCTCCCTCCTCCTACGCCGCTGTGATCAGTGAACAGCAGAGACCTGGAGGAAGCACAGCTCAGGTCTGAGGGCAGGAGGATTCGATTTTTATGTTTAACCGCTGTTAATTGGTTGCTAGGACACAGGGTGGTCCTAAGCAGCCAATCACCAGCTTGCTAATATGAAAAGTCACTCTGCCAGATCCCACCCGATGTCCAGAGTTGTGCTGCCTCCCGGTCTCTGCTGTGGAAACAGGTAGGACCCTGCTACGAAAGAAAAGAGGAGGGGGGGGGGCAGAGGTTACTGCTATAGGGTAGAGGGGGGGGCAGATGACACCAGTGTGTGTGTGTGTGGGGGGGTGATGTGAAGGGACAGAGGACACCGTTATGGGCAGGGTCACCTCCATAGCAGTGTTTTCTACCACCCCCACCTCTCCCCCCCTCCGATCCCTGCACTCTGACCGCAATGCACTCCTGAACCCTAAATCCTGACCGCATTATACTTCTAAACCCTAAATCCTGACCGCATTGCACTTCTAAACCCTAACCGCATTGCACTTCTAAACCCTAAATCCTGACCACATTGCACTTCTAAACCCTAAATCCTGACCACATTGCACTTCTAAACCCTAAATCCTGAGCGCATTGCACTTCTAAACCATAAATCCTGAGCGCATTGCATTTCTAAACCCCAAATTCTGACCAACACACACCAATGAACCCTGAATTCTGAGCCTCACACACGCCTGAACCCTGCATTCTGAGCCTAACACACGCCTGAGCTCTGCATTCTGAGCCTAACACACTCCTGAGCTCTGCATTCTGAGCCTAACACACTCCTGAGCTCTGCATTCTGAGCCTAACACACTCCTGAGCTCTGCATTCTGAGCCTAACACACTCCTGAGCTCTGCATTCTGAGCCTAACACACTCCTGAGCTCTGCATTCTGAGCCTAACACACTCCTGAGCTCTGCATTCTGAGCCTAACACACTCCTGAGCTCTGCATTCTGAGCCTAACACACTCCTGAGCTCTGCATTCTGAGCCTAACACACTCCTGAACTCTGCATTCTGAGCCTAACACACTCCTGAACTCTGCATTCTGAGCCTAACACACTCCTGAACTCTGCATTCTGAGCCTAACACACTCCTGAACCCTGCATTCTGAGCCTAACACACTCCTGAGCCCTGCATTCTGAGCCTAACACACTCCTGAGCTCTGCATTCTGAGCCTAACACACTCCTGAGCTCTGCATTCTGAGCCTAACACACTCCTGAACTCTGCATTCTGAGCCTAACACACTCCTGAACTCTGCATTCTGAGCCTAACACACTCCTGAACTCTGCATTCTGAGCCTAACACACTCCTGAACTCTGCATTCTGAGCCTAACACACTCCTGAACTCTGCATTCTGAGCCTAACACACTCCTGAACTCTGCATTCTGAGCCTAACACACTCCTGAACTCTGCATTCTGAGCCTAACACACTCCTGAACTCTGCATTCTGAGCCTAACACACTCCTGAACTCTGCATTCTGAGCCTAACACACTCCTGAACTCTGCATTCTGAGCCTAACACACTCCTGAACTCTGCATTCTGAGCCTAACACACTCCTGAACTCTGCATTCTGAGCCTAACACACTCCTGAACTCTGCATTCTGAGCCTAACACACTCCTGAACTCTGCATTCTGAGCCTAACACACTCCTAAACCCTGCATTCTAAGCGGAACACACTCCTGATCCCTTCATTCTGAGCGTAATGCACTGGTGAACCCTGCATTCTCTGCATAACACACTCCTAAACCCTGCGCTCTCTTGTAATAAAATATTTTTACTCAGAACAAAAATAAGTATCAAAAAAAAAAAAAGGAAGAGGAAAGGAGGACACTATGCCCGGTGATTTTTGACTTCATAAATAAACAAAGCACCATTGCCACAAAACGAAGCCACAAGACATAAAGCTATTTGCCCTATTTTTGCATTGGGACTGCTTTGCCCAAAGGCAGCCTAATGCCAACAGTGTGAATAAGCCATTTTATAAAAATGATTTATTGTTTTTCACATTTTTTTTTTAATGTATAGTGGGCCCTTTTCCTGCATCATATAATTGGTTCTTAGGAGCAATCTGCCCGGGAGCCCTACTACATGCTCATTTTTTTTTTAACATGCCTCCTTACACACCCATGTAATCCATTGTGATTTAACCACTTGCCTACTGTGCACCTACACCCCCTTCCTGCCCAGACAAAATTTTAGCTTTCGGCACTGCGTCGCTTTAACTGACAATTGCGCGGTCGTGCGATGTGGCTCCCAAACAAAATTGACGTCCTTTTTTTCCCCACAAATAGAGCTTTCTTTTGGTGGTATTTGATCGCCTGTGCGTTTTTTTTTTTTGCGCTATAAACAAAAAAAGAGCGACAATTTTAAAAAAGGACACAATATTTTTTGCTTTTTGCTATAATAAATGTCCCATTTAAAAAAAAAAAAACATTTTTTATCTCAGTTTAGGCAGATACGTATTCTTCTACATATTTTTGGTAAAAAAAAGTTATATTGCCTACAAAATAGGGGACATAATTATGATTTATTTTTTATTTTATTTTTACTAGGAATGGCGGCGATCTGCGATTTTTTTTTGGGACTGGGACATTATAGCGGACACATCGGACACTTTTGACACATTTTTGGGACCATTTACATTTATACAGTGAACAATGCTATAAATATGCATTGATAACTGTATAAATGTAACTGGCAGGGAAGGGGTTAACCACTAGGGGCGGGGAAGGGGTTAAATGTGTATACTAGGTGTGTGACTGGGGGAGGTGACCGATTGTTTCCCTATGTACAAGGGACACAATCGGTCTCCTCTCTTCCTGACAGGGACGTGCAGCTCTGTGTTTACACACAGAGCTACACGTCCAAGCTCAATTGTCGGCAATCGCATGTGGCCGGAGGCCATCGCGGCCGCCAGGCACACGCACGGGCTTCTCAGTGACGCGACGGGTGCGCGCGCCCCTAGCCAATTTAAATGACAGGACGTCATATGACGTGCTGTCAGGAACAGAGAGTTACCCGCCCGCCGTCATTTGACGGTGGGCGGGTATCAAGAGGTTAAACAATCTTTTATATTCTATATTGTAAATACAATAAAACATTTTTGAGCAAAGAAAGCATACCCACTTACAACAATTCATCAGAAGTATGCCCACTTACCTTTCAATCTTCACCTTGGGTTGGGGCAGGTCGTTAAAGTGAAAAGAAATTAGTTTGAATCACCTCAGCCTGAGCTCACCGTCAGGATGACTGAAATAAACAAGCTGTTCCTGCACTTTTATGTTACAATTAGTTTCACTTTCATTTCTCGGCTCTACCCCACCCCTGGGGGAAGTTCCTCCAAGATACATTGATCTGAAATGAAAGTCTCAATGAAAATGAACCTTGACTACTCTATATCAGTGTTTCACAATTTGTATCACATTCCTGGTGTTTGTATGATCTCTGGTGCATATGGCCTTTTATCGATACTCATTTGTGTACAAATCTTATAGGAACGATCGCTTATACCTCTAAATAGAGCCTCATTCAGTCTCATTTCCAAAGGGCTGATGGGAAGGCACAGAACAAAAAAAACAAAAAAACCCTGTAAGATTGTTGAATAAAATGCTCATATATATTTCTATACATTGATATTATTTCTGTTTGTAGAAAGGCATGCATTATGGCTCGTTCAGTCCTGATTTACAAATGTGCAGGTTTCAGTTTGCATATTCCAGGTTCATTTTGCGTTTTTTCAATACACATCTTTAAACCATTGAAGT
This sequence comes from Rana kukunoris, assembly GCA_029574335.1. NCBI lineage: Eukaryota > Metazoa > Chordata > Amphibia > Anura > Ranidae > Rana > Rana kukunoris. Next base: position 381,073,853 of record CM056051.1, read on the forward strand.
CTATGGAACCAAAAACCATAAGGGCCCTTTCACACGGGGCAGATCAGTAATGATCCGCCCCATGAACCTCCGCTTGCTCAGCGGGGATCGCTCCGTTGATCCCCGCTGAGCCGGCGGATGACAGGGCGGTCCCCGCACACTGTGCAGGGACCTCCCTGTCTTTTCTCCGCTCTCCCCTACGGGGGGGGATCGGATGAACACTGACCGTATGTCGTGTTCACCCGATCCAATGACGGAAGGAAAAATAGGATTTAATCTAATAGGTACCAATGTATGTCCCTTTTTCATCCGTACACGGATGGGTGAAAAAGCGGACATACGGTCCGCAGGTGTGAAAGGGGCCTAAGGCGTGGAGACGGAGTCCACCTGCTCCCGCCAGCTCAGCGGGAGATCTAGCCGCTGAGCCGATGGATGACAAGCTCCTCTCTGCTCACTGAGCGGGGGGGTGATCGGGCGCCTATGGAGCAAACTGATGAAAACGTCAGTTTTCATCAGATCTTACCGATCCGATCTGCCATGGACGGATGGGGATGTATCCCATAGGTCTGTTTTTAGCAGATCGGATCGGATGTCAGCGGTCATGTCTCCACTGACATCCGACGCTCCATAGAGATGCAATGAGCAGCCATTCAGGTCCGCCATCAAAACTGACAGGCGCACCTGAACAGTCCATCTTTGTGAAAGGGGCCTAAAACATGTTCCTTTCCATAAAAACTACATCCATAGGAAACAATGTTAAATGGACTGTAGTGTGTTTCTGCAAAACTGAAAGCGCACAAAAAAAATGCATAGGTGTGAACCAGGCCTTATGCCTTGTACACAGGATCGGAATTTCCGATGAAAAAAGTTAGACAGAATTTTTTCATCGGATATTCCGACCATGTGTGGGCCCCATCAGACTTTTTTCCGTCAGAGTATAGAAATAGAACATGTTTTTTTTTAATGGAAATTCCGATCATCTGTAAGCAACTCCGACGGAGAAAAAAACATGCATGCTCAGAATCAAGTCGACGCATGCTCGGAAGCATTGAACTTAAATTTTTCTCGGCTCGTCATAGTGTTTTACTTTACCGTGTTTTGGACGGTCAAAATTTGGTCTGACAGTGTGTATGCAAGACAGCTTGAACGGAATTCCGACGGGAAATTCCATCAGATTTTATCCCATTGGAAATTCCGATCGTGTGTACAGGGCATTACACTGTGGCCATTCAGACCACTATTCCGACAGTTACAAGTGGATTCAATCTAAGCCAGTGCTTCTCAATTATTTTCTGTCATGCCCCCCCTAGGAAGAAGAAAACATTTCGCACCCCCGCGCGACTGTAAATAGTATCATCACGTGGTACTGGTGGGCACAGTGGTACTGGTGGGCACACTGTGGTACTGGGGGGCACACTGTGGTACTGGGGGGCACAGGTGATCATTGGGAACTGATTTGTTACCTTTTTTTTTTTCAAGTCGCTCAGTTCTCCGTTCTCTCTCCCTCCTCACACGCGCTGTCTGTGTGAGGAGCGGAGAGTCGGCAATGAGAGATGATCTCATATGTTTACATATGAGATCATCTCCCATTGGCCGCACAGATCGCGCTGTAAATAGCCGCCTTGATTGTCTATTTACCGCGATCTGTGTTTGGCTGTGTCCGAGGGACACGGCCAGCACAGGAGTTCCCCGCTGCGCGCTCGGGATTCAGGGCTGCGCTGTGGCCGTACAAAGTCGTACGGCCGTCAGCAAGTAGTTAAACGAGCCCCCCTTTACAGAGCCTTGCGGCCCCCCTGGGGGGCGCGCCCCACTATTTGAGAAGCACTGATCTAAGCCCAGTCAGTAGCTTGTTCTAAAACAATGTACTGAGTTTTAAGCCGGGCATAAATGGTTCGAAGCTCAGCCCATTCAGCAGGGATTGGCTGGCCGATTCTCCTTTTCTAGGGTCCCTCAGTGGCGATTGTGGCTCCTCCCCGCATCAGGAAAAGCGCTCCCCCGGGGGGCACCCGAGTCCAGTTTTTGCGTCCATGGACACAGAAAGCTGTACTCAGTGGGTATTTGGCGCCTAACCAAGCTTAAAATCAAATCAAATGTGTAAATACACCTTCCCGTTCTTCTGTGTGGCAGATGGAACGACGATCAGTGACGTCACACCTACAGCCACGCCCCCCCTACAGTAAAAATCACTCCCTTAGGGCACACTTAACCCCTTAGCACCCCCTAGTGGTTAACCCCATTCACTGCCATTGTCATTTTCACAGTAATCAGTGCATTTTTATAGCACTTTTCGCTGGGAAAATATAATATAAATATATTTTTGGGGTATATTTATTATAGCAAAAAGTAAAAAAATATTGCATTTGTTTCAAAATTGTCGCTCTGTTTTTGTTTATAGCGCAAAAAATAAAAACCGCAGAGGTGATCAAATACCACCAAAAGAAAGCTGGTATGAGTGGGAAAAAAATTACACCAATTTTGTTTGGGGGCCACGTCGTACGACTGCGCAATTGTCAGTTAAAGCGACGCAGTGCCAAATCGCAAAAAGTCCGGGTCTTAAGTGGTTAACCTGCATAATGGTCCGGGTCTTAACTGGTTAAGGGTTCAGATTTTGCAGCTGGAGAGCAGTGCACTGTGGCATGCCTGTTGGATTTCTATCCACATAGTATAAACCACCATTACCTGCTATCTTCTATGGCTCTGCAGTCAAGCTATCAGTTCTTCTTGACTCTATACAGTGTGAACGATAAAATAAACTTTAAAGTATATTAGCCTAAAGCAGCGGTGCCCAACACTTTGAAGAGCGAGGGCCACTTAAACAACTTGGTAACCAGTCGTGGGCCACAATGAGCGGAGCAGGCAGATGGCAGGTCCGTGTTTACTCTGCATATGCAGAGCGAACACAGCCCACTCTACTCTATAGAGCCCACTCACTTTTTTTTTTTTTAGCGGATCGTATTGGAATTAGGCGGATGTAAACGGACATCTGCCACTCCTTAGAGGTGAATAGAGGGTCCGATTGTGTCAGACTGACCAAGTGAAAAGGGGTATAAGGCTGCTTTTACACTGATGACTACACCGTAGTGCACCATTGACTGTACTGCCGGTTAGCTGCACTTCCTCTTCCTCTAGTCTCTCCTTTTTGGATTTTTTTTCTTTTCTTTTTTTAGTTATTATATTTTTTATTGGATACATTTTTAAAGCAGAAATTAAATATATATATATATATATATATATATATATATATATATATATATATATATATATTTATTTAATTTCTGCTTTAAAAATGTATCCAAAAAAAGAGCGACAATTACAGTTATATATATATATATATATATATATATATATATATATATATATATATATATATATATATATATATATATTTTTTTTTTTTTTTTTTTTTTTAATTGTCGCTCTTTTTTTGTTTATAACGCAAAAAATAAAAACCGCATGCTTGATCAATTACCACCAAAAGAACGCTCTATTTGTGGGGGAAAAAAGAACACATTTTATTTGGGTACAGCGACTCTTTAACCACTTAAGGATCTTGGGTGTTTTTCAGATTTGGTGTTTGAAAGACCAAAACATTTTTTTCTTGATAGAAAATTACTTAAAACCCCCAAACATTATGTATATATTTTTTCTAACACCATAGAGAATAAAATGGCAGTCATTGCAATAATTTTTGTCACACCGTATTTGCATAGCGGTCTTACAAGCGCACTATTTTTGGAAAAAAAAATATTTTTTGAATAAAAAAATAAGACAACAATAAATTTGGCCCAATTTTTTTATATATTGTGAAAGATAATGTTACGCCGAGTAAAATGATACCCAACATATCACACTTAAAAATTGGGCCCGCTCGTGGCATGGAGTCAAACTTTTACCCTTAAAAATCTTGATAGGCGACGTTTAAAATATTCTAGAGGTTGCATCTTTTGAGCTACAGAGAAGGTCTAGGGCTAAAATTATTTCTCTCGCTCTAACGATCGTGGTGATACCTCACTTGTGTAGTTTGAACACCATTTTCATATGCGGGCGCTACTCACGTATGCGTTCGCTTCTGCGCGCAAGCTCGTCAGGACGGGACACTTTAAAAAAACATTTTTTTTGTTTTCTTATTTATTTTTATTTATTATATTATTTTTTACACTGAAAAAAATAAATATAATAAAACATTTGATCACTTTTATTCCTATTACAAGGAATGTAAACATCCCTTGTAATAGAAAAAATCATGACAGGTCCTCTTAAATATGAGATCTGGGGTCAAAAAGACTGCTGCCGTTACTGAGATATCCATCTTTAAAAAAGGACGTATATGTACATGAGCAGGTCCTTAAGTGGTTAACTGACAATTGTGTGGTCGTGCGAAGTTGTACCCAAACAAAATTTACGTTCTTTTTTTTCCACAAATAGAGCTTTCTTTTGGTGGTATTTAAAAAAAAAAACAATATTAGTTAAAGATGTGGAGTTGATGGAGAGAATGACTGCCAGGATACAGGACAGGCTGGAAGCCCATGACGTCGTCTGGTATCCGAGGCGCCTCCGGGAGGACCCATCATAACCGGGTGAACGAGCTGATCCGATGACACCTCTCCCCCCCCCCCCTTTTTCCTTTTCTTCCCTACCCCCCCCCCCCCCTCCCTCTCTCTCTCTGTTTCCTATCCCTTTCTTTTCTTCCTCTTTCTTTCTCACTTTCTTCTGTGAGCACTCCTGTGACTCACCCCAGGCTTATTGTTTTGCAAAGTCCTACTGCATGCTTCAATGAGTTAGTAAATTTGACTTTGGTTATGTGCTTACTATTGCTTAACAGTGTACTGACAAGCCATATTCTTTTGCTTTTATTTTTCTTTTATTGCTGGAAGGTTTGTAACTTATGCAGGCTGTGTCCTATTTTATACATCTTCCTCGAATGCTATATCCCACGCTCTGGTATGTTGTAAGCAATTATTTTCAATAAAAAGTTATTTGAGAGAAAAAAAAAAAAAAGCAATATTTTTGACTATTTGCTATAATAAATATTAAAAAAAAAATATATATATAAAAAAATGTTTTCCTCAATTTAGGCCGATATGTAGTCTTCTACAAATTATTGGTAAAAAATTTGCAATAAGCGTATATTGATTGGTTTGCACAAAATAGGGGATAGATTTATGGCATTTTTATTAGTAATTTTTCTTTTTATTTTGCTAGTAATGGCGGCGATCTGCAATTTTTATCACGACTGCGATTTTGTGGCGGACTCATCGGACACTTTTGACAACATTTTGCAACCATTGTCATTTATACAGTGACCAGTGCTATAAAAATGCACCGATTATGGTTTGACACTGGCAGGGAAGGGGTTAACAGTAGGGGGCGATGAAGGGGTTAAAGCGGAGCTCCACCCTAAAGTGGAACTTCCGCTCATCAGAACCCTCCCCCCTCCGGTGTCACATTGGACACCTTTCGGGGGGGGGGGGTGCAGATACCTGTCAAAGACAGGTATTTGCACCCACTTCCGGGAGTCCTCACTGCGGGGAGTCTGCGGGTAGTGCGTCACTTTCCGCCCCCGCCCGTTGTGTTCTGGGAAACACTCAGCCCCCAGAACACAACGGGGACCAGTAAGGACGGCGCTGCGCGACTCGTGCTTGCGTTGTAGGGAATCTGGCAGCGAAGCCGGAGCGCTTCACTTCCTGATTCCCTCACTGAGGATGGCGGTGGGGGCAGCAGAGCGACGAGCGATCGCTCGTCCTCTGCTGCCGACGGCGCTGGACTCCAGGACAGGTGCGGTAAGTCTCTTGATTGTAAAAGAGACATTCAAAGTCTCTTTTGCAATAAAATAAACATACAGTACCTGCTAGTTCGCAATCCTCTTTAGAATCTACTACTGTACACCGAGTTGCACATGCGCAGCCCACTTTATATTTCCCGCACAGTGAGAGCGTGCCAGAATCAGTGACTCTAATGCATGATGTCATCCCACACCCTTCAATCAAGACAGACAGCGACTAGAAAAAACAGAAGAGAAGGTGCCAGCGTCGGTGAGGGACCTTGCAGATAAATATGGGCTCCGGCGTGTTTAAAAATCTCATGTATGTGATCCCGCCAGAAAGCTGACTCTGCACGCGGCTAATCACAGGCTGCGAGAAATTTCCCAGTCTAGAGCTGCAGAGATCGGGAAATGGCTCACTGCCTGTGATTAGCTGTGTGCAGTGTCGGCTTCCTGGAGGAATCAGGCACATGGGACATGCCTGAGCCCATCTCTACTAAGGATGAGCTCAGGCGTGTTTGCACAGCTCACGTGCAGCGCCCCCAAGGAAGTCAGCACTGCACTGCGCTAATAACAGGCAGTGAGACATTATCCGATCTCTGCAGCCGCACATCAGGACAATGTCTCACTGCATTTGATTAGCGCAGCACAGTGTCGACTTCCAGGGGGAGGACCTGTGTAAGTTCAGCTTACAGATTTTTCTGTAAGGGTGAACTTACCCTATAATGGGAACTTTTGTCAGGCGCAAACTCAACATACCAAATCAAAACTAGTGTGCCACAAAGCAACACGTACGTAAGGTAAACAGCAATAGTGGCCGCCGCTACCATGGCGCAAACTGCAGCTGTCAGTGTGAATGAGGCCTCAAAGCACTATATCACACTACTGACAGTAAAAACTTACGTGGTGAGCGGGATGATGTGTTTCCAGGAAATGTCGATGCACAAATTATGATGATCACATGACTGGACTTTGAACAGAAGTGATGTCAGTATGTGAGAGTTATACACAAGCACTGTGTTTGCATTGTGGGCATGTCCAGCAATATAGTGCAAACACAGATCTGCTTTAGTTGCAAAGCTATGCTGCTATTTGTATAGTTTTACCACATACTGCCAAAGACACACACAACACTGCATTACATCAAAGACAGAAATACACACTGAGATCTGATCTGAGGAGTGCACATTTACAGCCTATGATATCTTCTATCAGATCGACCTGATCAGTTATTAGTGACACATAATAAGAGGACAGATTAGATGCACACTGACAAATCCACCCACCAGCCTATAGAAAATGCACAGCATCCAGATAGCAACACTTCCGTCTTCACGTGGATGAGAATAGCAGTAGATCAGGTGATCAGGAAGCAACCAATCAGCACTGAATATGTAAATATATTGTTCAGTGGTAATCCTTTTATATTAAAGGGACATAAGTTTCCAAACTGTATGAGCCGACTTGGGAAATTTACAAATATAGAATACATACACTTTATATATTTAGGGAATACTCTGCAGCCTTGATGGCAATATTATTCAAGAGCAAATCCAGCATATTTTTTCTTCTTTATTTTGATGGAGTGGGGGAAGGATAGGCTTCTAAATCAGCAGTCATACATACAGTGTACTGGGCACACATACCCCCTTCCTGACCAGGTGAAATTTCAGCTTCCGGCACTGCGTCGCTTTAACTGACAATTGCGTGGTCGTGAGACGTGGCTCCCAAACAAAATTGATGTCCTTTTTTCCCCACAAATAGGGCTTTCGTTTGGTGGTATTTGATCACCTCTGCGTTTTTTTTTTTTTTTGCCCTATAAACAAAAAAAGAGCGACAATTTTGAAAAAAAAAAAACAATATTTTTTACTTGTTGCTATAATAAATAGGCCAATTAAAAAAAAAAAAAAAATGTCCTCAGTTTAGGCCGATATGTATTCTTCTACATGTTTTTGGTAAAAAAAAAAAAAACGCAATAAGCAACTGGTTTGCGCAAAAGTTATAGTGCTTACAAAATAGGGGACAGAATTATTATTTTTTTTATTATTTTATTTTTTACTAGTAATGGCGGCAATCTGCGATTTTTATTGGGACTGCGACATTATGGCGGACACATCGGACACTTTTGACACATTTTTGGTGCCATTCACATTTATACAGCGATCAGTGCTATAAATATGCACTAATTGCTGTATAAATGTGACTGGCATTGAAGGGGTTAACACTAGGGGGTGAGGGAGGGGTTAAATGTGTACCCTGCATTGTGTTCTAACTGTGGGGGGAGGGGGGTGACTGGGGGAGGTGATTGATCTATGTCCCTATGTACAAGGGACACAGATCGGTCTCCTCTCTCCCTGACAGGACATGGATCTCTGTGTTTACACACACAGATCCACGTCCTTGTCCTGTAACCGCCGATCGCGAGAGCCTGGCGGACATCGCGGCCGCCAGGCACGCACATCGGCATCTCATTTAAAAAAAAAAAACCTGCAAGACAAAGGCATAATGAGCTAGTATGCATAGCATACTAGTGTAGCACTACCCCTGAAGGAGCTGCTGGTTTGTTTTGGGTGGCATGTTACCTTGTGGCTCCTCCGCCGTCTAGGGCTGTATGGTGAAAGTTGTAGTAACGGAATGTCCACGACAAGTGTTTTTTTCTGTGCTCTTTATTACCCAGCCGGGTGAAAACAATAAAACTTGTGGTGAAGAGTAGAGATTCAGCAGAAGGAGTAACAGCAGATTCAGGCGTAGCAATAGGGAAACAGTCCTGCTTCCAACAACACTTTCTTCTTCGTCACTCCAGCCTCTCAGTACCCAGTTACCTTGATCCCCGGTGGATGGTCGAGACCCTATTGCATTGCCAGCCTCTCTTGGCTCTCCTCAGACATACTCCCCACCGAACAGCTTCCCCTCAAAGGAACAACGCTTGGACTCTTCTTAGGAGTAGGGACCTAGTCGATCACTGGGGCCCACATCACAGCTCAAAGGATCCGGACCAACATGGTCCCGAAACCAGAAACACCACGTGACACGTACACCCCGGCCTGGAAGGCCATTTCGCCGGGGCGCCGTGGTATGGTCACCCTGAATGTGGGCGCCACACTGGAAGAAGACTCAGATCAATGGAGTCTGCAGAGGCGTCGGGAGGGGGTGGCTAGGGGGGCTGGAGCCCCGAATGTGACCCCAAAAAGCCAGAGTCTCAGAAAGGCACCATACAATATTTAGCCCCGAACGCCGCCGAGCAGGGACCAATCTGATCCGCCGAGTGTGACCAAGTCAACGAGTGTCATAGCAGGTCCCGCCTTCTGCAGCCTGCAGAACATATGATGGACCTCCCACTGGTCCAATGCCGGGACCGCGGGATGTGTGACGTCCATCATACACGCCGCCGGCTCCAGAAGGCGGGACCACAGCCGCCGCCACAGCCACATCACAACACCGAGATCCCCGCTCGGCGCTGAGGCGGGACTCAGGAGAGATCAGGGCAGCAGAGGAAAGATCGGGCGAGTCCAAAATCTGCCAGTGACTGCACCGATGAAGAGGAGGGGATGAGAATGACCGGAGGAGCACGCTGCACTGGGGTGACTGTGTGTTGATTACCTGACCTGAGCTGTGCTGGTGCTGGTGGCGGATTGTTGGCAGAGTGAAGAGCTCCGGATCTCGGTGTGTCTGATCATCGGTGTCTAGGGGGTGAGGGAGGGGTTAAATGTGTACCCTGCATTGTGTTCTAACTGTGGGGGGAGGGGGGTGACTGGGGGAGGTGATTGATCTATGTCCCTATGTACAAGGGACACAGATCGGTCTCCTCTCTCCCTGACAGGACATGGATCTCTGTGTTTACACACATCGGTGTATGTAGGTCAGGTGGGTGAGGTCAATGTATGTATGTCAGGTAGGTGTATGTAGGTCAGTGTGTCAGGTAGATAAGAGTAGTGGTCAAAATTGATGGGCACTGCTAAGCAACCAGCAAGTGAACTTACCCCCCCGCCACACAACCCCACCGCTCAGCCAAAAAACCCAGTGCCACGGCCACCCTGGACAACCCCCCCCGGTGCCAGCTATAGCTGAAGCCCCTGGTCTTTTTGCCACCTAGCAACGCCCCTGGGCGTCTGTCTCACAAATACCCTCCCCCAGCATGCACAGCGAGGAAAACCTCTCCTGATAGGCTGATGGGGAAAAGCACCCACTACTTCATTTCGTGCTTGATCTATGTGTACACTCTTTCTCTCGACTCCACTGCTGCCACCTGTCGTCCTGGGGTGAGATCAGCACCCCAGAAGCAACAGAATAAGCCCACAGCACAGCCAAGCTGAGACAGAGACCTAAATTTAAACAAATCAGCCTAATCAGAGCCAACTAACTCTCTGACACCCTCTAAATTTAAATTAGCACCGGTTCTTAGAAGTAACCAGGCGATACACTAGCTCATTATGTACTATATTACTCACTTTATATCGAAGCCACTGCAGCCTTCCTCGTACCCCCCCCCCCCCCCCAGCCACGGACATCTCTCCTGGAGCTTGCTTCCAGGTATCGCGGCTCTAGCGCTGTGATTGGCCGGAGCCGTGATGACTTCACTACCGCGCATGCGTGTGGGAGCCACAGGTAACGGCACAGCTGACTGAAGCAGTGGCATAGCGTGCCATTGCTTCAGTAGGCATGTGCCGATCACTTCGGCACATGCAGACACAGTTTTTAAATCTTTTTTTGCATTGATACATGTCCCCTGGTGCAGGACCCGGGTCCCCAAACACTTTTTTTTGACAATAACTTGCATATTAGTCTTTAAAATAAGCATAGACTTTTACACACTGTTCCTCAGCTTTTCGAATTTGCCGCGAACACCCCAAATTGTTCACCGAACAGGCAATGTTTGAGTCGAATATGAGTTTGACTCGAACTGGAAGCTCATCCCTGTTAGGAAGTCGAGAATATGATTGAATATGTTCACTTATTAAGTGTTTAAATTTACTACATGTGTAAATTTTACCATTCAGAGCTTAGTCTCAGGTGAATGACTAGGTGTTACATCACACCACATGTCACATAATTACCACTACTTTGACCTTAAGCAGCCCTCAAAATTTCCACTCGCCTACTTGCATTTGGCGAGTGGATTTAGGCTGGGGGTGAGTGCATGACCAATCTCTCTGCAATCTGTGCCTACACTTAGAGTCCCGATGAGATTGGCGGCCAAAGAGGAAAGATGCATGCTCGGGAAAAGTAGTCTGGTGAGCCGCGCACAGGCAGAGCAGTACACAAGTGCTCTCCTTACAATTCTCATTAAGCCATGGGACCTAACAATATGACCTCTCTGAGCCTGCTCCCCTCCGTCCAGGCCCCGACCAATGTAGCTGGAGAGCAGAAAGTAATGAGTGAGGTGGAGGATTGCGAAAATTACCACTCCGATGCAGCACTCACTGAAAGTTGCCCTGACATGAGAGCGGCAGCCTTCCAGTTTGTGCAGTTTTCTTCTCCTTGTGCTCTATGTAAATGTCCAACAGTTCTGCCTAAGCACTGTGAACAGACTGGTCTCAATGTGTGCTGTGTGGTGTCAGTGTGCACTGTGCTATAGTGTCAATGGCTGTGCAAATGTGTGGATCTCAGCGCTGGATTGTACTCCCTCCCGCTGTGCTGCAGCTCCTCTCCATTCTGCCAGCCTGAATAAAAGGGGGAAGTGGGGACATGCAAGCATGGAGCCGCACACACAGGCTCCTGATGATGAGATGAATGGGAGAGAGACAGAGGATGGATGGGAGTTGCAGAGGAGACAGCAAGAGAATGGGGAAGAGACCCAGTTCTAGTGCCATGTCCCTCTGGTCTGCCCCCAGTGCCCTGTGCCTCTGGTCTGCCCCCAGTGCCCTGTCCCTCTGGTCTGCCCCCAGTGCCCTGTCCCTCTGGTCTGCCCCCAGTGCCCTGTCCCATTTTGTTAAAGTTGTTGTTGGTAATATTTAATTTTGTAACTTGATTCTGCATAAAACATTGTCATTCCATGAGATAATCTATGAGGGCGTGTTTACAGGTGCAATTAGGCGCAGGGCAGTGTATGAATTAGGTGGCCTGGCTAGTAGCTCAGGACTAGACATTTTGAGCCCTGACCTTAAGTATTTATAAAGTACTCAGATACTTCCTTTTACCAAGAGACCTTTACTACAGGTCAACACCTGGGTTATGTACGCTTACCCCATATCATACCCACTGGGGAATACCATCACTGTGCAAGGAGAACCGTGGAAAAAGTTCAGGCAAACATTTGTTCTAATGCCGCGTACACACGGTCGTTTTTTGCGATGAAAAAAAAACGACGTTTTTAATCATGAAAAAAAACCGACGTTTTTCAAACTTCATTTTCCAAAACTATGTTGCGTACACACCATCGTTTTTCTACAAAGCTCTAGCAAAGTGTGGTGACGTACACCACGTTAGATGGCACTCTTTTCCATTGAAGCTCCGTCTCATAACTTGCTTCTAAGCATGCGCAGGTTTAAAAACGTCGTTTTCAACGTCGTTTTGCCCACACACCATCACTTTTTATGACACAAAAAACGAAGTTTTGAAAAACGACACAAAAAATGTAAGCATGTTGGAATTTTTTTTTGGTCGTTTTTTTTAAGACAAAAAACAACGTTTTGCCCACACACGATCAATGTAAATGACGTTTTAAAAAACATCGTTTTTTTTCATCGCAAAAAACGACCGTGTGTACGCGGCATAATTTTCTTTACATGGTGAGATTTCTTGTTTATTAAGTTATTGCGTTTTAGTTCCCACATGTGCCGAAACATGTACAGCAATCTGGATGAATATTTGATACATACTCGTTACCATTGTCTACAGATACTACCTCCTTGACTGGCTATATGTTACAACACATTGCCATTGTCTAGGCAAAAAAGCTGACTGTTGTTTCTTTCAACACGGCTAACTTTGTGAGTATGGTTTTTTCTTCTACTTTATTACCTTTATGCCACTTATAGATGATTTGTTATTGGTATGTTTGTTTGTGCCTTAACAGAGGTGCTGGTTTTCTGCTCCATGGGGCTCTTGGGGCCCGTCCTGCTGTTGTCTTGCCACATGATAGCAATTATTTATGTACAATGATGTATTATTCTATGTATTAAAATGTTGTTTATTTATATTTTCCTGACGCATTCATGGCAGCACACACTGGGTTGTGACTCCGCCCCCACAACCTGACAGGATTGGTTAGCTATAAATTTGAAGGGGAGACGCCCCGCATCATTCTCTTTTTTCATCCTCACCTGACAAGATTGAATGAACAAGCAAAAAGCATGCCTCTTACCGCAAATCGCCCCAGCAGGTTCAGCCTCTCCTGTTTGGAAGTCCCTCCTGTACAGTCTCTAAATGAGCTTTATGGTGGGAACCCCGTTCTGGTGGTCTCAGGGGCTTTGGAATTATACTGGCATCTGTAGCAAGCTTTAAAGAAGCTTCAAATCTCGCAGTGGCCCCCACTTTCGCTCTGTCTTTCCTTCCAGTGCAGTGTGTCCTTCCACAAAGGTATTTGTATCATTACATTTACCACCTAAGGTTAGTCCGTTTTGTACCTTTGTCTGCCTGTTGTTTTTTTCTCAGCTCTGCTGAGCCCTGTGGTTCCTCTGACACCCCATACTCTCGGGGTCACCGCTGCGTACCCCTTGGCGCTCTGCACATGCGCGCAGCTCAGTGATGACGCCGCCTGTCTCCTCTGCCCTCTTCCAAAATGGCGCCGGGCGAGCGGGACGCTTCTGCACATGCGCGCGTCATTAAAAAAAAAAAGAAGGAAAAAAGAAACAGTCCTATTGCTCTGTAGTTCTGGCTGCCGCACTGCTGCTCTGCTCTACTCAGAGTGAAGATTGCACCAGGTGTGTGCAGGCATGTCCCAGATCAGCCTGGGCTAATTGATTACACACAAAAAAAAAAGGAATAAATAGGATAGAAGATATTATACAAGCGCCCAGAGGCGATTCAGTTTGCATGTGCCGCGCTATATAAGTTTTCATCATTCATTCATTCAATACATTTATATATTAATTCATAACATACCATAGAAGAAAGTGTATCCATAATTTAACAATTAATATAATCCAAAAAAAAAAAAAAAAAAAGGATAGATATATGTATATAAAATTATTATATTAATTTAATAAATAGAAATGTTGGGGGGGAACATATTGTAATGTTTTCCCTTCTCTCTTTTTTCCCACCTTTTCGGGCTGTCTCTCTGCTATCCTCATGGGAGCCACTGCCCTCGCAGACCACCATCAGCTGACCAGGTATAGAGGCCGTCCAGAAGGTAATAAGTAGAGGGGAGACAAAAAAGAGAGCCTGGCCACTGACGCTACAGTTTTGGTAGCCCTATCGGGTCAAGAGACGCAAGTTTGCGGCACAGAGGGAGATTCTAGCCATGCTTCCGGCAGAAGGCGCAAGAAATCGCTCAAGGTTACCCTCTTGATTTCTTCAATCAAGGCATAGCCGCTCGCGTCACAGCACTCCCGTCATAGTCGGTCCCACCGCAGACGATTACCTTCATCCCAGACAGAGCTATCTTACCCGCACCACGGCAAATGTTTGCCAAATATGCGGGGCGCCATCCAGAGTAGATACTGAACTCCCAGGAGAATCGCCACAGGGATCATATGTGGGCGATCCTTCCCCAAGCACATCGCCCGGCCGTTACGCCAGGGTGCAGTAACCCTCTCTAAGAATGAGGAGTGTGAGCAGGCGTCGGACTGTCTCTTTTTGGTTGAACCATTTGCCCATTCACTCAAGGAAGCGATCGGCTGGGAGGAGGTTATGGCAGAACTTCTGAAGGTTCAGAAATATTTCCCGGTGCTGAAAAAGGGGTCCTGAATCATTTCCCTTCATCGAAGAGCTGGAGAACCTCATAAAGGATAAGTGGGGGGGTCGCATAAGCGGCCCAGTATGAGCAACAAGTTTGCAGATTGTACCCCTTGTGGTAGTCTAAGATCGATTCTTTGATCAATGCAACTACGGTCGATTCATCTTTAATGCGACTCGCTAGAGACGTTTCTCTACCGATTGAAGACGCAGCTACCTTCCTGGTCGCTCTTTATCATTAAACCAATAACGAACTGAAGAAAGCCTGCTCCACGACAGGAGCCGCTTGTAGGCCGGCTATCACCACAGCGGCAGTCGCTAAAACTATCGCTGCATAGGCAGCTAATGTTGAGAATCCCATTCTAGAAGGAGCCGACCAGGGGAAGATATTCTCCTCCCTGCAGGAAAATTAAGTTGGCTTACGGCTCCTGAGGGGGCGACTTCATGGCTGGGAAGAGCCTTATGGCTGAGACCCTGGATAGCGAAGGCAGCGTCAAAATCAACTGGTGCAAAATTCCATATGGCGGCTCAAGTGTATTCGGCACAAAGATGGACTCGGCCATCTCCAAGGTTACCGGGGGAAAGTCTGGGCTGATTTCTCCGATAGGAAAACCAGAGCCCCAGAAGGGCCCCGCTTACAGGCGTGATCTTCCTGTCAAGTACAGGGATGTTAGATCCTACCGCCCCGGCAGGGAATTTAGGAGGGACTGGAAGACTCGACCCTCCTTCATGTAGATACAGTAAGCCAATCACAGCTGGGGAACAGCAGAAGTCCTTTTTGAGGGTCCGTCTGCCCACCCAGCTCAGGTGAGCACCAGACTCAAGAGATTCGCTCGGATATGGGCAACTCGTATAACAGATCCATGAACACTATCCTCTATCAAGAACGGTCACAATTGGAAATTCATGGGCACATTGCCAGGGAACACATTCCAGCCTACCAAGTACTTCCGCACCAGAAAGGGAGGGGGTTTTATTCCCCTTTATTTCTGGTACAAAAAAAAAAAAACGGGGATCTACGTCCAGTCTTGGACCTAAAGAATTTCAACAGACGATCAAAATAGAGGCCCTCAGATTGGAAAAGCCTTCAGTCCATTTTGTTGTCAGTGGACGTGGGAGACTGGATGCTATCTCTAGATTTTTCGGGCGTTTACCTTTACATCCCAGTTCATCTTACCTTCCAGAGGTCCCTTCGGTTCTCAATCGATCAATCCCATTTCCAATTTTGGTGCCCCCCATTCGGCATCGCCTCAGCAAGTTAGGGTGTTCCTAGGGGCAGAATAAAATACCAGGTTGTACCGGGTGCAACTCCCTCAAGAGAGGCTGAAGCCCTTGCTCCAGAAGATACAAAGTCTGCTATCATCCAGACGTCTAACTGTCAGAGCCTGCCTCAGTACCCAGGGGTCCATGTCAGCATCCATACCCTTGATACAGTGGCCCCTGTGGCACATGCGAGTCTTACAGAACTCCTTTCTCAGGCAGTGGAATAGAACGTCAATACTCCAAACCATTCACATCCCGAACTGGGTAAAGCAATTAGTATGGTGGTGGACACACCCGTCCGACCTCAGGGAGTCCATTCCAAAAGTTCCCCCTAGTCCAGAAGTAGTAACATCGGACGCCAGCCAGGGGTGATGGGGTCCACACTATCTAGACTGAGTAGCCCAAGGACAGTGGCATTTTCGGGCTCAGGGCATAGTGTCAACTATTTTAGAGCTCAGAGCAGCCTTTCAGGCCCTCCTGGCCATTGTGCCTCTTCTATAGAGGAAGAGTGTCCTGATCAGGATGGACAACAAGTAGCGGTGTCATGTATCCAGAGACAGGGGAGCATCAGGAGTCGCACGCTTCATAATGGAAGGGGCACAAGTGCACCTGTTAGATCTGTGGGGAGTATGCGTCCCAGCAACACAGAATTCGTTGGCCAACTACCTAAGCCGAGAGACACTTTCAAACACACGAACGGTCCCTGAACCAACAGGTATTCTCCATTCTTACGAAAACTAGTACCAGAACCAGAAGTCGACCTAGCGGCCACGCCAAAGAACTCCAAGTGTCAGAGCTTCCTGTCCAGAGCCCACTTTCCATTACCTGAAGGGACAAACTGCCTAGTTCTTCCATGGAGCTGCGAGCTAGGGTACATTTTTCTTCCAACTTCTCGGATTACAAGATTCCTGTCCCGACTTCGGAAGTCCTCAGCCACAGTTATTGTACTAATACCGTTCCGGCTGAGGAGGCCATGGTTTACGACCCTGCTACAACTAGGTACGCGGCCTCAATACATCTTCCAGTAACCTGGGATCTCATACATCAGAGGCAATTCTTCCATCCAGCCCAGAGAAGCTGCATTTGCCAGCTTTGAAGCTGAGAGGGCTAGGTTAGGGGAACTAGGATACTCTCAGGAGGTAATATCAACCTTGGTACAAGCTCTAAGGAGCTCCACTGATGTCACCTATACTAGGATCTGGGAGAGGTTCGTGTCATCGCAGCAAAGACATTGGAATCCCATCTCAAATTCTTGAATTTCTTCAGTCAGGGTTTAACAAGGGCCCGGGCTTGGGTACCCTGAAGGTGCAAGTATCTGCCCTTTCAGCCATGACGGGTACTAGATGGGCTCTTCATCATCTGGTCACTCTGTTCCTCAGGGCCTACGTAAGATCAGACCACCTAGGAGGCCAGCCTTTCCAACAGGGAATCTCTGTGTAGTACTCGAGGCCCTGTCCAATCCACCTTTTTCTCCATTCAACTTAGTCTCACCGTGGAACCTAGCTCTGAAGATGGCTTCCCGTATTGCTATCACCTCAGTTAAGAGGGCGCCGGAGATACAAGCACTTATGGCTATGGAACCCCTATTCAGTGTTCTTCCCTGACAGAGTGGTTCTAAAGCCCTCAGACCATTTTTTATCCAAGGGTAACTTCCTCCTTTCATTATAACCAGGACATCGTCCTTTCGTCTTTTACTAATGGGAGGGGCGAGTCCCATGACTAGGATGTCAAGTCTACCATCTCCAGTTACGTCACAGCTACATCTCAGGAAGACGGATTCTCTCTTGATTATCCCACACGGGAGCAGACGAGGTCAGCCAGCTACCTCCCGTACCATTACCTCTTGGTTGTTAAAGCTATCAAGGAGACCTATTCCATCCAGCAACTTACGCCTCCTAGAGGGCATTAGGGCTCATTCGACAGGGGCAGAGGCCACTTCTTGGGCAGCATATTGCGGGACTTCACCGGAAACCATAGGCAGAGCAGCAACTTGGTCTTCCCAACACATCTTCATTTCTCACTACAGAGTGAATTCTGCTCTCCTGGCTACCGCCGACTTCGGCAGATCTGTTCTTAGAGCCAATTCCTCAGCGCTATAAAGAATAAATATTACTGTTTTCTTGCACCCTCCCGACTGGCGAGTTATATCCCAGTGTGTGCTGCCATGAATGCGTCAGGAAAACGGAAAATTGTATACTCACCTTTCCGTAATTTTCCTTTTCCTGACGCATCTTCATGGCAGCACACAGATGCCCACCCTGCTGTTTTATGATGATATATACAGAGAATGATGCGGGGCGTCTCCCCTTCAAATTTATAGCTAACCAATCCTGTCAGGTTGTGGGGGCGGAGTCACAACCCAGTGTGTGCTGCCATGAAGATGCGTCAGGAAAGGAAAATTACGGAAAGGTGAGTATACAATTTTCCATTTTTTCTGTTATATCTCTGATTGTTTCTATTATACTCATTTGATTTTTGATAAGTAAACTCTATTTCATCGCTAATATTGTGATAACCTGTGTGGACCAATTATAATATTGATTTAAATTCCTTTGATTTTATATATATATATATATATATATATATATATATATATATATATATATATATATATATATATATATATATATATATATATATATATATATATATATAAAAACTGTTTTTTATATGATATTTCTACAATAAAAAACCTTTAGTTTTTTACTATATCTACTGTGTGCCTTTATAAGTCTAAATCCACTAGCTCCTTGTTAAAATCTACTCATTATCGGAAAGTTGGCACATTATTACTAGTGTATCCACGGTATCACCCTGTGGGAATGTACATTAAACCCAATTTTCTTCATAAAAGTTTGCTCTACCTAAGGCCTGCAAACATTTAAACTGCTGAAAGTGGTGAGGCTTCCTGTGACACAACCCTTGTCCTCAAACAAAACTTGGTCCGTCGTCAATGCTTCCTCTGTCCAGAACCAGCCCCATCCAAGAATCTCCAGACCTCCCCAATCACCAGACAACATCAGTGTAAAGTGGCAAAAAACAAATTGATTTTATTATCACACATGGACACACAGATATCTCACTTTAAAACACTTCCCTCCCACCCTTGCAAAACAGGGCGGGTTAAACTGTCCAATGACAATAGACACACAGGTCAGGTGTATTCAAACTTCTCATCAGTAAACAGTCTTTTCAGCAGGGGGCTGCTGGAGGAATTTCCCCTCCCTCTTTCTTTACAGCAAGACACTTACACATCCCATAATAGTTGAGGCAGGCAGCCACAATAGAATACAGTCACAACAAATCCATCACAGCAAATAGACCAATAGCATGAGACAGCACACATTAAATGTACACATATATACAGCATTGAGTCTGACTAGCACAGATCATAGTGGGGTTCTCATTCACCCTGTGCCCCTATTAGAGACACAGGGTGCTTTACACATAAGAGGCATTGGGGAAGCTGGACAAGGAGCCTCCAGAACTCTCCAGGGCAAGCTGAGTTCCACAAACCCCGACCCAAAGTCACCCCTGTCACACTTCCTTTTCATTGGAGCAGGTCCCTATTTTAACAGTGGTCTCTGCATCCAGTTCTAGCTCTATATCAGGCATGCAACATGCAGCCTACCTGAACAAGGCAGACTTTTCTGCAACTACAGTATGTCAGGCTTTCTCAGGCAACTAATGACTTTAATACAGTCTTCACTGACCAGGGCTAAAGCACCAAGTTTCTTATCCGTCTTCACTAAAACTATCAAAAATGTAACTGCCTATTCTAGTAAACATTGAGGACCTGGAGGTTGTGCTATAGGTGACTGCAGAAGATAGAGTCCTGACCCGAAACCAAACCAAAATGCAGGGCCCTGCAACATGAATATGCCCTTATAGATTGGTGCTATGGTGGACCAGGAGCAGGGTGTATCAGGGGTTTCTATTCCACCACCTGTACACATGTTTAGCAAACACTGTAGGTCTGCATAGGCTGTGGAGCAGTTATGGTTTGAATAGGTTGGTTCCTGCATAGCCCTGTGTTATGGGCCCCGTTGCAGAGCAGTGACAGCTTGAAAGGCAGGGATCCCACCTACATTCTAGTGTTGGTGAGGAAAATGTTTTGGCAGAGTACACACACAGCTTTTTGTAAAAGCAAAATGTGTCAGCAGGTATTCACAGTCAACGTTTAGAGAGTGAAGTAGTGAGTAAATAAATCATTTCAACTTTCATATCTTTGAGATATATACATTCCATGACTCTGTACTTCGATCCTGATAATTGTGCCTAAACCTGAAAAGCAAGTATCAGTGGGAATTTCCTGTTACTCAGTAGAAGTTTCATTTTATGTGAAATGCATTTCATCCTAGTTTCATTTCTAACCACCATAGCTCACATGATTGTGACAGCTCTGCTAAGGTTTCTGGCAAGAGTCCCAAATTTTATATTTGGGTGTATTCAGTATGACAAAAAAACTCTGGGCCAGATTCTCAAAAGAATTACGCCGGTGTATCTACAGATACACCAGCGTAATTTGAATATCCCGCCGGCATATCATTGTTTTGTATTCACAAAACAAGATACGCCGGAATTAGGCTAGGATCCGACTGGCGTAAGTCACTTACACCGTCGGATCCTAAATGCAATAATACGCCGGCCGCTAGGTGGCGTTTACGTCGATTTCAGCGTTGACTATGCAAATGAGCTGATACGCCGATTCCAGAACGTTTTTGCGCCGCGTCGACGTAGTTTACGTACGTGTAAGGTTACCCTTGCTATATGAGGGGTAACCTTGTGTAGATCCGGCATAAGCCATGTTAAGTATGGAAGTCGGGACAGCGTCGCGTTTTTCCGTTGTTTGCGTAACTCTTCGCGATAAGGCCTTTACGTTAATTACGTTGCCGTCGTAAATCGCTGTATTTGCGGCATACGACGGAGCATGCGCAGTGGCCTACATTTAAGGCCAGCAAATGTGCAGTTTGTTCGGCACGGGGGGTGCGCTTAATTTAAATACAGCACGCCCCCCTCCTTCCCTATTTGAATTACGCGGCCTTACTCCATCCCCTTTACGCTACACCAACGCAAATTACGGAGCAAGTGCTTTGAGAATACAGCACTTGCCCGTAAAAAATGCATAGGCGTAGCGTAAATAGGATACGCTACGCTACCCTGCAAATACGCATTTTTTTAAGAATCTGGCCCTCTGTGAGAAGTTTCCGCTTCAGGGTTCATTATCACTGCTTGTGTTGTTGTGCATTTTACTTTGCTTTAAAATGCAGATGTACCGTTTACGGATTGTAAAAAATTCCTTTTTTTTATGTCATTAAAAACGATCATGTGTGGGCACCAGAGCATTTTTCACGATCTAAAAAATAGGCATTAAAAATTTTGAACATGCTCTATTTTTTCACAACGTTTTTAAGGTTGTAAAAAATGGTCGTGTGTGGGCTTTAACGACGTGAAAAAAAACGTGCATGCTCAGAAGCAAGTTATGAGAGGGGAGCGCTCGTTCTGGTAAAACTAGCGTTTGTAATGGAGATGGCACATTCATCACGCTGTAACAGACTAAAAAGCGCGAATCGTCTTTTATTAACACAAAATCAGCTAAAGCAGCCCAAAGGGTGGCTACCATCCGCATGAAACTTTCCCTTTATAGTGCATCGTACGTCACCGCTAGAGCATTTTTTTTTTCACTATCGTGTGTAGGCAAGGCCGTTTTAATGATCGGGTTGAAAAAAAAACTTTGTTTTCTAGACCATTAAAACATTTTTTACAACCCGTATACTCAGCATTAGACATCAGAAATGCATTATTTTCAATTAAACCATTGACACCAACATGTTGCGAGAAAGTATCACATGCTACATTTTTAATGCTCCTCCGCCAGATCTGTGTATCCTGTACTCCAAACGCACCCGCAGCCAGCAGACTTTAACCCACCAATCACAAGACAAATCACACAGGTAATGAGGGTTAAACATGCAGGGCCAGATTCTCAAAAAATGGCGTATCTGGCGGCGTAGCGTATCGTATCGCATTTACACTACGTCTACGCAAATTACTGGAGCAAGTGCCGTATTCTCAAAGCACTTGCTCCGTAATTTTCGGCGGCGTAGTGTAAATGCGGCGTCGTAGGGCCGCGTAATTCAAATAGTGATAGTTTTTAAATTAAGCGCGCCCCCTCGTCAAACGAAGTGTGCATGCGCCGGCCAGGAAAAAAGCCCAGTGCGCAGGCCCCAGCTCACGTCGGAAAGCGTCCTTGAAACCAACGTCAAAACGACGAGATCGTCACTTACACAATTCCCTATTCGCGAACGGCTTAGTAAAACGACGTAACCGTCGGAAAAAGACGACGCTGACCCGACGCCATACTTAACATGGCAACGACGGCACTTCGGAAACATACCCCTCATATAGCAGGGGTAACCTTACGCGTACGCAACCTACGTAAACTGCGTCGCCGCGTCGCAAAAACGTTTGGAAATCGGCGTATTAGGCTCATTTGCATAGGCAAATGAGAAAACAACGTAAAGGCCACCTAGCGGCCGGCGTTGTCATTACATCTAAGATCCGACGTGTAATTGCTTTACACCTGTCAGATCTTTAGTGTATCTATGCGTAAGTGATTCTAAGAATCACTCGCATAGATACCCATTGAAAAAAACTGTGATACGACGGTGTATCTGAGATACACCGTCGTATCTCAGCTGAGAATCTGGCCCGCAGAGTTTATTAAATGTAGCGGCCTGCTACTTTCTAGCTGGCGCTGCTTTAAAATTAGAGGGTAGTCTGAGAGTTAGTTGACTCAGACAGACTGTATGATTTTCAATAAATTTGGGCCTCTGTTCCAGCCATGGCTGTACTGTGAGTGACCACTATTGTTGTCTGGGATGTCGTTATCACTCCAGGCCGAGGGTGGCAGCAGTCAAGGTGTTTTAGGTGGAAAAAATGTAGCCCATGTGCAGTGGGATGTAGTTGCCACCATCCCTTAAATCAATTGAAACATGAAAAAACCTCCATAGGGGTGGGATTTTTAAGGCAACAAAATATATAGGACAACTAGGTCATAAAAATATATACATTTATTACAACATATAAGTATCAAAAGAAACAATATCACAAATATTCAAAAAAACTTTTCCAACAATACTGTCTGTTGACGCATGCCCGGGATCAGCGAGCAGTAGGCGTGCAGTATAAAATTTCCAATGCGTTTCGAATGATTTACATTCTTCCTCAGGGTGTTTTTTATATAGTATCAATTTCTACAATAGAAAAAGTGAAAAGCAATAAATACATAAACAATCAAATATATATATATTGGTACTATAAGAGGGCTGTCATCAAAAACGCTGTGTTCCCCTTCAGCAGCCAGAGGGATTTGATCTTCCCGTTGTGAATGGTGGGGAGGAGTACTTAGGGGACAGACGTCATTAGTTTGGGGTCGTCGCCGATCCTGGTCTGTCTTCCCACCACCCCTCATGAGTGGCCCTCCTGGCCAGGGGTGCGTGTTCAAATGTTCCTTGCTTCGGGACCATGTTGGTCCGGGGTTGTGATCTACTAAGTAGGCCTGGTAGTCAGACTGGGTCTACGTTTGCAGAGTGGTCCTGTCCTGAGCACGAGGCTGGTATCTCAGGAGAGGCCTTGAACTTCATCAAAGGACGCACTATTACTGAAAGGCTGAGTGATGGTTGCCTGTCAGTTCTGAGTTCACAAGAATTTATTCAAGAGAGAGATCCGGGTGCTTAATCCTGTGCTGAGAGGATTCTGGACCGAATATATCTTCATCTTTGGGAAGGTCTGTGGCAGAGACTTTACCAAGTTTCCGTGTGACATCCTGGCTGCTAGGTTAGTGAGAGAGGCCTATCCAGGTGCACAGTACCCACTCTGGCTGGAGTGGCGACAAAAGCTACGTTGCTGGAACAAAAGTTATTCCCCCAGAACCTGTTACCTATCACCCTTCCACCTCTTCAATTACTACTTTTATTTATTTGACCACGTTAGGTAAATAAAGCAAAGAAAAATAAGCCTAAAGTGTGGACATTGAAGTTTTGCATAGTTGCCAACATTGCAAAAAAAATAGGGACACTTTCTTTCATGTAGGCGGAGCCTTGCTATAATTAGGGGCATTCATTTGCAGGCGTAGCATAGTGTGACAGAAAAATGTGGCACACCACAGCGAAAAATGGGCGTGGTTTACGTGAAATAGTGGACATGGCTTGAATGGGTGTGGCTCGGAAGGGGTGTGGTTAGAGTCTGAGATGAATGAGGGATGGAGAGGGAGAGAAAAAAAGAGGGATGGGCGGACAGTATGTCCAGATCCTACACCACAATAGAAATATGTGTATTCCAGAGTTTAACAATCAGCAGATAAATATACTCCAAACACCCGATGTTGTCGCTTTTAATCATCACAGCACCGTGGTTGGTATGATGTCAGTATGATTGAAGCGCATTATTTATATTATTACATTGGAATATAGAATGAAATCATTCAATTCACCATAATACATAATCAGTGGGACCCCTAAACGTGTCATCTGCCACCAGATGCCATTAGGTGCCCCCAGCAGAGACCATCCTTGCATCAGGTGCCCCCAGCAGAGTCCGTCCTTGCATCAGGTGCCCCCCAGCAAAGTCTGTCCTTGCATCAGGTGCCCCCCAGCAGAGTCCATCCTTGCATCAGGTGCCCCTCCCAGCAGAGTCCGTCCTTGCATCAGGTGCCCCCCAGCAGAGTCCGTCTTTGAATCAGGTGCCCCCAGCAGAGTTCGTCCTTACATTAGATGCCCCCAGCAGCGGAGCCCCTTCTTACATCTGGTACAGACCCCCCTCCACTAAGTATAGACCCCCTCAGTCAGTGCAGATTCCCCACTAAGTATAAACCCCTCCCTCAGTACAGACCTTCCTCAATACAGACCCCCCTCTATTAGTACAGACCCTCCTCAGGACACACACTCCCCTCCATTAGTACAGACCCCCTAAGGACAAACCACCCCCCAAATTAGTACAGACCACCCTCAGGACAAACCACCCCCTCCATTAGTACAGACCCCCCCTCAGGACAAACCACCCCCCTCCATTAGTACAGACCCCCCTGACAAGCCACCCCCTCCATTAGTACAGATCTCCCCCAGGACCAACCACCCCCCTCCATTAGTACAGATCCCCCTCAGGACAAACCACCCCCCTCCATTAGTACAGACCCCCCTCAGGAAAAACCATCCCCCTCCATTAGTACAGACCCTCTGGACAAACCACCCCCCTCCATTAGTATAGACCCCACCAGGACAAATCACCACCTCTTCATTGCGAAATGTGAATGCAAAAGCAACCCTGTAGCAGAAAACAACCCAAAAGCAGCTCAAAATATTGCGCAATTGAGCGATGCAAATGAAAACTAAAACAACATATAAGTCAAAGCAACTGAGAAGTAAATGAAAGCATTCTGCAGTTTACTTGCTTCTAAGTTTGAGGCCCATGCACACAAACACCAACAAAACTGAACAAGAAATGCAATGGCAAACTGCGTACATTTTAGTTAAATAGTTTTTACTACAACAGGTGTTATTGCATGTGCTTTAATTTAGCACTGCACTAAGGCCACATTCATACCAGCGATTAGCTTTTGGAGGCAACCAACCCAGCGTCCAACCAACACATCGCCTCCCCTCAGGGATGTAGTCCCAAGGGAGGGGGCGAGCACGCTGAATATGCCCCAGCCAGAACGGCTCGGATGATGGGGGCAAGCTTACTGAGGAACAGGAAGTGAGAAGTTCAGACAAAGAAAAAAAACATTTAGAAGGGAAATTGAAGGAAAGGGTAAGTGAACCAACAATGCACTAGCTTAAAGGAACCTATTTAGAAAATAAAAAAAACTAACTTTTACAACCCTTTTAAGGCTACTGGCTCCAGCAGCTAGTGAATCGATTACCTGTGGGAGCTGGCAGTCTCTCATTGCTTTGAATGGGCTGCTTTCTGCTAGGAATGCCTGCTGGGGTTTCTGCATGTAATCAGTGTTGGGCCCATTCACAGGTGTAAATGTGGCCTAATCTTTGCAGACTCCGTAAATAAGTTTTGTAACTCTCATCCTTATAAATGGCAAGCCTCACTGGACCACCTCACAGGGAACCCCTAAAGTGCAGACTAATTCATTCAAAACATGAATTAGTGACTATATACAAGCTTTGCAAGATTTGTTGGCAGATCAGCAGATAACAAATTGGTTCATTCATTTACACAATAGTCTACAGCACATGGTGTGGCTTGTGATCTGTTTTTGATCCCTTTCATCTAGGTCTTGCTAGATAAATATAGATCTATAATAAAGAAAAATGTTCCTGTATAATAAAACATGGATAGGGCTAACTGATAACAAAGGGAAGTTATACAACTGAAATACTTTCTATGGCTCTCCTCCTATTTGTAGGTGGATTATGATAGCATTAGTCAAAGTTGGCCATGCACATTATTCTGTTGCACTGTTTTTTTTTTAAGTTTAAATACTGAGTGTAAGGCCCCTTTCACAGTGAGGAGTTTTTCAGGCGGTACAGCGCTAAAAATAGCGCCTAAATACCGCCTGAAAAACTCCTGCCCAGCCTTCTCAATGTGAAAGCCAGAGGGCTTTCACATTGAGGCGATGCGCTGGCAGGAGAGAAAAAAATCTCATGCAAGCGGCATCTTTGGAGTGGTGAGAGGATCGGTATGTATACCGCTCCTTGCCATATAAAACAATGGGAAACCACTGTAATACTGCCTGCAATGCGCCTCTGCAAAGGCGCATTGCAGGCGATATTAACCCTTTATCGGCCGCTAGCGGGGATTAATATAGCACCGCCAGTGGACAAATCCCTTGGCAATTCCGAAAGTATAGCGCCAATATTTTTAGCGGCGCTATACTGCCACCGCACCTCCCGCCCCAGTGTGAAAGGGGTCTAACTGTGCAGCTCCTGGTAAAGTTGAACAAGGCTGCAAATTATAATGCAGACGGGAAGACAGCAGAGGCCTCCTTACCTTAGGAGGCAGATAGTAGGACTGCTTCTCCTCACGGCTAAACAGGAAGTGGGTCCGGAGACCCAATTGACCGGGAGTCACTTCCTATTTGGCCATGAGAAGAATCAGGAAGGCAATGTCAAATAATAATTTGCTTTTGTCACCAGGGCCGGCGCTAGCAATAGGCGGATCAGGCGGCTGCCTAGAGCACCATGGTTGGGAGAGCGGCAAAATCAGGATCCCTCAGCTGGGGATTCGGATTTTTTAAATACCCGCAGGGCCGGCCGGCCGGCGTCACCATCCAGAAACCAGCATAGGCGTCTTATTGTGCCAGGCTAGGGGGGGGGGGGCGATAAAATGCGCCTGTTAGGAGTCAAGACATCCCAGCGTTCTGTGCAAAAACAGTTGGCTCTCTCCGCCCCCGTTCTGTCAGCCTGCTTTCTCCGGGACCAATCTGTCCCCAGCCTGCAGTGCCGCCCTAGCAGAGCAGGGGAGAGCATCGGGACAAGGAGCAGCCCGGAAGTGCTGCATTAACATGGAGTCGGCTGGCGCGGGTGAGATGGAACTGGGATCCCTGCCTGTGCTTGCCGTGATCCCCACCCCCCCTCCTCCTGTATCGTCAGAGATCTGCTGTGGGAGAACAGGCAGCATCAGCGTCATGCTCCTCGAGGTGAGTCTACCACCGCCGCTGGCTCAGGTAGTAAAAAACAGGCGGCACTCTCAGCTGAATAAAACATTTTTTTTCACTCTGCTGTCTGCTTTGCATTGTGTACACAAGGGGACAGATGTGCGGGGAACAGATGTGGGGGGGAGGTTACAGTAGGCAACTGAGGTGGGGGTTACAGTGGTGCGTGGGGGGGGGGGGGTACAGTGGAGAACAGAGGTGCAGGGAATATAGTGGAGAACAGAGGTATGGGGGGGTGATACTGTGTGGAACAGAGGTGTGGGGGGGGGGTGATACTGTGTGGAACAGAGGTGTGGGGGGGGGGGTGATACTGTGTGGAACAGAGGTGCGGGGGTGATACTGTGTGGAACAGAGGTGTGGGGGGGTGATACTGTGTGGAACAGACGTGCGGGGGTGATACTGTGTGGAACAGAGGTGCGGGGGGGTGATACTGTGTGGAACAGAGGTGCGGGGGGGATACTGTGTGGAACAGAGGTGCGGGGGGTGATACTGTGTGGAACAGACGTGCGGGGGTGATACTGTGTGGAACAGAGGTGCAGGGGTGATACTGTGGGGAACAGAGGTGGGGGGGGGGGGTGATACTGTGGCAAAGTCTTTAACCTCTTCCAGTCTGATGAGGACCTCCAAGGCCAAAGGTAGCTGACATTCTTCAATATGTAGTGGGTTGTGAGGCATAGTGGGTGAAAAGTCATTAGGCGCCAGACACCACCTGGATGCAAAAGAGGTTTTATTCTTTTAATAGTACTTTTTGTAGTTTTGGGGGGGAAAGGGGGTTAGGGCCAGGACACCCTTAAGTAGTTGTAGATTCAATTGGCAGACACCGAGACTTCAATAGGACAGCTATGCAGGGAAAGACCCCAGCAAGGTGCCACATCTGCACATGCAGGAATGCTGTCACTTATGGCAACAGTCTTTAAAAGTTCCTAGCCCAAACGTAACAGTTACTTCAGATTCACTACAACTGCTTCTTGTAGTTCTTCAACACTGAGCTCTCGGTCTCTCATTACTGATTTAATGACTCTGAAAACCTTGAGCTTCTTCAATCTTTGCAGTGGTCTCTCCCTCAACCGTCACCCCCGCTTCCTGGCTGGATCCCTAGCTTGGCACTCCAGATTCTCCACAAGCTTCAACCCTGTTGACCGGCTCGGTCCCTGGCTTGACACGCAAGGCTGCTCTGCAAGCGTTACCTCCGCTGGTTGGGTCCCTGACTTGATCACCTCGATTCTATACCGTGCCCGACAGAACCGTCACTTTTGGTTGGATTGCAAGACGCAGTCCCAACCCTGCGTTGCACTCCTACTTTTGGATAGGCCCTCACACACCCTGGCAGCCAGATGCCCCCATGATAGGCCCAATCTCAGGCTTAGATGCCCAGGGTGGGAAAAAGTGATACTGTCAACAGAGGTCCCTCTGGGTATAGCTGAATGGCACCGCACTGTGTAGGCTGCAAATCAACAGCAGTTCACTGTCACACAGACCCCTGCTGGCAGAGTCAAATGGCATCCCAAGAGAAAGATCTAGGCTGCGCCAAAAATGTTATATCCTTTCCCAGCAGTCTGTTCTGTCCACTCAGCATTCTGTTAAATGTAGTTCAGATCAGTCCTGCTGGCATTAAAACTTTAGCATGCTGAACTACACATTCCACGATGCTTTGCTCTAATTCCGAGTCACAAAACAAGGAAATGACATATAGAGTCCAGCAAAAACTAGAGGGTGCCAACCGGAGATTAACAGGGCTGGACTGGGACAAAAATTTGGCCCTGGTCTTCATCCAGACCGGCCCACTTTACTCCAAACACCTGGTGTTGGTGCTTCAATCATCACGGCACCATTGTTGTTATGGTGTCAGGATGATTGAAGCGCATTATTTGTATTATTACATTGTAATATAAAATTAAATAGTTCAACTCACCATAATGCAGAATCAGTGGGAGCCCTGAGCATGTCACTTGCCACTGTCAGTTGTCAACAGATACAGCATGTCGCTTGCCACGTTGCCTGCCACCAGATGCCACATGTCACTTGCCACGCCGCCTGCCACCAAATGTTACTTGCCACGTTGCCTGGCACCAAATGCCGCATATCACTTGCCACCAAATGAGGATTGTCACTTGCCACGTTGCCTGCCACTAGATGCCGTATGTCACTTGCCATGTCGTCTGTGACCAGATGCGGATTGTCACTTGCCAAGTCACTTGTCACCAGACAAAGCACTACTACAGGACTTGATGTGCACCTCCAACCTAGCTCTATACCCCCCAACACACAGAATGTGACAGGGGAGGAGAGAGAGATACACAGTGCCAACTAAGTATAGCATTAAAACTTCTACTAAAGGAACGTTACTGACAAAGGGAGTAGGGTGAAAGGCATTAAGACACTGTGCAAGAGTCCAGGCTTGTCAATAATCTGAATAAGGAGCCATCAGCTGGAACCAATAGTGCCCGTAGATGCAGAGCACCGGTGTGTACTACTTCCTGGTGGCGGTGGAATGCACGATGGGGCGGGTGTGATATCATCAGCTGGAAATAGTGCAAGACGTTGGAGGTGACGCATCCTTTTTCAGACCATTATTTCTGACTGATGACATCACGTCTGCCCCATCGTGCATTCCACCGCCACCAGGAAGTAGTACACATCGATGCTCTGCATCTACTGGCCCGGTCGGTTACCACTGGCAGCTCCTAATTCAGATTGATGATAAGCCTGGACTCTTGCACAGGGTCTTAATGCCTTTCACCCTACTCCCTTTGTCAGTAATGTTCTTTTAGTGGAATAAAAGTTGTTTTAATGCTACACTTAGTTGGCGCTGTGTATATCTCTCTCCTCCATGTCACTGAAACCGGCCCACTGAATCATTGGCCCACCGGGAAACTCCCGATGGCCAGTACATGCCTGCCTGCATGAGCAAAGTAGAGAGTGGTAAAAACAAAACTCTATCCAAACATTTTTAACTTTAGACAAAGTGGGAAAGGGTTAAAATCACCATTACATTTTAAATGTGGTCTCCATTGCTACCTGTTCCATCTGGCACCCAGAAAAATAGATATTGTGACCAGTTCCACAAAATGTTAGCTTGTACTTACAAAGCTGCTATCACATAATCTCTTTCTCTGTAGGTCTGCATGGTCTGTTTCGGCTAGGTTGTAAACAGAATGTGAAAACTGGTAGCTTCAAATAAAAGGGGAAGCACACCTTCAGCCTAATGCAACTCGGTTTTAGGAAAACACGTTCAGGAATATAGCCCACAAAGCATAAAAGCTGAACCAGAGGTAAGTGAATCAGAAAACTGGCTGAACAGCATAATAACAATTTCTTTGACAGGCAACGGAATATAAATATATTTATTACCACTGTATATTTATCTGCAAGCCTCAGGATTCCCTTTGTGGTGAACTTGGAGGTAGGCAGAGTAATTTGTTTTCTTTAGTGGTGGAGCGCTACCCCTATAGGAGCCGCTGGTGAATATGGGATCTCCGACCCTAAACAGCCAGGCACACACCTTTTTCACACATGCTGGAGTCAGAAATCAATCCTTGCAGCTTTGTTTTTGTATTTTATTAGGGGAGTTGAACTTGGAAAGGGGATAGGGTTATTATGGGATGTCCACTTGATCAGCACAGAATTCTTCAGGTACACAACTATATACACACAGTATATACACTTCCTCTTCTACCTCCAGCACAATCTTGTAGATATAGATCTCCCAGGACCAGCTAGCACTGACAGAATGATCAAACACAGACTCAGTCAGATCCAGAGCAAGTTCCTTTTGCAGGCAGGGACTGTGGGCCCCTTTGGTAGTGTAGAAGAAAAGAGGTCCCAATGCTTAGCTGTCCTATTCCTGTGGCTACTGATCACAGTACCTCCTCTTCAGACACGGCCAGCCCGTCTGGCTGCAGCTGCCCTTATCCCTAGCCCTCATGGTTAAAACACTCCCTTGCCTGGCAGTGTTCTTCTCCTGTCCTCCCCTTGCTCCCGTGCCTCCTGGTCAGAAAACCTCCATGTGTCATGAGAAGGGTCCCTTCCACACTCAAGCCCAGGCCTGTGTTGACCCCCAGACTAGGGGGTTACTCTCAAAGACGTAACACTCCATCGCCAGCTTCCAACCAAATTCCACTGCCCCCAGCTGGGCTGACCCTGAATATTTGAGGGGGCCTGCCCCCTGCCAACCCATCTCTTGAGTATTGGTCAGGGCTCTCATGAATATTCCAGGCAGCTCCTCCTCCACTCCACTCCCCTTCTTCTGGAATTTTCTGCTAGTTTCCAGAAGTAGGAGGAGATATCAGAGCTGCTGCCCATGAGTCATACCAGCCTCCCTAAGTCACTCATCCCTGACCAAGAAAAACACACAAGCTTGGCTTAGCTGCCAGTCAAGCCTGCACAAATTTACCTACACTCAAACCAAATCTAAACCAATTCTAATTTTGGATCTGCCTACTGACTTTGTACCTACTACTGGCTTCTACTATCATGATGCTGACCTATCCAGCTTTGTTTCTACCACTGACTTTGTAACAACTGTTTGCATCTGCTGCCTTGGCATACATTCAGACCTTTTTTTCATCCACCAACTTGGCTGTCAGACTCCACAACCCTTATTTTTAAATGTAGGCAACAACATATCCACTTAGCAGTGGTGGAGTGAGAAGCAGGTGCCTATGGTATCATTCTGGAAGGACAAAAATGAAATCCAATTGCAGAAAAGAGGCTAGGGTGACCAGTTTCAGGAGACAATCCCCTGATTGAGGACACTGTCCCCGGACCAAGTCTGTCCCTGGTTTTGTCCCCAGATTGGATTTAATAAAGGGCAGTGGCAATTTAAAAGAAAGTCAGTGCAGAATTAAAATAAAAAATATAGAATTACACACCCCCCACTTCGCCGTGCCTACTAGCTTAGGTGGGTGTATTTTTTCCATTATCTGTGCCCTTTCTGATGATCATGTGCTGTTCGGAGTGGAGGGAATATTTTTTCAGTTCAGGGCGCATGCCCATTCAGCTCCGCTCGCATGTTCTTCTGCCTATTTCCTTGCCTTCCCTGGTGGAGTGATCTCAGCTCCCCATCAAGTAGTAGCTGGGGCCCGAAAAGTAAGACTTGAGAGGCTGTGAGGCAGGCGGCGACGGGCAGGGAGTCGCTGATTGCCACCATTACCAGTAAACAAAAAATCTGGTCACCTTAGGCTATAGCCCAGAGGTAGACCCTCACACAGGGCTGGACTGGGACAAAAATTTGGCCCTGGACCTCATTCAGACTGGCCCACTTTGACAGGTCTCTCCCACGGCGGCAGGACAACTCCCGCACCCCCCGGCCACCCAAGCCCCCTCTTCCCCTTCACTAGCCACTAGCCATAGAACGGCTGGTACTGGTACTCTCTAGGCAGTACCAGTGGGGAAGCTAGACATTATTTCACCCAAAGAATCAGTTTAATCGCCAACTTATGGGACAAGATTAGGCAGAAGTGAGAAACTCCCAGGCCATAGCCATTGAGTCAGCTGTCTGTCCCCTCCCCCATGCTCCTCTGTCGTCCCCCCTGCTCCTCTGGTCCTCCCCCTGCTTCTTTGTTCCCCTCAGGTGAGCGCTGCGGGGAGGGAAAGAGGTGAGCGCTGCGGGAAGGGAGAGACAGAGGAGCGGAGGGGGGCGGCGGTCCGCTGTCACTGAAGCCGGCCCACTGAGCCATCGGCCCACCGGGAAACTCCCTGTAGTCCCAATGGCCAGTCCATCCCTGGAGATTAACCACTTGCTTACTGGGCACATATACCCCCCTCCTGCCCAGGTGAAATTTCAGCTTCTGGCACTGCGTCGCTTTAACTGACAATTGCGCGGTCGTGCGACGTGTCTCCCAAACAAAATTGACATCCTTTTTTCCCACAAATAGAGCTTTCTTTTGGTGGTATTTGATCACCTCTGAGGTTTTTATATTTTGCGCTATAAACCAAAAAAGAGCAACAATTTTGAAAAAATAATACAATATTCTTTACTTGTTGCTATAAAAAATAGCCCAATTAAAGAAAAAAAAAAAATTCTCAGTCTAGGCCGATACGCATTCTACATATTTTTGGTAACAAAAAAAAAAAAAATCTCAATAAGCGTCTGGTTTGCGCAAAAGTTATAGCGCCTACAAAATAGGGGACAGAATTTTTTTTTTTATTATTATTTTTTTTACTAGTAATGGCGACAATCTGCGATTTTTATTGGGACTGCGACATTATGGCGGACACATCGGACACTTTTGACACATTTTTGGCACCATTCACATTTATACTGCGATCAGTGCTATAAATATGCAGCAATTACTGTATAAATGTGACTGGCATTGAAGGGGTTAACACTAGGGGGTTATGAATGGGTTAAATGTGTACCCTGAATTGTGTTCTAACTGTGGGGGGAAGGGGACTGACTGGGGAGGTGACCGATCTGTGTCCCTATGTACAAGGGACACAGATCAGTCTCCTCTCTCCATCACAGGAGCTGTCTCTGTGTGATCCGACAATGAGAGATGATCTCATATGTTTACATTTGAGATCATCTCTCATTGGCCGCACAGATTGCATAGCAAACGGCCACTCTGATTGGCCATTCGCCGCAATCTGTGATTGGCTGTGTCCAAGGGACACGGCCAGCTTCGAATTTCCCCGCTGCGTGCTCGGGAGCGCGCTCAGGGAACGCCCAAATGGGCGGACGTCAAAAGACGTCCTGTTGGAAATTCAGGTCCGCGCTGTAGCCATCAATCGGCTATAGCGCGGGCCTCAGGGGGTGAATAACACAGCAAAAATGTCTCTAAATTGCAGGCATAATAGCCAGCTTCTGGCTACATATAATATTGGTTTCGGAATGCCGTACCACCTCTCCGTACCCCCTCCTTTAAAGCCTGTATTTTCCAATTATGTAAAGAGC
Source organism: Rana kukunoris (assembly GCA_029574335.1). Lineage (NCBI taxonomy): Eukaryota > Metazoa > Chordata > Amphibia > Anura > Ranidae > Rana > Rana kukunoris. Next base: position 381,108,254 of record CM056051.1, read on the forward strand.
CATGGTCACATGTGGCACTCAGTGAAAACCCTACCTGACATTAGGGATGAGCTTCGCGTTCGACTCCAACCCATTTTCGAATCGAACATTGGGAGGTTCGTGCCAAATTCGAGTGACGCGTCACGGCCCATAATTCACTGCGGCATTACGCGCTGATGATTGGCCAAGCATGCACTATGACCTGAATGCTTGGCCAATCACAGCGCGCAAAAAACAGAGCAATAATTGGCCAAAGCCAGGGTGGCTTTGGCCAATTATGGCTTAGGGCTTTAGCACAGGCCCCACACTATAAACGGCCGCCTGCTGGGCAGCCTTGTGTAGTGTGTTGCGGCGGTTTTAACGAAAAGATCAGTCCTAGAGAGAGAGCGTCTTTTTTACTAGATAGATAGAGCAGGCAGGCTAGTCAGTTTAGTTAAAATTACAGTGTGTAGAGGATATATATACATCCCAGGAGTTGTACATATATTTATACACTGTATAGTTTAGCCAGATCAACTATTCCTATTTGTCAGGCAGTTGATTGTGCTAGCTGCAGTCTTCTAACGTGTTGTATTGCCCATGTGCTGTATAGTTTGCACTTAAACCTACTTGTAGTTGACTGCACTTGTGCTGTATAGTTTGCACCTAAACATACTTGGTGTTTACCGCACTTGTGCTGTATAGTTTGCACTTAAAGAAACAATGAAAAATATTGCGCTAAAGGATAAGAATGACTAAAATTGAAATAAATAAGTGTGAATGTGAAAATAATGTTAACTTAATAACTCAAACAGCAATCTTAGCTACACGTGGTAGTCATGTAAATACAAGTAGAAAACATTGGGGGGAAAAATTGCGCTAATCATACCATGTGGTGAACATAGTGTTAAAAAAAGATTAAGTAAATAAACATCTTAAATATAGGAAATATATTAATCCTTAAAGAAAGAAGGTAAAGAGAAACCTTCTAGTGAAACAACCAGAATAAATTAAATATATGGCTGAGAGAAAATAATAATAAATAGTAATAATAAAAAATATAATCCATTCAGTCCAAAAAAAAATATATTAAGTGTATGACCTCTTGAACATAATGTCCACATCAGAATGTCAACTCCATGGGTATATGTTGAAGGGTAAAATGCCAAGATGAAAGGGGTTCCGCCACAAGGCAGGTTTGGATAGAATAGAAAGGATCCACCAGAGGACGGGTAGGAAGTAAACTCTTACCAGATTCCCAGCTAATAAGGCATATAGATCCACTCAATCCCGGAGGGGAGGATAAGGGAAGCTGCAGCACTCCTCTGCATTCAGCTGGTCTTTGTTTTGGTAGGTGTGGATCCCAAACTCCTTTCCAGGTCCTAAGCTGGTTACACAGTTCCAAAGGATCCAGTTGGAGACCCAGGAAAAAAAGTACTTCAAAAATCCGGGTTTTATTAAAATTGTATAGAGTATACACTAGATGCACTTCATAAGTACAAAATCGAAGGCATTACATCCAGTCAAAGAGAAAACAAAATAAAACAAATAAAACAAATAAAACGAACGTGCACCCAGGCTTACGGGGTCACTTCTGGACGCGGTGACGTCAGTGCATGGCTCCGTCCTGACTAGTTTCGACCAATACGATCGTTCTTAAAGAGCATGGGCGACGCGTTGAACTGTCACCTTATATAAGAACAGAGCGGCAACCAAGCCTCGCTCTCAAGTGGTTAGAACCAATAGGGAACAAACCCCTCTGGTTGCAAGCACCAATGCGGTGCGGATATAGGGCGGAAAGGCGGGGACAAAGGGAGCAGGAAATATGCTCAGCAATCGTCCCTCCCATCTCCGACCTCAGCGCGGAAGAGGAGAAAATAAACAATCATTCGACATCCGCCCTATGGACACCAATACAATTAAACACTAAAAAAAAAAAAAATTTAATAAAACGACATTAACCACTTAAGACCCGGACCAAAATGCAGGTAAAGGACCTTGCCCATTTTTGCGATTCGGCACTGTGTCGTTTTAACTGACAATTGCGCGGTCGTGCGACGTGGCTCCCAAACAAAATTGGCGTCCTTTTTTCCCCACAAATAGAGCTTTCTTTTGGTGGTATTTGATCACCTCTGCGGTTTTTATTTTTTGCGCTATAAACAAAAATAGAGCGACAATTTAAAAAAAAATGCAATATTTTTTACTTTTTGCTATAATAAATATCCCCCAAAAATATATAAAAAAACATATTTTTTCCTCAGTTTAGGCCGATACGTATTCTTCTACGTATTTTTGGTAAAGAAAATCACAATAAGCGTTTATCGGTTGGTTTTCGCAAAATTTATAGCGTTTACAAAATAAGGGATAGTTTTATTGCATTTTTATTAATTTTTTTTTTTTTACTACTAATAGCGGCGATCAGCGATTCTTTTTGTGACTGCGACAATATGGCGGACACTTCGGACAATTTTGACACATTTTTGGGACAATTGTCATTTTCACAGCAAAAAATGCATTTAAATTGCATTGTTTACTGTGGAAATTACAGTTGCAGTTTGGGAGTTAACCACAGGTGGCGCTGTAGTGATGTGTGACGTCATCGATCGCGTCCCCCTATTACAGGGATGACGCGATCGATGCTACGGCCACAGAGAAGCACGGGGAAGCCGTGTGTACACACGGCTCTCCCCGTTCTTCCGCTCCAGGGACGGATCGCCGCACTGCAGCGGCGATCGGGTCCACGAATCCCGCGGTCCCGGTCCTGGAGCTTCGGACCGGGTCGCGGGCGCGCGCCTGCGACCCACGACTGGGTACTAAAATCAACGTACATATACGTTGATGTGCCCAGCCGTGCCATTCTGCCGACGTAAATGTGCAGTAGGCGGTCCTTAAGTGGTTAACATGCATTAAGCTGTCTGTCACTTGCAAAAATAGTTGAACCTATTCATGTATACAGCTAATACATTCAAAAAGAAATAGACCTTGATTACACATAACACTATTTAAAACAATGTTCATTTGTTTAAAATCTCAAGGAAGTAAGAGTATTCTCTACAGCCCTCTAGTGTATAAAAAGGAGTATGGCCTGAGGGTGTGGAACTTGTTAAGCCACACATTTTCAAGATCATATAAAGGTGTGGAACTTGTTAAACCACACATTTATTCCTCAGGTCATATACATATGAGCTAAAAATACCACATAATCTAATGGCATAGTAATTAGTACATTAATATAAAAACGAATACATTTATAAATGCACTGACTGCACCTAATGGGGGTAACTTGTGCAATATCTTCCTCATTTATTCCTAAACACCCAAGCAAAGTGGTTGTGGTCTTATCAAATCACACGACTACACCCTTAGCCTCAATCCATTTTACATAGAAGAATATGTTTACAGTAAGTAAAAGAAGGGAAAAAAAGGACTTCAAGAGTTATCCAAAAAGGGATTAACCTCTATGTCGATATTTAGGCCAAATGGTTGAAGGCACTTAACCCGGTATATCCAGCTCATCTCGAGCTTAGAGATGGCTCGTTTTTTCGATCCTCCTCTCCAGTGGTGCTTCAAGATATCTATAGCCACAAAGGAGGTGCCACTGGGATCCCTGTTGTGTACCTCTCTATAATTGCGAGATACCGAGTGTTTTTTATATCCACTCCTAATTTTGCCAATATGCTCATTAATTCTAATTTGGAATGACCTCATTGTGCGTCCAACATATTGGAGCCCACATGGACATGTAATCAAATATACTTTAAGGTGGTGAACGATCTTATGTTAAATGTTTTCAATGTGCTGTTAGAAGAAAAAGACATGGTTTTGCGTTCGCAAATCGCATTGATCTTACAGACAGCACATTTTTTACATTTGTAGTAACCAGTCATAGTTTGAAAAAACATTGGTTTGTTTGATGGCGGGTTGCAAACCCCAGTTGCCAGAGTATCTCTTAGTTAGGGTGCACCCCTAAAGACTATTGGTGGTTGTTCTGGAAGTGCTGGACCCAATATCGGATCTCCTTTGATCAGGTGCCAATGTTTGCGTACCAGTTTTTTCAACATATAATGTTGATTGGAGTAACCCGTGATAAGGGGCCAGGCAAATTTATTTTGGTCACTCACTTCCTTCTTTTTGTCCAGCAATAATAGACTTCTATCTATCTTTTCTATATCTTGGGATTGTTTAAGAAGGTCATCAGCAAGGTAACCTTTGACCAAAAATCTAGAAGTTAGGATTTTTGCTTGTTCTTTATAATCCTGTATTTGGCTACAATTCCGCCTCAAGCGTAAATATTGGCTTTTGGGGACCGAATCAAGCTCTGTGATGACAGCTATCCTGAGGGATAAAAGAATTCCGATCAGTAGACTTGAAGTACGTGGAGGTCATAAACTGACCCTCCTCAACACGTATCTCCAAATCTAAAAAGTTAACACACTTCTGATCGGCTTCAAATTTAAATTTAATCCCTCGTTCATTTATATTTAAACCCTCCATAAAGGCATCCAAAGATGCCCTGGAGCCCTTCCAAAGGAGGAGGACGTCGTCGATGTACCTGGCCCATAGAATGAGTTCAGGTCTACGATCAGCATAGACGACGTCCTCCTCCCATTTCCCCATAAAGAGGTTGGCCAAGCTGGGGGCTAATTTTGCCCCCATGGCCACACCTCTCTTCTGCAGGAAAAAGTTACCGCTAAACCATAAAAAAATTATGTGTAGTAGCGAACAAAAGAAGATCCATAATACATTTCTGTTGTACCTGGGACAAGTTGGAATCCCTTTTTAGAAAGTATTGGACAGAGGAGATCCCCCAATTATGGGGTATAATGGTGTAAAGCGATGTCACATCCACAGTGACCAGCCATAGACCTTCCTCATAGATAATACCATCCATTAGATTGATGACGTGTTTACTCTCTCGTAGAAACGCAGGTAATGCCTTCACAAGAGGTTGTAAGTAGCCATCTATGTATTTGCCTGCCCTAGATCAAATTGAATCAATACTAGTGTTGAGCGGAATACGCCATATTCGATTTCGCGATATTGCGCGAATATATAGAAGAAAATTCGCGAATATTCGCTAATATCGAATATTCTTGATATTTTATCCAAAAAAAAATTGCAAAATTTCGCTAATGCGAAAATGATTGCGAAATTCTCATAAACGGAGATAATTTCCTGTATTACTAAACTAATATGCACTAAACACTAACTCTACACTAACTCTACTTAAAAGAAAGGAGAATAAGGGGGGCAAAAGAAGGGCGGAGAAGATAATCGCGCAATATTCCTATTGCGCGATTATCTTCTCCGCCCTTCTTTTGCATCAGAGCCAATCAGAATAACTCGAATATTCGGCAAAAGGAATATCGCGCGATATTCCTTTTGCCGAATATTCGAGTTATTCTGATTGGCTCTGATGCAAAAGAAGGGCGGAGAAGCTAATCGCGCAATATTCCTTTTGCCGAATATTCGAGTTATTCTGATTGGCTCTGATGCTGCATCAGAGCCAATCAGAATAACTCGAATATTCGGCAAAAGGAATATTGCGCGATTTTCTTCTCCGCCCTTCTTTTGCATCAGAGCCAATCAGAATAACTCGAATATTCGGCAAAAGGAATATCGCGCAATATTCCTTTTGCTGAATATTCAAGTTATTCTGATTGGCTCTGATGCAAAAGAAGGGCCGAGTAGCTGATGCGATTCTTTTATGTTGCCGAAAATTCGCAATGCAAATTTTCGGCAAAATTAAAGAGTCGCATCAGCTACTCGGCCCAGGGTCTCTCTCTAATCATACCAGCAATGCTTTTAGACGTCGATGGAGATCACTAGGATGTGATCTGTTTTAAAAATAAATTTGAAAAAATACGAATATTCGCCATAGCGAATATTCGCCGCAATATTCGAGTTATTCGCGAATACTCGAATATGCAATATTCGTAGCGAATATTCGCAATGCGAATATTCGTGAGCAACACTAATCAATACCACTAATGATTGGTCTCCCCGGAGGGTGGACCGGATCCTTATGGATTTTCGGCAGGTAATAAATTACCGGAATCCTAGAGGATGCTGGCACTAGGAAGGATTTCTCTTTCTTGTTCAGCACACCCGAGGTGAAACCCTGATTAACCAATTTAACCAGAGTTTTCCTGAAGGCAGGGCGGGGGTCCCCTGGAAGTGGTGAATAGGTATCCCTATCTCCCACTAACAGGTCTAACTCTTTTAAATAGTCTACCTTATTTAGTATTACTATTCCGCCCCCTTTGTTGGCGGGGCGGATAACAATACTCTTTTCTTCACATAATTGGTCAAAGCCTAATTGTGAAGCTTTATCCAATCTGGATTTTTTAATATTAATTTTTTCCAGATCTCTTAGGAGGACGTCTCTAAAAACTTTAACATTAGGGGCGAGACCCCCAGGTGGATTAAAAAGTGAAGCATTAGAGAGGTTAGAATGTTGGATAACTAAATCCAAAACTCCAACCTCGTTAGTAAGTTTAGAGAGAAAAAATCTTTTGATGCTTAATTTTCTCGTATACTTATGTACATCCATATGTGTCTGAAATGTATTCAATGGCTGGGGAGGGGCAAATTTTAACCCTTTGTCCAAAATAGAAACTTCTTCTGGAGTCAGAGTGACAGCACTGAGGTTAAAGATTCCCTGCCCAAAAAAATTGCGCTAATCATACCATGTGGTGAACATAGTGTTAAAAAAAGATTAAGTAAATAAACAATCTTAAACATAGGAAATATATTAATCCTCAAGGAAAGAAGGTAAAGAGAAACCTTCTAGTGAAACAATCAGAATAAATTAAATATAGCTGAGAGAAAATAATAGTAATAATTAGGGCTGTGCAAATTAACTTTTAATTAATCAATTAATCTTTAATTTTTTTGATCGATCAAAATCTTTTTGATCGATTAAAATTCTTTTGATTGGTACTCGCCTCTCCGCCGGCTTCTGGGCCTTCCGGGAGTTCTGTCGGAGATCCAGTAACATCACGGACACCGACGGGGCTTGCCGTGTCCATCTGAAGGGCTCCATTGCTGTGCCTTCATATCTGCATGCCGGCGGGACCTTACTATCTGCCACATGCAAGGGCTGTTACACTTCTCTCTATCACTTCCCTCTATCACCCTAAGATTCTACAGCCATCCACTGGGAGTTGTGATAGTTCCCTTCATGGGACATCTACATGCTGACGGACTGATGTTAACCCCTTCCCATCTGGATTCAGCAGTGGTATCGCTGTACACATTTTTATACCAGTATCATACTTAGCTACATGTTTTTATGACTGATTTTGGTACTGTTTGGTATTACTCGCACCATTTTTACAGTTTATGTAGCTACATCGATTTTATCTCCAGTGCAATATTTATTTGGTTACCTACTTAAAGACTATAAAAGTTTTAATGCTATTTCTATCGAGCGCTGCCTTTGTGTGTTTTTTGTATCCTGCTCTCCATTTTTCCAGTGGTTGGTGACTGCACTGGGAATCAGCCTGCAAGGAGATCAGCTAAAAGTAGTTGGATCTGTGCGTTATAATTAATCGAAATTAGTCGATTAATCGATTAAAAAATAAAACGATTAATTGAACACAAAAATTTTGATCAGTAACAGCCCTAGTAATAATAAAAAATATAATCCATTCAGTCCAAAAAAATATATATTAAGTGTATGACTTCTTGAACATAATGTCCACATCAGAATGTCAACTCCATGGGTATATGTTGAAGGGTAAAAGGCCAAGATGAAAGGGGTTCCGCCACCAGTCAGGTTTGGATAGAATAGAAAAGATCCACCAGAGGAGGGGTAGGTAGTAAACTCTTACCAGATTCCCAGCTAATAAGGCATATAGATCCACTCAATCCCGGAGGGGAGGATAAGGGAAGCTGCAGCACTCCTCTGCATTCAGCTGGTCCTTGTTTTGGTAGGTGTGGATCCCAAACTCCTTTCCAGGTCCTAAGCTGGTTACACAGTTCCAAAGGATCCAGTTGGAGACCCAGAAAAAAAAGGGGACTCAAATAGTGAAGTACCCCAATAGTCCGGGTTTTATTAAAATTGTATAGAGTATACACTAGATGCACTTCATAAGTACAAAATCGAAGGCATTACATCCAGTCAAAGAGAAAACAAAATGAAACGAACGTGCACCCGTGCTTACGGGGTCACTTCTGGACGCGGTGACGTCAGTGCGTGGCTCCGTCCTGACTAGTTTCGACCAATACGATCGTTCTCAACGGGCACGGGCGACGCGCTGAACTGTCACCTTATATAAGAACAGAGCGGCAACCAAGCCTCGCTCTCAAGTGGTTAGAACCAATAGGGAACAAACCCCTTTGGTTGCAAGTAAGGATGAGCCAAACACCCCCGCGTTCGGTTCGCACCAGAACCGTCGAACAGTCCGATCGTTCGCACGAACATTTAGAACCCCCATTGAAGTCTATGGGACTCGAACGTTCGAATTCAAAAACAATAATTTTAAAGAACAATTTTCAAGTTATTGTTGGAAAACGTCTTTCAGAACCCGGGTCTTGACCCAGGGAACATGTATCAATGGAAAAAAGTCTTAAAAACGGTTGTTTTTTCAGAAGCAGGACTTCTGAAAAAAACGACCGTTTTTAAAACTTTTTTTTACATTGATAGTAGTATCAATGGAAAAAAAGTTTTAAAAACGGTCGTTTCGTTTCACTCGAATTTGCTGCGAACGATGGTTTTTCTTTGAAATTCGGCGAACGATCGAACGGACGATGTTCGAGTCGAACATAAGTTCGTTTCGAACGCAAAGCTCATCCCTAGTTGCAAGCACCAATGCGGTGCGGATATAGGGCGGAAAGGGGGGGACAAAGGGAGCAGGAAATATGCTCAGCAATCGTCCCTCCCATCTCCGACCTCAGCGCGGAAGAGGAGAAAATAAACAATCACTCGACATCCGACTATTCTATCCAAACCTGACTGGTGGCGGAACCCCTTTCATCTTGGCCTTTTACCCTTCAACATATACCCATGGAGTTGACATTCTGATGTGGACATTATGTTCAAGAAGTCATACACTTAATATATATTTTTTTGGACTGAATGGATTATATTTTTTATTATTACTATTATTATTATTTTCTCTCAGCCACATATTTAATTTATTCTGGTTGTTTCACTAGAAGGTTTCTCTTTAACTTCTTTCCTTAACCACTTGTGACCGGCCCCACGTCCAAAGACGTCACGTTTTTGAAGATGGATATCTCGGTAACGGCAGCAGCTGCTGCCACAACCGAGATATCCATCTCTTCGTGGGGCGGTCCTGTTAACGATAACGGCGGTCATCGCGGCGGATTCGCCGCGAGATCGCCGTTACCGGCGGCGGGAGAGGATGCCCCCCCCCTCCCGCCGCTCTCCCGCGCTCTCCGCCGCTTACCGTAGCCGTCGGTAGCGGCGGAGGCGATCGGGTCCGCTCGTTGCCTGTCCGGGGATGTGACTGAGGGAAAAAATGTCCCTCAGCCGTCCCCCTCTCTCTGCTGGGCGGAAGTGACGTCAAAACGTCATTTCCGCCCAGCCTCTTAAAGAGACATTTAATTTGTTTACATTTTGCCTTTTTTTTTTTTTTTTTTTTTTTTTTTCTTTTTTGCATTTAAGCCTGAATATGAGATCTGAGGTCTTTTTGACCCCAGATCTCATATATAAGAGGACCTGTCATGCTTTTTTCTATTACAAGGGATGTTTACATTCCTTGTAATAGGAATAAAAGTGATAATTTTTTTTTTTTTTTTTTTTTCAGTGTTAAAAATTATAAAATAAATAAAAATAAAAACGAAAACCAAAAAAAAATTTTTTTAAAGTGCCCCGTCCCGACGAGCTCGCGCGCAGAAGCAAACGCATACGCGAGTAGCGCCCGCATATGAAAACGGTGTTCAAACCACACAAGTGAGGTATCGCCGCGATCGTTAGAGCGAGAGCAATAATTCTAGCCCTAGACCTCCTCTGTATCTCAAAAAATGCAACCTGTAGAATTTTTTAAACGTCGCCTATCGAGATTTTTAAGGGTAAAAGTTTGACGCCATGCCACGAGCGGGCGCAATTTTTATGCGTGACATGTTGGGTATCATTTTACTCGGCGTAACATCATCTTTCACAATATATAAAAAAATTGGGCCAAATTTATTGTTGTCTTATTTTTTAATTCAAGAAAGTGAATTTTTTCCAAAAAAAGTGCGCTTGTAAGACCGCTGCGCAAATACGGTGTGAGAAAAAGTATTGCAATGACCGCCATTTTATTCTCTAGGGTGTTAGAAAAAAATATATATATAATGTTTGGGGGTTTTAAATAATTTTCTAGCAAAAAAAACTGTTTTAGTCTCGTAAGCACCGAATCTGAAAAACAGGCTCGGTAATGAAGTGGTTAAGGATTAATATATTTGCTATATTTAAGATTGTTTATTTTAACACTATGTTCACCACATGGTATGATTAGCGCATTTTTTCCCCCAATGTTTTCTACATTGCTGAGTTATTAAGTTAACATTATTTTCACATTCATACTTATTTATTTCAATTTTAGTCATTCTTATCCTTTAGCGCGATATTTTTCATTGTTTCTTTAATCTGTTTTCTTGGTATATATGTATATATTTTCTGCTTTTGGTATTTTTTATTTTTTCCTGTTATATCACTTTTTCATCTATGTTCATTCACTATGGATGTCTTTGAATATAGATCTACACGCACCATGGTCAAAGATGGGGTATTTGAAGTCAATAATGAACCTGATAGCGATCTGGGTGGTCTATTTATGAGGTTGAAAAACCTTATGGTGGCAGAAATACATACCCAATGGGATATTGCATTTTTAGATCAATATGTAATTGACTCCATGGTTCCCAGAAGCTTGAGATGGGATGTAAGACCCCAGAAGGGGGAATCAGAACTGGCAGAATGGTATTTTATATTTCAATGAGGCTGGAGTTAAGTTTTTGCAATTTCTGGCTCAACGCAAGAAGTGTAAACTTACCCGGCTAGATATAGAAATTAAATCCATTAAAGAACGCCTTTCACCTCTGAATAGTAGTGAAGAGTATAAGGAGCGATCTTTAGCCCTTAAAAAATTGCTTGAAAAGGAGGAGGTTGAACAAAAAAAGAAAAAAAAAGAAAAAGTTCAATAGAGATGTAGGGGATTACAAAACTGGAATGGTTTTTGAATGGCAGAGTAAAATCCAAGAGAAGGAGGAGAATTCTGGAGAGATGGACATAGCACCCCCCCAGAATCAAAGCTCAGGGAGTGCCCTAAATTCAGGACCATCCTCAAACCTGCCAAATAGACCGATTCTCTGTCCGAGAAGGGTATCATATAAATCTCCCGGTAGAGAACAACGACCCCAACATCCCTACCCACAAAAAACGGGACAAAGGGACTCACACTCAAGAGGTGTTCCCCCAAAATCACCAGGGTAGAGAACAAAAAATAAAAACCGTAAACCTAATGTCCCACAACGGAAAGATAGTGACCCTAGAATGTTACCATGGAGACCCTATGTAACTGAGTACCGTAATGATTACCCCATTCCGGTTAATAATAGATTCCAACCTCTCCAGGATCACCATCCTTATAGGGAATCTTATCAACAGGATCGGGAACATTATCAGTATCCAAACCTTTATGGCGGATGGAATGGTAGATCTCCGATCTACTATCCTCCACCCATGCCCCCTTCTTATCCACCTCGAATGGATCAACCTATGGATTACCCCTATCAACAGGAATCCTGGAGGAATAGGGATTATAACCAACAATGGGATTTTCCCAGATCAAATCAGGATCAGCAAAGATCCACAGAAAGAAAAGAGGAACCAGAGGGGGGCGGAAATCAAAGTCAAATAAGGAAGAGAGTTTAACTGGGCAGGGAATCTTTAACCTCAGTGCTGTCACTCTGACTCCAGAAGAAGTTTCTATTCTGGACAAAGGGTTAAAATTTGCCCCTCCCCAGCCATTGAATAAATTCCAGACACATATGGATGTACATAAGTATACGAGAAAATTAGGCATCAAAAGATTTTTTCTCTCTAAACCTACTAACGAGGTTGGAGTATTGGATTCAGTTATCCAACATTCTAACCTCTCTAATGCTTCACTTTTTAATCCACCTGGGGGTCTTGCCCCTAATGTTAAAGTTTTTAGAGACGTCCTCCTAAGAGATCTGGAAAAAATTAATATTAAAAAATCCAGATTGGATAAAGCTTCACAATTGGGCTTTGACCAATTATGTGAAGAAAAGAGTATTGTTATCCGCCCCGCCGACAAAGGGGGCGGAATAGTAATACTAAATAAGGTAGACTATCTAAAAGAGTTGGACCTGTTAGTGGGAGATAGGGATACCTATTCACCACTTCCAGGGGACCCCTGCCTTCAGGAAAACTGTGGTTAAATTGGTTAATCAGGGTTTCACCTCGGGTGTGCTGAACAAGAAAGAGAAATCCTTCCTAGTGCCAGCATCCTCTAGGATTCCGGTAATTTATTACCTGCCGAAAATCCATAAGGATCCGGTCCACCCTCCGGGGAGACCAATCATTAGTGGTATTGATTCAATTTCCTCTAGGGCAGGCAAATACATAGATGGCTACTTACAACCTCTTGTGAAGGCATTACCTGCGTTTCTACGAGACAGTAAACACGTCATCAATCTAATGGATGGTATTATCTATGAGGAAGGTCTATGGCTGGTCACTGCGGACGTGACATCGCTTTACACCATTATACCCCATAATTGGGGGATCTCCTCTGTCCAATACTTTCTAGAAAGGGATTCCAACTTGTCCCAGGTACAACAGAAATGTATTATGGAGCTTCTTTTGTTCGCTACTACACATCATTTTTTCTGGTTTAGCGGTAACTTTTTCCTGCAGAAGAGAGGTGTGGCCATGGGGGCAAAATTTGCCCCCAGCCTGGCCAACCTCTTTATGGGGAAATGGGAGGAGGACGTCGTCTATGCTGATCGTAGACCTGAACTCATTCTATGGGCCAGGTACATCGACGACGTCCTCCTCCTTTGGAAGGGCTCCAGGGCATCTTTGGATGCCTTTATGGAGGGTTTAAATATGAATGACCGAGGGATTAAATTTAAATTTGAAGCCGATCAGAAGTGTATTAACTTTTTAGATTTGGAGATACGTGTTGAGGAGGGTCAGTTTATGACCTCCACGTACTTCAAGTCTACTGATCGGAATTCTTTTATCCCTCGGGATAGCTGTCATCACCGAGCTTGGCTGGATTCGGTCCCCAAAAGCCAATATTTACGCTTGAAGCGGTATTGTAGCCAAATACAGGATTATAAAGAACAAGCAAAAATCCTAACTTCTAGATTTTTGAACAAAGGTTACCTTGCTGATGACCTTCTCAAACAATCCCAAGATATAGAAAAGATAGATAGAAGTCTATTATTGCTGGACAAAAAGAAGGAAGTGAGTGATCAAAATAAATTTGCCTGGCACCTTATCACAGGTTACTCCAATCAACATTATATGTTGAAAAAAATGGTATTCAAACATTGGCACCCAATCAAAGGAGATCCGATATTGGGTCCAGCACTTCCAGAACAACCATCAATAGTCTTTAGGGGTGCACCCTCACTAAGAGATACTCTGGCACCTGGGGTTTGCAACCCGCCATCAAACAAACCAATGTTTTTTCCAAACTATGACTGGTTACTACAAATGTAAAAAATGTGCTGTCTGTAAGATCAATGCGATTTGCGAACGCAAAACCATGTCTTTTTCTTCTAACAGCACATTGAAAACATTTAACATAAGATCGTTCATCACCTGCTCGTCCACCTACATAGTATATTTGATTACATGTCCATGTGGGCTCCAATATGTCGGACGCACAATGAGGTCATTCCAAATTAGAATTAATGAGCATATTGGCAAAATTAGGAGTGGATATAAAAAACACTCGGTATCTCGCCATTATAGAGAGGTACACAACAGGGATCCCAGTGGCACCTCCTTTGTGGCTATAGAAATCTTGAATCACCACTGGAGAGAAGGATCGAAAAAACGAGCCGTCTCTAAGCTTGAGATGAGCTGGATATACCGGGTTAAGTGCCTTCAACCATTTGGCCTAAATATCGACATAGAGGTTAATCCCTTTTTGGATAACTCTTGAAGTCCTTTTTTTCCCCTTCTTTTACTTACTGTAAACATATTCTTCTATGAAAATGGATTGAGGCTAAGGGTGTAGTCGTGTTATTTTGATAAGACCACAACCACTTTGCTTGGGTGTTTAGGAATAAATGAGGAAGATATTGCACAAGTTACCCCCATTAGGTGCCGTCAGTGCATTTATAAATTTATTAGTTTTTATATTCATGTACTAATTACTATGCCATTAGATTATGTGGTATTTTTAGCTCTTGATGTATATGACCTGAGGAATAAATGTGTGGTTTAACAAGTTCCACACCTTTATATGATCTTGAAAATGTGTGGCTTAACAAGTTCCACATCCTCAGGCCATACTCATATACACTAGAGAGCTGTAGAGAATACTCTTACTTCCTTGAGATTTTAAACAAATGAACATTGTTTTAAATAGTGTTATGTGTAATCAAGGTCTATTTCTTTTTGAATGTATTAGATGTATACATGAATAGGTTCAACTATTTTTGCAAGTGACAGACAGCTTAATGCATGTTAATGTCGTTTTATTTAATTATTATTCTTTTAGTGTTTAATTGTATTGGTGTCCATTGGGCGGATGTCGGGTGATTGTTTATTTTCTCCTCTTCCGCGCTGAGGTCGGAGATGGGAGGGACGATTGCTGAGCATATTTCCTGCTCCCTTTGTCCCCGCCTTTCCGCCCTATATCCGCACCGCATTGGTGCTTGCAACCAAAGGGGTTTGTTCCCTATTGGTTCTAACCACTTGAGAGCGAGGCTTGGTTGCCGCTCTGTTCTTATATAAGGGGACAGTTCAGCGCGTCGCCCGTGCCCTTTGAGAACGATCGTATTGGTCGAAACTAGTCAGGACGGAGCCACGCACTGATGTCACCGCGTCCAGAAGTGACCCCGTAAGCACGGGTGCACGTTCGTTTTATTTGTTTTATTTTTCTTTTCTCTTTGACTGGATGTACTGCCTTCGATTTTGTACTTTTGAAGTGCATCTAGTGTATACTCTATACAATTTTAATAAAACCCGGATTTTTGTGGTACTTCACTATTTGAGTCCCCTTTTTTTCCTGGGTCTCCAACTGGATCCTTTGGAACTGTGTAACCAGCTTAGGACCTGGAAAGGAGTTTGGGATCCACACCTACCAAAACGAGGACCAGCTGAATGCAGAGGAGTGCTGCAGCTTCCCTTATCCTCCCCTCCGGGATTGAGTGGATCTATATGCCTTATTAGCTGGGAATCTGGTAAGAGTTTACTACCTACCTACCAGAGGAGGGGCTCTGGTGGATCTTTTCTATTCTATCTTGGCCTTTTACCCTTCAACATTTACCCATGGAGTTGACATTCTGATGTGGACATTATGTTCAAGAATTCATACACTTAATATATATTTTTTTGGACTGAATGGATTATATTTTTTATTATTACTATTATTATTATTTTCTCTCAGCCATATATTTAATTTATTCTGGTTGTTTCACTAGAAGGTTTCTCTTTACCTTCTTTCCTTAAGGAGTAATATATTTCCTATATTTAAGATTGTTTATTTACTTTTTTTAACACTATGTTCACCACATGGTATAATTAGCGCAATTTTTTTCCCCAATGTTTTCTAGTTTGCACTTAAACCTACTTTTAGTTTACTGCACTTGTGCTGTATAGTTTGCACCTAAACGTACCAGGTGTTTACTGCACTTGTGCTGTATAGTTTGCACTTAAACATACTTGTAGTTTACTGCACTTGTGCTGTATAGTTTACACTTAAACCTACTTGGTGTATACTGCACTTTTGGGGCCAGATTCTCAGCGGCAATACGTATCGCCGTTTTTTTTTGCCTCGTATCTATGCGCGTGATGCTTAGCATCACTTTGGCATAGATACGCTTCAACATCCGACAAGTGTAAAACCATTACACTTGCGGATCGTAGTTGTAATGACAACTCCGGCCACTAGGTGGCCTTTACGTTGTTTTCTCTTTTGCATATGCAAATGAGGCTAGTACGTCGATTCCCGATCGCTTTTACGCTGCCCCGTCGTCGCGTACGTCGTTTTCGCCCGCGTAAGGTTACCCCAGCTTCTATGTGGAGTAACCTTACGAAGTTCCATCGGATGCTGTCGGGTGCCGTCGGATGCCATGTTAAGTATGGCGTCGGGTCAGCGTCGGCTTTTTTCGTTGCTTACGTCGTTTTACTAACTTGTTCGCGAATAGGGCATTGCGTAAGCGACGATCACGTCGTTTTGAAGTCGGTTTCAACGACGCTTTCCGACGTGAGCTGGAGCATGCGCACTGGGCTTTTTCCCCGGCCGGCGCATGCGCAGTTCGTTCGACGGGGGGCACGCTTAATTTAAATACAAGCCGCCTCATTTGAATTACGCGGGCTTACGCTGGGCCATTTTCGCTACGCCAACGCAAACTACAGAGCAAATGGTTAGAGAATACGGCACTTGCTCTAGTACGATGCGGCGGCGTAGTGTAAATGGCTTACGATACCAAAGGGGTTTGTTCCCTATTGGTTCTAACCACTTGAGAGCGAGGCTTGGTTGCCGCTCTGTTCTTATATAAGGGGACAGTTCAGCGCGTCGCCCGTGCCCTTTGAGAACGATCGTATTGGTCGAAACTAGTCAGGACGGAGCCACGCACTGATGTCACCGCGTCCAGAAGTGACCCCGTAAGCACGGGTGCACGTTCGTTTTATTTGTTTTATTTTTCTTTTCTCTTTGACTGGATGTACTGCCTTCGATTTTGTACTTTTGAAGTGCATCTAGTGTATACTCTATACAATTTTAATAAAACCCGGATTTTTGTGGTACTTCACTATTTGAGTCCCCTTTTTTTCCTGGGTCTCCAACTGGATCCTTTGGAACTGTGTAACCAGCTTAGGACCTGGAAAGGAGTTTGGGATCCACACCTACCAAAACGAGGACCAGCTGAATGCAGAGGAGTGCTGCAGCTTCCCTTATCCTCCCCTCCGGGATTGAGTGGATCTATATGCCTTATTAGCTGGGAATCTGGTAAGAGTTTACTACCTACCTACCAGAGGAGGGGCTCTGGTGGATCTTTTCTATTCTATCTTGGCCTTTTACCCTTCAACATTTACCCATGGAGTTGACATTCTGATGTGGACATTATGTTCAAGAATTCATACACTTAATATATATTTTTTTGGACTGAATGGATTATATTTTTTATTATTACTATTATTATTATTTTCTCTCAGCCATATATTTAATTTATTCTGGTTGTTTCACTAGAAGGTTTCTCTTTACATTCTTTCCTTAAGGATTAATATATTTCCTATATTTAAGATTGTTTATTTACTTTTTTTAACACTATGTTCACCACATGGTATAATTAGCGCATTTTTTTTCCCCAATGTTTTCTAGTTTGCACTTAAACCTACTTTTAGTTTACTGCACTTGTGCTGTATAGTTTGCACCTAAACGTACCAGGTGTTTACTGCACTTGTGCTGTATAGTTTGCACTTAAACATACTTGTAGTTTACTGCACTTGTGCTGTATAGTTTACACTTAAACCTACTTGGTGTATACTGCACTTTTGGGGCCAGATTCTCAGCGGCAATACGTATCGCCGTTTTTTTTGCCTCGTATCTATGCGCGTGATGCTTAGCATCACTTTGGCATAGATACGCTTCAACATCCGACAAGTGTAAAACCATTACACTTGCGGATCGTAGTTGTAATGACAACTCCGGCCACTAGGTGGCCTTTACGTTGTTTTCTCTTTTGCATATGCAAATGAGGCTAGTACGTCGATTCCCGATCGCTTTTACGCTGCCCCGTCGTCGCGTACGTCGTTTTCGCCCGCGTAAGGTTACCCCAGCTTCTATGTGGAGTAACCTTACGAAGTTCCATCGGATGCTGTCGGGTGCCGTCGGATGCCATGTTAAGTATGGCGTCGGGTCAGCGTCGGCTTTTTTCGTTGCTTACGTCGTTTTACTAACTTGTTCGCGAATAGGGCATTGCGTAAGCGACGATCACGTCGTTTTGAAGTCGGTTTCAACGACGCTTTCCGACGTGAGCTGGAGCATGCGCACTGGGCTTTTTCCCCGGCCGGCGCATGCGCAGTTCGTTCGACGGGGGGCACGCTTAATTTAAATACAAGCCGCCTCATTTGAATTACGCGGGCTTACGCTGGGCCATTTTCGCTACGCCAACGCAAACTACAGAGCAAATGGTTAGAGAATACGGCACTTGCTCTAGTACGATGCGGCGGCGTAGTGTAAATGGCTTACGATACGTAAGCGAATTTCTATGAGAATCTGGCCCTTGCTGTATAGTTTGCACTTAAACCTACTTGTAGTTTACTGCACTTGTGCTGTATAGTTTGAACCTAAACATACTAGGGGCCAGATTCTCAGCTGATATACGACGGTGTATCTCAGATACACCGTCGTATCGCAGTTTTTTTCTATGGGTATCTATGCGAGTGATTAGAATCACTTACGCATAGATACACTAAAGATCTGAAAGGTGTAAGGCAATTACACCGTCGGATCTTAGATGTAATGACAACGCCGGCTGCTAGGTGGCCTTTACGTTGTTTTCTCATTTGCCTATGCAAATGAGCCTAATACGCTGATTCCCGAACGTTTTTGCGACGCGGCGACGTAGTTTACGTAGGTTGCGTACGCGTAAGGTTACCCCTGCTATATGAGGGTTATGTTTCCGAAGTTCCGTCGTATGCCATGTTAAGTATGGCGTCGGGTCAGCGTCGTCTTTTTCCGTCGGTTACGTCGTTTTACTAAGTCGTTCGCGAATAGGGAATTGCTTAAGTGACGATCACAACGTTTTGACGTCGGTTTCAACTACGCTTTCCGACGTGAGCTGGAGCATGCGCACTGGGCTTTTTTCCCGGCCGGTGCATGCGCACTTCGTTTGACGCGGGGACGTGCTTAATTTAAATACAGCATGCCCCCTCCTTCACTATTTGAATTACGCGACCTTACGACGCCGCATATACGCTACGCCGCCGAAAATTACGGAGCAAGTGCTTTGAGAATACGGCACTTGCTCCAGTAATTTGCGTAGGCGTAGTGTAAATGCGATACGATATGCTACGCCGCCAGATACGCCATTTTTTGAGAATCTGGCCCCAGGTGTTTACTGCACTTGTGCTGTATAGTTTGCACTTAAATCTACTTGTAGTTTACTGCACTTGTGCTGTATAGTTTGCACTTAAACCAGAGGTGTATTTAGGTTTTGTGCTGCCCTAGGCCTGACTAAACTCGTGCACCCCCTAATTTAAATATGACCCACCTCTTCCTGTCACGGCCACACCCTGTGTTTAAGACCCGCCATGACATTTTTGAGTGAGGACACTAGTTCTGAGAGCCTGGGGGGGGGGGGGGGGGGGGCAATGTATTCCCTTAATTTACTTAGATTTACTCTTACTTCCTGGTTTCCCATAGAGCAGGAAGTGAAGGGAAATCTTCGCAATGGGACAGGGATGGTAAAAAAGAAACTGACAGGGGCTATAACCCTCCCTTACTCTATCCAAAATGAAAAATTAAAAAAGTGTTGCCTATAGTTCTACTTTAACCACTTCCATACCAGGCACTTACGCACCTTCCCGCCCAAGCCAATTTTCAGCTTTCAGCACTGTCGCAATTTTAATGACAATTGCGCGGTCATGCTACACTGTACCCCAAAAAAATTGCCGTCCTTTTTTTCCCACAAATAGAGCTTTCTTTTGGTGGCATTTGATCGCCTCTGCGGTTTTTATTTTTTGCGCAACAACTAATAAAAGACTGAAAATTTAGAAAAAAAAATACATTTTTATTTTTTTATGTTAACTTTTTTGTAAATAAGTATGTTTTCCCTTTCAATTATGGGCACTTATATGGCGGCACTGATGGGCACTGATGAGGTGGTACTGATGGGCACCGATGAGGTGGCACTGATGGGCACTGATAGGCGGCGCTGGTATGCGGCACTGATGGGCACTCATAGGTGGCACTGATGGGCACTCATAGGTGGCACTGATGGGCACTCATAGGCGGCACTGATGGGCACTCATAGGCGGCACTGATGGGCACTAATAGGCGGCACTGATGGGCACTCATGGGCGGCACTGATGGGCACTCATGGGCAGCACTGGGAACTCATAGGCGGCACAGAATGGCACTCATGGGTGGCACTTATGGGTGGCACTGATGGGTACTTATGGGTGGCACAGATGGGCACTGATAGATGGGCACTGGGCATGGATTGGCACGGAGGGGTGGCACTGAAGGACACTGTGGGGTGGCACTGATGGACTTTGAGGAGTGGCACTGATGTATATGTTGCCAGTCAGTGCCCATGTGTGGGCACTGACTGGCATCTTTCTTCTTTTTTTTTAAATCCTGTTTTTTATTTTTTTATTGTGTTTTTTTTATTTGTTTTGCTCCTGCCAGTGTGGGCATCCCTGGTGGTCTAGTGTGGGCATCCCTGGTGTCCAGTGTGGGCATACGAGGGGGGCTGCGCTGATAAACAATCAGCGCGAACCCCCCCTGTCAGGAGAGCCGCCGATCGGCTCTCCTGTACTCGCGTCTGTCAGACGCGAGTGAGGAAGAGCCGTCGGCGGCTCTTCCTGTTTACATCGTGGTCAGCCGTGATTGGACACGGCTAATCACGTGGTAGCGAGCCTCCGCCGGAGACTCGTTACCGAGATCGGTGATGCAGGGTGTCAGACTGACACCCCGCATCAGCGATCGCCGCGCTGCGCACCCCCCACGGGCGTGCGCGGCATGAAATCGTGCTGGACGTTTGAGAACATCTAGTCACGATTTTTTAACCACTTCCCGGCCGTAAATCTGCTATTGGCCGGGTGGGAAGTGGTTAAGTAGATGGTGCAGCAGAAACATATAGCACAGTGAGGAAGGTTTGTGGTCCAGGATGATAAAACAGTCAAAATTGGAAGCACCCCCCCCCCCCCCCACCGTTGCGGAATGCCACCCGCATACAAGAAGCAGACTAATTTTCCTAACAGTGTAGCCAGCGGGGACTCTTTTCGTGCTGCCCCCCTGCAAAATGCTGCCCTAGGCCTGGGCCTTGTTGGCCTAGGCCAGGATACAGCTCTGACTTAAACATACCAGGTGTTTACTGCACTTGTGCTATATAGTTTGCACTTAAACCTACTTGTAGTTTACTGCACTTGTGCTGTATAGTTTGCACCTAAACGTACCAGGTGTTTACTGCAGTTGTGCTGTATAGTTTGCACTTAAACCTACTTGTAGTTTACTGCACTTGTGCTGTATAGTTTGCACCTAAACGTACCAGGTGTTTACTGCACTTGTGCTGTATAGTTTGCACTTAAACCTACTTGTAGTTTACTGCACTTGTGCTGTATAGTTTGCACCTAAACATACTTGGAGGTTACTGCACTTGTGCTGTATAGTTTGCACCTAAACCTACTTGGTGTATACTGCAAGTGTGCTCATTAGTTTGCACATAAAGCTACTTGGTGGGTACTCCACGTATCCTCTGCAGTTTGCACTTAAACCTACGAAGTGTGTGTACTGATTTTGTCCTCTGCAGGCCATTATAATGTCTAAAAGGACAACAAAGAGAGGCAGAGAGTCACAAGGGCAAGCAGGCTCTGCATCTAGAGGCAACAGTGCTGGTGGTGGACACGGTGCATCCTCTTCAGCACATGGCCGTTGCACACGCTCGTCCTTCTTTTCGTGAGCTAGCCTTGTTAAGCCTCAACATGCAGACAAATTGGTAGAGTGGATGACCAAGCCATCCTCATCCTCCTCATCCTCTCTCACCCAGGCTCAGGGTACTTTGTCTGGCAAATTAGCTGCTAATGCGTCATTTTCCCTCTGCTCAATGGCATCACTTACTCCTTCCCTAGTCTCTCCATGTCCTCCTGAGGAGTCCCCCGAACTGTTTCAACACAGCGTTGAGTACATCCTGCCTGAAGGTGCGCAGCGTTTTGAAGGCTCCGATGATGGAACACAGATAGAGGAAGGCAGTAATGTGAGCCCAGAGAGAGGGAGTGCCCGAGAGGGACAGCAATCTGGCAGTCATGTTCCCCCAGCTGCAGCATACTGCCAGGTTTTCGACAGTGATGAGGAGGGAGGGGATGATGAGGTAGGTCACTGACTCTACGTGGGTGCCTGATAGGAGAGAGGAGGAGGAGGAGGAGGAAGAGGAGGAAGAGGAGGAGGAGGAGGAGGAGGAGGAGGCACAGGCACCAAAGAGGCAGGATGCCCTCCAGGGCACAGCTTAAGGGCAGCACACCAACTGCATTACATCGCAGAGCTACACCTGTGCAGGGCGCTGCTGTGTCTCAGCGTTACTGCAAAAGTTCTTTGCTGTGGGCCTTTTTTGAGACATGTGCATCAGATCGCACCATATGTCTCAAGCGTATCTTGTGTATCCCTGGAATGGTGGTTAGCGACAATGGCACCAACCTCCTCTCTGCCCTGCGACAGGGACAACTGACCCATGTGCCCTGTTTTGCTCATGTCCTGAATTTGGTGGTGCAGCGGTTC
The DNA here is from genome assembly GCA_029574335.1 of Rana kukunoris. Lineage (NCBI taxonomy): Eukaryota > Metazoa > Chordata > Amphibia > Anura > Ranidae > Rana > Rana kukunoris. The sequence goes on from CM056051.1 coordinate 381,130,873, forward strand.
TTGGGCAGGTACCCAGATGTCCTGAGGCAGGCCAGGAAAGTCTGTGTGCATTTCCGAAGGTCATATAATGCCAGTGCTCGGCTGACAGACCTCCAAAGGGAATACAACCTGCCCAAAAACCGCCTAATCTGTGACATGCCCACCAGATGGAACTCTACATTGGCCATGCTGCAGCGGCTGCACGCGCAGCAGAGGGCCATCAATGAGTACCTGTGCCAATATGAACTGGGTCAAGGGAGCCTGTTTTTTTTGCCCACGCAAGTGGGCCTTGATCAGGGTTGCATGCACTGTCCTGTCACCATTTGAGGAGGCCACGAGGATGGTGAGCAGTGACAGTGCAGTCTTCAAGGGATCATTTACAGTCCCAAGGAACCCATGGACTTTTACGTGGCTGGGATGAGGTGACTGCGGATCCTGTCATCCTTAATGACCCAGAGGACTGTGCCCCGAATGCCTCAGCAAACCTACGCTGCATGGCCTGCCTGATCCTGCAAAGCCTGCATAAGGATCCTCGTATTCATGGTATCAAGGAGAGAGATCATTACTGGCTGGCAACTCTCCTTAATCCATGTTACAAGAATAAGGTTACAGACCTTATCTTGCCGTCGCAGAGGGAGCAGAAGATGAAAAATCTTCGGGAGGCCTTGCAGAAAGGTCTGTGCAACGCGTTCCCAGAACCTGGGGGATTTAGCCAAATCCTGGTCCTGGACAACGTGTTGCTGAGGCTTCGGTGAGTCACAGAAGGAGAGGTGGAGAAGGTGGCCATCTGACCGATGCGTTCAGACAATTTTTTAGTCCGCAGCCCCAAGGTATGATCGGTTCCAGCAACCATCACCAGCATCTGGTTTACATGGTGCGTGAATACCTAGGGGCAAGATCAGACTTGGACACCTTCCCCACCGAAAATCCTCTAGCTTACTGGGTCTTGAGGATGGATCACTGGCCAGAGCTTGCACAGTACGCAATTGAGCTACTGGCTTGTCCTGCATCCAGCGTTCTTTCAAAACGCACATTCAGTGCTGCTGGTGGCTTTGTGACCAATCACAGGGTGCGCCTCTCCACCGACTCCGTCGATCGACTGACCTTCATAAAAATGAATCAGGCTTGGATCAACACCAGCTACCAAGCACCTGATGCTGATGTAACTGAATAATTTTTTTGAAGTGTCAGATCCCTTGGAGACTGCTTATGCTAATGCCAAGTGACTATCCTGTTATGCTGACTGAATATCATTTTCCTCCTCAATGATCTTGCTGATAGCTAGTATGAACATTGTTGGTTCTGGGCATTGCCACCAGTGCCTAAGGCCCAATTTTCCTGCCCCTGTTCAACAGGGGCGTGTAATAACAATTTTTGATGCGATACTTTGCATGTGGATCTTTGCTGCGCTCCAATTACAGTATCTGTGAGGGGTTGCAGTGTTGTGGCACCAGCACTAGTGCCTAAGGCCCAATTTTTCTGCCCCTGTTCAACAGGGGCGTGTAATTACAATTCTTGATCTAATATTTCACAGCAGGGCGTTCCAGTCCCCACCAAGACTAACTGTTAGGGCTTACAGTGTTGTGGCAACACCAACACCTAGGGCCCAAATTTCTGCAGAGTATATACGTCAGGCCCCTACTTTCAAACATCCAACTTACAAACGACTCCTACTTGCAAACGAAAGGAGACAACAGGAAGTGAGAGTAAATCTACCCCTAGGAAGAAATTTTTTTTTCTGTAAAAGGTGTCTCCTGTTCACTGATGCTTTATCACCAATCCTTGTTTCACCAAAAAAAAAAAAAAAAAACATTTGTCTTTGGGACAGAAAGTGAGGTGCAATCTTCTGAACAGATGCACACAGGCAGCAAAACAAATGTTACAGGGGTGATAATAACCATTCTCTATGTTTTCAGAAAAGCTTAAAAAAAGATTTTATGGCTGAAGCTACACTTTAAAGTACCAGTTGAAAATTACAAACAGATTCTACTTAACAACAAACCTACAGTCCCTGTCTTGTTTGCACCGCCTGTATACTACTGTTCAAAGTATATAGGGCCAAAGGAGCTTGTAATGACCTGGGGGGAGTGGTGGCGGGGAAACCCATGCTATTTTTTTTCAGTGATTTTTATCCATATTGCAGGGACCAAACATTACATTAAAGCCGCAAGCAGTCTTAAATTACTTTTTTCTTATAGTAATCTAATTTTGTGCAGGGACAGTTCTAAACATGTGCCACTACTATAGACACCCAGCAGGTACGATATTTTAAGGAATTTTTCCTTTTTTTTTCACTTTAAGCATCATTAAAATCGCTGCTCCAGAAAAAACTACAGTTTTTAAAACTTTTTTTTCCATTGATACATGTTCCCTGGGGCAAGACCCGGGTCCCCAAACCTGTTTCCCGACAATAACTTGTATATTGGGCTTTAAAATGATGACTTTTGAACTTGAACTTTCGAGTCCCATAGACGTCAATGGGGTTCGATACGTTTGCGCGAACGTGAGGTCCGTTCGAAGGTTCTGGTGCGAACCGAACACGGGGGTGTTCGGCTCATCCCTACCTGACATGCACTGTCCAGAAATGTATTTTTATGACTAAATTACTGTATACGCTCTTGGGTAGGATCTCTAATACGAAGACAGCTGAGGTAATACGAAACAAGAGGTAAGAATAGGTGGCATTTGGCAAAAATATGGATAGTGCCTGTGCCATTTCATTTTTGAAACATGGCCATTAACCTGTGCACAGCATTCCAGGAGCTCATCATTTAAGTGCAAATATCATTCAAACAATGTCAGGGTAGGACACATTCCAGTGGAGTTTCCCCATTCAGCAACGGAAACCAAATACTTGTAGCGCTCACCCGTGCAGGAGCCGCTGGTTAGATTTGGGATGGCATGTTATCTCATGGCTCTGGTGAAATGTCTAGGGTGAATGATGAAATACAATGGCAATGAAGGAATGTCCGCAAAATAGGAAGTCTCTTTATAAGTGCTCTTTATTACCCAGCCGGGTAAAAACAGGTGATGGGAAGGATAGACAAAGGGTGAGGAAGAATAGCAGACTCAGGCTTTGGATATTGAAGCAGTCCTGCTTCCGACAATAATCAATCTTTCAACTTGAGTGGGTATAGCGTACCTGGACAGGTCCCTCTCACAGACCTGACAGCCAGAGTATCACTCGAACTTCAGAAGGATGCCTCTGCCACAGGCTCTTCTAAACGACCGTCAGGAAAGCGCCTCTGCCACCGTCCTTTCCTGAGTGTAAGGCCGCGTACACACGACCGGTTTCCTCGGCAGAATTCAGCAAGAAACACGATGGGAAACGTATTCTGCCGAGAAAACCGGTCGTGTGTACACTTTTCGCCGAGAAAACTGTCGAGGAACTTGTCGAGCCAAAAAGAGAGCATGTTCTCTATTTCCTCAACGGGCAATGGGAAAATTTGGCTTGACGAGTTTTTTGACAGCCAAACAAGGAACTTGATGGGGAAAACGATGTGTTTCGCCCGTCGAGTTTCTCGGTCGTGTGTACGCGGCCTTATACGGAGGTATATCTCCTAATAAAGGTTTTCTTGAATCTTCCTCAATGTTACCAGAGTACTCACTGAGAGAGGAAATAATCCCTCAGTGTACAGTACCTCCATCCCCGATGGTTCATTCCAGTGCTGTTGGGACACCAGCCTCTCATTGGTATCCCTCAACTGGACTCCCCACCGAACAACACAACTCGCTTGGGATCTCCGATCGTGGGAACCCAGTCAGTCACTGGGTCCCCATTGTGTTCAAAGTGTTCCGGACCAGCTTAGATCTGGAACCAGGAACTGTACGGTCACCCTAAAGGTGGGCGCTGCACCAGGAGCCAGAAGACGAAGAAGAACCCCACAAAATGGCGTCTGCCTCATAAGTACCCTCTCCCAGCATGCCCAGTGAGGCCCAAGCCTCCCGATTGGCCGCTGGAAAGGAACACCCGAACCTCAGCTTTCACTGCTGCACCTGCCACCTCGGGGTGGAACAACACCCCAAATACAGCAGAGTGAGCCCACAGCACAGCCAAGCTGAAACAGAGAGGCCTACATAATCACAATTGAGATCAGAGTAAGTTTACACTCTGATCTTTTCCCCTCTAAATTTCAATAGCGTTCGTACTTGGAAGTACAGGGGCACTACATACTCATTAAAATAAAATAGCAGGTCTCTGAAATAATTATCCATCTGGCCTTTAAACAGATCTACACTTGTTCTAAATTTTCAATTTGCTGATGAAAATCTGGCCAGTTTTATAGCACTAGTCCTGGGGCTTTGATTTAGGCCGCGTACACACGACCGAGAACCTCGTCGGGCTAAACTCATCGTTCCGCCCGACGAGGTTCTCGGCCGGCCCGTCGAGTTCGTCGACCAGGCTGTCGAAAAAGGCGTCGAGCCATTAGTCCCGATGGCCCGTCGAGCAAATAGAGAACCTGCTCTCTATTTTGGCTCGACGAGCTTCCCGACGGGACGCTCGACGAAAGTGTACACACGATCGAGCTTCTGGGCAGAATATGGATCCCAGCGAGCTTCTTGCTGGATTATGCCGAGAAACTCGGTCGTGTGTACGGGGCCTCACACATCTTTTTGAGGTCGGTTTACACCAGATGCAGTCCAGTGCATTTTTTTTCTGCATCAAAAATGCATAGTCAGTAGGTTATCTGGGTTCCAGTGGCATAGTTCACCAGAGCAGTGCGTTCCAGTCTGTTGTTTTTCAACAGAGCAAGCTCTCCAATAGGCCCCTTTCACATGGGGCGGACTCAGTCATCGGGAAATCTGTCTGCTGATCCCTACTAAGCAGGCAAATGACTGGTCCATGTCTGCTCCGCTTATGCAGAGAGGACACAGACACAGTCCACTTTCATCTATGGGCAGACCACCTGTTTTTTTACACTCGTCTACCATCCAATCCGATCTGCTAGACAGAATGGGAATGGATCCCCATCTGTTTGTTTATAGCAGATTGGATGGGATGTAAGCAGATGTAAGCGGACACATTTCACCACTCTATAGAGGAGAATAGAGGGTCTGATTGAGTCCACCTGAAAAATGGACAGGCGGAACCCGATCCAACCTCTAGTGTCAAAGGTTCTTTAAAGGGGTTGTAAAAGAAAAAAATGTTTTCCCTAAATATCTTCCTTTACCTTAGTGCAGTCCTCTCATCCTTCCATTTTGCTTTTAAATGTCCTTATTTCTTCTGAGAAATGCTCACTTCCGGTTCTTCTGGCTGTAACTACACACCATACTTGAGGGGGCGAACAGGAGTGTCAGGACCCCAACTAACACACAGCTCCTTTCTCTATCTGCAAAGTAGAATGTGTCCTGACTTGAAATAAGAAATAAGGACATTTGAAAGCAAAATCGAAAGAATGAGGTAAGTGAAGGAGGACTGCACTAAGGTAAAGGAACCTATTTAGGGATTTTTTTTTTCCTTTACAACCCCTTTAAATGTGAAAGTTAGAGTGCTGAGACAAATTATTTACCACTGAAAGCAGTGCTTACAATGATCAGCTTTTATTTATTCATATAAAACTTTTATCCCAAAAGAAAAAAAAGGTTGCCGTCCACTGCTTGTGAATCTGCAGTGTGACCTGGAGTTTGGCTTAGATTTGTTACATACTGTAGTAACATAGTTACTATCTTACTATGAAGGAAAAAAGAAAATGAATGTAGTCACCACATCTAATAATTGGTAAGCTGCAATATATTACATGTTTGCTTTTGGTTTTATTAGACAATTCCTATAAATGCTATGGCGCTATCTAGTGGCCAAATGTGTTATTTTATGTTTAAAGGATAAGTTCACTTTTATATACAAAAACAATAATAAATGCACATTATGTTGCAGGTATAAAAATATATTGCATTTATTATTATTTTTTTGGTAGGGACTTGTAAAGCATTGCACCCACATGTAATGCCACAATCCTGCAGACTGTCTTTGTAGCTGTCTGCCTGTACCTATGATGCATGCAGGCAGGAGGCTCAAAGAATTACCTAGAGCGATTAACAGTGCTCTAATAGTTCAATGAGAACTACAAGCGGACAGCTGCAAAGGATGGAGTTACAGGTTAGATATGCAAAAAGGAATGAGAAAAGCCCATTGCATTTGTAGGCGTGCGTGTAGGCGCCGCCGACGTACGTTTTGTTGGTTTACGTCTTCAGGGGGCGTCCCCCTGAAGGTGTAAACCAACGAAACGTATGTCGGTGGCGGTACCTGGTCATGTGTTAGTCCAACGCCATCTCCGGTATTGTGGTTGTCGTTGAAGGCCAGTGGAATGCATGCCACCACTGAGGAGGACGTGGAGCGGTACACAGACAAGCCAGCAGCCCCAGTGCCGGGTAGGCACATTTTATTGTAAGTGACCATTTGGCGTTTTTTTTATATTATTTTAACATTTCAATAAACAGTATTATGCGATGGGCTTTTCTCATTCCTTTTTTGCATATCTAACCTGTAACTCTAAGGACGAGGCATTCAGATCTATTCCTGTCATATTGCTACAATCCTGTCAACGCTTTATCTGACTTTATTTCTAATTAAAGAGGTCAGGTGTATCTGGTAAGCACATTCATTATCTGTGCACTTTGGGTGATGGCAGCTATTAATGTCTGGTGAAGGATTTATATCACCTTAAGCAAGATTTATCACAGTTGTCAAGAAAATCTATTTTTGGATCTATTGTAACATATATATAAGGACTGTTGTTTTTACACAACACCTATTGGTGATCCAGTATGGTTATGGACTCATCTTAATATTTGAATGTACATTTATTATATATATATATATATATATATTTTTATATGGTATATTTATATTTATTTGTGGATAGGTATTCACTACTGATTGCACTTTAGTCTAGCGCTCTTTATTCTTCACAGCTGAATGATCAAACTCAGCTGCTTAGATTCACAGTTCCCACGGTGCACACAGGTGGAGAAGGGTGGGAGGAAAAGAAGCAGATCGTCTCTAGTGTTGAGCAGAATATGCCATATTCGAATTTGCGATATATCTCGAATATATAGTCGAATATTCGACATATATTCGCTAAATACGAATATTCGTGATATTTTTTGGAAATGAAATTTTTGCGAATTTTCGCTATTGCGATTGCGAATTGCGAATGCGATTGCGAATTGCGAATGCGATTGCGATTTGCGATTGCGAAATATCGAGAAATGCGGAATGGAGCACTCTGATTGGCTCAGAATATTCGTGATATATTACAATATAAAATAATTGCGAATATTCGAGAAATGCGGAAGGAGCACTCTGATTGGCTCAGAATATTCGTGATATATTACAATACACAATAATTGCGAATATTCGAGAAATGCGGAAGGAGCACTCTGATTGGCTCAGAATATTCGTGATATATTACAATACACAATAATTGCGAATATTCGAGAAATGCGGAATGGAGCACTCTGATTGGCTCAGAATATTCATGATATATTACAATATAAAATAATCGCGCGATATCGCTATTGCCGAATAATCGCATTGCGATTTTTCGGCAATATAAAATGAGCGCTGCAGCTACTCGGCCCAAGGTCTCTAATCATACCAGCAATGCTTTTAGACGTCGATGGGGATCTCTAGGATGTGATCTGTTCTAAAAAAAAATTGAAAACATTCGAATATTCGAAATAGCGAATATTCGCCGCGATATTCGCGTTATTCGCGAATACTCGAATATGCAATATTCGTAGCGAATATTCGCAATGCGAATATTCGTGAGCAACACTAATCGTCTCTCCTGTCCTGTCTATGCGAAGGGGGAGACTGTCAGTGCAGACTCTGAGCTGTATGAAAGATACGCTCTCAGTTCAGAGCCCTGCAGCAAACAACCCCTGCTGGGGTCCCCTACAGTGGTGGAATACAATTATGGCTTGCTCCCCCTTCACAGCTCTCACCAACTCGGTGACCCAGATCCTGGCAGCTCAGGGATGTCTCACTGTATCCCGGAATATCCGCATTTTCCTGACTTTTCGCCATCGCCACCCCTAACGTTCCAAAGCCAGCACTGGTGAATTGTCTCCACCGGGTGCCATTTTACAGAAGACCAGCTATCATGAGGAAGAAACAAGGATGGAACCCAGGCTCTTGGTTCTTCCCTTCGGCCTCCACGAGCTGGTCTTCTGTAAATGGCACAGTGGGACTCCGCTGGGGACACCTGATGTAAGAAAAGACTCCGCTGGGGACACCTGATGTAATGAGGGACTGGGTTGGGGACACCTGATGTAAGGAGGGACTCTGCTGGAGACACCTGATGTAAAGGAGGGACTCTGCCGGGAATGGCTGGTGTAAGGAGGGACTCTGCTGGGGGCACTTGCTTGCATCTGGTGGCAGGCGACGTGGCAAGTGACACGCTCAGGGTTCTCACTGATTCAGCATTATGGCGAGTTGAACAATTTAATTTTATATTACAATGCAATAATAGAAAAAATGTGCTTCATTCATCCTGACACCATACCAACCATGGTGCCGTGATGATTGAAGCGCTAACACCAGGTGTTTGGAGTATCTTTATCGGCTGATTAACCTTTCTGCAATACACATTTTGCTATTGTGGTGTAGGATCTGGGCCTGCTGTCCCTCCATTCCTCTTTCTTTCCCTCCTTCTCTCTCCTTCCCTCCCTATCTCTTTCTTCCTTTGTCTCTCTCTCCCTCCATCTCAGGGTTCATCTCAGACTCAAACCACACCCCCTTTGACCCATGCCTACTATTTGGTTTAAACATTTTTTTTGCAGCGTCTCGTTGTGATTGCTGCATTTTTCACCCCGCAAGTCACACCTACAAATGAATGCCCTGCCCCCCTAATTACTTATTCTCACAAAAGTGAGTACACCCCTTCACATTTTTGTAAATATTTTACTATATCTTTTCATGTGACAACACTGAAGAAATTACACTTTGCTACTATCTAAAGTGGTGAGTGTACAGCTTGTATAACAGTGGACATTCAAAATAACACAACACATCCATTAATGTCTAAACCGCTGGCAACAAAAGTGAGTACACCTCTCAGTAAAAATGTCCAAATTGGGCCCAAAGTGTCAATATTTTGTGTGGCTACCATTATTTTTCAGCACTGCCTTAACCCTCTTGGGCATGGAGTTCACCAGAGCTTCACAGGTTGCTACTGGAGTCCTCTTCCACTGCTCCATGATGACATCACAGAGCTGGTGGATGTTAGAGACCTTGCGATCCGCCACCCTCCGTTTGAGGATGCCCCACAGTTGCTCAATAAGGTTTAGGTCTGGAGACATGTTTGGCCAGTTCGTCACCTTTACCCTCAGCTTCTTTAGCAAGGCAGTGGTCGTTTTGGAGGTAAGTTTGGGGTCGTTATTATGTTAGAATACTGCCCTGCGGCCCAGTCTCTGAAGAGAGGGGATCAGGCTCTGCTTCAGTATGTGCCAGTACATGTTGGCATTCATGGTTCCTCTCAATGAACTGTAGCTCCCCAGTGCCAGCAGCACTCATGCAGCCCCAGACCATGACACTCCAAACACCATGCTTGATTGTAGGCAAGACACACTTGTCTTTGTACTCCTCCCCTGGTTGCTGCCACACACTCTTGACACCATCTGAATCAAATAAGTTTATCTTGGTCCCATCAGACCACAGGCCATGGTTCAAGTAATTCATGTCCTTAGTCTGCTTGTCTTCAGCAACTGTTTGGGGGCTTTATTGTGCATCATAGAAGAGGCTTCCTTCTGGGATGACAGCCATACAGACTAATTTTATACAGTGTGCAGCGTATGGTCTGAGCACTGAAAGGCTGACCCCCACCCCTTCAACCTCTGCAGCAATGCTGGCAGCACTTGTACTGTATGTCTATTTCCCACAGACAACCTCTAGATATGACGATGAGCACATGCACTCAACTCTTTGGTCGACCATGACGAGGCCTGTTCTGAGTGGAACTTGTCCTGGTAAACCGCTGTAGGGTCTTGGTCACGGGGCTGCAGCTCAGTTTCAGGGTCTTGGCAATCTTCTTATAGCCTATGCCATCTTTATGTAGAGCAACAATTCTTTTTTCAGATCCTCAGAGAATTCTTTGCCATGCAGTGCCATGTTGAACTTCCAGTGATCAGTATGAGAGAGTGAGATCAATAACACCAAATTTAACACACCTGCTGCCCATTCACACCTAAGACCTTGTAACACTAATGAGTCACATGACACCGGGGAGGGAAAGTGGGTAATTGGGCCCAATTTGGACATTTTCGCTTAGGGGTGTATTCACTTTTGTTGTCAGCAGTTGTGTTGAGTAATTTTAAGGGGACAGCAATTTTACACTGTTATACAAGCAGTACACTCACTACTTTACAACGTAGCAAAGTGTAATTTCTTCAGTGTTGTCACATAAAAAGATATAATAAAATATTTACAAAAATGTGAGGGGTGTACTCACCTTTGTGAGATATTGTATAATAAGACTACATACAAAAAAGTGTCCCCATATATATTTTGTTTGTGCTGCGTCTCACTAACTGAGCGGTAAACATTTTTTTTAGCACTTAAAACATATGTAAAATGTATGATGGGCCCCCACACTGAAAAGTTTGGAGACCCCTGTTAAAGTAACATGAATCTGAGTATGTTATGTTATAAAACCAATGCAGTGCTAGACTCTAGGCAGAGAATGTCCACTGTTTAGCGTCTTTCCTTTCACCAATAGTGCAGATAGTCTAGCTAAGTCTCTGCATTGGCAAAATTTAGTACTTCCACTCTAGACTAGAACATTCAGAAAGCATAGATAACTGCTAGTAACTGTTGCCATCTACTGGCAACAAAACAGATTGCACATTTAGGCATAAGTGAAAACACAACAGTTTATTTACAACCTAACTCCAGGTTATAGTAAAGTGTAAACTGTTTGGATTAAGATTGTCTAAATTAACTATTTCTGTTACTTATACATGCAGTGGCGCAGTATAACCCCAGAGGGAGCTGCTTTTTTTTTCTTGTTCAGTCCGTTACTGTGCCTTTCAACCCCAATGAACTGTCCCAGCCCCTCTGGCACACCTAGCAATGTGATTAACCAGTTGCATACTGGGCACATATACCTCCCTCCTGCCCAGGTGAAATTTTAGCTTCTGGCACTGCGTCGCTTTAACTGACAATTGCGCTGTCGTGCGACGTGGCTCCCAAACAAAATTGACGTCCTTTTTTCCCCACAAGTAGAGCTTACTTTTGGTGGTATTTGATCGCCTGTGCGGTTTTTATTTTTTGCACTATAAACAAAAAAGAGCGACAATTTTGAAAAAAAAATACAATATTTTTTACTTGATGCTATAATAAATATCCCAATTTAAAAAAAAAAAAAACATTTTTTTTTCTCAGTTTAGGGCGATACGTATTCTTCTACATATTTTTGGTAAAACAAAAAAAAAATCGCAATAAGCAAATGGTTTGCGCAAAAGTTAAAAGTTATAGCGCCTACAAAATAGGGGACAGAATTATTATTTTTTATTATTTTTTTTTTACTAGAAATGGTGGCGATCTGCGATTTTTATTGAGACTGCAACGTTATGGCGGACACATCGGACACTTTTGACACATTTTTGGCGCCATTCACATTTATACTGCGATCAGTGCTATAAAAATGCACTAATTACTGTATAAATGTGACTGGCATTGAAGGAGTTAACACTAGGGGGTGAGGAAGGGGTTAAATGTATTCCCTACATAGTGTTCTAACTGTGGGGGGAGGGGGGTGACTGGGGGAGGTGACCGATATGTGTCCCTATGTAAAAGGAACACAGATCAGGACGCTGTCTCTGTGTAAAACGGCAATGAGAGATGATCTCATATGTTTACATATGAGATCATCTCTCATTGGCCGCACAGATCGCATCGCAAACGGCCACTCTGATTGGCCGTTTGCGGCGATCTGTGATTGGCTGTATCCAAGGGACACGGCCAACACAGAGGTTACCCGCGGCGCGCTCTGGAGCGCGCGCGGGGAACGTGCTAGTGGACGGCCTGTTGGATATTTAGATCCGCGCTGAAGCTGTCATTTGGCTATAGCGCGGATCTCAACAGGTTAGTGGAATAACTAAGCAGGAATACACAACACAGTTCTTCTTGTAGTTTACTTGAAGAAAAGTAAAATTCGGGTTAACAGTCAGCCAGGACCTGTGTAAGTACCCAGGACTAGGTTAAAACAATTTAAAGAAAACAGTCAGGAACACCATGCAAGTCTGGAATTGATGCACTCCTCTCTTATGGCGCTAGGTGGCCAAGTACCTGGCAATATTAGATAAGACAAGGGCAATGCAAGGACAGATTAGGTGTATATTGTGTATATTAGCCAATGGGCAAGGGTTTTCTTGAATCCCTTGCCTACTGGGAGAACATATATATTTGGGTGGTGTCAGGTGATCAGTGTTCTGTGCCACCTGAATGGCTGTCTGGGTTGACGTGTGTTGTGCTGCCCTGCGTTTGTGCTGCGTCTCACTAACTGAGCGGTAAACATTTTTTTTAGCACTTAAAACATATGTAAAATGTATGATGGGCCCCCACACTGAAAAGTTTGGAGACCCCTGTTAAAGTAACATGAATCTGAGTATGTTATGTTATAAAACCAATGCAGTGCTAGACTCTAGGCAGAGAATGTCCACTGTTTAGCGTCTTTCCTTTCACCAATAGTGCAGATAGTCTAGCTAAGTCTCTGCATTGGCAAAATTTAGTACTTCCACTCTAGACTAGAACATTCAGAAAGCATAGATAACTGCTAGTAACTGTTGCCATCTACTGGCAACAAAACAGATTGCACATTTAGACATAAGTGAAAACACAACAGTTTATTTACAACCTAACTCCAGGTTATAGTAAAGTGTAAACTGTTTGGATTAAGATTGTCTAAATTAACTATTTCTGTTACTTATACATGCAGTGGCGCAGTATAACCCCAGAGGGAGCTGCTTTTTTTTTCTTGTTCAGTCCGTTACTGTGCCTTTCAACCCCAATGAACTGTCCCAGCCCCTCTGGCACACCTAGCAATGTGATTAACCAGTTGCATACTGGGCACATATACCTCCCTCCTGCCCAGGTGAAATTTTAGCTTCTGGCACTGCGTCGCTTTAACTGACAATTGCGCTGTCGTGCGACGTGGCTCCCAAACAAAATTGACGTCCTTTTTTCCCCACAAGTAGAGCTTACTTTTGGTGGTATTTGATCGCCTGTGCGGTTTTTATTTTTTGCACTATAAACAAAAAAGAGCGACAATTTTGAAAAAAAAATACAATATTTTTTACTTGATGCTATAATAAATATCCCAATTTAAAAAAAAAAAAAACATTTTTTTTTCTCAGTTTAGGGCGATACGTATTCTTCTACATATTTTTGGTAAAACAAAAAAAAAATCGCAATAAGCAAATGGTTTGCGCAAAAGTTAAAAGTTATAGCGCCTACAAAATAGGGGACAGAATTATTATTTTTTATTATTTTTTTTTTACTAGAAATGGTGGCGATCTGCGATTTTTATTGAGACTGCAACGTTATGGCGGACACATCGGACACTTTTGACACATTTTTGGCGCCATTCACATTTATACTGCGATCAGTGCTATAAAAATGCACTAATTACTGTATAAATGTGACTGGCATTGAAGGAGTTAACACTAGGGGGTGAGGAAGGGGTTAAATGTATTCCCTACATAGTGTTCTAACTGTGGGGGGAGGGGGGTGACTGGGGGAGGTGACCGATATGTGTCCCTATGTAAAAGGAACACAGATCAGGACGCTGTCTCTGTGTAAAACGGCAATGAGAGATGATCTCATATGTTTACATATGAGATCATCTCTCATTGGCCGCACAGATCGCATCGCAAACGGCCACTCTGATTGGCCGTTTGCGGCGATCTGTGATTGGCTGTATCCAAGGGACACGGCCAACACAGAGGTTACCCGCGGCGCGCTCTGGAGCGCGCGCGGGGAACGTGCTAGTGGACGGCCTGTTGGATATTTAGATCCGCGCTGAAGCTGTCATTTGGCTATAGCGCGGATCTCAACAGGTTAGTGGAATAACTAAGCAGGAATACACAACACAGTTCTTCTTGTAGTTTACTTGAAGAAAAGTAAAATTCGGGTTAACAGTCAGCCAGGACCTGTGTAAGTACCCAGGACTAGGTTAAAACAATTTAAAGAAAACAGTCAGGAACACCATGCAAGTCTGGAATTGATGCACTCCTCTCTTATGGCGCTAGGTGGCCAAGTACCTGGCAATATTAGATAAGACAAGGGCAATGCAAGGACAGATTAGGTGTATATTGTGTATATTAGCCAATGGGCAAGGGTTTTCTTGAATCCCTTGCCTACTGGGAGAACATATATATTTGGGTGGTGTCAGGTGATCAGTGTTCTGTGCCACCTGAATGGCTGTCTGGGTTGACGTGTGTTGTGCTGCCCTGGGCTGCTAGGCCAGAGTCTGAGGCCTATCCCAGGGACATCTATCTGCTAGGCTGTCTGAGGGCTATCCAGAAGCAAGTGAGCAGCCTAGGGTTGGGATTGCGGCTTGCAGTCCAAGCAGAAGTGACGGTTCTGCTGGCTGGAGAACCTGTCGTGGTCAGAGGTAGAGGGGAAGCTGTTGCCACTAAGGGACCAACTGCCTTATTACCAGGGACCACAGTGAACAGCTGAAGCAAGTACCGGAGCAGCTTTCTCCATAACCAGGGACGGTGATGAATTGGGAAACTTTAGCAGGTGTCAAGCCAGGGACCCAGTCAGCAGAGGTGACGCTTGCAGAGCAGCCTTGTGTGCCAAGCCAGGGACCAAGCTGGCCAGTGGGGTGATGCTTGAGGAGTATCTGTGAATGCCAAGCTAGGGACCCAGCAATGAAGCGGGGTGACACTTGAGGAAGATACTAAGTGTGAAGATTGCAAGAGTTCAGGGGATCCAGTGACGATGGATCAGCAAGTCTAGTATGAGAGACTGGGAGCTCAGTTGAGTGAAGATCTACAAGAAGTGTGTAGCGCTCACCCCCGAAGGAGCCGCTGGTTAGATTTAAGTTACCTCTGTGATGATGTCTAGGGGTGATGATGGTGATGAGAGCAGTGATAAAATGTCCAGACCTCTGATTGACATTTTCAATGCTTTATTTCTGGTCCAACACGACCAACAGTCAACTCGAGGTAGATAGAGTAGATTGGTGGAAAAAAAAAGAATAACCTTGCAGATACAGGCTGTGGATAGTAGAAGCAATCCTGCCTCCAAAGAATATGTTTGTCTCGTCGCCACTCCAGCCGAAGTGGGTACAGCGCTCCCCGGACAGGTCCCTCTCACAGGCCTGGCAGCCAGAAAGTCACTGAGAACGCTGAGAAGGAACAAGTCTCTGCCACCGACTTGGCTCTAATAGAATTTGGTTTAGTAAAGGGTCTCTGCCACAGGCCCAGTACTCAGGAACATGAACGTACAGCAAATCCTCTCAGTCAATAATTAGGGAGTCACCGACTGACAATTTGCTGCATACAACCTGTCAGTGTCCGGTCACTCAGATCCCTGATGGTTTTGTCTGCGCCCTATTGGTTCACCTGCCTCCGGGTTCACCTCAGACTGACTCCCCACCGAACAGCACCCAGCTTGGGATCCTTTCCTCTTGAAGTGTGGGGACCCAGTAAGTCACTGGGGCCCCTTAGCAATTTTAGTTGCTCTGAGCCATGAGGGCCCAGAATTTGGAACTCTGCGTAGCACAGGCCCAGGCCAGGTAGGCAATAGTAGTGGGGCCCGTGACGTGTGCACACCCTGAAGGTGGGTGCCGCACCCGGAACCTGCAAAGAACCCCTGAAAAATGGCGTCTGCCACAGATATACCCCTCCCCAGCATGCCCCACGATAGAAACACTCCTCTAATTGGCTGCTGAGGAAAAGTGGCTCTGTCTGAACCCCTCTGGCGCCACCTGCTGCCCAGAGATGAGACCGCATCTCCAGAGCACAGAATGACCCACAGGACAATTCAGGGCTGACAGCAGCCTAAATTTGCACAAATCAACCTGGGTGAGAGCACATAAGTCTCTCACCCCACTAAATTTACAATAGCGTCCCTTCTGAAAGTAAGGGGGCGCTACAAGTGATTGTAGAAGAAGTAAAGGAGTTTGTTATAACTAGTGTTGGAAACTGTAATAAGACTGCTATAGGAGACAGCGATCCTACACATGCAGATGTGGTGTGCTGCTGGATGCCTTTCCCTGCATGGCGTCTCGGAGTCTGTCAATTGACATTGCAACCACTTAAGGGTGTCCTGACCCTAACCCTCTCTCCCACAGTTCTGTTCAAGAAAAAATGTAATTCTTTGCATTCAAGAAGTGTCTGACGTCCATGAATCTGTCTTGCACTACACCCACCACACTACACCCAGTAGAAGTCCTTTGGTGACGAAATGCGTATAGTAGAGCTCCGGTGACGTCATCACATTTTTTCCTTCCCAGACAGTGGATTGATGATAGGAAGTAGAGAGAAGTTAATGGAGACGCTGCAGCTTCTTACATTACTGCACATTCCCACATATGTGATTGCTGTTTCGCTGACATACCAAGATCGTTCTTGTAAGTGCAATAATTATTTTATTAAAATTATTTGAATCAACATACTGCACCATGAGAATATTTTTTCTTCTATGCCAGTGAGTTACATCTGAATCATGCATTGCTGTTCCGGATACAACTTGAGTGTTGGGGAGACCACTTAATTTAGTGAGACTGCACGACAGTGGCGGCCTTCTGGTAAGCAGGCCACTTTTTAATTGGGTGTCGAGCTATCTGCACGGTGGTTGGTGTGAAGATTTGTGTCACTTATCTACCATTTTATTTTTCACTTATTTGGATGTCAAGTACTGCATATACCTATATGAACTTTATTGTGATTGGGACTCTGTATTAGTCTTCCCTTTTCTTTTGTTGATATTTTTTATCACTTATAGTTTATGGAATATCATTTTGCATAGATCTATGCGAATCCTATGAGATTGGGACCCTGTTATAGTCTTCTGTTTTCTCAGTTTTTTTACTTGCTGCATTTTTTATTTTATTTACTGTGCATGTTATTTTCATTGAATTGTACATGGACCGCATCAGGTTTTTTTTTTTATCAGTTATATGTCTTCCAATTTCATTCATTTAAATATTGCATAGACTTATATGAATTTCATAGTGATTGAGGATTCTGCATTAGTTTTCCTTTTTGACCTATTTTTTACAAATTGTCATTCATTGTTTATTTAATAGCGCTGTACCTCATTTTATAAATTTCACTTTTACTTGTAGTTTTTAGTACTGAACTCTTAGGTACTGGCAACTTTTGTATAATTAAATATTCATTCACTTTTTTCACAATCAGCGCAGCGTAAGCCTTTGAGCTTTCTATTTTTCTTTTCACTACACCCACCATGCCCTGTAACCCAGTAGTGTATTTCGATTTTGTGTTTCCCTAGGCCTGACTAAACTCATGCACCCCCTAATTTAAATCCCTCCCTGTCAAGGCCACACTCCTTGCTGTTTAAAACCCACCCTGACATTTTCAAGTGGGGACACTAGTTCTGAGGGCCTGGGGGGAGCAATGGATTCCCTTAATTTGCATAGATTTCCTCTTACTTCCTGTTTTGGCTATGGGGCAAGAAGTGATGGGAAATCTCTGCATGGGACATGGATGGTAAAAAATAAACTGACAGGGGCTGTAACCCTCCCTTACTCTATCCAAAATGAAAAAAAAAAAGTGTTGCCTATAGTTCTACTTTAGGCACAAATTTCTGATTTTATGAAGGGGACTAAGAAGATATAGCCATGCCAATGGTGAGGCAGAAAACATATAGCATAGTGAGGAAGATTTGTTGTCCAGCATGATTGGACAGTCAAAATTAGAAGCGGCACGCCCCCACCCTCCCCCCCACACACATAGTTGTGGAATGCCGGCCGCCCGCATACAGGAAGCATTGCAGCCGCTTTATGGGGGCGAAAGGCTAAATTGCCTCTCAACCTAGTCCGCCCCATAAGACTGGAGCTACACTAACAGTGTAGCGCAAGCCGGTGGGGACTTTTTCCGTGCTGCCCCCCTGCAAAGTGGTGCCCTAGGCATGGGCCTTGTTGGCCTAGGCCAGGATACAGCATTGTTGTAACCCACTCTATACAGAAAGATGTCAGCTGGTCCTAATTCTGGAGATTCTTATTAGACCCAGGGCCTCAGGAGACCCAGGACGGACCTCGCTACAATAATAAATCTGTTTGTAAAAGGGCCAATCCTAGTAATCCCACAGATAACCAGTACTATAGTATTTGTACAGTATAGTTCAAAAACCTTAAAGAACCTTTATTTTGTCAAGTTATATTTCAAGTCTATATTATTTTGTACTGTATAAGCACAAATGACCCACTGAATGTAATTTCTTTTTATAGTTCTTAATGATAATACATATTAAAAAAAATATTAAATAATAATAGTTAACAATTAACCACTTCCCGCCCGGTCAATAGGAGATTGACGTCCGGGAAGTGGTTCTGAAATCCTGACTGGACGTCTATTGACGTCCTGCAGTATTTCATGCCGCGCGTGCCCCTGGGGGCACGCAGCGCGGCGATCGGTGATGCGGGGCCTGTAAAAAAAAGAACAAGGCCTGTAAAAAAAAGAAAGATGCCAGTCAGTGCCCACACATGGGCACTGACTGGCAACATAGATCCATCAGTGCCACCCCTCAGTGTCCATCAGTGACACCCCACAGTGTCCATCAGTGCCACCCCTCAGTGACAATCCATGCCCAGTGCCCACCTATCAGTGCCCATCTGTGCCACCCATAAGTACCCATTAGTGCCACCCATAAGTGCCACCCATGAGTGCCCATCTGTGCCGCCTATGAGTGCCCATCAGTGCTGCCCATGAGTGCCCATCAGTGCTGCCTATGAGTGCCCATCAGTGCCACCTATGAGTGCCCCTCAGTGCCGCCTATGAGTGCCCATCAGTGCCGCATACCAGCGCCGCCCATCAGTGCCACCTCATCGGTGCCCATCAGTACTACCTCATCGGTGTCCATCAGTGCCACCTCATCAGTGCCGCCATATCAGTGCCCATAATTGAAAGAGAAAACATACTTATTTACAAAAACGTTAACAGAAAAAAATAAAAATGTATTTTTTTTTCAAAATTTTCAGTCTTTTATTAGTTGTTGCACAAAAAATAAAAACCGCAGAGGTGATCAAATACCACTAAAAGAAAGCTCTATTTGTGGGGAAAAAAGGACGCCAATTTTGTTTGGGTACAGTGTAGCATGACCGCGCAATTGTCATTCAAAGTACGACAGCACTGAAAGCTGAAAATGGCTTTGACAGGAAGGTGCGTAAGTGCCTGGTATGGAAGTGGTTAAGGATTACGATACGATTTCATATTTCTTCAATCTACAATAAAATTAATACAATAATAATTTATGTATTCATTATGTAAGCACTCAAACAATTTAATTTAAAATATTATTATACTAATATTGATATTTTTTCACATGTACTGTAGACATTTTTTTTCTATTTTAAAAATAAATTGGGCCAGATCCACAAAGCACTTAAGCCGGCGTTTCACGAGATGCGCGGCGTAAGTCTTAATATGCGCACGCGTATCTATGCGCCGTATCCCCAAAACGATATACGCCTGAAATCCAGAAGTTTTTGACCAACGTAATTTGGATAGACCGGCGCATCGTGCACGCAAAAATGCGCTAGACGCACCATTGATTTGCTATGCAAACATGCAAATGAGGGAGATACGGCGATCCACAAAAGTAAGTTTGTGCGGCGCAGGCTACGCGCTGTGCGCATCAGCTGCACGTCCGGTCTAAAGTTAGCCCTCATAAAGGCAGCTTTAAATTTGGACAATCCGTCTACATGTCAGCTAAAGCAACACCGTTAGGGACGAGCTGAGCAGCCACACTTTCAGGACAACAATCTGTATGCCAACATGCCAGGGGCATCCTTGCTCATAGCTATACTACTGACTTTAGATGAGCGCAGAAGGAGAAGGGCACGGAGTAGGGCACGGAGGAGGGAGCGGAGGAGGACACGGGAGAGGATATACCGCACACGCATATACATCTTTGGCATGAGTGATTCTGAGGTGTATCGCATCTTCAGATTCACCCCTCATGCCATCATGGAATTAACCACAACCCTGCAGGAGGACATCACCAGTCTAACACAACGCTCACATGCAGTGCAGCCACTGTGGTCCCTAGATCACACACACCACATCCTCATCACATTGGATTAGCACAAGCCCACCATGCAGGACTTGTGAGCAGCAACGCCACGCCACGGCTCCAATTATGTCACTGTACATTCATACACCATTCACACGGACCTGGGGATCACTTCTCCCTGGTCCTGGGGAACCCTTCTCCACCACAAATGAGGGTGACACCCCTTTTCTGGCAGGAATGTCACCCCCACATTCAAAAATCATTCAAAAAAAGAAAAAAAATCATAATCCCCAAAAAAATGTCCAGCAAAAAAAAAAAAATTACCAGCTAAAAAATAAAAATGACCAGCAAAAAAATAAAAACGCACAGCAAAGAAAACACAGAAAAGCCAAAAAAATAAATAAAGAAAACTCCAAGGCCATGGCAATTCTGGTCAGGCCATCATGGAGGGTTGCTGTATTGGCCTGGATAGCCTGGGTGAGGCCCCGCACATCCTGACCGAGGGCCCGCACATCCTGACCAATGCCTGCTGTGGTAGCCTGCAGTTCATTTTGGCAATTGATCAGAGCCAGGGAGTTGCAGTCCATGACCCCAACTGAATCCTTTATGGAGGACAGGCTCTCCTCCATCCGCCCCAAACTCTGGGTGATCTGTCCCAGATGGCGAGTCTGAAGAGCCTGGTCCCTTCTGAGAATTGCAGGCAGAACCTCGGCCACCCCCCTGGTCTTGTGGGTCGCCTTCCTGCCTCCAGATGAGGCTTGTAGCCGGGGAGAAGGGTAGCCCCTTGGGGGGGGAGCCCTGTTGGGGAGGAGTGGGAGGGGCTACCCCTGATGGAGGCATGGCTGCTGCCAGCCATAGGGGAAGACTCCTCCAAAATTAACATGAAGTCATTCCCTGACATGACCTCCTACTCAAACTCAAACTCCTCCTCCTCAACCTCCTCAGAGGACTCTGGCCTTGTCTGGGGGTCTTCCTCCGACTGTTGTCCCAGGGATGGTGCGGACAGGCCAGTTGGCCCAGCACCCTCCTGCACATCTGTGGATGACACAAAACATTCACAGGTTCACAGGTTGGAGGATCCACACACTTGCCACATATTCCCTTCCCCCCCACACATGCTACACACCAGATAGAAAAAAAACGTACCTGTCCTCATGGCCTCCTGAATGGAGTCAAAGCCAGGCAGCCCCTCCACTTGCTGCCTGTTGAAGGTCTGGGCCACCGCACGCTCCTCCTCAGTCAGCCTAACAGTGCATGGTGGGCCCCCTCCAGTGCCCCTGCCATGTGCTGCAATCTTGGCCAGCTTCCCACGGATCACACGCCGGAGATCATTGATCTTCTTTTGGATCCCCTGGCGTGTCCGGGTCTCACCCCCCAAAGCATTTACCTCTTCGGCGATGTCCTGCAAAATCTGACTCTTCCTGGCTGGGGGTGGTGTTGGCACTCTCCGGGCCGTGCAGGAATCGCCCATATTGGGTAATGACCCTGATAATTATTTCCTTCTCCTGCAAGGAAAAATTTAATTTTCGCTTCCTCTCACTCATGTTCACACATCACTCTCCAAATCACTCTCCAAATCACTCTCCAAATCACTCTCCAAATCACTCTCCAAAACACTCTCCAAAACACTCTCCAAAACACTCTCCAAAAATCTCAAAGACACCTCACAAACCAACAAACACTAACAAACAACAGAACAAAAGCACCTTGCTGTAGGAAGGGAAACAAATGGATGTACTTTTGCAATGGAAGGGCGTTTCTCTCGGTCTATTTAAGCACTGTGCCTAGCTCACTAAGTTGACCGGGCCTAGTTCCAATCTCACTGATTGCACCGTGCCGAGTTCTGAGCATGCGCAGAGAGGTGCTGACCATAGTCTGCTTCATGCGCGCATGCGCAATCCGGCCGGCCCTTCATTTGCATGGGGTCACGGCTCATTTCAATGGAACACGCCCACGTCCTTCCCAATTTGAATTACACCGCCTTATGCCTCAGAATTTACGTTGCGCCGGCGCAAATTTCTGCGCAAATACTACGAGGATACGGTACTTGCGCCTCTACATTGAGCCGGTCTAACGTAAAGGAGATGCGCTACGCCGGTCAATATATGCGCCAATGTACGTGAATCTGGCCCATTGCTTTTTCATCTTGTTTTTGACTGGTGTCTCTTTTCCTGTACAGCTCCTACTGAATTATTTGTATAAAATTATTATTTTTGTCAAGAATTTTCAAAATGTGCAAAATAATTCCTGGTATGTACAGTCAGTGAATGTAAGCATTATTAGCAGGTAAATTAAGTCAATAGGAATAAATGCTTAAGAAAAAAAGTTATTCTTATATTTTTAGCAATCGTTGTATATTAACCACTTGCCGACCGCACACTGTAGTTTTACTGCTACAGTGTGGGCTGCCTGCATAGAATCAGGTATATATACGTAATTGTTCACTTCCAGGTAGGGGGCGTGAATTTCTAGTCATTATAAAAATACATGAAACTATCCTATGATTACAATCAGTGCCAGCAAACACAAGTCCAAATATCTTACAAGATAGGAGTAATTTTAGTAATCGAGTGACATATTGTGATAGCACATATAGGCGAGCAGGTCCTAGTTTAAGTAAAACAAAGTCCCAGATAATACGTATTAGCTAAGATCCGTAGTATAAATATTTCTTCTCTACAACATACTGTACAATGTGCAATGCATATTATATTATCCATGTCAAAACTCGGTATTATGTCAAAACTGAATTTCTCATTGTTAATTCTTGTAGTTATTAAATGTTTCATAATATTTATATTTTTACAGTGTGTATATATATACCCGTATAAGACGACTTTCTGCATCGAAAATCATGCCCCAAAAGTCGGGGGTCGTCTTATACGCCGAGTACCTGTGTCAGACGTCGGCCATCCATTATGAAAAAGCGCGCCTCCTCCTCTGACTGTTCCGTGATAGACGGAACACAAATTTTCCCAGCAGAACCTCTGTGTAGTGTTCAGCCTATCACGGATGCCTTCTCATCCTCAGCCTTGTACGAGAGGACATCCGTGATAGGCGGAACACTGAACAGAGGCTCTGCTAGGAAAATTACTGTTCCGCCTATCATGGAACAGCCTGAGGAGGAGGCGCGGCTTTTGAATAATGGATGGCCGCTGGTCTGACATCTCTGCAAACAGGAGAAGGTAGGGAGATCGTCAAGGCAGGGAATGGAATGGCACAGTGAGGCATGTTACTAATGCACAGTGAGGCATGTTACTTAGGCTGCGTACACACGATCGAACATGTCCGCTGAAACTGTTCCGCAGACCAGTTTCAGCGGACATATCCGATCGTGTGTACGGCCTAGCGGACAGGTTTCCAGCGGACAAAAGTTTTAAAACATGCTTTAAAACTGAACCGAAATCCCCCGCATGCGTCGAATGGATTTGACGCATGCGTGGAAGCATTTTACTTCCTGGTTTGCGGACGTCGCGGCGGCAAAGTCACCGCCACGTCACCGCGCTGTCTGTCTGCAGGGATTTTGGTTTGATCGTGTGTACACACCATCAGACCAAAAGATCCCTGGATGTCCGATGAAAACTGTCGGCGTTTTCATCAGACATGTCTCCTCGTGTGTACGGGGCCTAATGGCACAGTGAGGCATGTTACTAATGGCACAGTGAGGCATGTTACTAATGGCACAGTGAGGCATGTTACTAATGGCACAGTGAGGCATGTTACAATTGGCACAGTGAGGCATGTTACTAATGGCACAGTGAGGCATGTTACAGATGGCACAGTGAGGCATGTTACAGATGGCACAGTGAGGCATGTTACAGATGGCACAGTGAGGGGTCGTCTTATACAGTGAGTATATCCCAAAACCAACATTTTAGCTGGAAAATTAGGGGGTCGTCTTATACACCCAGTCGTCTTATACACCGGCAAATACGGTATATACATATATATATATATATATATATATTCTTTATTGTTTTTTAATTAAACTACAATCAAGAAAAAAAATATAGAGCATAAAAGTGATTCTTGGTCCGGGCCCGCCATTCGGTAGTGAATGACAGGGGAGAGATCTGTGTTGGTTAACAACACAGATCTCTCTACTGACAGCAGATTTGTGCTGGTTGTTTTCTCCCTGCAAAGGGAATCAAAACTGTTATGTCCCTTAGTAAAAGCACCACATAGTAAACACTTTACTAGGCATACAGTTAACCCTTTTATTGGCCCAAAGTTAACTCTTTCCTTCCCAGAATAATTAGTATAGTGACAGTGCATATTATTGGCAATGACCACTGTATTATAAGTCACTGATCGCTACCATTACTAGTATACATTTGTTTTGAAAAAATAAATAAAAAATCCAGTATATATATTTGTAGACTCTATACCATTTGATGAAAAACAATTAATATACACTTATTAGATATTTTTTTTTACCAAAGACATGTGGCAGAACACATTTTGGCCAAAATGGGCCAGATTCAGGTAGATCAGAGCATCTTTGCTCCAGAGTAACGCTTCTCATTTACGTTACTCTGACGACCCTTTCAGCGCAAGTACTGTTATTCACATAGCAGTTGCGCGTAAACTTGCGCCAGAGTAACGATAATGCGCTGGCGTAACCCGACGCAAGGGGAAGTGGGTGTGATCATATGTAAATGATGGGCGGAGCCCAGCGCAGAGGCTTACGTTCAGCGCATCAACCACGGAGCATGCGCAGTGAGTGAGGCGCCACTCGCCCCCTTTGTGCGCATGCTCACAACTTCCGTCGGCACCACTTCACGGGAAACGTCAGCGCAATGCCTTCCGTTGGGCGTTTAAATGCGCCCGTAGAAGCGCCATTCCGGCACTAAAGTATATCCTGCTCCCCCTCCCCGCAGTGAAGTTACTTTTGTTCTGAGATGGCTGCTCCCGTTCTCCGCAAACACACAGGAGAAAGCTGAACTCTAAAGGCCAGGAGCTGTCAGCCGTCATCTCGGCTATGGAGACCTATGATGTCTTCTCCATGGCTGTAAAATTTGACAGACAAGCATGGACAGAGGTGTTGTCCTGCAAGTGGGGGTGCTCAGCTAGCTCCTATCGTCGGTAACACTGCTGTAGCTGCTCTCCTGCTGACCTCTGACCGTCTGGAGTAAAGATAAAGCAGCCTTTTGTAGAAATAACTTTGCGCCGGACGGACCAGATACGCGCGGCGCATGTAGCCAGCGTATGGTGCTAATCCGTTCGTGAATTGGGAAAAATCCCTCATTTGCATATTTGCAGGGGAAATCAATAGGCGCGACTGATGCGCCCAGCGAAATTAAGCGCTGACGATACTCTGGCGTCGGAACGTTCCGCCGGTCGCAAATGACCCGTTATTGGGCGCATCTAGTTTGGTGGGTACGGGCACATAGAAACGACGGCGCATCTTCACAGTTACGCGGCGCATATCGAAATACTCCAGCGCAAGTGTTGCTGAATCTGAACCTTTCTATGAAGAAATATTTTTTTTTAAATGTTATTAGATATGTTTTATAACAAAAGTAATTTTTTTTTTTTTTGGGGCTGTTTTAGTTAACCAGTTAGTCACCGCCCCATAGCTGAATTACGGCTACAAGGCGGTTCCTTAACTCTAGGAGGACGTCTATTGACGTCCTCCCAGAATTGCACCCATGCGCGCCCCCTGGGGCGCGCACACGGGAATGTCCCCTGGACCCGCCGGATCACGAATCGCGGGAAATTGCCGCTGATAGCGGCCGTTTACCACGTGATCGCTCCTTCCAATGACGGAGCAATCACATGTAAACAAACCGGTGTCATTTGATGAGGCCAGTTCCTCCCTCCTCTCTCTGTACCGATCGGGAGAGGGGGAGAGCGGATGGCAGCAGTGCTGTGGCTGGATCTGTGACTATTGCAGTCACAGATCCATCCATCCCTGCTCAGCCATCCCTGCAATACCCCCTGCAATACTCTGCATTACCCCTGCAATACTCTGAATTACCCTCTGCAATACCCCCTGCAATACTCTGCAATACCCCCTGCAATACCCCCTGCGCAATACTCTGCAATACCCCCTGCGCAATACTCTGCAATACCTGCTGCACAATACTCTGCAATACCCCCACACAATACTCTGCAATACCCCCGCACAATACTCTGCAATACCCCCGCACAATACTCTGCAATACCCCCAGGCCAATACTCTGCAGTACTGGGTTACTGGTTACTGGGTTCTCCAACTAAAAAGATGTAACCAGTAAAAATATTTAAAGCGTCGCCTATGGGGATTTTTAAGTAGCGAAGTTTGGCGCCATTCAACGAGTGTGTGCAATTTTGAAGGGTAACATGTTAGGTATCTATTTACTCGGCGTACCTTCATCTTTCATATTATGCAAAAACATTGGGCTAACTTAATTTTTTTTTTTAAAGCACAAAACTGTTTTATTTCCAAAAAAAACGCGTTTGAAAAATTGCTGTGCAAATATCATGCGCAATAAAAAGTTGCAACGACCGCCATTGTATTCTCTAGGGTCTTTGCTAAAAAAGCATATATAATGTTTTGGGGTTCTATGTAATTTTCTAGCAAATAAATTATGATTTTTACATGTAGAAGAGAAATGTCAGAATTGACCTGGGTGTTCCAGAACGCCTGATGGTGCTCCCTGCATGTTGGGCCTCTGTATGAGGCCACGCTGTGTAAAAGTCTCACACATGGTATTGCTATACTCGGGAGAAATAGCAGAATGTGTTTTGGGGTATGCATATGCTGTGTGTGAGAAATAACCTTCTAATATGAAAATGTTGTGGAAAAAAAAAAAAAAATTAAATAAATCTTGATTTTGCAAAGAATTGTGGGAAAAATTACAACTTCATAAAACCCACAATGCCTCTTTCTAAATACCTTGGAATGTCTTCTTTCCAAAAAGGGGTCATTTGGGGGGTATTTGTACTTTTCTGGCATGTTAGGGTCTCAAGAAATGAGAGAGGCTGTCAGTACTTCAGGTGTGATCAAATTGATAATTTTTTTTTTTACCAAAGATATGTAGCAGTATACATTTTAGGCCAAATTTATGAAGACAAATACATTTTTTGCAAAATTGTATAATATAAATGAAGAAAAATTTATTTATTTTTACAAAATTTTCGTTCTTTTTTCATTTATAACGAAAAAAATAAAAACCACAGAGGTGATCAAATACCACCAAAAGAAAGCTCTATTTGTGGGAAAAAGAGGACAAAAATTTCATTTGGTTACAGTGTTGTATGACTGAGTAATTGTCATTCAAAATGTGAGAGCATTGAAAGCTGAAAATTGGTCTGGTTATTAAGGGGGTTTAAGTGCCCAGTCGTCAATTGGTTAATAGCACAAAAAAAAACCCCAGTGGTGATCAAAAGAAACCTCTATATGTGTGAAAAATTATCTAAAATTCATTTGTGTACAGTGTTGCATGACAGCGCAATTGTCAGTTAAAGTAGTGTAGTGCAGAATATAAAAAAGTGGCCTGGTCATGAAGGGGGTAAAATCTTCTGGAGGTCCAGTGGTTAAAGTCCAGCACAGACATTTATTTTTTCCAATTTGGATTGAGTTGAGTAGGGTTAATACATATTTGATTGCTGTTCACCCATTGGAGAATGTTTTTCTTGGCTTTCTGTCCTAGTGGCACCAAGGGGTGTGGAACATCTGCTCAGTGAAGCCATAGACACCAATGAAAAGAGAGAAAAGTTCTAATCCTTGCTCACTCTATCAAAATTAAAACAAACTTATTTTGGCTTGTGCACTCACTGAGCCATGTTAAATATGCATGGACTTACTATTTAAATATTAAAATGTTCATATTCTTTTATGTCAAGAAATTAAATAAATAAAATTGCCCCTGAAGAATTTGCAGCATATGGTAGTTAAAAAAAATAATAATAACAGACGTTCTTCCTGAGGCGGAAACAAGGAAACTTTGACACAGGTGAAACTTCAATTACAAAATAATTTGGAAGTTTAGCAGAATTGTTGATGAACATCTGCTTATCACTTACTCTTTAAAGTTAGGAATACATAATGCACATACAATGTGAATGTTCACAGCTGACCAATTACAGATAATCAGTGTTCTGCTGATTACAACTTTTCCATAACAAAAATAATAAGCATTTCATTGTACCAGCTGCCACTTCTTGCCAGCTTTGAGGAAGAGAAAAGATGAGTTTGTCCATGTTAAAATGTTCTTTTACTTTAGGTCACCTGACATTATAGACTTGACGTGAGTCAATTTGTTTAACCACTTAAGACCCGGACCAATACGCTGGTAAATGACCCAAGGTGTTTTTGCGATTCGGCACTGCGTCGCTTTAACAGACAATTGCGCGGTCGTGCGACGTGGCTCCCAAACAAAATTTGCGTCCTTTTCTTCCCACAAATAGAGCTTTCTTTTGGTGGTATTTGATCACCTCTGCGATTTTTATTTTTTGCGCTATATACAAAAATAGAGCGACATTTTTGAAAAAAAAACACTATTTTTTACTTTTTGTTAAAAAAAAATCAAATAAACTAAATTTTAGTCAAACATTTAGGCCAAAATTTATTTAGCCACATGTCTTTAGTAAAAAAAAAAATCGCAATAAAAAAAAATAGCTACCTAGCGGGAACAGCGGCACTAATACAGCGATCAGAAAAATGATCGCTTAGTGACGCTGGCAATAGGGAGTGAAAGGGTTAACTAGGGCGGTGATCAGGGGGTTAAAACTTTATTAGGGGGGGTGGGGGGGCTATCCTGAACCTAACACTAACTGTTTTTTACAGTGCCTGTCACACTGACACTAAATGCAGTGATTAAATCACTGCATTCAGTGACACTGTGACAGGGGGGTGGGGGGGGGGGGCGATCACAAGGGGTTAATATGCCTATGTGAGTGTGTGTCAGTGTTGTGTTGGTGCACACTTACTTGTGATGTCTTCTCTCATCAGCAGCGCTGGGAAACAGCGCTGCGATGAGAGAATACATAATTTCCTCCTTCCTGTGTAAACACAGGAGGAGGAAGTGACAGGCTGGGAGCGCGCTCCCATTGGCTGGAAGCGATCGCGGGGGGGGCGGATATCACGGACATCCGCCCGCAGATCCCGGATCGCTCCCAGAGGTAGGGGGACCCCCGCACGCCGCGGAGGGGGTCCCGATGGGACCCCCGAACCGCACTCAGGCGGGGACGTAAATTTACGCCCTTGTGCCTGTACGTGCCATTCTGTGGCCGTATATGTGCGTGCGGGGGTCCTTAAGTGGTTAAGGGGTACGGTATTTCCAGGGAAAATGGGACCTGCTCTATATTTGTTACATGTTCACATTCACATAGTGTAAAAAATAAATAAAAAATCTTTAACCACTTCCCGCCCGGTCAATAGGAGATTGACGGCCGGGAAGTGGTTATGAAATCGTGACTGGACGTTGTCCAACGTCCTGCAGGATTTCATGCCGCGCGCGCCCGTTGGGGGGGCGCGCAGCGTGGCGATCAGTGATGCGGGGTGTCAGTCTGACACCCTGCACCTCCGATCTCGGTAACGAGTCTCCGGCGGAGGCTCGCTACCATGTGATCAGCCGTGTCCAATCACGGCTGATCACGATGTAAACAGGAAGAGCCATGGCTCTCCTGACAGGGGGGGTTCGCGCTGATTGTTTATCAGTGCAGCCCCCCCTCGGATGCACACACTAGACCACCAGGGAATGCCCACACTGGCAGGGCAAAAAAAATAACTTAAAACAAAAACAAAAAAATCAGGATAAAAAAAAAAATACATCCCAAGTAAAAAAAAAAGAAAGATGCCAGTCAGTGCCCACATATGGGCACTGACTGGCAACAGATACATCAGTGCCACCCCTCAAAGTCCATCAGTGCCACCCCACAGTGTCCTTTAGTGCCACCCCTCAGTGCCAACCCATGCCCAGTGCCCACCTATCAGTGCCACCTGTGCCACCCATAAGTACCCATCAGTGCCACCCATGAGTGCCACCCATGAGTGCCATTCTGTGCCTCCTATGAGTGCCCATCAGTGCTGCCTATGAGTGCCCATCAGTGCCGCCTATGAGTCCCCACCAGTGCCGCCTATGAGTGCCCATCAGTGCCGCCTATGAGTGCCCATCAGTGCCACCTATGAGTGCCCATCAATGCCACATACCAGTGCTGCCTATCAGTGCCCATCAGTGCCACCTCATCGGTGCCCATCAGTACTACCTCATTGGTGTCCATCAGTGCCAACTCATCAGTGCCCATCAGTGCCGCCATATAAGTGCCCGTAATTGAAAGAGAAAACGTACTTATTTACAAAAAAGTTAACAGAAAAAAATAAAAAAAATTTTTTTTCAAAATTGTCGCTCTATTTTTATTTATAGCGCAAAAAATAAAACCGCAGAGGTGATCAAATACCACCAAAAGAAAGCTCTATTTGTGGGGAAAAAAGGACGCCAATTTTGTTTGGGTACAGTGTAGCATGACTGCGCAATTGTCATTCAAAATGCGACAGTGCTGAAAGCTGAAAATTGGCTTGGGCGGGAAGGTGCGTAAGAACCCGGTATGGAAGTGGTTAAAAATTGAAACTTACCTTTTTTTAAATACCCCTTTCTAGAACTTCCAGCAAGGAAAAATCATGCTAATAGCATGACTTTATTCCAAGATCAGCAAAACTTTGATCTTCCAGGTCATGGCATAGGCCCATTTCCAATCTTTGGGACTTGGCTCTGAGGCCGCGTACACACGATCAAATCTGTCTGCTGGAAACATTCTGCCAGACCGTTTCAGCAGACAGATTTGATCGTGTGTACGGGCAAACAGACGGATTTGGCCACCCGACAGATTTCAAAGCATGCTTTCAAATCTGTCGGCTGGGAACCCGTCTGTCCGACATGTCTGCTGGTTAGTACGCTAACCAGCAGACATGTCTTCTCGCACACGCGTCAAATGGTTTCGACGCATGCGCGGAAGTGTTTTACTTCCTGGTGCGGTGATGTGGCGGCATCAACGTCACCGCCACGTCACCGTCACATCAGCGCGCTGTCTGCCGGCGAGGATTTTGGTTTGATCGTGTGTACACGATCAAACCAATACGTCCCAGCAGACAGATCTGTTCAAATCGGTCTGTCCGACCGATTTAAACAGATAGATTTACTCGTGTGTACGGGGCCTGAAACTATTCCCTCTCCAGGATGCAGCCCTGGGGTGCTATGACTGAAGCCTTCACAATGGCATCATCTCTAAGCAAAGACTGGGAGGGAGGGCCTTCCTTAGCCTACATCACTGGCAACAATCCTCCTAATGAATGGCCGGAGTGATATACAGTTAATATAGCATCCAGTAAAGTGGGGATAGAAAAGAACCTCCACCTTGATAACACACTGCCTCTTACCAGCTCAAAATGATCTCTTATTACAGGAGATCACAATCGCATATAATACTGATGACCTCCTTACAAATCTCTACCAGGGAAAGCTTTATAGGAATGGTTGTCTCATTCAATATACCATTGCGCAGCTTTCTTTTTTACTACTTATCTAGCATGGAGCATGTGTATTTCCATGTATCGGAGCCACAATGGTAGGCTACAGCTTAGCTGCCCACTACATATGGAAAAAGAACACAGCAAAATCAGGGTATTTACAATCGAAAAAT